>CM056053.1:131202491-131892491 GCA_029574335.1 Rana kukunoris
TCTGTGCACCGGCAGCTCAGTGTCCCCAACAGGTCGCCGTCGCCTTCAGGATGACGCCGCACTGCCTGCTGGTCCGGTCCGTCTGTTGCTCCGCGGTATAGAATCCCCCTTAGTGCAGACACCCGCAGTATAGACACCCCCTTAGTGCAGACCCCTCCATCAGTATAGACCCCACAGTATACACACACAGACCCCCCCTTAGTGCAGACCCCATCAGTACACAATCCCCCCTTAGTACAGAGACCCCCGCAGTATACACACCCCCTTAGTGAAGACCCCCATCAGTACAGAGACCCCCCAGTATACATCCCCCCATAGTGCAGACCCCCATCAGTACAGAATCCCCCTAAGTATCAGGAGACCCCCGCACAGAATACACACCCCCTTAGTGAAGACTCCCATCAGTACAGAATCCCCCTTAGTACAGAGACCCTGCAGTATACACACCACCCTTAGCGCAGACCCCCATCAGTACAGAATCCCCCCCACAGTATACACACCCCCTTAGTGAAGACCCCCATCAGTACAGAGACCCCCACAGTATACATCCCCTTAGTGCAGACCCCCACCAGTACAGAAGTCCCCTTAGTACAGAGACCCTGCAGTATCACCCCCCTTAGTGCACACCCCCATCAGTACAGAATCCCCCCGGAGTATACACCACCCCCCCCACTGAGTGGAGACCAGAATCCCCCCTTAGTTAGTACACTTTACCCCCCATCAGCATAGGCAGCCCTCTAACCGAGTCACCCCCCCCACCGACATGTCACGATCAGACCTCAGAAACAGCGCGGCCGCTGATTATGATACACACACAGCAGTGTGTGTCCCTCTGGCGCCTCCTCCTCACTGAATGTAAACACAGAGGAGGAGGCGCCGGCGCCTTCCAAGTTCCAGGCTGATCAGCGGGCGGTGTTAGCAGTGCCTGCACGGACCGCGCGTCTGCACCCCCGCACCCCCCCACACCCTCTGCACATCTGCACCCCCACACCCTCCGCATCCCCCCACACGTCTTCACCCCCCCCCCCCCCCACACACACACACACACACACACACCCATTAAAAAAAAAATATGTAAAAAAAAATATTTTTTTTTTTTAAAAAACCTAAAAAAAAAAACGGGATGGTGTCACCCCTCTAGCGGGTGTCACCCGGTGCGGGCCGCACCCCCCTAACAACGCCTCTGGATGGGTCTTCCAGCATGACAATGACCCAAAGCATACTGCCAAAGCAAAAAAAGTAGTGGTTTAAGAAGAAGCACATTAAGGTCATGGGGAGTAGCCTAGCCAGTCTCCAGACCTTAATCTTATAGAAAATCTATGGAGGGAGCTGAAACTATGAGTTGCCAAGCAATAGTCAAGAAACCTTAAACATTTAGAGAAGATCTGTAAAGAAGAGTGGACCAAAATCCCTCCAGAGAGGTGTGCAAACGTGGTCATCAACTACAAGAAACCACAAACTACATCGAAAACATTCAAAAACACAGATCTTGGTGTTTTGAATGCTTTTAAAGTGATACTAAAGTCTATTTTTTTATTTTTTTTTGAGACAAACAGTGGTTTTGCACAGAGCAGCTAAGATCCTAATTTTCTCTGGTCCTCTGCAGGTGCACCTGGCCCCTCCCTCCTGCCTCCACAGCAAGCTTGCTATGGGGGCAAAACTGTGTGTCTTCATTTCAGGCTGCAAAACAAAAACACTTGACAAAAGTGTCAAAGCTCTAAGGGCTCTTTCACACTTGCGGTAAATTTTAAGGGGACTGTAAAGTCAGTTTTTTTTTTCTTAATGCATTGTATGCATTAAGATACAAACCATTCTGTGTGCAGCAGCCCCCCTAACCCTTCCCTGAGGTCCCTCTCTGTCCAGCGATGTCCACGAATGTCTCAGCCATTCAAGATTCTCCCCCCTGATTGGCCGAGACACAGCAGCTGTGCCATTGGCTGCCATTAGGGCTGCATCTAACAATTATTTTCATAATCGATTAGTTGTCCGATTATCGTTTTGATTAATCGGATAATAGCCTTAAGAAAAATAAATAAATAGTTCTTGGGCAGATTACAAAACACAAATTCTACCGTCGCCACACCATGACTATAAGCGCTTTTTTATCCTGAATTTATGTGCAATACTTATTACATTTTTTTACTTTGACGTTATTACACTATATTGCTCCTTCTTTTCCTCCAATACGTTTTCTGATATAAACATCCACGGAGTGTCAAGCCCTGAACAGCACAAGTTTATTTCCATATCACGGCGCAGAAGTTCTTCTTTGTTTCCTGTACCCTGATGAGATCCTGACCAGTGTTGGATGTTCCAAAAGCTCATTTGACTCTCAAGTATATATTGCTTGTAGAGTCCATACTATCCGGTAAGCCTCCATTCTTTCAGTGGGTGAAGGTCTTCTCTTCTATTGTCACCAAGCAGTATATCATTTAAGGACACCACTTGCTCACATGAGAGCATTTCCTTTTGATTGACCATCATTGGACACTTTTTACAGTGTTTTGTTTGGTGTGGACACTTCCTTCTTATTTGGTGTTTATTGACTTTATTCATGCTTCACTGTTACTCCACACAACATATGGACTTATTTTCTTCATTTTTGTATATGTTTATATTTAGCGCTACACAATTTTTATCCACTGTATTTTTTTGCTTATTGTTTTCTATTAGCCGTGTTTAGCAGCTTACCATACGCCAATCTTAGCAGCGCAGTATTTACCCAACCCATCTATTTGCTGCAAAAACACATTACACGCTTTTCTGCAGATTCTCCATTGAAGTATATTGAACCAAAAAAAACAAAATAGCACCGTTTTGCGTCAAAAAGTCCTTGCCCTTTCCAAATACGCAGCAGCTGAAAAAAAATCATGGATGTGAACGTGTCCCATAGGAAAACATGTAAATGAACTGTAGTGTGTTTCTGCAAAAAGCACCAGAAAACAGAGGTGTGAATCCCGGCCTGAGATGCTTGGTAACATAATGGGGTTAAAAAAAAACGTGGTGGCCGATATATGACGCCAATTTTTTTGGCCCAATATGTTAGGCCGATTTTTTTTTAAAAATTCCTTCATCTCATAAGATCTAACAGTTAGACCCCTTTCACACTGGGGTGTTTTCCAGGTGCTTTTGGGCTAAAAATAGCGCCTGTAAAGTGCCTGCAAAACGGCTCCCCTGTAGTCTCAGTGTGAACTAGAGCTGCACGATCATTCGCGGAGAGAATCGCGATCTCGATTCTCCCTGCCCACGATCTCCCCGCGGGATGACCTGCGATTTTTATGTCACCGCCATTCCACGTAACCAGCATGGAACGCAAATGCCGCAGAAGCAGTACCGCCAGCAACCACTGGGTGGCGCATTGATACAGACAGTTGTATTAATCTTTCTCACAGTTCTGTATATAGCGCAGCACATGCGAACTTAATCGCCTCTGGGCGCTTGTTGTTCCTGTCTCCTTTGGTATCAAAAGAGATGAGTCTTGATCTTTCACCTGAACGCTAAGTGGTTCTCCTCCAACCGAATGCTGGTTGGTAAAGCATTCCATAGTCTGGGACCTTGGACCGCGAATCTCCTTTCTCCTTTGGACTTGTAGTTGGCTTTCGGTATCTGGAGTAGATTTTGATTGGTGGATCGCAGAACGCGATTGGGATTATGAGCTTTTATTTTTTCGCATAGATAATGGGGAGCATTCCCATGGATACATTTATGCGTTAGACAGAGTGCTTTAAAAGCGATTCTGTTTTTTACTGGTAACCAGTGAAGGGATCTCAGTGAAGGCGAGATTGATTCCCAAGGTTTTTTCCCAGTCACAAGACTTGACGACTTGAAGACGAGCGATTTGGTACTTGGGGAGTCCGAGGTAAAGGACATTTGCATAGTCCAATCTTGAGTTTACAATTGCTCCCACCACGACCGCTATGTCTTCTTTGGGAATAAAAGGAGTAAGTCTGCGTAGTAGGCGCAGCAGATGGTGAGATCCGCTGACTACTGACCCTATTTGTGCGTCCATTATCATGTAGGAGTCGAAGAGGACCCCAAGACTTTTGACGTTGGCGCTGGGGGAGATGATCTTGCCCAGAATGGGCGGGGGGTCCAAGTTGTTGCAGGTTGATTCCTACGCTTGGCGTGAAACAGGAGAAGTTCTGTTTTCGCTCCGTTGAGTTTAAGATAACTCTTTTGTCATCCAGTCCTCTATCAAAGAGAGGCATGTCTCTAGATTGAGGTGGTGATCCTTTTTATTGCAAATGCGGAAATACAGTTGCGTGTCGTCTGCATAGGAGTGATAAAGCAGTTTTTGGCTGCTGATGATTTCAAAAAGAGGACGAAGATAGATGTTGAATAACACCGGCGACAGGGGGGATCCTTGAGGGACCTCCGCATGATACGGTGCGTTTCTCATAAGTGATAAGGTCCTAATCTGCACTAGTTTGCCGATCGTATTTCCCAAAAAAGAGGAGAACCAAGATAAATCGCCTTCTGCGACTCTGGCTACTTCAACCTAGCCGAGTCAATAAAGTTTTGCATGGTCTAACTAATTGTCAAGGGTCCAAACAGAAACCAGAAGACAAGATTCTCCTTCGTCTGCGGCCTCGACAGCGTCGTCCCATATTTTGAGCAATGCGGTTTCCGTCCCGTGTCCGGGGCAGAAACCCGATTGAAATGGATCAAGTAGGTACAACTGTACCTACAACTGTGTGTATTCATGCGCCACCCAGTGGTTGCCGGAAGTACTGCTTCTGATGTATAAAAAACAGACCAGTGAAATATCTATATTGTTAAAGCGGAGTTCCAACCTTAAAACCACTTGGTTTCATCCCATCCAGCATACTGGCGTCAGCGCCAGTATGCTGGTTTTTTTTTTTTTAATGCATATACTTACTTTATAATAAATCATTTAATTTTGTGCGCACCGCGGTATGTCACGCCTTCCGGAAACAGCCGATTAGTGTCGGCTCTTCTCGGTGCCTGCACACAGACCCAGGAGCTGACTGCGCAGGCGCCGTAAATAGCCGGTCCTAGTTCGGGTTTTTTCTGAGGGCGTGACGCGGCTATATACGGCGCCTGCGCAGTCAGCTTCTGGGTCTGTGCGCAGGCGCCGAGAAGAGCCGAACGCTAATCGGCTGTTTCCGGAAGGCGCAACGCCTTATAGCGGCGACATACCGCGGTGCGCACAAAATTAAATGATTATAAAGTAAGTACATGCATTAAAAAAAAAAAAAACAGCATACTGGCGCTGACGCCAGTATGCAGGATGGGATGAAACCAAGTGGTTTTAAGGGTGGAACTCCGCTTTAAAGACCATAAAACTCCTATGAAAAAAGCAGAATCAAAGTTTAATTCCGCTTTTTTCAATGGAGTTATATGGTCTTTAACATTATAGACATATCACTGGTCTGTTTTTTATATATTCGTATTTTCAAATAAATCACAGTTTTATTTATTTGGGGGGGGGGGGGGGTTCTAGCCATCAATTTTTGAGAATCGTGATCTTTGGTCTAAGCAAAAGAATCGCGATTCTCATTTTGACCAGAATCGTGCAGCCCTAGTGTGAACGCCGGAGTGCTTTCACACTGAGGCGGTGCACTGGCAGGATGTTAAAAAGAAAGTCCTGCAAGCAGCATCTTTGGAGCAGTGTATACTGCTCCTCCACCACTCTTGCCCATTGAAATGAATGGGCACTGCTGCCGATTCGCCTGCAAATCGCTTCTGCAGCAGCGCTACACGGGCGCATTTAACCTCTTCATTGACCACTAGCTAGGTTATAAGTGCCCCGCTAGCAGCCGAATAGCGCCGCTAAAATGATGGTAATGCGCCGCTAGAACTAGCAGCGTTTTACCGTCAACGCCTGTTCGCTCCAGTCTAAAAAGCAAAGTTCCGCCGGAAAAAAATATTAAAAGTCAGCAGCTACAAATACGGCAGCTGCTGACTTTTAATATATGGACACTTACCTGTCCTGGGTGCCTGCGATGTCAGCACTCAAAGCCAATCTCTCCCTTGGCTCTCGGGTGCTGCCCCGGCCACCTTTCGATAAGGGAATCGGGAAGCAGGCACAAAAACAGGTAATCAAAACTTTTGGATGCAGAAAAAAAAAAAAAGAAAACTGGCTAACTTTACTGTTTAGTTTTTTTTTTAAATTAATTAAAGTGCATTTTTTCCCCAAAAATTGCATTTGAAAGACCGCTGCGCAAATACCGTGTGCCATAAAATATTGCAACAACCGCTATTTTATTCCCTAGGGTCTATGCTAAAAAAAAAAATATATATATATATATATATATATATATATATAATGTTTGGGGGTTCTAAGTGATTTTCTAGCAGAAAATACAGGATTTTTAATTGTAAGCAACAAATGTCAGAAAAGATTTAGGGCCAGATTCAGAAAGAATTAGATTCCCGCAGAGTATCAGAGATACTCTACGCCGCCGTACTTTACCTGGCTCTAGGAGGAATTCAGAGAGATTTTGGCCCGTAAGGTACGGCGGCGTAGTGTATTTCTCCCGGAATCAAAATCAAGCGAATAGGGGCGTGAGGCATTTAAATTAAGCGCGTCCCCGCGGCGGCGATCGAATGCGCATGGACTGCCGATTTCGCGAAAAATTCATCATTGCGCTGAAGCGCGTCGTACGTCATTTCAACTGATCGCGTTGTTCTTCTTTCGCAAAAAATAAATGAAAGGGACCGCGGATAGGGACGACTTTCAACGGGGGGGGGAAAGATGGAGCGCATGGCTGGGCTGCGTTATAACTTTACGTACGAGCGAAAATGGGCCACGCGACGTTAACGCGATTGTTTTTTTGTTCGTGGATTCGTGGTCGACCGGGAAGTTAGCTTTGCATACCCAGACACCGAAAACGAAAAAAAAATCCACCCAGCGGCCGCAAAAAGATCGATCGCGGCAGGGTATCGAAGACGTAAGCCGTCAGATCGAAGCCAGTGCCGCCGTAAGGATCGAGGGAATGAGTTGTGTCAGTGGTACGTGTAAGAGGAGTAATTTGAACGTACATCCATTGCAAGTTATGGCTAGGGTGAATGATTACTCCAGTTAGAATAGTATGTATAGAATTGTTGAATTGTAAATGATATAAGAGTTTTAGTAGTTTTTTTAAATAAGTGGAAACTTTTTCTACAGAGTTTTGTTCATTGATTGTAGTAGAAACATTGTATCTCTTTTCTTACAATGGCAGGTATGGGCTGTATTTGTGTTAGACTTCTTTGATACAGAAGATATAATTGCATGTGTCAGTGAAGAAAATCAGTTTTTTTTTTGTTTTAAACAATCGGCCGATGGTCTTTATTTATTAAATATATGAGAAATATAGTATGGTAGATCTCTACTCAGAATTATATATATATATTTATATATTTTATATATAATATATTTATATTTATATAATTTACAATATTGGTACACACACACACATACAATTTTTTGCAGTGACCCTTGGGGAAAATAAATAATGTGTGTGCAATTGTTGCAATTTTTTTGTACACGGTACTTGCACAGCAATTTTTTCAATGCTATTTGTGGGGAATAAAATAAATACAATCAAGTTAACAATTTATGTTTGTTTAATGTAATAATATATGATTTTACGGTGAGTAAAATACCCAAAACGTCACATTTTAAGATTCTGCACTCGTGAAATGGCGGCAAAATTTGGCACTTAATCTTCATAGGCTATGCTTTAAAAATGTTTACAAGTTACCAGTTTAGCATTACAGAGATCTTGCCCTAGAATTATTGCTCTCGCTGTAATGGTTACATGTGTGGTTTAAACACCATTTACATATGCAGACGCGACCTTCGTATGCATTCGCTTCTGCAGGGATGATGGCACTTTAACATTTTTATTTTTTACAATTTCACTTTAAACATTTTTTATTTTATTTTTTAAAACACTTTTATGACTATTACAAGGAATGTAAATATCCCTTGTAATAAGTATAGGGCATTTAAGGTATTCACACTGCCTCCATTAACCCCCCTGGCGGTATCCCCGAGCGTGACTCGGGGTGGATTTTTTATGCAAAAATCGGTATCCCAGAGTCACGCTCGGGGTGAATATGCAGAGCCTGCAGCGCGCTGGCTTACCTTGTATCCAGGCAGGGTTACTGTACTTACCTTGTCCCTGGATCCAGTGATGCATCCCCGCTGTGTGAGCGAGTGGCGTCCTCCATTCGACTCACACAGTGCTCGCGCGCCGCCGATCTCCGTTCCCTGCGACGTAACGGCGCACGGGGTCAGAGACCGGCGGCAAATTCAAAAAAGTAAACAAACACATTACATACAGAATACTGTAATCTTATAGATTACAGTACTGTATGTAAAAAGTACACACCCCCCCCGTGTCCCTAGTGGTCTGCCCAGTGCCCTGCATGTTTTTTTACATAATAAAATTTATTTTTTTGTGCCTGCAAACTGTAGATTGTCCATAGCAACCAAAAGTGTCCCTTTATGTCAAAAGTGATTTTAGAGCAGCTAGAAAACAGCAATAATAAATGATAATCACTTGCAGAATTGAGCGTTAGCGATTGGGGGGGAAATTCGTCATAAAAAATAAAAGTAATGACAGCGACAATTCTGCAACTGAGCAAATTTCAGTGATTTTGATTTGATTACATTAGTGAATCATTTTTATTAGAATTACATTATTATTTGTTATAATTATTTATAGTTATTTATTATATTATAATTTTATGATTTTGTGTTTCAAACTTTATCATACCAGAGATGTTTACTAGACTATTGTTTGGACAAATTTAAGGGAGTTATTCCTAAGAATTGCAGGCCTAGAGTATAAAACGCAGAATTTCCATGCAAAATAATTGTACCGCTTTTGGTACGTAATTCCAGACAGAATCATACCGCCAGGGAGGTTAACCACTTAAGACCCGGACCAAAATGCTGCTAAATGACCTTGCCCCTTTTTGCGATTCGGCACTACGTCACTTTAACTGACAATTGCGCGGTCGTGCGTCATGGCTCCCAAACAAAATTTGCGTCCCTTTCTTCCCACAAATAGAGCTTTCTTTTGGTGGTGTTTGATCGCCTCTGCGATTTTTATTTTTTGCGCTATATACAAAAATAGAGCAACATTTTAGAAAAAAAAACAATATTTTTTACTTTTTGTTATAAGAAAAATCAAATAAACTAAATTTTAGTCAATCATTTAGGCCAAAATCTATTTAGCCATATGTCTTTAGTAAAAAATAAAAACATTAGCTACCTAGCGGGAACAGCGACACTAATACAGCGATCAGAAAAATGATCGCTTAGTGACACTGGCAATAGGGAGTGAAAGGGTTAACTAGGGTGGTGATTAAGGGGTTAAAACTTTATTAGGGGGGGGGTTACGGGGGCTACCCTGAACCTAACACTAACTGACTGTCACACTGACACTAAATACAGTAATCATACATGTATGATTACTGCATTCAGTGACACTGTGACAGGGTGGAGGGGGGTTAAATGTGCCTATGTGTAGTGTGTGTCAGTGTAGTGTTAGTGCAGACTTAGGCCGCGTACACACGACCGAGAACCTCGGCAGAATCCAGCGAGAAGCTCGCTGGGATCCATATTCTGCCGAGATACTCGGTCGTGTGTACGTTTTCGCTGAGCGTCCCGTCGAGAAAGCCGTCAAGCCAAAATATAGAGCAGGTTCTCTATTTGCTCGATGGCCCATCGAGAACCATGGCTCGACGCCTTTCCCGACGGCTTGGTCGACGATTTCGACGGCCGGGCGAGAACCTCGACGGGCGGAACAATGCGTTTGGCCCGCCGAGGTTCTCGTACGTGTGTACGCGGCCTTACTGTGCAATGTGATCTCTCCTTAGCGGTGGTTGAAAAAAACGCAGAGGGAGAGATCACATCTCTTCCTCCTTCCTGTGTTTACACAGGAGGAGGAAGTGGCAGGGCGGGGGGGCGCGCGGATTGGCTGAGAGCGATCCGGAGGGGGCGGACAAAAACGAATAGCCACCCCCTCATCCCGGATCGCTCGGCCAGCTACGGGGACCGCCGCATGTACAGGGGGGGGGTCCGATCGGACCCCCGAACCCCCTCAAGGCACCAACGTATATATATACGTTGATGTGCCTGTCGGTGCCATTGTGCCAACGTAAATGTCCCTAACTGGTTAAGGTGTTACTAAACCCAGTAGTAAGAAAATCGTTCATCTGACCCCCCACAGCATAACAGCACAGTAGATTGTGTCCTGATGCCGTTATAGGAGGTGTCCATCAAGATGCAACATCCCACCCACTGTGTTCTTTAGTTACTGGGCATGAAGGAAGGAGGGAGGGACTGGGCTGTCATTTAGGGTCTGTATTAGGGTTGTCCCGATACCACTTTTTTAGGACCAAGTACAAGTACGGATACTTTTTTTTCAAGTAGTCGCCGATATCGAATACCGATACTTTTTTTTTAAATGTGTCCCCAAATGCAGCCATGTCCCCCCAGCCATGTCCCCCCAGCCATGTCCCCCACATATGCAGCCATGTCCCTCCAGCCATGTCCCTCACATATGCAGCCATGTCCCTCTAGCCATGTCCCTCACATATGCAGCCATGTCCCTTCAGCCATGTCCCTCTAGCCATGTCCCTCACATATGCAGCCATGTCCCTCTAGCCATGTCCCTCTAGCCATGTCCCTCACATATGCAGTCATGTCCCTCTAGCCATGTCCCTCACATATGCAGCCATGTCCCATCAGCCATGTCCCTCCAGCCATTTCCCCCATACCTTTGCCGCCGAAAGTCGCCGCGCCGCCGCATGGAGAAAATCACAGCATTCATTTGAATAGCCCGCGCGTATAGACACTCCCCCTTGCTCGGGATTGGACAGATCACGATCACCCATCCAATCCCGAGCAAGGGGGAGTGTCTATACGCACGGGCTATTCAAATGAATGCTGTGATGTTCCCGCACGCCGTTTAACCCATGCGGCAGCTTTCGATGCGGCGGGGAGGGGGGGGTATTCTATTTAGGTATCGGGGGTATCTGCGGGAGTTCAAGTACTCCCGCAAATACTCGGTATCGGTCCCGATATCGGGACAACCCTAGTCTGTATACACCCCCACGTGTGTGATGTCAATATCATATGACCTGGCTAGCTCTGATCAACATGGAAATGTTCTCTCCAGCAATAGAGACCAAATTGAGCATGTGCAGCAGTACTACCCTTACTGTGTCTTATCTGGCCTTGCCCAGAGTGACCCTGCAGGACGGAGAGGATCTGTGCATACAGGATCAAAAAGCCTTTGTACACAATACAGTGGATTAACCCCTTAAGCTCCACAGTGAATATAACAAGCATGCTATTCTGCGAAGACAGACACATTTTTTACAGTTGTGGGTTTAATAACACTTCAATTTCAAGTGCGCTGTTTCAATAGCACTGAAAGTGCACTTGGAAGTGCAGTCGCTGTAAATCTAAGGGGTAGATGTGAAATGAGGGGAGGCTCTGCTGATTTTATTATCCAATCATGTGCAAGCTAAAATGCGTTTTTTATTCTCCTTGCATGTCCCCCTTGGATCTACAGCGACTACACTTCCAAGTTCACTTTTAAGTGCACTTTGCATTTGTAGTGTAAAAGTGGATTTCCCTTTAGTAATAACCCCTATATATGTAAAGGAGGGGAGAAATGAACTGTAAAAATCAGGGCTGTGGAGTCGGTAGATAAATGTTCCGACAATCTAAATTTAGTAGGAGTTGGAGTCGGTGCATTGTTTGCCGACTCCGACTCCAGGTACCCCAAATTTCCTCCGACTCCTCGACTCCGACTCCTATACTGGTAAAAATCATACTTTTTTGTTAGAAAATGACATAGAACATTATATATGTTTTTTTTAAGCGAAGACCTTAGAGAATACAACGGCAGTCGTTTTTATCTCGTACGGTATTTGCGCAAATTTTTTTCAAACGTATTGTTTTTGATAAACGTTTTTTTGGTTTAAAAAAATAACAAATAATTGTTTTGCATAATGTGAAAGATGAAGTTACGCCAAGTAAATAGCTACCAAACATGTCACGCTTCATAATTGCACACACTTGTGGAACGGCGTCAATCTTCGCTACTTAACCACTTAAGGACCGCCTCCTGCACATTTACGTCGGCAGAATGGCACGGCTGGGCACAAGCACGTACAGGTACGTCCTCTAGGTGCCCAGCCGTGAGTCGTGGGCAGGGCCCCCGATCGCCACTGGAGTCTCGCGATGGGTCCCCGGAGCTGAAGAATGGGGAGAGCCGTGTGTAAAACACAGCTTCCCCGTTCTCTACTGTGGCGCCGTCATTGATCATGTGTTCCCTTATATAGGGAACCACAATCAATGACGTCACACCTACAGCCACACCCCCTTACAGTTAGAAACAGAGATGAGGTCACACTTAACCCCTTCAGCGTCCCCTTGTGGTTATCTCCCAAACTGCAATTGTCATTTTCACAGTAAACAATGTATTTTGATGCATTTTTTGCTGTGAAAATGACAATGGTCCCAAAAAATGTGTCAAAATTATCCGAAGTGTCTGCCATAATGTCGCAGTCAAGAAAAAAAATAAAAAAATCGCTTTATCACCGCCATTAGTAGTAAAAAAAAAAAAATGCAATAAAACTATCACCTATTTTGTAAATGCTATAAATTTTGCGCAAACCAACCGATAAACGCTTGCGATTTTTTTTTTTTACCAAACATAGGTAGAAGAATACGTATCGGCCTAAACTGAGGAAATATTTTTTATTTTTTTGGGGGATATTTATTATAGCAAAAAGTAAAAAATATTTTTTTTTCAAAATTGTCGCTCTATTTTTGTTTATAGCACAAAAAATTCAAACCGCAGAGGTGATCAAATACCACCAAAAGAAAGCTCTATTTGTGGGAAAAAAAAAAAAAAGGACGCCAATTTTGTTTGGGAGCCACGTCGCACGACCACGCAATTGTCAGTTAAAGTGACGCAGTGCCGAATCGCAAAAAGTGGCCGGGTCCTTTATCTGCCTAAAGGTCCGGGTCTTAAGTGGTTAAAAATCCCCATATGTTTTCATATGTGGGTGGGACTTGCGTATGCATTCACTTCTGTGTGAGAGCACACGGGCGCTTTAAAAAATAAATAAAATAAATAAAAATGTTTATTTATCATTGGTGATTTTACCCTTTTTTTGAATACTTAAAAAAAAAATGTATCACTTTTACTCCTATTATAAGGAATGTAAACATCCCTTGTAATAAGAATGTGCCATGATCGGACCTCTTTACAGCGAGATATAGGGTCAATAAGACCTCACATCTCACCTCTAGGCTGGGACAGCTGAAATAAAAATAAAAAAAAGCAGAGGTGGCACCGTTTGTTTGGATGCAAAGGTCGGGCGTGACGTTATAACATTGTGCTTGGCCTATGATGATCATGGTCCGCCAGAAATCTCTATGGTAAACATCCGGGGCCGGCGGATCCCGTCTCCGACTCACCGATCGCAACGGTGAGTTGGTAGAAGCACCGGCCGCTATAATCGTTTGTATGGTGTAGGGAAATGGCGCAGGGGAAATCACTCACTGTACAGGGATGGCAGCGGTGTGCACTCCTGCACCCAGCATATTCTCTTCCCCACCCGACAGATGCCTTCTAGTGCCGCCCCGTCGTGACATCGTTCAGCAGTTCGGGAGGAGAGGAAGAAAGTGCTGCCGGCGCTGCGGGGAACAGTGTGCATGTGAGTAACCCAACACACACTGTCTGCATAGCCCAAGAGCGACTCTGCCCCCCTCCCCAGCTCGACTCTCACACTTCCCCTCCCGGGTCACACTGATAAAGACATGAATGATGTCTTAAAGAGGGCAGCTCTCTGAACTCTGAAAGTCTCGAAGGGGGGGAGGGGGCTTTGAGCTAATGGGGGTCTCTAAGAGGGGGTACTGACTGCTAATAAAATGTGTGGTAACCAACAATTAGATCAGCAGCAACCCCCTTTGGAGACTCCCATTAGCTCACAGCCCACCTTATATCAATGCCCCCCCCCCCCTTATCAGTGCTGCCTGTGTCCATCATTGCCGCCTATCTGTGTCACACATCAGTGCAGCCCTATAAGTGCCACTTCATCTCTGCCCATCAGTGCGTGCCGCCTGTCAGAGCCAGCCATCAGTGCGTGCCGCCTGTCAGAGCCAGCCATCAGTGCGTGCCGCCTGTCAGAGCCAGCCATCAGTGCGTGCCGCCTGTCAGAGCCAGCCATCAGTGCGTGCCGCCTGTCAGAGCCAGCCATCAGTGCGTGCCGCCTGTCAGAGCCAGCCATCAGTGCGTGCCGCCTGTCAGAGCCAGCCATCAGTGCGTGCCGCCTGTCAGAGCCAGCCATCAGTGCGTGCCGCCTGTCAGAGCCAGCCATCAGTGCGTGCCGCCTGTCAGAGCCAGCCATCAGTGCGTGCCGCCTGTCAGAGCCAGCCATCAGTGCGTGCCGCCTGTCAGAGCCAGCCATCAGTGCGTGCCGCCTGTCAGAGCCAGCCATCAGTGCGTGCCGCCTGTCAGAGCCAGCCATCAGTGCGTGCCGCCTGTCAGAGCCAGCCATCAGTGCGTGCCGCCTGTCAGAGCCAGCCATCAGTGCGTGCCGCCTGTCAGAGCCAGCCATCAGTGCGTGCCGCCTGTCAGAGCCAGCCATCAGTGCGTGCCGCCTGTCAGAGCCAGCCATCAGTGCGTGCCGCCTGTCAGAGCCAGCCATCAGTGCGTGCCGCCTGTCAGAGCCAGCCATCAGTGCGTGCCGCCTGTCAGAGCCAGCCATCAGTGCGTGCCGCCTGTCAGAGCCAGCCATCAGTGCGTGCCGCCTGTCAGAGCCAGCCATCAGTGCGTGCCGCCTGTCAGAGCCAGCCATCAGTGCGTGCCGCCTGTCAGAGCCAGCCATCAGTGCGTGCCGCCTGTCAGAGCCAGCCATCAGTGCGTGCCGCCTGTCAGAGCCAGCCATCAGTGCGTGCCGCCTGTCAGAGCCAGCCATCAGTGCGTGCCGCCTGTCAGAGCCAGCCATCAGTGCGTGCCGCCTGTCAGAGCCAGCCATCAGTGCGTGCCGCCTGTCAGAGCCAGCCATCAGTGCGTGCCGCCTGTCAGAGCCAGCCATCAGTGCGTGCCGCCTGTCAGAGCCAGCCATCAGTGCGTGCCGCCTGTCAGAGCCAGCCATCAGTGCGTGCCGCCTGTCAGAGCCAGCCATCAGTGCGTGCCGCCTGTCAGAGCCAGCCATCAGTGCGTGCCGCCTGTCAGAGCCAGCCATCAGTGCGTGCCGCCTGTCAGAGCCAGCCATCAGTGCGTGCCGCCTGTCAGAGCCAGCCATCAGTGCGTGCCGCCTGTCAGAGCCAGCCATCAGTGCGTGCCGCCTGTCAGAGCCAGCCATCAGTGCGTGCCGCCTGTCAGAGCCAGCCATCAGTGCGTGCCGCCTGTCAGAGCCAGCCATCAGTGCGTGCCGCCTGTCAGAGCCATCTATCAGTGCATCACATGACATTAAAAAAAAAAAAAAAGTATCGGTATTCGGTGAATACTTGAAAAAAAAAGTATCGGTAATTGTACTCGGTCCTAAAAAGTGGTATCAGGACAACCCTAGTCTAAACCATGTGAACATAAAAACTGGTGGCTGCTTAAAATGGTAATCACCTAGCTGGGTTTTCTACCTATGATTTTAAGTGTTTGATTGAAGACAGCAATGACTGGCTTTCATAATTTTTCTTATATCCTCTGCATTCTTTCTTCCAAGCAGGAATGGCTTTTTTCACTATTACCATACTTCATTTGTATCTACCTTTTATCTTGGTGTTGGGATCCAGTTACTGTTCAATCCTTTTTTAACCTCCCTGGCGGTATGATTCTTTAAGATTTTAGGTGCTGAAAGCGGTACCATTATTTGCAAGGGAATTTGGCGTTTTATACTGTAGGCTTGTAATTCTTAGGAATAACTCACTTAAATCTATCCAAACAGAGGGAGAGGGGAGTGGTCTGAAGATGGCGGAGTAGAGACACACTAGCTCCGGAGCTCCTCCGCCCTCCCCGCTGACGGACTAGAAAGAGATGCCGAAGAAGCACCTATGAACCGGGAGTAAGAGTTTCCTGCCTGAAACACCCGTTTGTGAGACTGAAAACCGCGGAATCCGGTTTGGCGCTCCCGGGATGAAGAGAGAGGGAAAACCCCCTAAAACCAAAAGTCAACCCGAAATTCAGCAGTATTTCCCGCAGACCAGAGCGACCACGAATCGGATCAGAGAGACCGAGTCACGTGGAGAGGAGCGGTACGGAGAGCCCAGTGAACGGGCAGTAAGAAGCAGCTTCACGGAAGTACGAGCAATGTCCGCACCCGATGCGGGAGGCGAGAGAGAGAAGGAGATGCAGACTGCACAGGGAGAGCAGAGGATGGCGAACCCGGGCTCAAGAGAGGGGGGGCAAGAGCCGACGGAGATTGGTATGCTGAGACTGCTATTGCAATCGTTGCCCACCCGTGCTGACATTCAAGCGCTGCCTACACGAGCAGATATGGAGGCTCTAGTCACGCGAATGGAGGAGGCACACCGGAGAGACCTGGAGACTGTACGGGAAGAAGTACAGCAACTAGCAGATAAGTGTACTCATGTGGAGGTGGCTGGGACAAAACTAGAGGAACGTGTTAATTGCTTAGAGCATATACAACGGGTACAATCCTCTCAGGTAGATCTCCTACAGCTTAAAATAGAAGAAATAGAAGATCGCAGCAGACGTAAGAACTTGAGATTTAGGGGGGTGCCGGAAACAATTGAGAAAGAGACACTTCAACAGGCTATAGAGGCGATCTGCCGCCAAGTAGTGGATTCTTTACCCCCCCAGTCCCTGGAATTTGAAAGGCTTCACAGAGCGTTAGGGCCTATTTCGGTAAACCTGAACAGGCCAAGAGACGTGATTTGCTGCTTTCACTATTTCTCACAGAAAGACCTCATAAGCAGGAGGGCCTGGGATGCAGGTGAAATCATGTATGAAGGGTCCCGGATACAAATTTTACCAGATCTCTCCCGGGCCACTCTACAGCGGAGAGCAATGCTGCGCCCAGTTTTGGACAAAATTAAGAAAGCAGGAGGGACTTATCGCTGGGGATACCCGATAGCAGTAATAATAAAGAAAAACACACAGTCATTTAATTTACAACAACCCCTGGAACTCCCTGAACTGTTTGAATTTATGGAGATGGAAGCGATGGAGGTGCCAAATTGGCTACAGCACCTCCCAGGTTCGGCAAGAACAGGGAGCCTTGTAGGGTTAAGGGGGCAAATCCCCAATAAGGACAGAGGGAGGGGGAGGTATACGGAAGCTTAGAAAGGAGGTAAAACTCCCTCTCCCACAAGACTGGATGACTATCTCTCAACCCCCTTCCCCCCTATGGTACCCCCCAAATGGTATACTACCCGGGAGCAGGCTCAGGTTAGATAAGCCTGCGCCCCCTTAGAAAGGTGGGAGGACTCGGACCCCACCTCAGCTCCTCCCCCAAACCCCCTCAATAAGGTACAAAAGGTTGCCAAGTACTCGGAACTTGGAACCGTACATGGCCTTTTTGGGGATTTTTTCTTTTTTTTTGTTCTATTCTTCTATCTCCCCTTCCCGCTCCTTCTTAGTGCCCCTTCCTTGGCACCTCCTTTGCCTCTGCCGCCGGCCCTCGGCCCCAGAGACTAGCCACCTGATAAAGAACACCCTGCGAAGTGAAGCAGGGGGCTCTTAAAACCCTTTTTTTTTTTTTTCTCCTCACAGGCTAATGCCAATTTCTCACAGGGGAATACACAACCCATACGGGCACTGGAAAGGAATACTTGTATTAGGATTTATGAATTTTTATGCATTTATTTTATATATATATATTTTTTTTTTTTTTCTTTAAAATGTATGTACATTCTTTTTTTTTTTTTTTTTTTGTGTGTTTTTATGCCTTAGGTATCGGCAAGATTATATGTTTTTAGAGTGGTATAGTACGACACGTAATAAACACAATGGGTAGGAAAGACACTAGGTAAGATAACAGCACAAGTAAAAGCCACAACCCGCAAACTAACCAGAAACCATGAAGTATAAAAATGTATATGGTGGGGAAGTGGAAGTAGGAAAGTAGGGAAAGGGCACAGTAGGGGTAGGTGGATCTGTACACCCTCCCTCCTATACACAAACAAGGAATCTTTTTTTTTTTTTCCTCGTCTTTCTTTTTTTTTTACATTTAAGAAGCACATCATGGTGTTTGCTATATAGAGCCCCCTATACACAAAATGAGGATTAGTTTTAACTCTATTACATTCAAGAAATACAGTATGGGCTTTGTCATATGGGGCTGGGGGGGGGGCAGGGGGAGGACGGGGGCGGGGAGTGAGGGGGGGGGGGATATGGATTATAGATAAGGAGGAACGAGGAGGAGGGGTCAATATTAAGGGGGAAAATGGAACTTAGGAGCAGACCATATGAAAAAAAAAAAAAAAAAGAAGGCAAGGAATTAATATTCTTAAGAATGGTCTAGATATATAGGGTAGACATATAGGGTAATATAGGGTAATATAGAATAAGGAGGGTGATGATCCGGGGAATCAGAGGGAGGATATAAAGAGAAATAGGTAATGTAATGACCTTGTGGACGGGAGAGGGGAGGGGAGGGAAGTTGGGGTGAAAGAGGGAAGTAGAAGAAGAGAAGGAATTTGATATCTGAAATAAGAGGGAACGGAAATTTCTACGGAAGGGATTTTGTGAATTATTCGTGTTAAAATAGAAAGTATACCTAGCCTGCAGCCCCTCCACCACCAAGGAGAAAGTATGATAAACAAGGACCTTTATGAACCACCAAACAGAAGATAATTGGAAGTTAAGGAAGTCCTGAGGATTTATAGAAGTGGTGAGGAGGAGGAGGGAGAGTGCCAGGGGTACAAATGAGTCGGCGGGGAGGAGAGGGAGGAACAGGCCGGGGCAACCTGAACAGACCAACCCTATATATAGGTAACGCCCACGCAGACCATTGGGAGGAGGTCGAAGGTGGGCAAACCCCTACGGGTAAAGAGGGGTAGGAAGGCGGGGAGGGAGGGATGTTTGGGGAGGGAGAGGTTGGGGTTTTTGGTTGGGGAATTTTTTTTTTTTTTTTTCTTTTCCTTCCCCCTGAAATAGAGATGGAAAATAAAAATAACATCCTTGAATGTGAAAGGACTAGAATGTGTCCCAGAGAAGCGTGATGTTGTAATGACCAGGACAGCGACCGACAGGGACAGACCTAGCCATATACAAGAGACCACACTTTAGGACAGGGGGGGCTTCCATTCCTCCAGAACAGGTTCTTCCCGTGTGTTATATCACGCAGCTAATCAGGAGGCAAAATCTAAAGGAGTATCAATCCTAATTTCTAATAGAGAATCCCTTGGACATTAGAGAATAGCTATTTAGACCCCAAAGGTAGACTGATTTTCCTGAAAGGAGATTATAGGAATTAAAGTGACTCTGGCCACGATGTATGTCCCAAATGTAACACCAAGATGTATTTATGAAGAAGGCTCTTACGAAACTTTGGAATTCTCAGAAGGAGGGAGATTGATCCTGGGGGAGACTTTAATATCCCCTTAGATCCGAGAATAGATAACTCCAGGGGAGTCTCTTCATCAACATCAGAGAGGGTCAGGAGGGGCATAATGCGGAAATTACACGAAGCCAATTTAGCAGATGTATGGAGAACATTTCATGGAGAAGAGAGGGATTATACCTTCTTCTCTAACCCACATCAAGCCTATTCCCACATAGATTTGTTTTTGATACCCCACTACCTAATCTCTGGGGTGACCGAAGTCTCAATTGGGAGTATAACGTGGTCAGACCACGCTCCGGTCAGTCTACGTTTGTCATTGACTGGGGTGGCAATAGCCCAAGGAAGAAGGTGGCGCTTAAATGAGAGCCTATTACAGAACCCTAAAATTAGAGAAGAAGTGGCCAAAGAAATTGAGGCTTACTTCCAAATAAATGACACACCTGGGAGTGACCCAGGAATGGTTTGGGAGGCGCATAAGACTGTGATTAGGGGAGTACTAATTAAAAATGGCTCAATCCTGAAAAAAAAGAGAGAACAACAGGTCAAAAAGCTATTAGAAGAGATACAGGAATTGGAATCACAACATAAAAGGACACAAGACCCCCAAATAGGAAGAGATGTAGGTCAGTTGAGAAGACAAATCACAGAAATTCTACGGTATAAGGCAAAAGCGATAATACAAAGGGGAAAGAAAACAAACTATGAACTTGGAGACAAATGCAGTAAACTACTGGCTGGGAAATTGAAGGAAAAAAATATTTTAACGTACATCCCACAAATTAAGGGGAGGGAAGGACAACTGAAGCGGAAACCAAAGGATATAGTGGAGGAATTTGGCAATTATTACTCTACCCTGTATAATTTGGTACAAATACCAGTTAACATATCCAAAATGGAGGAGTATCTTGCCTCGGTAAACTTATCTAGGTTCCCATCACCAGCTCGGGCCAGTTTAGAATCTCCTATTACAGTAGAGGAATTGAATATAACATTAAGAAACGTGAAGACAGGGAAAACCCCCGGGACCGGACGGGTATACAATAAGATACTATAAAGAATTTGCCAACCTGCTAGGGGACCATATAGTAAAGGTTTTCAACGCAGTCGGCGTGGGTGCTGCATTCCCGCCGGATACGTTGTTAGCTTGCATTACGGTCATTCCAAAAGAAGGGAAAGATCCGGCGGAGTGCAGCAGCTATAGACCGATTTCTTTGTTAAACGCGGACCTAAAACTATTTACGAAGATACTCGCAGCACGGCTCCAGGCATGGATCCCGGAACTGGTAGATGGGGACCAGGTGGGGTTTGTCCACACGCGAGAAGCAAGGGACAACACAATAAAAGTCCTTAATCTGGTCCACTATGCGAAAGAGAGGGACATCCCTGCGTGTTCCTAAACACAGACGCCGAAAAGGCATTTGACAGAGTAAATTGGAACTTCCTTTTCTCGGTGCTTCGCCATGTGGGGCTGGGTGAGCGTATGATAAGATGGATTAGGAGTGCATATACGGCCCCGCATGCCGAAGTAAGAGTGAATGGAATACTCTCCAAGTCTTTTAAGATAACTAATGGAACACGACAGGGATGCCCTCTCTCACCCTTACTGTTCGCACTATCCCTCGAACCTCTATTAAATAGGGTCCGTCAAAACCCGGATATACAGGGAGTACAGATAGGAGAGCGGACACATAAAGTCTCCGCCTATGCAGATGATTTGCTGTTCTCTATATCCAACCCACATGTCTCACTGCCTAATCTGATAAAGGAGATAGATAGCTACAGCGAACTATCAAACCTGAAAATAAATCAGAGCAAATCAGAAGCAATGAGTGTGGCAATGCCACCTCAGATATGTAAGATTATCCAACAAAATTTTGGGTTCAAATGGAAGAAAGAGCTAAAGTACCTGGGTACCCTGATTCCAGTAAACGTAAAGGAAACCTTTAAAATAAATTTCCCCCCACTACTTAACTCGATTAGAGGGCTGTTTGAGAAATGGCAAACTGGATTACATTCATGGTTCGGTCGAATCAGTATAGTTAAAATGAGTATCTTGCCAAAAATGATGTATCTGTTCCAGGCCTTACCAATAACCATCCCAGGAGCCTTTTTTCCGACAAATGAATACTCTTATGATGAAATTTATTTGGTTAGGGAAGAAACCAAGAATAAACAGAGAGTTGATGAGGATACCCAAGTGCTTTGGCGGGATGGCGGTGCCAGACATTGCCAAATACTATCAAGCAGCTCACCTGACAAGATTGATTGACTGGTGTAGACATGGGCAGTATAAAAGATGGGTGGAGATAGAACAACAGATCAGCAAAATACCCTTACGGAGAGCACCCTGGTGTTACAAAGCACTACCAAGCAGGTTGAAAAAACATCCCATAATCGGCCCAACGCTGCGAATAGCGGCTAGGGTTTGTCAAAACTCAAAATTCTCCACAGGCCAATCACCCCTGTTCCCGGTATTGGGGAACCCAGGTTTTATACCAGGAACAGAAGGAGATGTATTCAATAAATTAAAAGAAAAGGGCACGATACAGGTCTCACATTTCTTACAAACAGAAAATTGGCCATCTATTGAGGATTTAATGAGATCAGGAGGAGCCTATGAACTGAGGTTCTGGCAAGCGCTACAAGTAAACCACTACCTGAGATCGTTGGGACAGCCGTTAAACTTTAGGCGACAGTTAACAAAATTTGAGACATACTGTGAGGAGGAAGAGACAATATCGCGAGTGCTTTCTAAAATGTATAGACTGTTAATTTCTCCAGAAAGTGACTACATGATGCCAGGAATTAACAGATGGGGAAGAGACCTAGGGAGGACCTTCTCGCTAACACAGAGAAAACATATTATACATCTGGCATTAAAGTCCTCAGTCTGTACACGAATACAGGAATCTAATTATAAACTTTTAACCCAGTGGTATTACACCCCAGTAAAGCTACATACGTTCTCCACAGAAAAATTCAGAGCTCTGTTGGAGATGTGGAATGGAGCAGGGAACTATGCTGCATCTATTTTGGTCCTGTGATAAAATAAGACAATACTGGTTAAAAGTGCAGAAAATATGTCAAAAATTTACAGAATTCCAGGTGCCAGACGATCCGGCTCTTTTCTTGCTCCATAACTCACAGATCCCGTGGCAGACATATAAAAAATCAGTTTTGTGTCATCTGATAAACGCTGCTAGAGGTGGAGTAACATTACAGTGGAGAGATACTAGAACACCATCAATTACGAGATGGCTTAAAAGAGTGCAGGATATTGGAGCAATGGAGGACCTAGTTCTCTCGGCACGGAACAAGAGAGAACAGTACGTGGAAACTTGGGCAGGCTGGAATATATTTATGAATTCGGAAGAGGGGAAGAAACTGTGGGAGGAGGAGAGTGAGGCATCCTAAGAGGGAGAGAGAGTATAGAGAAGGAAGTAAAAAGGAGGATTTGGAAGCTCCCTCCGTCTCCTAAGGGGTTTCAGGGGAGGGGAGGATTACAGGGTTTTTTTTTTTTTTTTTTTTTGGGAGGAGGTGGGGTGGGAAGGGCATATACAGGGACAAGGCTACAGAGAGATATCTGGTGAAGGAAACTGGGTTAGGGAATCGGTAGAGTTGGGTTGGAGGCTCTGAGAGGCTCAGCTCAATAACAGTACACGAAGAGGAAGGAGGGACATAGAGAACCACCCCCTTGGTTGATTATTATTATTATATGTTTCTCTCTTTTGTTATGATATAGATGATATGTGTACTGTCAATGAATTATTGAGTTAATGTTTAATCTCTGTTACCTTGAATAAAATAAAAAACAATTAAAATGAAAAAAATCTATCCAAACAAGAGTCTAATAGGCATCCCGGGTATGATTTTTTTTTTTTTTTTTTTTATTAAAAATTATAATATAATAAATAATTATAAAAAATTATAAAAAATAATAATATAATTATAGTAAACATTCAATAATGTAATCAAATCAAAATCACTGAAATTTGCTCAGTTGCAGAATTTTTGCTGTCATTTTTTTTTTTTATGACGAATTTCCCCACAAATCGCTATTGCTAAATTCTGCAAGTGATTATAATTCATTATCGCTGTTTTCTAGCTGATCTAAAACCATTTTTGACATAAAGGGACATTTTTGGTTGCTATGGGCAATCTACAGTTTCCAGGCAGAAAGAACAGTTTTTATTATATAAAAGTACATGCAGGGCACTGGACAGACCACTAGGGACATGGGGGTGTGTATTTTTTACATACAGTACTGTAATGTAAAGTGTTTGTTTACTTTTTTGAATATGGCGCCGTTCTCCGCTCCCGTGCGTCGTAACGTCGCAGGGAACGGAGCTCAGCGGCACACGGGGACGCTGTGTGAATCGAGCGAGCACCCGCTCGCTCACACAGCGTGGATGCATCGCTGGATCCAGGAAGAAGGTAAGACAGCGCGCGCTGCAGGCTCTGCATGTCTACCCCGAGCATGACTCGGGGATACCGTTCTTAGCAAGAAAAAAACACCCCGAGTCACGCTCGGGAACACCGCTAGGGAGGTTAACTACTTCCCACTCGGCCACTGCACATATACGGCCAGGTGGGTGCTCTCTCCTAAGTGGATGTTCAGGAACGTTCCTCAGAAGGAGGGGGATCGTGCGTGTTCCTGTGCAGCGGCGCAATCCCAATGCGCTTGTGTCACCCGGATATGGCGCATCTCAGATTGGCAGGAGGGCTCTATGATTGGCCCTCCTGATCATAAGTCGGCCATGTCCAATCACGGGCGTCATGTGATGTAAACAAAGAGGCGGTTGCTAGGCGATCGGCTCTCTTCTCCTCACACAGAAGTTGTCGGTGAGGAGAGCGGATCGCTGCAGCCGGCTGGTATTCAGCGAGTATGAGCTGTTTTTTACAGCTTTTTACTCACTGATCACCAGTCTAGTGTCATACACAATGTAAAACACACAAAGTAAACAAACATGTCCCCACACCTGTCCCCCACATATGTAACAGTAAAATCACATGTCCCAATGATCATTTGCACACGTGTCCGTGGTTACATGCACACATCTGTATATGATCATTTATGTACATCTGTCCGTGATCACACAAACCAATTATTATACACTTAACGGGGGTTTCTTTTTACCAAAAACATGTAGCAGAATACATTTTGGCTTATCTCTCCTCTCTGTTACTTGTCAGTTTCACACACTCAGTGTGGCGCTTGATGCTTGCCAGAGCCGCTGAGTGTGGAGAAGGGAGGAGGATGGGCGGTCAGTGTAAAATATTGGACTAATTTTGATAATAACCGTCGATGCCGATATATCAAAAATGGTCAAATATCGGTCGACCTCTAGTGTCATGCCTATGTCCACGTCCACAGGCCAAGGAAGTGTAGTCAACTCCCCTTGTGAAAACCTTTTGGGTTGCAGTGCGAGAGGAGAGGACATCTTACTGTGAGTACACAACACTACACTAACACCAGAACACATAGACACACTAGTGTCCCCCCCCCCCCCAAGTTAACCACTTTACTCCCCGCCACTGTGTAACCAAGTGCAGTTTTCAGATTTTGCCCTGATCACTGTACTGGTGTCACTGGCAGTTAGTAGTAGGCCCAGGTAGGTTTAGCGTATCCCCTAATAAAAGGTTTAATTCCTTGATCACCCCCCAGTTACCTCTTTCACCCCATCACAGTGACATTAATATAGTGTACAGATCTCTTTTCTGATCGCTGTATTCAGGTCACTTATGACTCTAAACAGCATTAGGGCAGTTGCCTTTGAATTTACCTGGCAAAGTAATACCGACTTTCAATTCGCTGGAGAGTGAAATGGCACTGAGGGCCAAAACAGCTAACCATAAGTGGCACATCTGAGCTCTGTTCAAAATGAAAAATGGCCGCTCGTGTATTAGTGCTCAGTTGTCTGCGACTCGATGCCCAATGCTCCAAAACCTACACTTTTGGGTCCTTTCACACGGAGCGGACCGTTTTTCGGTCCGCTCCGTGTGCCCGTCAGCTCAGCGGGGGGTCTCCGCTCAGCTGTCGGCGGACAGGGCGGTCCCCGCACACTGTGCAGGGACCGCCCTGTCTCTCCTCCGCTCTCCCCTATGGGGAGTCGGATGGAAACGGACCGTCTGTCCGTTTACATCCGATCCGTTTGGCCGGACGGAAGAAAAATAGGACATTCTTCCGTCCGCAAAAACGGATGCGGATCTAGCGGATGTTAGCGGATGCATCATCCGCTAACGGATCTGCTCCCATAGGGGCCCATTACAAGTCCGTAAACGGACTTGTAATGAGCGGACGAACGGTCCGCTAGTGTGAAAGGACCCTTTGAGTCATTGGGTATTTTTTACCCATAGTCTACAAGGGGAATGAATGACTAAACTGAGAAATGTATCTTTTTTTAGCCTAGAATAACTGTTTTTCTCCCCTTAGCGATTTTCATTGGCTAAAACAAAAAACTTCTGAAGCCTGAATACACATGAAAATGCAGGAAATATGCTTCTAAGATGCTCCTAAACACTCGGAATACAAAATTGTATATTTTGGTAAAAAAAAAAAAAAAAAGCCAATATGTGTGTGTGAGAAAATAAGTGTTGGCCGCTACGCATACAGTATATAGCTTATTTTGTAATGAATATCGATGGGTAAGTAACAGTGCAGCTGTGGCTCATGTGAGCCACAACAGACATATTTTATTCTGTACATCCATGTGTAAGAGCCCTTGGAACGTAATTCAATATTTAATAAAATTATGCTAAAACATAAAAAATGTGAGACATTACCAGAAGCAACCAATCTAAGTCACTAATCACCACCATTATGGGTAACAAAAATATAATATACAGTCAAAAAATATTCCATAAAATATATCCCATAGTTTGTAGCTGCTATAACTTGTGCAAATCAATCAATATTCGCTTATTGTGATTTTTTTTTACTAAAAATATGTAGCAGAATACATATTGGCCTAAATTGATAAAAAAATTTGATTGTCTGTCTTTTTTAGAGCGCAAAAAATAAAAAAACAGCAGAGGTGATCAAATACCACCAAAAGAAAGATCTATTTGTGGGGGAAAAAGGCCAAACATTTTATTTGGGTAGAGTGTCTGGCAATGAAGGGGGCGGGCGCAAACCTTCCAGAACTGAAGTGGTTAAAAGTGTAAATTTACCTTAACAGAAAATCTGTAAGGTGACCTTAGAATGGCTCTAACCCCCCCAAGTTCGCCTGTACCCGAGTCTCGCAATGCTCTGCAGTCAGACATCACCCAGCTTTGAAATCCTCACGGCTTGCTCTCCTCACAGCCCTGACCAGGCGGGCTAGACGGATGGTCAGCTGCATCCACGTGACTATTAGAATGACTCTTTTCTGTACACGCTGAGAGGTATGGATAAGGCAGTAAGCAGCAGTGATTTTAAATCCCCGTACTAGTGAAGCAGCTTGCCGGTGTCTGACTGCAGGACTCTGGTACAGCTGGACTTGGGGGCAAAGATTTTTCTGTAAAGGTGAACTTACACTTTAACTACTACAGCAGAGAAGAGGTTTAATTTTTCTGCACTACCAAACAGGCATATGCTGTATGAGGGGACTATCTAAGGACTAAAAAGTAAATAAAAATCCTTTGGCAGGTAAATAGCTCCCAAAGATGAATTTCATTTGTCTGCCTCAAATTCAGCTTGGGGGACTTGGATAGAAGGTGCTTGACATAAGAAAGAAACTTACATCAATAGTGGTAAAAATAGGTATATTATTTTCAATAGGTCCACGGTCTAAATACGCTTGTTTTATTTTGATCCATTTGGCTGCTCTCAGACCAAGGGCCCTCATTGGTCTAGGCTCTCACAGAGCCTAGGTATGGGATGATAAAAAATTGTTTGGATAAGAGCCATAGGAAAGCTTTACAGATGAAATACAATGTGGCACGTGCCTCCATAGTCAGCATAGTATTTGTTATTAGACACCTTTGGACAGATGCCATGCCAATCTGGGGAGAGGGTAGTATTAGATGCACTAACAAATCTGACTGACAAATAAGAACTTAAAGGGTCACTAAAGGAAAAAAACTTTTTTGTTTAAAATAACAAACATGTTATACTTACCTCCACTGTGCAGTCCGTTTTGCACAGAGTGGCCCCCGATCCACGTCTTCTGGGGTCCCTCGGCGGCTGTCTCTGGTCCTCCCTGCACAAACTACACACGTTCATGCGAGAGAGCTCGCATTGTGTGTAGTCCTTGCGGGCATAGCCGCTCACTGTATCACTCAGCCCCGCCCCTCGGCTTGTTGCATTACTGGATGTGATTGACAGCAGCGCCAGCCAATGGCTGCGCTGCTTTCAACCCAACCGCTCTAGCCAATCAGCGGCCAGGCTGAGCGGCAAAGAGGATCTCAGGACCGAGCACGGGACTTTCCAGGGGTCAGGCAAGTATAACAGGGGGCCAGTATACTCTGACGTTTTTTCACCTTAATGCATAGAATGCATTGAGGTGAAAAAACATACTTTACAACCCCTTTAACTCGTTAACAGCAACAGTTTTTTTTCCTTCTGGGATGAAAAAGCTTTACATGAATTCACCCCACAGGTAAATGTTTTGTGTCAACCCTGTCACTTTTGTCAGACAGCTTGGTCTGTTAAGGCAATTTTTTATTCTTTGCCAATAGGCAGTCTCTTCATTGTCTGTTCACAATCCTCTGCAGATTCATGCACAGCTCTGTTTCCATATCAGGCACAGTGCCAGTTTGAATAACTCCCCACACGTGTGCGGAAATGATGTCATTCCACGCCGGCCAATCAAGGCTGAAAATCGGGGGACCATTGGAACTAAGCAAAGTATTGCTGCTCTTAGTTATGCTTGAGACCAAAATTTCCATCGGGCTGTTTGGCATGTCAAATCGCCGGCAAATGCACCATCCGAAATCGGTGCGACGTGGACTTTGCCGCACCGATTCCCAAAAGCAGTTCCTATACTATTTTTGGTGACTTCGGTAGGGAATTAAATAGACATATTGTGAATAAACTTGCACAGATGTCTGTCAAATCGCTCCCGAACTCAGACTGCATTGCAGGTTTGAAATCGTGCAATGAATTTTCACGATTTCAAACCCACCCTCAATGTGAACCTCAGCTTAACCACTTGTCCTCTGCCCACCGTCAAATGACGGCGGGCGGAGGACTCCAATATCCTGACATCACGTCATATGACGTGATGACCTTTTAAAGCCGCGGGCGCGCGCACGCCCGCCGCTCTGCTGGGATCCCGTGCGAGTGCCCGGCGGCAACGATCGCCGCCGGGCACATGTGATTGCTCAGTAACTGAGCGGGGACGTGGAGCTCTGTATGTAAACACAGAGCTCCACGTCCTGTCAGGGAGAGAGGAGACCGTTGCTGTGTCCCTTGTACATAGGGACACAATCGGTCACCTCCCCCAGTCACCCCCCCTCCCCCCACAGTTAGAACACTCATAGGACACACATTTAACCCCTTCCCCGCCCCCCTAGTGGTTAACCCCTTCACTGCCAGTCACATTTATACAGTAATCAATGCATATTTATAGCATTGTTCACTGTATAAATGTAAATGGTCCCAAAAATTTCAGAAAAGTGTCCGAAGTGTCCGCCATAACGTCGCAGTCCCAATAAAAAAAAAAAAAAAAAAAAAAAAGCCATAAACTATCCCCTATTTTGTAAACACTATAAATTTTGCGCAAACCAATCGATAAACGCTTATTGCATTTTTTTTTTACCAAAAATATGTAGAAGAATACGTATCGGCCTAAACTGAGGAAAAAAATATTTTATATATTTTTTGGGTTATTTATTACAGCAAAAAGTAAAAAAATATTGCATTTTTTTAAAAATTGACGCTCTATTTTTGTTTATAGCGCAAAAAATAAAAACCGCAGAGGTGATCAAATACCACCAAAAGAAAGCTCTATTTGTGGGAAAAAAAGGACGCCAATTTTGTTTGGGAGCCACGTCGCACGACCGCGCAATTGTCAGCTAAAGCGACGCAGTGCTGGAAGCTTAAATTTTGTCTGGGCAGGAAGGGGGTGTAGGTGCACAGTAGGCAAGTGGTTAAAGAGGAAGTAAGCACACGATAAAAAAAAACAAAAAAAACACCACCTGTAAGACGAAGGCATAATGAGCTAGTACGCATAGCATACTAGCTCATTATGTAATACTCACCTCCAATCGAAGCCCCCGCAGCCGTCTTCGTACACCGCTCGGGAGGCCAACATCTTTCCTGGGCGTTACTTCCGAGTATCGCGGCACGGCCTCCTTTAGGAACCGTACAATCGCTGTTGCTAAAGTATGCCTGCGCCCGTAATTTTTGTAATTATCTTCTAAACCAGGGATCTCCAAACTACGGCCCTCCAGCTGCTGTGGAACTACACTTCCCATGAGGCATTGTAAAACTCTGACATTCATAGGTATGACTAGGCATGATGGGAATTGTAGTTCCTGAACACCTGGAGGGCCATAGTTTGGAGACTCCTGTTCTAAACCATGGAGGTTTAGGAGATATTTCAAGCACTTACAGGTATGTCTTAATCTAGGCTTACCTGTAGGTAAAAGTGGTTGTAAAGGGTTTACAACCACTTTAAAGGGAAGTTGAAAAATAAACAGCCTTAAGCCAGCCATACATGGATTGAAATTCAGCCAGCTCAGCAGGGACCAGCGGAATTTTAGTTCATGTATGGGCAGGATTGTTGTGCAGAAGTAGGTTGGTAGATCCATTGACCACCCTGTCAGAACAATAAGTGCCACAGGCTACAATAGCCGGCAGCACTGATCAGTTTATCCTGACTGAGGAAAATCTCCCCGCTGTCGGAAAACAATGCCTCAGCGGGAGCGATTTCCCTATCAACATCAAATTTAAGGATGGAGGAATAAAGTCTTATATTTTCCCCATTCAAACCGCTAGTTGAAAGAAAAATAATTTACGTTTAGGCTGCCTTTTACAGGCCAAATCACTATAAAGGAAATAAAAAGCATAAAATGCATCCACCACGTTTAACCACTTTAGGGCCCTTTCACACGTCCGTTCAGTTCGTCCGTTTTTTGGACGTCCGTTAACGGACCTCAATGCTTCCCTATGGGTTAGCGTCCGTTAGCGGATGAGCATCCGCTAACGTCCGTTAACATCCGTCTGCGGTAAGCTCCGTTTTTTTGGACGGAAGAAAACCCTATTTTTCTTCCGTCAAAATAACGGAACGGACGAAAAACGGACGTTAGCGGATGATCCGTTTACAATCCGATCCGCTAACGTCAGTTTTTCATCAAAATATGTACAAAAAAAAAAAAAGTTCTAAAAAAAAAAACGGATGAAAAAACGGATGGAAAAAAACTGATGAAAAACTGACGGAAAACGGAACGGAAACGGATGTAAACGGACGGAAAACTGACGAAAAACTGGATGAAAAAACGGATCAACTGAAGGGAGAAAAAACTGATCTAAAAAACTGAACGGACGTGTGAAAGAGCCCTAAGGACCGCCTAACGCCGATGTACGTCGGCAGAATGGCACGGCTGGGCACAAGCACATACCTGTATGTCCTCTTTAAGTGCCTAGCCGTGACCACGGGACCCGATCGCCGCCGGAGTCCCGTGATCGGTCACAGGAGCTGAAGAATGGGGAGAGGTGTGTGTAAACACACCTTCCCCGTTCTTCACAGTAGCGCGGTCATTGATCGTCTGTTCCCTGATATAGGGAAAGGCCATCAATGACATCACACATTCAGCCCCGCCCCCCTACAGTTAGAAACACATATGAGGTCACACTTAACCACTTCAGCGCCACCTAGTGGTTAACTCCCAAACTGCAATTGTCATTTTCACAGTAAACAATGCATTTTTATAGCACTTTTTGCTGTGAAAGGACAATGGTCCCAAAAATGTGTCAAAATTGTCCGATGTGTCCACCATAATATCGCAGTCACCAAAAAAAATAAAAAACGCTGATCGCCGCCATTAGTAGTAAAAAATAAAAAATGATTATTAATAAAAATGCAATAAAACTATCCCCTATTTTGTAAACGCTATAAATTTTGCACAAACCAATCGATAAACGGTTATTGTGATTTTTTTTTTACCAAAAATAGGTAGAAGTATACGTATCGGCCTAAACTGAGGAAAAAAAAACGTTTTTTTTTTTTTATATATATTTTTGGGGGATATTTATTATAGCAAAAAGTAAAAAATATTGATTTTTTTTTTTAAATTGTCACTCTATTTTTATTTATAGCGCAAAAAATAAAAAAACTGCAGAGGTGATCAAATACCACCAAAAGAAAGCTTTATTTGTGGGGAAAAAAAGGACGCCAATTTTGTTTGGGAGCCACGTCGCACGACCGCGCAATTGTCAGTTAAAGCGACGCAGTGCCGAATCGCAAAAAGGGGCCTGATCCTTTACCTGCATATTGGTCCGGGTCTTAAGTGGTTAAGATTTGATAAGCTGCAATATTACATACAGTCACATAAAAAATAAAATAAAAAAAAGTCCCGCCCTTCCAATCTTAGGTTCTAGAAGCTGATCTGCACTTTTATACCATTGACATGACAAGGATATTACTGATGTATGTGAAATATTACTTATTCAAAGAAGCAGTATTCTAAGAAACATTCTAAAATGTGCCTTTTTCCTTTACAAATCAAACCTTTTACTCGATGGCGAGTCATCCCTTTTAAATTCTCCAATTTCTTCCTGTTCAGGAATCCTGCTGTTCTTCCTCTCTTTCTCACATGTTCTTTATTATCACTGCTGTCCTCTAACACCGGCTCTTGTATGATGGTACCAGCAACAGAATCTTTGACAGCAACCACTCTTTTCCCCATTTTAACCAGTGCACGTCTCTTCGTTGCTGTCCTGGTTTTGTTTTCTGTTTTTTTTCTCTTTGCCTCTGGCTCCTCGCTGTCATTATTACAACCTAGCACCTTTCCTTGCACACTCATCCCAGTACAAAGTGCATCCTGCTCATTTGCCCTCTCACACACTCCACATGTATGCCACTTCCTCCTGGTCAATCTAACTGGTAGTTTGTCCATCTTGTATTTCTCAGGTTCCTTCCTGCCATTAGAAAAACCTATCGCCCAACATTGATTTATTTTCCCAGTAGGAACCACATCACCAACAGCTTTCTTTTTCATAACCTCAGATTTCAGCACTTTACATTTCTCAAGGGACATACTGTTCAGTGTTACTGCCTTTCTTCCTCTCACCTTTCTCTCTGGTTGCCTCTCAAAATTAGAACTAGCTGCCTCCTGCCCTGATACAGTAGGAAGAGTATGACCAAGTACAGACAGTGTTTTTCTATTAAGCATCCCTGGTGTTCTCCCCCTCTTCTCCGATTCATTTTCAACACTACTACCCCCAGTCTTCTGCATTGATAAAGTAGGAAGAGTATCACTTTGCTCCGCCAGCTTCTCTAGTGTCTTCCAGTTCAGTGTTCCTGGTCGTCTTCCTCTCGTTTTTGGTAATTGCATCCCATTGCTTCCATTTCCTACCTCCTGATTAGCCAAATCCTCGTGTGTCCTATTCAAAGTGCTTGGTTTTCTCTTCCTCTTCTTTTTTTCTGGTTTATCAATACTACTACTCCCGGTATTCTGCATTGATGCAGTAGGAAGAGTATCGCTATGTGTCTTCAGCTTCACCAGTGTCTTTCTATTCTGCGTTTCTGGCCTTCTTCCTCTCGGTTTAGGTAATTGCGCCTCATCGCTCTTAGGCTCTACCTCCTGTGCAGCCAGCTTCTCTGGCATCTTTTTATTTGGCATAGCTGGTTTTTGCCCTCTTTTTTTCTCTGGTTTATTTTCAATACTACTACTCCCGGTCTTTTGCATTGATACAGTAGAAAGTGCATCACTAGGAGTCTTCAGCTTCACCTCTGTCTTTCTATTCCGTGTTTCTGGTCTTCTTCCTTTCAGTTTAGGTAATTGCACCTCATCTCTTGTAGGCTCTATCTCCTGCACAGCCAGCTTCTTTGGCATCTTTTTATTTGGCATAGCTTGTTTTCGCCCTCTTTTGTTCTCTGGTTTATTATCAATACTACTACTCTCGTTATTCTGCACTGATACAGTAGAAAGAGTATCACTATGTGTCTTCCCATTATGGGTTCCTGGTCTTCTTCCTCTCAGTTTGGGCATTTGCACCCCATCTCTCTTAGGCTCTACCTCCTGCTCAGTTGGCTTCTCTGGCATCTTTCTTTTCAGCGTCCCTGGTTTTTGCTCCTTCTTCTCTGGTTTATTTTTAATACTACTACTACTCCCAGTCTTCTGCATTGATACAGTAGGAAGAGTATCGCTATGTGTCTTTAGATTCACCAGTGTCTTTCTATTCCGTGTTTCTGGCCTTCTTCCTCTCGGTTTAGGTAATTGCACCTCATCTCTCTTAGGATCTACCTCCTGCTCAGTCTGCTTCTCTGGCATCTTTCTTTTCAGTGTCCCTGGTTTTCGCTCCTTCTCCAATTTATTTTCAATACTACTACTCCTCTCAGTCTTCTGCATTGATACAGTTGAAAGAGTATCACTATGCGTCTTCAGATTCACCAGTGTCTTTCTATTCCGTGTTTCTGGTCTTCTTCCTTTTAGTTTAGGTAATTGCACCTCATCTCTTGTAGGCTCTATCTCCTGCACAGCCAGCTTCTTTGGCATCTTTTTATTTGGCATAGCTGGTTTTTGCCCTCTTTTTCTCTCTGGTTCATTTTCAATACTACTACTCTCGTTATTCTGCATCGATACAGTAGAAAGAGTATCACTATGTGTCTTCCCATTATGGGTTCCTGGTCTTCTTCCTCTCAGTTTGGGCAATTGCACCCCATCTCTCTTAGGCTCTACCTCCTGCTCAGTTGGCTTCTCTGGCATCTTTCTTTTCAGTGTCCCTGGTATTTGCTCCTTCTTCTCTGGTTTATTTTCAATACTACTACTCCTCTCAGTCTTCTGCATTGATACAGTAGAAAGTGCATCACTATGCGTCTTCAGCTTCACCTCTGTCTTTCTATTCCGTGTTTCTGGTCTTCTTCCTTTCAGTTTAGGTAATTGCACCTCATCTCTTGTAGGCTCTACCTCCTGTGCAGCCAGCTTCTCTGGCATCTTTTTATTTGGCATAGCTGGTTTTTGCCCTCTTTTTTTCTCTGGTTTATTTTCAATACTACTGCTCCCGGTCTTTTGCATTGATACAGTAGAAAGTGCATCACTATGGTTCTTCAGCTTCACCTCTGTCTTTCTATTCCGTGTTTCTGGTCTTCTTCCTTTCAGTTTGGGTAATTGCACCTCATCTCTTGTAGGCTCTACCTCCTGTGCAGCCAGCTTCTCTAGCATTTTTTTATTTGGCATAGCTTGTTTTCGCCCTCTCTTTTTCTCTGGTTTATTTTCACTACTACTACTCCCGGTCTTCTGCATTGATACAGTAGGAAGAGTATCACTATTTGCTTCCAGCTTCCCCGATGTCTTTCTGTTCAGTGTTTCTGGTCTTCCTCTTGATTTAGGTAACTGCATCCCATTTGTCTTCTTTTTGTATTGCACTGGCTTGCAAGAACCAGTGGACTTTACATTCCCACTTAGAAGAGCTGGGTCAGAAACCTTCTGCTTTCTAAGTCTGAGAGAAATTCTTTTGGTTTCTTTTTTCTGGCTATCATCTATCCTAGTGTCCTCACATCGCTGAGTGCAATAAATATGGGCCCTTTGCACTGAGTTTTGCTCACTACCTGACGTATGGATTGATTGATCTAAAATCCTTGCCTTTCTTACTTTTTTTTCTCCTTGCCCACATTTTTTGTCACTCACACTGCTTACCGAACATGCGATGCATTTTCTTTGATTTCCTTTTCTTACTTTTGGCACACTTTCCACAAGCTTGGACGTACTGATCTGTTTCTTAGCCTTTCCATTAGCTTTGCTCAAGCTACCCAACTCCCTCCCGCTTATCTGTTCTAGCAACGGCATTGAAATTTTTTTCTTTTGCACAGAAGCACCACTTGCATGCAAGTCTGGTTCATCAATGGATGCAAGGCCCTTTCTTGGTATTCTTAGGCATAAGCGCATCATTACCCAATGAATGGAAGGTAAGTAAATAAACCAATTTGTGAGAAAAAAAACACTGTTTACCAAAATCTAACAATAACTTTTATAAATCTTAGTTTAAAATTGCATAGTGCTTTAAAAAAACATTCTGGCACTCTTTAAAAGATTTAAATATTGCATAAAACAGGCATAGCACACACACAGGCTGTAAAAATCTGCCAGGCTAAGATCACAAGGTAAAATCTAAAATGCTCCCACCAGGCTCATCTGATCTCCCAACTGTAGAAAACCAAACGCATGCAAGTGGCCCATCAGTCTACACTACGCCATGTGCAGCGACTGCAGATGACCAGCGTGCTGTAATGCAAGTCTGCGACACAAGACACGTGTTTGCTGGGATCGGTGGCTCCCTGCTCTGCACACAATCAGCTTCCAGTCTTCACACTCCGCTGTCAGGCATTGATTGCCTGAGATTACACACACAGCCAGCCCGGACAGCCTCACTCACCACCCCCACCAATGTGACACCACCGCGCCGCTGTCGCGAGGACGGGGACAGCAAAGGAACACCCACATGTAGCGCCTCCGGAAGTGACGGCTCCTCTGGTGCCCGGCAGGGGACTGGACCAGTCACGTGCTCGGCATCACTTCCTGCCCTGAATAACCTGGGAGAATTTTAAAAGCGACAGTGCCCAATAATAAAGAGGCGCTCTAGTCTAGTGAGAGTATAAGCAAAGTAAACAAGGCCGATACATTATTAAACACTCCCCTAGTATAGTGTCATTCACTTAGGGTACAGAGCAGCCTGTGGTCTAGGTTGGCTGCTAAAGGGACAGTACTGTACATAAACAAAGGATGTATATTGAGGGCTCCTTCTGGGCCAGTTCACACTAGAACGAGCGCGGTCCCTCGCCTTCCGGTTATGAAAACGCATTGGAACATGCAAAAACTAGCGCAACATCACTTTTGCAAATTGCACTGTACTGTGGTACCGTGTGGCTTGGTGCTGCATTTGCAACATGCGCTTGTAATGCCATTGACAATGAATTGGCACGGTTGCCCAATCTAGGGTGGCTACCTCATGCTTTTAAAGCCAAACACCTAAGAATTACGCAAAAAATGCCACTTTAAGTGGAGTTTCTGACAATTTTTCTTTTTAAAAGCCAGCAGCTACAAATACTGCAGCTGCTGACTTTTACCTGTCCAGCGCGCCCGCTATGTCAGCAGACGAGGCTGAGCAATTGCTCGGTCCTCGGCTGCTTCCGCCGCCATCCTGGGTAAGGGTATCAGGAAGTGAAGCCTTGCGGCTTCACTGCCTGTTCCCTACTGCGCATGCGCGAGTATCGTGGCATTTCCCAGAAGACAGCCATGGGGGGTTTTGACATAGGGGGGCCGGACTCCCGCAAGAGTCAGAACCAGGAAGTGGTGCAAATATCTGCACCCCCCTCCCCCTGAAAGGTGCCAAATGCAAGGGAGGGTTCCAAAGAGCGGAAGTTTACTTTTTGTGTAAACATCCGCTTTAAGGCTGCATTCAGACCTAGGCGTCTGCGGCAGCAGCGTATTTGGGCGACATGAAAAAGGCGTTTTGTCCCCGCGATTTGCGGCGACAAAACGCCCTTTTCTGTTTGCTGGAGCGATGTTTACATTGTCGGCTATTGCCGAACGCCCGATACGCCTGAAAAAAAGGGTCCGGGACTTGTTTCAGGCTTCAGGCGTCTGGCGTATCGGCGTTCGGCGTGGAGATGTGAACCATCTCCATAGCCGACAATGTAAATTCTCCCCTCCAGCGTATGTCAGGCTGCTTCAGCGTCGGGCTTCAGGCGACAAAACGCCTAGGTCTGAATGGAGCCCAAGGACCGAGCCTCTTTCTGAGATTTGGTGTTTACAAGTTAAAAACAAGTAATTTTCTATAAAAAAAAATAGAACCCCCAAACATTATATATTTATTTTTATAACACCCTAGAGATTAAAATCGGGTTGTTGCAATACTTTTTGTCGCACCGTATTTGCGCAGCGTCTTAATAGTGCACTTTTTTTGTTGGAAAAAAAAAAACACTTTTTTTTATTAAAAAATAAAACAACAGTAAAGTTGAGCCCACTGGTAGAATGGTGACAAACTTTTACTCATAAAAATCTCCATAGGCGACATTTAAAAAAAAATTCTACAGATTGCATATTATGAAATACAGAGGAGGTCTATGGCTAGAATGATTGCTCTCGCGGCGATACCTCACATGTGTGGTTTGAACACCATTTTCATATGCAGGCGTTGCTCACGTATCTGTTTGCTTCTGTGCTTGAGCTCATCGGGATGGGGCGCTTTAAAATGTTTTATATTTCTCTTATTTATTTTACTTTATTTTATTTGGAAACTGTTTTTTGGGTCACTTTTATTCCTATTACAAGGAATGTAAACATCCCTTGTAATAGAAAAAAACATGACAGGCCCTCCTAAATATGAGATCTGGGCTCAAAAAGACCTCAAATCTCCTATTTGGACTAAAGTACAATAATAATAATTAAAAAAAAAAAAGTCCCTTTAACCACTTCAGCCCCATGAGGTTTTACCACCTTCCTGCCCAGGCGAAATTTCAGCTTCCGGCACTGCGTCGCTTTAACTGACAATTGTGCGGTCATGCAACATGGCTCCCAAACAAAATGGACGTCCTTTTTTTTCCCACAAATGGAGCTTTCTTTTGGTGGTATTTAATCGCCTGTGCGGTTTTTATTTTTTGTGCTATAAATAAAAAAAAAAAGTGTCAATTTTGAAAACAAACACAGGATTTTTTACTTTTTGCTATAATAAATATCCAATTAAAAAAAACAAAAAACTTTTTGTCTCAGTTTAGGCTGGTACGTATTATTCTACATTTTTTTGTTTTGCGCAAAAGTTATAGCGCCTACAAAATAGGGGACATAATTATGTTTTTTTTTTTTTATGATTTTTTTTTACTAGTAATGGTGACGATCTGTGATTTTTTATTGGGACTGCGACATTATGGCGGACACATCGGACACTTTTGACACATTTTTGGGACCATTCACATTTATACAGTGATTAGTGCTATAAATATGCACTGGTTACTGTATAAATGTGACTGGCAGGGAAGGGGTTGACCACTAGGGGGCAGGAAAGTGGTTAAATGTGTAGCCTAGTCAGTGTTCTAACTGTAGGGGGTGACTGGGAGAGGCGACGATCTGTGTACAAGGGACACAGCATCGGTCTTTTCTCCCTGACAGGATGTGGAGTTCTGTGTTTACACACGGAGCTCCACGTCCCTGCTCAGTTACTGGGCAATCGCTGGTGCCCAGTGGCGATCGTTGCTGCTGGGCACGCGCATCGAGTTCTCAGCAAATCGGCTTTAAAAGACGAGGACGTCCTGTCAGAACAACAGAGCTACCTTGCCGCCGTCAATTGCCGGCGGCTGGTAGACAAGTGGTTAAGAGCTATGGGCGGAAGTGACGTTTTGACATTGCTTCCGCCCTGCAATGATATGGAGATAGGTGGGAGCCATCTTCCCCTTGCCACCATACACAGCAAGGGGACAGACGCGACCCCCTCCGCCGACGGCTCCGGTAAGCGGCAGAGGGTACCAGAGACCTGCGGGAGTGAGGGCCCTCTCTCACCACCGATAAAAGTGACCTTGCGGCCTATCCGACACAGAGACCACTTTTATCTTATAGCAGACCGCCCCCTGAAGAAGAGGATGCCGGGGTTATGGTATCTAGCCGCTACCATAATAACATTTCTCTTCAAACAGCCGACGTATTCCTGCGTTGGGCAGCCCGTAAGGGACAGGCGGACCTGAACGGCCACTCCATGCATCTCTATGGAGTGTCGGATGTCAGCAGAGACATGTCTGCTGACATCCGACCCGGTCCGATCCGCTAAAAACAGACATATGGGCATATGTTGTCCGTTTTCATCAGATCACTCCATAGGAAACAGCGGTGCCCGACAAGCCCCTCCCCGCTCAGTGAGCAGAGAGGAGCTTGTCATCCGCCAGCTCATCAGAGATCAATGGAATGATCTCCCGCTGAGCTGGTGGGAACAGGCAGACTCCTTAGTCCGCCTAGTGTGAAAGGAGCCCAAGTGGTTAAGGACCGGAAGATTTTCCCCCTTAATGACCAGGCCATTTTTTATGATACGGCACTGCGTTGCTTTAACCACTTCCGGACCACACACCGTCATTATACAGCGGCACTTTGAAGAGTAAGGTGATCAGATTTTTAAAATGAAATCTAGGGACACATTTTTTTTTTACTAGGAATTGTGGCAATCAGGGACTTAAAGTGGGTCCACTAGTTGCCTAATCCTGGTGTACCTTTCAGTTTTCTTCTCTCCTATCTCTTTGCCTTATTGTCCTTTCTTCCTCACCCCCCCCCCCCCACTCCCCCTAAATATTTTCTCCCCTTCTCTGGACTACACACAGTGATTCTCCCTGTACACCCAGAAGTTTTTTTACTGCATGTTCTCTGAATGGCTGAATTGAACTCCTGTGCTGGTAAACACAGCCCTCTGCACAGGTGTACAGAACAGTGTACTTGTGTGAAAGAGGCCTTAGTATGCCACATACAGTATCTGCACTTTTACCTAAACACATAGCATGCTGCATTGATCTGAATGATATTTCATTTTTTGACACTTCAATAAAGTTAAGTTCACATATAAAAAAAAAAAAAAAAATACACGTTTTTGCAAGTAAAACAATGTGCATGTATTATTTTTTCTTATAGGAGTCTGGAAAGCATTGCACCTGCAATCAGCTGATCGCTGGTGCCATGCAGGTCTCCTGCACAATGTCAGTGTTACCTGCTTACCCATACACGTGTACAGAGCTTTTTTTCTCAGAAAATAGGTACAGGAACTCAACCACAACCCGTTCAGATTTCACAAACAGTAGAAGGGTCTTAAAGGGGCATTAAATACCAGAATTGCATTACATACAGAGTGCAGAGTTCAGGGGGTTACAAAGCTGTCACTTGTAAACACAGAAACCAGACTTCTGTGTTTACAAGTGATTGTGGTGAGCAGGCACCAAAGGGTCTGAGCCAAAGGTGGTGGAACTGAGTTCCCCCAAGTTCCCCCAGAAAAAAAGCCCTGCACGTGTAGCGAAACCCCCTCAAGGGCCGCTGATTGATTTGGGATCAGGGTATTAAGTTACCTCTAAGTGTTTCCCAGGGGTGAAGTTAGTGAGCAGAGCAGTAAGCGAATGTCCAATCAGTAGTTGAGGTTTTCCAAATGCTTTATTTCTTGGGTCCAACACGACCACCATCAACAAGAGGTAGATAGGACAGGTTGATGAAATGAAAAAAACCTTGCAGTATCAGGCTTGGATGAACAGGAAAGCAAGCCTGCTTTCAGTAACTGTATATTGCGTCGCCACTCTAGCCAGAGTGGGTGAAGCATTCTCCGGACAGACCTCTGCCACAAGCCTGGCAGCCGGAGTTCCACTTTATGGTTGCTGGAAAGAACAGGTCCTTGCCATGGACCTGGCCCTGACTTGAGATGCCAGATGAGGCCTCTGCCACAGGCTTTATGCTGACAATGAGAACAGCAGAGCGAATCCTTCCAGTCAATTACAATTGATCCCGATGGTTCGTTCAAGTCTCTCAGATAACCTGCCTCCGGGTTTTCCTTGAACCAATTCCCCACCTGCCTCCGGGTTTTCCTTGAGCCAATTCCCCACCATACAGCTCTCAGGTTAGGATCTCTTTCATAGAAGTGAGGGGACCCAGTAAGTCACTGGGGCCCCTCTGCAGCATCCGCGAGGAACTCTGCGTAACTTGCGACCCCGGCCTGGTAGGCCATATCGCCAGGGTCTGTTGGATGCGCACACCCTAAAGGTGGGTGCCGCACCTGGAACCAGGAACCCGCGAAAACCCCTGAAAAATGGTGCCTGCCACAGATATACCCCTTCCCAGCATGCCCCACGAAGGAAAAATCCTCCAATTGGCTTCTGGGGAAAAGTGGCTCTGCTAGAACCCCTCTGACGCCATCTGCCGTCCGGGGGTGGGATCGACACCCCGGAGCGCAGACTGACCCACAGGACAGTTCTAAAATGACAGCAGCCCAAATTTGTGGAAGCAACATAAATCTCCCACTCCCCCACTTACTTTAGTATAGTGCCCATACTGAAAGTAAGGGGGCGCTACACAGGTAAGCCGATAATCCCTGACAGGAAGACTCAATGAACTACCACAGTGCCGTGGTAGGTCATTGAGAAGTACAAGCCGACAGCCGCTAAGGATGTCTGGTCTTGTAGTTTATTCAGACACACAGAGCTGTGTGTATGAATGAGGCAGCCATGTGGGCAGAGCCCCGCAGGTCCGCGCTGTTTTCAAACTGTGGCAGCTAGTATGGGGAACTTCTTTCCGTACACAGGGCGGCGACTGCACAACTAGAAACATGTTCCACCCTAAAATTGGGTGGAACATGTAACATTTTCCAAAGTGCAGTTATTCTTTATGGTCTTTTGCCTTGATCTAAACTGTCCCAACCTCACCCTCCACAGATCCCCACTTAACAAAAATCTATCGCTTGCAGCCTTCGGAACTTAAAAAAGTTTCCCACACATGGCTGCATTCATCCATGTCGGACTCCCGGCTGCTTTGGCACCCCAAAGACATCTATGGGTCGAGTAATGCAAAGGTGTGGCAAGCAAAAGGAGTCTTTCAGAACAGGGCTGCGGGTGACAGATCATGGTAATTACGGATCTGTGTGGGGGTGAGTGTGGGCAGGGTCTGTCAGAAAAGACTCATGAACATAGCAGAGGAACCAGGCTGCCCACTGAAATCACACTCAGTACTTTGGATTTAAACAAATACACACCATAGAAGGTTATGCTTTGTTCATTTGTCATAGGTTTGTAACTGCTTTAGGCTCGACACAAACTAGCTTAAAAAAAAAAAAAAAACACACGACAGTGCTCACGGCAGAATTTTTTTTTTTAATGTTGAGCATAGGAGCGTTTAGCATTTTTTTCTGCCAGAAAAAACGCTCTCAAAAATGCTAAAACAGAAGGTTTTTTTTTTTTGTTGCTGAGCTTAAAAAAAAACGTCTCTAGACTACCTAATGTGCATGGACACATGGGATAGAATTAGTTCCTTCTACAGGCAAAATGCTAAGCTCCTCTAAGGCTGCCATATTCAGTCGCTAGTGGTGCGGTTTTAACCCCCGCTAGCAGCCGAAAAAGGGTATTACCGCGGTTTCCCATTGATTTCAATTACATTCTTGTTGCAGAGGATGCCTAAAATCTGACTTGTATCTTAGTGCAAGTGTAGCGGGGTCACCCTGTCTGATTCTAATGACAGGCCATCCCACTAGAACTTCATACACAATTGTACATATGTTAGACACTGTTGTGAAGTTATGCATTGCAGGACTACAGGTGACATGGACTCCATTGACTCGTAAGAGAAACGTACTACATTTCCCCCAATGCTTTGCCTGTAGGAGCATGTGACACCTCTGCACAGACTTGTGGGGGGGGGGGGTTACTTAATGGGAGGGCGTGGCGCTCTCTCGGGATCGGCATGGTCTCCTCTGCGGAGCTGTGGACAAGGACAGTCGTGCTGCTAGGCCAGAAGCCTGAGCCTACCCACCGAGAGACCAGCCATCCAAGGGGAAGCCAGACCTCAGTATCCAGCCTGTGTTCCGGGAGGTGGAAGAGGCAGCCCAGCTGACACCCGAAACAGCGGAGAACCCTCGTCCTGGGTCCGGTGTACCGTGGAGCCGCACCTCACCAGCGTGGCTTCTTGTTCTGAGGAGAGATCAGGCGGGTCGGCCTGTGGGGTGAGAGAGCATCTGCTCAGCTTCCGACTTTTGAGTTACCGCAGACATCCAGTCTCATTTTTTAGGCCTTAGACATATGCTCGGCTCACAGCTGGAGTTTAGAGACCGGTAGGTTATTCCAACACCTCCCAGAGGTGATTGACACTGATGAGTGATTAACGATCCACCGTTCTGTTACCATAGGCCCTCGGTGGTGCGATTCCTTCCTTTAACTATTATCCGTGGATTACAATTTTGATGTGCACCAACCGGCCGCTACGCGAACCTTGACTAATCCTTAGAATTGCCCTCTAGGGGCGCTCGCGAGCATAGACTGACTTCTAGCTTAACCGAATGGTACCATTCTTAGGTTCAGAACATTCCATTAATCCATCTTAATTGCTGATTCTTGCAAGGGCCCTTGCGAATCAGTTATTACTGATTGGTTGTATTTGCATTTAGATTCAAAACCTATTGTTTCCAAGTTTCTATGCAGTAAACTTACCCTTTTTCATTATCCAATTATATTCACTGTGTGGACTATATTTTCTTGCCTGGAGGGACCATTCCATTATCACAGGTAATTTACTGTCATATTGTCATTACATATTATGTGCCTGCTATTGTGACTCCAGCCTCCAGGGGTCACAATATTCTATAACCAGGTTTCTGATGTGTCATTGGCTGGTTTGAGCTATTTAAATAAGGGGTGATCTGAGTCAACGAGAGTAGATCCCAAATTAACCAGCGGCTCCTCCGGGGGTAGCGCTACACAAGCTTGTGGGAAAATTTGTGACCCAGTCACGTAAGCAGGAAATTACATTTCTGAGGGGTGTTGTGCAGGGCCGTCTTAATAGCATCTTGGGCCCCTGGGCAAAGTAATGCTCTGGGGCCCCCTGTTTTAGTGCCATCATGGGGCTTCCAATTACGGGGGAACGTGGGCTCAAGGACCAGCTGCTTTGGGGGAAGTGCAGGGACCCCCCATGCAGCTGGGGCACCTGGGCAGTGCCCAGGTGTGCCCTCTCATTAAGACAGCCCTGGTGTTGTGTATACTAACTGTGTACAGAACCCCTCCAGGTTGCCATATTGTATTGAATTTTACAGAAAATTCCAGCGCTGCAGATTGAAAAAGAAAAAGTAGTTTATAATAACATTCAATTACAATATGACTTGTGTTTTTATATATGCTATATTTGTTTTGTAATTTTTTTTCCATGAAAGTGGAGTTCCCCTTTAAGGCAGCCCTTACATTTAAATCAGAATGTTAAAGCACCCCAATGCACCTAGATCAGAATTGCTGTATTTTTGCATTGCAGAGAACTGTAGTATGCTGCACAGCAGGAATATCGGGACACCATTCCCTAAACTTTTCCCTAAAAATACTCTTTGCTTGGCTTTTATGCTTACCCTCTAGCATCAGTATATTTTGAATATCAGCTTTTTTCATTTTATTTATTCTCAGTGGTGTCAATCTTCTCTTGCCTCTTTCTGTCACTTCCTGTATTCATGCACTCGTTCCAGCTAAGACCTCTGTTCTGGACCAGCTTCCTGACAATGACAACGGTGGACCATATGTGTTGGCACAACCACTTCCATTGGGGTGCATGTGGCAGAGTGTCATCACAGGAGCACAACTAGGAGACCTTTTCATAAAATGACAATGAAGTGCTCAAACAAGGACCTTAACCACTTCAGCCCTGGAAGATTTGGCTGCTCAATGACCAGACCATATTTTGCGAAACAGCACTGCGTTGTTTTAACTGACAATTGCGTGTTTTTTCCCCCCCAACAAATATAGCTTTCTTTTGGTATTTGATCACCTCTGAGGTTTTTTTTTTTTGCACTATAAACAAAAGAGCGACAATTTAGAAAAACAAAACACACAAAACACAAACCACTTACGTGTAAATATGCGCCGTCGTATCTGTGCGCCGTGCCCACAGAACTAAGATACGCCTAAAAACTGACCATCCGACTGACGTAACTTGCCTACGCCGGCATATAGTGGGCGCATAGTTACGCTGGACGCATTTGGCACTCCCATTGATTTTCGATGCAAATGAGGGAGATACGCCGATTCACGAACGTACTTTCGCCCGGCGCATGTTTTAGGGGTTTGCGTCAGGGTTACGTCCGGCGTAAAGTTATTCCCCATATTGGAGGCGCAACTCATGCAAAGGTATGGACCAGGGAACGAACGCCGTCTAATTTTACGTAGTTTACATTGTACGCGAGAAGGGCTGGGCGTAGGTTACATTCAAGTCGTAGACAGTGATTCGAGGTATCTTAGCCAGTTGTTTCGACGTGATTGTGAGCATGCACACTGGGATGCGTCCAAGATACGACGCATGCACAGTTCATTTTAAGTACTTGTCTAAAGCTCAGCTCATCATTTGCATGGGGTCACGCTTCATTTAAATGTATCACGCTTACGCTTACGCTGACAAATATACGCTACGCCGGCGCAACGTTGGGAGCATTTGTTTTGTGAATTCCATGCTTGCCTCTTCGCGATGTGCTGGCGTAGCGTAAAAGATACACTACGGCGGCAAAAATATGCGCCGATGTATGTGAATCTACCCCAATATCTTTTACTTTTTACTATAATAAATATCCCAGTTTTTATTTTTTATTTTTATTTTTTTCTCAGTTAAGGCCGATATGTATTCTTCTACATATTTTTTTTCCAAAAACCGCTACATATATCTTCTACATATTTTTTTTCCAAAAAACGCAATTAGCGTATATTGATTGGTTTGCGCAACATATATTATAGCACCTACAAAATAGGGGATAGATTTATAGCATTTTTATTATTATTTGTTTTTTTACTAGTAATGGCGGCAATCTGCGATTTTTAACAGGACTGCGATATTATGGCGGACATATCGGACACTTTTGAGAGATTTTTGGGACCATTGCTATCTATAGAGCGATCAGTGCTTTAAAAATGCACCGATTACTGTATAAATGTCACTGGCAGGGAAGGGGTTAATGCTGGGGGGGCAATTAAGGGGTTAAATGTGTTACCTATGTGTGTTCTAACTGTAGGGGGAATGGGACTGTCTAGGAGGAGAGATGGATCGGTGTTCATACTTAATTTGAACACACGATCTGTCTCTACTCCCCTGAAAGAACTGGGATTTGTGTGTTTACACACACAGACCCCAGTCCTCGCTCTGTCACGAGCGATCGCGGGTGCCTGGCAGGCACTCGCTTCGGCTCCGGGCACACACTGCGTGCGCACTTGCCCCTAGTGGCAAAAAGAAAAAGTGACACAAGGTAACATCGATTTGCCTAGCTGAGCCAACCTGCAGCAGTAAAACTGTGGCGGCTGGTCAGTAGGTGGTTAAAGTGGAATTCCAAGATAACCCCAACTACACCTAAAACTGTCCCCTTCCTAACACCTATGCTTATTAATCTGTGTAAAGCCCTGTACACACTATAAGAAAATCGGGCAAACATTTTAGTCCGGGGAACGATCGTACGATTTTCTGATAGTGTGTACAAGAAATATCAGATAGAAAAGACTGCACATAATCAGAAACAACAAATAGCAAAAAAAAAAGACTTTGTCATACGAGAATTTTCGTACATTATTTCTGTCCTCGGTTTCGAATTGCTGTTAAACATCAAGGAAAACCGGGCGATCGTTTGCCCGATTTTCTCAGTGTGCACTGCTTCCCTGTGACAGCCAGGGGAGAGCAGGGCTGGACTGGGACAGAAATTTGGCCCTGGAATTCATTCAGACTGGCCCACCTTTACAGGTCTCTCCCACGGCGGCCGGACAACTCCCGAAACCCCCCCCCCCCGGCGACTCAAGCCCCCTCTTCCCTTTCATTAGCCATTCTATTTTAGTAGAATTCTATTGAGTAGAACGGCTGGTACTGGTACTCTTAGGCCTCGTACACACGAGCGGATATATCCGCTGAAAACGGTCCAATGGACCGTTTCAGCAGATATCTCCGATCGTGTGTATGGGCTAGCGGACAGATTTGTCCATCGGACAAATTTCAAAGCATGCTTTGAAATTTGTCCGCTACAAACCTGTCCGTCGGATATGTCCGCTGGTTAGTACGGTACACCAGCGGACATATCCTCCCGCACATGCGTCATATCCTGTGAATGGATCCGACGCATGCGCGCGGAAGTGTTTACTTCCTGGTGCGTGACGTAGCGGTGACGTGGCGGCGTCAACGTCACCGCCACGTCCGCCGGCGGGGAATTTGATCCGATGGTGTGTACACGCCATCGGACCAAACTCCAGATCGGACATATCCGATGGAAACGGTCCGCGGACCGTTTTCATCGGATATGTTCGATCGTGTGTACAAGGCCTTATAGGCAGTACCAGTGGGGAAGCTATACATTATTTCACCTGGGGAAAAGAATCAGTTCGGTGCCCCCCCCTTATGGGACAAGATTAGGCAGAAGTGAGGAATTCCCAGGCCATAGCTGTTGAGTTAGCTGTCTGTCCCCTCCCCCATGCTCCTCTGGCATCCCCTCTGCTCCTCTGGTTCTCCCCCTGCTTCTTTGTTCCCCCCAGGTGAGCGCGGCGGGGAGGGAGAGACAGAGTAGCGGAGGGGGGGGGCGACGGTCCGCTGTCACTAAAGCTGGCCCACTGAGCCATCGGCCCACCTGGAAACTCCCTGTAGTCCCAATGGCCAGTCCACTCCTGGGGGAGAGGAGGTAGCACTGACAATGGATAGGCCATTGAAGTTTACGGGTGGCATCGCTGCCCCAGCGGTGGTGAGCACTATCTCATTTCTGCTGGCTGACAAGGGGGAGACCATGTGACCAGAGCAGCCTGAAAATAGGTAGATATACATATTTTTCTTCTGTCATCTGAAGGGCACTGACAGGCATTACTGATGGGGCACTGATTGGCACTTTTATAGGCACTGAGGCGTTCTTTATGGGGGTACAGGCTGGCAGCTGATGGGGCTTTGCTGATAATCATTGTACTAATTATTAGCGCAGACCCCCCCCCCCCCTTTGACAGTGAGAGACACTGATCGGCTCTCCCTGTCAGCACAAAATGAGAAAAGCCGTTTACCAGCACTTCCTGGTTCATGCGATGATCAGCTGTGATTATCACATGGTAAGAAGCCTCTGTCAGAAGCTCTATACCACAATCGGGATTGCGGTGTATCATACTGGCACACACAGCATCTCTGGTTGCCACGCTGCGTGCTGGCTCGGTATCCTTATCACGTCATATGTCAGGATAACAGAACCACTTTGCCGATGTCATATTCCTCACCCTGCTATGCACATGCTCAGTTGCTTTCTATTTTTCGGCACTGTGCCTAAAATCAGAGCCACTAGAGGCCAATAATCTGCTTATGGCCTAAAGATATACTTCTACTGTTTAGAGCAGGGATCCTCAAAAAAAAGGGCCCTCCAGCTGTTGCGGAACTACAAGTCCCATGAGGCATTGTAAAACTCTGACATTCACAGACATGACTAGGGCATGATGGGAATTGTAGTTCCTGAACAGCTGGAGGGCCGTAGTTTGAGGACCCATGGTTTAGAGGCTCTGGCATACCTCCCAACATTTTGAGATGGGAATGAGGAACACCTACTAGCAAACATATGTAGGCATAGGACACACCGCCTGCCACACCCCTTAAAGGAGAATTAACCAAAAAAAGGTTTAATGAAATCTACAAGGGCTTTTAATTTTCACCACTCCCATTCCTTTTAAAATGTACAAATGCAGCGACTTAGAATTTGGATGAAAGGTTTAGCACTGGGAAACCCTTTATGAAAGTTAAAAAGTGCATTTTATATACAACTATATGGATCACGCCCAGGGCTTTTTTCTCATAGAATAGGTGCTGGAACTATCCCCTTCTAGGCCACTTCTTGTTTCCGCCCTTTGCCCACCTCCGAGCACCATCCCTGGGTTACACACCCATACTCCCAGCACCGCCTCATTTAGAAAATACAGAACCAAGCATCATTATGTTCAGCTAAGTTATTTGTATGGATTTTGGAATGACACCAAGCATTAAAGTGGTTGTAAACCCCACTTTTTGACTTTTACCTACAGATAAGGCTATAATAAGGTTTACCTGTAGGTATAAAGAATATCTCCTAAACCTGTACGGTTTAGGAGATATTTCCCTTGCAATGCGCCGCTGATTGCAGCGGCGCATGCGCACGGGGAATCCACGGCAAAAGGACCGGCAGCCGCCGGACCTTGCCGATTTTAAGGGTCCTTTCACACGTGCGGACCGTTCGTCCGTTTTTAGACGTCCGTTTTTTGACTGCAATGCTTTCCTATGGGTCCTTTCACACGCATCCGTTAACGTCCGTCTCCGTTAAAGCGGAGGTTCACCCTAAATATAATATCTCCCATGCGATCCAGCATACTGGCGTCAGCGCCAGTATGCTGGGTTTTTTTTTTTTTAATAGCACACTTACTGTATTATTGTAGAATTCCTTTTCTGTCCCCCGCGGTGGACGGCTGTAGTATAGCGCGTCACATCTTCCTAAAATACCCGATATGGACTCGGGTAATCTCGGCGAAAATGCGGCGCCTGCGCACAGACCTAGGAGCTGACTGCGCAGGCGCCGTATTTCTCCGAGTCCTATTTCGGAGGGCGTGACGCGCCATAGCCGTAGGACTCGGAGAAATACGGCGCCTGCGCAGTCAGCTCCTAGGTCTGTGCGCAGGCGCCGCATTTTCGCCGAGATTACCCGAGTCCATATCGGGTATTTTAGGAAGATGTGATGCGCTATACTGGCGCCGTCCACCACGGGGGACAGAAAAGGAATTCTACAATAATACAGTAAGTGTGCTATTAAAAAAAAAAAACCCAGCATACTGGCGCTGACGCCAGTATGCTGGATCGCATGGGAGATATTATGTTTAGGGTGAAATACCGCTTTAAGCTCCGTTTTTTTGAACGGAAGAAAACCCTATTTTTCTTCCGTCAAAAAAACGGAACCGACGAAAAACGGACGTTAGCGGACAATCCGTTTAACATCCGATCCGCTAACATCCGTAATAAAAAAAAAGTTCTAACCAAAAAAAAAAAACGGATGAAAAAACTGATGGAAAAACGGATGAAAAACTGATCAACTGATGATAAAAAAAACGGATCTAAAAAACGGTCCGCACGTGTGAAAGGACCCTAAATCTCCCGCGCTCACTCGCGGGAGTGACGTCATCGCCGCTCCAGCCAATCACAGTGTTGGATCGGCGATACCCAGAAGACTCGCCGGAACAAGATGACATCTCGCTCGGCGAGGATCAGGTAAGTGCTCTTCACCTCGTTCCGAGGTAAGTATTTCATAATCAGCTAGTATGTGGTGCATACTAGCTGATTATGCCTTTTGCCTTGCAGGTTTAAAAAAAAAAAAAAAAAAAAATGTGTATATGCGGTTTACAACCACTTTAAAAAAGACCGCCTGCAGCCAGGAGACAATAGACCCTCCCCCAGTAACAATAGATCCCCCACCAGCAAAAACAGACCTCCCCAGCAACAATAGGGCACCACAAAAAAATAGATCCTCTCCAGCAACAATAGATCCCCTAGCAGCAGGCATCAATAAACCCTCCATCACACCCCAGCGCCCCTTGCCATTACAAACATTTAGCATTGAAGGTGCCGGAACTGCGTTCCCCCTGAAAAAATGCTCTGATCAGACAAATATAATGGACAAGTAAGGAGTAAAGAGGGACATTGCTCCAGACCAGGGACAGTCCCTCAAAATCAGGGACGGTTGGGAGATATGGGCTCTGGGCCTCAGTATAATGGCAGCCTCCACTTAGGAGAAACGTTGGAGACAATTTGCAACGCACACTAATTTTGGTAGCATGATTAATAATATGGAATGTATGTTACTTGCCAAAGAACGACATTTTCTCTCAAGTTGTTATGGGTAATGTTCTGCCTTAATGTGTTTAACTGCTTGCTGACCGTATACAGTACATATACAGCAGCAAGGTCTCCACTCTCCAGCGCAGGATCACGTACCTAGTACATGATCCGCGTGTCGGGCTAGGGACCCCGTCGCCGATTGGTCACCGGGAACCTGACGATCAGCTGTAGGTAAACAAACACAAGGCTCTCATCTGACAGTAGCAATGTGCTTTTTTTTTTTCTTCCTGCAAAGCACAATACTTAGTAAAAACACCTCCTACAGTAAACAATAACACGTTAGCTACACATTCAACTCCTTGATCACCTTGGATGTTAACTCTTTCCCTGCCAGTGTCATCAGACAGTGCATAGTTTTAGCACTGATCACCGTATTGGTGTCACTGGTTTTCAAAAAAGTGTCAATTGACTGATTTGTCCACTGCAAAATAGCACAGTCCCGCTATAAGTTGCTGATCGCCACCATTACTAGAAAAAAAAATAGATAAATAGAAATTCCATAAATATATCCTATTTTTGAATGCTATAACTTTTGCGCAAACACATCAACCAATATATATTATAATTGATATATAATCAAAAGTTTTTTGTTTGTTTTTTACTTAAAATATATAGCAGAATATACTTTGGCCTAAATTGATGAATAAATTAGATTTCTTTACATTTTTTTAGTGGATGTGTTTTATAGCAGAAAGTAAAAAATATAGTTTTTTTCTTCAAAATGTTCAGTCTTTTTTTTTGTTTATAGGGTAAAAAATAAAAACCATATAGTTAAAAAAAAATAGTTATAAAAAATATTTTTTTTTTCTTTAAAATGTTCAGTCTTTTATTTGTTTATAGGGTAAAAAATAAAAACCAGGAGGTAATATAATACCACCAAAAGAAAGCTCTATTTGCAGGGGGGGGGACACATACATTTTATTTGGGTACAGCATCGCAATTTTCAGTTAAATTAAGGCAGTGCAAAAAATGGCCTGGTCATAAAGGAAGTAAATCCTTCCGGAGCTGAAGTAGTTAAGAGCAATTCAAAATGAATGACACAGCAATGTATGTATCATTGCCATGGTGCAGATGGGATCCCTGGATCTCAGTCCTGCAACTGGCTTCATTTTTTTCAATAGTAAATTCAGTTCCTCCCTTCCAACCATAACTGGTACTTTCTAAAGTAATATTTACTGAGGAGTTTCTTCCAAACTGTCGCACAATCTTTTTTTTTTTCCTAATATTTCCTGTTTAAGATAGAATCAGGTACTTACAGTCTCACAGAATTCTATCTTTATGTTGAGCAGTCAGCTTACCTACTTCAGTCTGGAGAAAAGTAAGTGGCCTGGAAGGGAGTGGATCTCCTGACCACACTGCCTAATCCATTGCCACGGAAACCAATTGCCTCAGCTGTTCTTAGGCTGACCCACATTATGCATCTTTCATGGAGGGGCTCCTAGAGTGTCCCTCATGCATAGAAATGTCTTCATATTATTTGAGTGGCATTATAGGAAAGTAGGATGAAACAGCATGATCTGCTTTATTTGATATGCCTTTCCAGTATACTTTTTAATCCTAAATAAAGATGCAGAACACTAGGATCACTTTCACACTGAGGCAGTTTTCAGGTGTTTTAGCGCTAGAAATAGCACCTGCAAAGCGCCTGAAATCCGCCCTTCTATTCATTGCAATGGGTGCTTTCATACCCGGGTGGTGTGCTTGCGGGACATTCGGAAAAAGTCCTGCAAGCAGCATCTTTGGGGCGGTTTGGGAGTACTGTATACAGCGCTCCCAAAAACGCTCTTGCCCATTGCAATTAATGGGCAGCAATTCCGAAGCGCCACAACGCGGGAGTTTTAAACCCCCTTTTTTGGGGTTAAAAATGCCCTGCTAGTGGCTAAAAAACGTAACCACTTCAGCCCGGAAAGGATTTGTCCTAGGGTTGGCAACCCTAAAGGGACGACGTGCCATATTGCAAAAAATGGCCTGGTCAGTAAGGGGGAAAAATTAGGATTGCTACCTTATCTCTTTAAACCCGAAAACAGATTAACCACTTAAGCCCCGGACCAAAATGCAGCTAAAGGACCAGGCCCCTTTTTACAAATTGGCACTGCGTCGCTTTAACTGACAATTGCGCGGTCGTGCGACGTGGCTCCCAAACAAAAGTGGCGTCCTTTTTTCCCTACAAATAGAGCTTTCTTTTGGTGGTATTTGATCACCTCTGCGGTATTTATTTTTTGCGCTATAAACAAAAATAGAGCGACAATTTTGAAAAAAAAGCAATGATAAATATCCCCCAAAAATATATATAAAAAAAAATGTTTTCCTCAGTTTAGGCTGATACATTTTCTTCTACCTATTTTTGGTAAAAAAAAAATCGCATATAAGCGTTTATCGGTTGGTTTGCGCAGAATGTATAGCGTTTCCAAAATAGGGGATGGTTTTATTGCATTTTTATAAAAAACATTTTTTTTACTACTAATGGCAGCGATCAACGATTTTTTTCGTGACTGCGACATTATGGTGGACACTTCGGACAATTTTGACACATTTTTGGGACAATTGTATTTTTTACAGCAAAAAATGCATTTAAATTGCATTGTTTATTGTGGAAATGACTGTTGCAGTTTGGGAGTTAACCACAGGGGGGCGCTGATGGGGTTATGTGTTCCCTAATGCATGTTTACAACTGTAGGGGGTGTGGCTGTAGGTCTGACATCATTGATTGTGTCCATCCTATAACAGGGATGACACGATCGATGCAGCCGCCACAGTGAAGCACGGGGAAGCCATGTTTACACACGGCTCTCGCCGTTCTTCAGCTCCGGGGAGCGATCGCCGCACTCCAGGAGTTTCGAACTGGGTCACAGGAGCGTGCCGCAAGTGCGCGCCCGTGACCCATGGCTGGGTAGTAGTACAGGACGTACCTGTACGTACATCTGCCCAGCCGTGCCATTCTGCTGACGTATATGTGCAGGAGGCGGTCCTTAAGTGGTTAAACAGGCTCTGAGGCTAATTTAATGCAGATAAGGCACTAAGTGAGTGTAAGGGTCCTTTCACATGGAGCGGACCGTTTTTCGGTCCGCTCCGTGTGCCCGTCAGCTCAGCGGGGGGGTCTCCGCTCAGCTGTCGGCGGACGGGGCGGTCCCCGCACACTGTACAGGGACCGCCCCGTCTCTCCTCCGCTCTCCCCTATAGGGAGTCGGATGGAAACGGACCGTCTGTCCGTTTGCATCCGATCCGTTTGGCCGGACGGAAGAAAAATAGGACATTCTTCCGTCCGCAAAAACGGATGCGGATCTAGCGGACGTTAGCGGATGCATCATCCGCCAACGGATCCGCTCCCATAGGGGCCCATTACAAGTCCGTAAACGGACTTGTAATGAGCGGACGAACGGTCCGCTAGTGTGAAAGGGCCCTAATTCATATGTGTTTGGGTTTAAGGGCCGGTTCACACCGGTGTGATGTCAGAAATCAGATGTCATTCGCACCGCAATGCAGTGAAAATCACATGTGATCACATGGCTGAATTCGCAGCAAACTCGCACACGACCCTTTTTTTTATGCGCAGCAGAATCGGATTGCATGGGTGTTCACACCCATGCGATCCGATTACTGTCCGAGTTTGCAAATGGCACTGCAATATGCAAACTGACTTTGGGGCGTCATTACCTTTTAAGTGACACTCCCAGCAGTTTGCATAGAACAGTGTGAACTGCCGCTGGGATACATGCGATGCGGGAACCCGCAGTGTATTCGCAGGGTTCCTGAATCGCAGCATTGTGAACCGGCCCTAAAGGGATGAGGTGGCAACCCTATATTGCCCCCTTAACGACCAGCCCATTTTTTGCCTCAAATTGACGGCAATGGCACCGTCCTAATCGGTGCGACGCTGCATCTGCGGCATTGCACCGATTTCAAAAAGTAGTCTCTGTACTACTTTTTGCGATTTTTAGCCTGCGATTTACATTGACATCTGTGCAGAAACCTGCACAGATGTCTCTGAAATCGCGGCTGAAATCGGGACTGCCGGGCGGGAGTGAAATCGTGCGAGTTCAGCTGAACTCGCACTGCTTCACTCCCGCAGCCCAGTGTGAACCTGGGCTAAAAGGTGAAAATAATATATGAGATAGACTCATCACATGCAAAGCAAGATAGTTCAAGCTGTGATTTGTCATACTTGTGATGATTATGGCTTACAGATCATGAAAACTCCAAACCCACAATCTCAGAAAATTTGAATATTGTGAAAAGGTGCAATATTCTAGTCTCAAAGTATCCCACTCTAATCAGCTAATTAAGCCACAACATCTGCAAAGGGTTCCTGAGCCTTTAAATGGTCTCTTATGGCCCATACACACGATCCGAATATCGGCCGATGGATCGTACGACTTTTTTCGCTTAATAATCGCAAGTAAAATAAAATAGGTTATTAAACTCACGAAAATTCTCGTACGACAGAAAAAAAAGATCGGAAGTGATGTCACGTGTTGTAATGTATTGTATTGTCGGACGACGGCTGTACTGACTAAACGAAAATCGTACGATCTGACAAATTTTCGCGCTTGTCCGATCGAAAAATATCGGATGAACGGTCGTGAGCGGCTCTCGAAAGTAGTGTACACACAATCCGAAAATCGTACGATCCATCATCGGACGATCGTTTTCGTCCGATATTCGGATCGTGTGTATGTGCCATTAGTCTGGTTCAATAGGAATCACATTCATGGGAAAGACTGCTGACCTGACAGTTGTGCAGGAAACCATCATTGACACCCTCCATAAGGAGGGAAAGCCTCAAAAGGTAATTGCAAAAGAAGTTGGATGTTCCCAAAGTGCTGTATCAAAGCACATTAATAGAAAGTTATGTGGAAGGGAAAAGTGTGGAAGAAAAAGGTGCACAAGCAGCAGGGATGACCGCAACCTGGAGAGGAAAAAGCCAAAAGTGTTGGGGACTTTCACAAGGAGTGGACTGAGGCTGGACTCAGTGCATCAAGAGTGACTTGAACTATCTTGCTTTGCATGTAATGAGTCTATCTCATATATTAGTTTCACCATTTAAGTTGCATTAGTGAAATAAATGAACTTTTGCACGATATTCAAATTTTTCAAGTTTCACCTGTATATTGTTCTACATATTCTTGGTAAAAAAAATGCAATAGGCATATATTGTTTGCTTTGCACAAAGGTTATTGCGTCTACAAACTATGGGATAGATTTAGAGACTTTTTTTATTGTTTTTACTGGTGATAGCAGCGAACTGCATTTTTTTTTTTTTTTTAGCAGGCTCTGACCCCAAATGCCACTTTTTGGGGACCAGTAAAATTATTACATTGATCAGTGCTATTAAAATGCACTGATCAGCAGGTACGTCGATTCGTGCAGGAGAGCTGACCTGTCCCATAGACTTCAATGGGGTTCTAAATGTTCATGCAAACGATCGGACTGTTCGACCGTTCTAGTGCGAACCGAACGCGGGGGTGTTCGGCTCATCCCTAATAAGGAATGGGAAAAGCCGCAGAAGTCCTTTGTGGTTCCTCATCGCCTAGTGGTCCGTTACTCTTTTGAGGACATCCTGTTGAAAAAATGGGCTTCTCCTCCAGTAGTTGACCCTCCGGTTGCCCGGTTAAATAAGGTGACCACTCTCCCTATAGAAGGGACCCCTGCCTTCAAGGACCATACTGATTGAAGGTCCGAGGCGCTGTCCCGCTCCATGTTTTCCATGTTGGGGTCTGCATTGTGGCCTATTGTGGCTGCAACCTTGGTGTCTCAGACACCCACTGAGTGGGCAAAGGTTTTGCACCAGACTGTGGAGGAGCACCAGCTCCCTCCTGAATTTATTAGACTGGCCGACCAGTTGGGCCAGGGGCTTGTATATGTCTGTGATGCTACATTGGATGCAGTTCCCTTCATATCCAGAGCCTGTTTCGGGGGTGGTTTTACACCGCCTGATTTGGCTGAAATGCTAGTCTGCTGACAAAGCATCCAAAAAAGCCCTGGCAGATTTACCCTTCAAGGGTGGGAGGCTTTTTGGTACCTTGCTGGACAACATTATTAAGGATGTCACTGGGGATAAGAGAACTCTCCTCCCTCAGTCCACCAAAGGGAAGGAGCTGCGCCATAAGCCGGGTCCTTAGTTTCCCACTCAGAAGAGGTATTTTCGTCAGTCAGGGTCCACGGGTAAACCCTCCCAGGTCGATAAAGGCTCAGTTGGCGGACAGGAACGTCCCTGGTGCGTAAGCTGAACAAACCGGCATCCAAACCCACCACCGTATGAAGTTTTGCCCCCGCCCGACTCATGGGTGGCGGGACGGCTTTGCAGGTTCACAGTTCGGTGGACCTCCCTGCTCTCCGACCAGTGGGTCTGCGAGGTGGTCTTTTCGGTGTACAAGATAGAGTTTCTTTTCTATCCTCCAAACAGATTCCTTGCCTCAAGTCTCCCTCTCCTTCCGGCTCGTCGGTCTGCCTTATTGGGGACAGTGCAAGACTTGCTAAGTTGCAGGGTAATTTTACCCGTTCCGCAGGACGAGAGGTTTCAGGGGTTTTATTTGAATCTGTTTGTGGTCCCGAAGAAAAACGTGTCCGTCCAATCTTAGACCATTAGGCCCTGAATGTCTTTGTGAGAGTCAGGAAGTTCCGCGTGGAATCCATTCGCTCGGTGGTGGCTACGCTCCATCCAGGGGGATTTTCTGAAAGTCACTAGAGATTTCTGCGCTTTGCGATAGGTGAAGACAGCTATCAGTTTGTGGCCCTTCCTTTTGGACTAGCATCAGCACCAAGAGTTTTCACCAAGGTGCTCGCACTGATCATAGCTTTGCTGAGACAGCGAGGCATTTCCATCATGGGTGTCAGAGTCTATAGTACTTACCGAGGCCGAGATGCTGCGGACGGCTCACCCTTGCGAACCAGCGCTGACCGCCATCTGGTGGTGGGAACAGAGGGGTGACAGCACCAGGAGGCACCGGTGCCGGAAACAGGTAGCTGAGTCGAGATGCAGATCGAGGAAGGCACAGGAAGGCACTGGAGACACCTGGTGGATGAGTGCGATATCTAGGAACACTGGATCTGCAGGCAGGCTGAGGAGACAGTCCGTAAGACAAACCAAGATCAGGGGACCGAAGAGACAGACAAGTTCAGCATGCGCTGAGTAGGGACGCGCGACAGCGCCGCTCTACTGCGCATGTGCGTGAAACCATAGTCCGCAGAACTGGTGCCCTGACAGTGCCCCCCCCCCCCAAGGGGCGGACTCCGGACGCCCAAGCTGGCCATTAGTTCTGGATGTTCTCGGTGAAAAGTCCGGATCAATCGAGGGGCATGAATGTTCCTGGAAGGCTCCAATGAATTGTCCTCCGGAGGATAGCACTTCCATTTAATTACATATTGGAGTTGTCTACCTCTCTTCATGCAGTTCAAGATAGTTTCCACTTCAAATTCTCTTTCACCTTCAACCTCTACTGGCGGGGGCGGAGGTTCTCCCCTGCCCAGAAAAGGGTCCGGAACCAAAGGTTTAAGCAGGGAAGCATGGAATACCGGATGGATCCTGTAAGAATCGGGTAGCACCAGTTCAAAGGCCACAGGGTTGATCCTGCGTTTAATCTTGAATGGGCCGATAAATCTTGGGCCCAATTTTTGTGAAGGAATAGGCAATTTAAGGTTTGAAGCGGATAGCCAAACTTCCTCTCCGACCTGAAAGGTAGGGCAGTCCTTCCTTCCCCTGTCAAATATTTTTTTATAGTCCACCTGAGCTTGCCGCATTACTTCTTGCAATAGCTGGAAGTTCTGTTTAATGGAAGTTACACGTTCCTGGACGGCCGGAACGGGTGTTTCAGGGATGAGATCTGGCAGGAAGGAGGGATGGAAGCCACAATTGGCCTAGAATGGGGTTTGGTTGGTGGTCGCGTGGACCGAGTTTTTGTATGCGAACTCAGCAGAAGCTAGTAGAGATCGCCAATCATCCTGGGAGGCTGAACAAAAGCAGTGAAGGTACTGTTCCAAAGTCTGATTGGTTCTCTCGGTTTGGCCGTTGCTCCGAGGGTGGTAGGCCGAGGACAGACAGACTTTCACTTCCAGGGACTTACAGAGCTCCTTCCAGAACCTGGACGTAAATTGTGTACCCCTATCGGATATGACACTCTTAGGGACTCCGTGAAGTCTGGTGATTTTGTTAAAGAACATTCTAGCCGTGTCAGAGGCTGAGGGTGTGCCGACCATGGACAGGAAATGCGCCATCTTAGACAAGCGGTCTACCACGACTAGGATCGTGGTGAACCCCTCAGAAGGTGGCAGGTCCACGATAAAGTCCATTGAGATGTCTGCCCAAGGACGCTACGGGATGGGTAGTGGCTTAAATAGGCCCCAGGTCTTCGTATTAGATCCCTTGTTGTGTTGGCAACAAGTGCAGGAGGCCACATAGGTTTTACAGTCACGTTTCCAGTCAGGCCACCAAAAGGACCGAGAGATCAATTCAGAGGTCTTGCGCGTCCCAAAATGTCCTGCAAGTTTGAGGTCGTGGAAGGTGCTTAGAAGTAACTGCCTTACCTCCCTTGGCACGAAGATCTTGGCTCGGGACCACTATAAATCTTCTCGTTTTTCCAGGGACGAGACTTCTGGGTCAGAACATTGGTGTGATGCCCTCTTGAGAGAACTGAGGAGGTCTGACTGGGAAATCAAGAAAAAATGTTGAGGTTTCAGAATAGTGCTGGGTTCCGATGAGCTGGGAGTTTCGGGAAACATCCTTGAAAGAGCATCTGCTTTACCGTTCTTTGATCCGGGTCTATACGTAATGTGGAAATTGAAGCGTGTGAAGAAGAGTGCCCAGCGGGCCTGCCTGGGTCGAAAAACGGTTAGCGGAACGTAAATACTCCAAATTCCTGTGGTCTGTAAAAATCAAGATGGGATGGCTTGCCCCCTCCAGCAGGTACCTCCACTCTTCTGGCACAAATTTGATGGCAAGCAACTCCCTATCGCCAACGTCATAGTTCTTTTCAGACGGAGTAAGTTTCCGGGAGGCATAGCAACTGGGTGCAGAAGAGATTTGGGCCCCTGTCTCTGGGACAGGACGGCGCCAGTAGCGAACTCAGAGGCATCAACTTCTAGGATGAACGGTAGTGTAGGATCAGGGTGGCGTAGGACAGGAGCAGAGGAAAATACTGTCTTTAGTTTGGAAAAGGCCTCCTGGGCTTCCTGGGACCACTGGAAATGGTTTCCCTGCCTTGTGAGTTTGGTGATGGGAGAGACAATTGCGGAGAACCCGACAATGAATCTCCTATAAAAGTTGGCAAAGCCAATGAAGCGTTGGACACCTTTTTTGTCTGTCGGGGCCGGCCAGTCCTGAATGGCCTTAACCTTTTGGGGGTCCATGGCAACCCCATTTGTGGATATTATGAAGCCCAGAAATTGTACTGAGGATCTCTCAAACTCACACTTCTCTGCTTTGAGATATAACCGGTGCTTTCTGAGAATCGTGAGGACTTGTTTGACGTGGCCTTGGTGAAGTTCCAATGTGGCCGAGAAGATGAGGATGTCGTCTAAGTATACGACGAGGAAGTCATCCAGATGTTGGCGGAAGATATCAATGACCAGATGTTGAAAAGTGGCCGGGGCATTGCAGAGCCCAAAGGGCATGACTAAATATTCGAAATGTCCGAATCTAGACCTAAACGCCGTCTTCCACTCATCCCCTTCCCTGATCCTGATGAGATTGTAGGCCCCCCGGAGGTCGAGCTTGGAGAAGACCTGTGCTGAGCGAAAACGTTGAAACAACTCCGGGATGAGTGGTAATGGATTTCTATTTTTAATGGTGATCTTGTTTAACTCTCTGTAGTCGATGCAAGGTCTAAGGGAGCTGCCTTTCTTTTCGACAAAAAAGATCCCGGCCCCAGCGGGAGAGGAAGAAGGTCGAATGAATTTTTTTTCTAAGTTCTCGTCGATATAGGCTTTGAGAGCCATTAACTCGGTTTCGGAGAGGGGAAAGACGTGGCCGAAAGGGATCTCGGCGCCAGGCAGGAGGTCGATGGGGCAGTCGTAAGGTTGATGTGGGGGCAGGCAGTCAGCTTGTTGTTTATCGAAAACGTCTTTAAATTCCAGGTAGACCGGAGGAACGTGCAGGAGATTTTCCGGTGGGTTTAGAATGGTAGAGCAGGAGACAGGAGGAGGAGGAAGGCAGTGCTAAGAGCAGTATGAGGAGGTAAGGTTTATTTCTTTCGTGAGCCAATTGATACAAGGTTGGTGAAGCTGCAACCACGGAAGACCCAGGATGATGGGATACATAGGAGATGGAATTAGGTCCAGACGAAGGTGCTCTTGGTGTCCCGAATCGGTGGTAGCAAGCAGAGGGAGAGTTTCCTGGGTGACAAGACCGGAACGAGGACGGGAACCGTCAGCCAAGAGGACTTGAAGGTGAACGTCTTTAGTGCGGCAGGGGACGTGCAGCTTCCAAGCCATAGTAGAGTCCAAGAAGCTGCTACATGCTCCAGAATCAATGATTGCCAGGAGGCGGAAGCTGAAGAGAAAGAAAAAGCACGATGTAAGTCTGTGGTAACTGGGAGGCATGATAATTAAACACTGGTGAAGGTTTCAACTTACTAGGCCTGACGGGGCAGTTGAGGAGGAAGTGGCTATCCGCGCCACAGTAAAGGCAAAGATTTTCCCGTCGCCTGCGCAGTCGTTCCTCGGGGGTGAGTGGTGCTCGAACTATGCCAAGCTGCATGGGCTCTGGATCCGGCAATGAGGAATTGGATGGAGCAGGTGGGGGAATGGGTACTGAAGGCTGTCTTGGCGGAGCCCAGCTGAGACGGGTGGTCCAGTTTTGTGGCGGACTGGATCAGGCCTTCCAGTGAAGCGGGGGTCTCTGAACGTGCAAGCTCATCTTTTGGGGCCTTGGAGAGACCTTGGCGGTACTGGTACTTTAAAGCCTCCTCGTTCCAACCTGTGTCGGCCGACCACTTCCTGAACTCAGCGGTATAGTCCTCTATGGGTCGCCGACCCTGATTCAGATTGTGGAGGGTGGCTTCTGCGGTGGCAGAGCGCAGCGGATCATCATAGAGTTTGGCCATGTGAGTGAAGAAGGCATCAATGGTGTCCAGAACAGGGCTTCTTTGTTCCATTAAGCTATGGGCCCAGGCCTGGGGCTCACCTGAGAGAAGGGAGATGACAAACCCCAATTTTACAGCTTCCGAGCAAAAGGTCCTTGGTTGTAGGGCAAAATACAAGGTGCAGGCATTCTTAAAGGCCCGATACTTCCTTCGGTCACCTACAAACCGTTCGGGTGTAGGTACTCGGGGTTCGGGGTGCGAGAACATTACTGCTGGGCCCGGGGAAGATGACGGAGCTGCGTGCCCTGTAGTTTGGATGGCAGGTGCCGTGGGAGGTCCGGGTGGAGTGGCTAATTGCTGTAGGCGGCTGTCCATCTGGAGATATCCCTCTTGTAGTTTTTGCACTGCTTCGGTCAGGGCGGAGACTTGTTGGCAGAGGTTTTCAAATGGTGAGCGCGCCCGGTCGGCCTCAGACATCTGGCTGGTTTGTACTGTCAGAGTCTATAGTACTTACCGAGGCCGAGATGCTGCGGACGGCTCACCCTTGCGAACCAGCACTGACCGCCCTCTGGTGGTGGGAACAGAGGGGTGACAGCACCAGGAGGCACCGGTGCCGGAAACAGGTAGCTGAGTCGAGATGCAGATCGAGGAAGGCACAGGAAGGCACTGGAGACACCTTGTGGATGAGTGCGATATCTAGGAACACTGGATCTGCAGGCAGGCTGAGGAGACAGTCCGTAAGACAAACCAGGATCAGGGGACCGAAGAGACAGACAAGTTCAAGGTACTGGCTGGGGGCCAAGGATCGGAGAGATCAGCGAAAGTCCAGTAATACAAGCCAAGGTCAAGGATCGGAGAGGTCAGCGGAGTCCAGGGGTGCAAGCCGGGGTCAAGGGATTGGAGAGATCAGCAAAGTCCAAGGCAGACCGAGATTAGGTATTCAATCAGGTAAGCCAGGAAATCCGGGTCAAACAGGTTAAGGGCAGCGAGACACATACAGGAGCTGATGACAAACCAGCAACCTGTCATGTGTCAGAGGCAGGTTTAAATAGGGCGGTGAGCACTGTGATTGGTTCCGACGGGACCGTGTGCGCTCGCGCCGTGCGCGCGCTCCCACACGCGGCTCTACTGCGCATGTGCGTGAAATCATAGTCCGCAGAACTGGTGCCCTGACAGTGGGCTACTTAGACAACTTTCTTCTGAGAGCAGCTTCTGGCTCAGAATTAGAGGTGGATGTGTCTATAGCCAGCAGGACCCTCCAAGAATTGGGGTGGGTGTTAAACATTCAGAAGTCGGTCCTGGTACCGACTTAGTGTTTGGAGTACCTAGGGTTGATTCTGGACTCCTCGGAGGCGAGAGTCTTACTTCCCCTGGAAAAATTGCAGACTCTTCAGTCTGTGGTAAAGCTGTTGGCATCCCGCAAATGATCGTATCTCTGTTTTTGCATGCGAGTCATGTGTCTGATGGTACCCTCCTTCGAGGCAGTACCATATGCCCAGTTCCACACTCGAGTGTTGCAGAAGGAGATCCTGTCCAAATGGAACAAATCTCTGTTGTCTCTGGATCGCCAGATTCAGGTAAGCCACCTATTCAGAGTCTCTCTGAATTGGTGGCTAAGACCCCCGACTCTTCGGTCCGTTATGTAATTTCTTCCCTTCCAGTGGACAGTGATTATGATGGACACCAGCCTCATGGGGGGGACGTTTGGGGGGTCCAGTCGGCCCAGGATCCGGTCTGCCGATCCATATCCTGGAATTTCGGGCGATTATGCTATGCCTCTCCTCGTGGTTGCAAGGTCGCCCAATCAGGATCCAGTCGGACAACGTCACGGTGGTGTCTTATGTCAACAATCAGGGGGAACACAGTGCTCAGCTGCAGCGTCCGAGGTCGCTCACATCCTCAGGTGGGCTGAAAGAAGCGCGCCGGCTCTGTCGGCTATCTACATTCCGGGAGTAGAAAACAGTCAGGCAGACTACCTGAGTCGCCAGATGCTGGACCAGGGGGAATGGTCATTGCATCCGGAGGTGTTTCAACTCCTTTGCAGGAGGTGGGGCACACCAGACATGGATCTCCTGGCCTTTCGCCTCAACCGCAAAATGTCGAGGTTCGTGACCAGATCCAGAGATCCCTGGGCAGACGCGTCAGATGCGTTAGTAGCCCGTGGGGTCAGTATCAGCTAATTTATGCCTTTCCCCCACTGAAGTTGCTTCCTCGGCTGCTTCACAGAGTGGAGGCCGAAGGGATGCCGATGATTCTAATTGCTCCAGATTGGCCCCGGCGTCCTTGGTACGCCAATCTTGTGCACCTGATGGTGGATGCACCCTGGTGGCTGCTATTGCGGAGGACCTTCTGTCTCAAGATCCCATACTTCATCCTGCTTTACAGTCGCTGGCTTTAATGGCATGGCTGTTGAAAGCCAGGTACTAAGGGACCAATGTCTTTCCGACTCGGTCATCTCAACTATTTTGAAGGCATGAAAGTTTTCTTCCAGGAAGATCTACCATCGCACCTGGAAGGCCTACATCTCTATGTATGAAGAGATGGGGTGGCGTCCACGAACGTATTCGGCTTCCAGGGTCCTGCTGTTTCTACAGCGTGGAGTAGATCAGAAACTTGCCTTAAGCACCATTAAGGGACAGATTTCTTTCAACGGCCTTTGGCGGCCCATTCCTTGGTGGGTACCTTTGTGCAGGGGGTTCGTCATGGACTTCGTCAACCACCTCTTCCTCCATGGGATTTGAATCTGGTGCTCTCGGTTCTTCAGGAACCTCCCTTTAAAAACATCAGAGAGATTCCTTTCTTGGCACTATCTCAGAAGGTGGCCTTTTTAGTGGCCATTACGTCTGTCAGACATGTTTCTGAATTGGCGGCCTTGTCTTTCAGGTCGCAATACTTGGTCCTACATAAGGTGGTTTCGGCTTTTCACCTTAACAAGGACATTGTACTTCCGTCTTTGTTTCCTTTGGGCGGCGCATCCTAGAGAGGTTGCTCTACATACTTTAGACGTGGTATGTGCTTTGCGGGTGTACCTGTCTGCTACGGCTCAGTTTCGGAGGTCTGACTCACTTTTTGTGTTAGGCCGCGTACACACGATCGGTCCAACTCGATGAGAATGGTCCAACGGACTGTTTTCATCGGTTCACAGACTGATGGTCTGATGTGCGTACACACTATCAGTTCAAAAACTGATTGTGTCAGAACGTGGTGACGTAAAACACTGAAAAAAATGAAGTTCAATGCTTCCAAGCATGCGTCGACTTGATTCTGACTATGAACAGGTTTTTGAACCAATGCTTTTGCGTACTAACCATCGATTTGAACCGATGGTCAGGCGTCCATCAGTCTGATTTTAAAGCCAGTTTTAAAACTTTGGTCTGAAGGACGACGGACCGATGGGCCATACGCACGGTCGGTTTGGACTGATGAAACTGGACTTCAGTCCATTTTCATCGGTTTGGACCGATCGTGTGTACGCGGCCTGAGTGTCTGGTCCACAAAAGGGCCTGGCGGTCTTGTCGGCCACCATTTCTCGGTGGATCAGGCAGACCATCAAACAGGCCTATGTTCTTAAGGGGCGGGCGCCCCCCTTTCTGGTCACGGCACATTCGACCAGGGCAATTGGTGCTTCCTGGGATTTTCGACATCAAGCGTCTGTATCACAGGTGTGTAAGGCGGCGACTGTGTTGTCCGTTCACACCTTTTCCAAATTTTACAAGGTTGATGTGAGTGCAGCTGTTTAAAGTTGCACCTCCTCCGTTAAGGAGCTCTGCTTGTTTGGGGTGAAGTTTTTTACTGATACTGTTCCTACCCCTTGTTTTTTTACACTGCTTGGGGACGTCCCACTTGTCAAGACTTGAGAAGGCTGTGTCCGTCCATGAATGATAAGAGAAAATAGGATTTTTTGTACTCACAGTAAAATCCATTTCTCTGTCGTCCATAGACGTACACAGCACCCACCCCTCCTGTTTTAGGTTTGTACTGCTTGTTACCAACTGAGGCTGCAAGCTGCAGGGAGAAGGGTTATGTGCAGAGGGACCGCCCCCTGGGTGGGGCTGTTCAACTCTGTTAAAGTAACATCTATTTAAATATCTAACATGTTCTGCCTATTTCTCTCCTATGAACAGGAACATAACCCACTTGAGAAGGCTGTGTTCGTCCATGGATGACAGAGAAAAAGATTTTACGGTGAGTACAAAAAATCCTATTTTCTTAATAAAATTCAATTACAATATGATTAGTCGCAATTATATGCGTTATATTATTTTTTCTTTATTTGCTATTTCCCCCCCCCCCCCACGAAAGTGGACCCCTTAACCACTTCAGCCCCGGACCATTTGGTTGGTCAAGGACAGGCCACTTTTTGCGATTCGGCACTGCGTTGCTTTAACTGATGTAGCGCCCCCTTGCTTTCAGCATGGGCACTACGCTAAAGTTAGTTGGACTGGGTTACATTGCTCCCAGTCATGATTTGCCTAAATTGAGACCTCTGTCATTCTGGAAAGGTTCACTGGGTCAGTTTGCATTCTAGGAATGTGGTATCATCTCTGGTCGGCAGTTGGCGCCAGAGGGGTTTCTGGCAGAGCAAGTCTTCCCCAGCAACCAATTGGGGGAGTTCTTCCCTCGCGGGGCATGCTGGGGAGGGGTATATCTGGGACAGGGGTCATGTGTTCTGAATCTTTGCGGGGTCAAGCTTACAGGCTTCACTGAGCCTCAACCGGAGGCGAAAGGGGACCCCAGTGACCTACTGGGTTCCCAGTCCTATTGAAGGGATCCCAGGCTGGGTGCCGTGTGATTGGGGGATGGGCTTGAGGGGGACCCGGAGGCAGGTTGTCCAACAAGGCTTGAACGAACCAATCGGGGATCTGGTGACCGGAATGCTGACAGGTACGCTTTACTGTCTCCCGGTGACCTGTGCTAGAATCTACTGGGAGGATTCGCTCTGTTCATCCACCTAATCTCGTTTAAAGTAATTGGCCTATGGCAGAGGCCCTAGAGCCAGGTCTGTGTTAAGATCTGTTCCTCCCAGAAAATCTAAAGTGACACCTCGGCTGCCAGACTCGCGCAGGAGACCTGTCCGTGGGCACTTCACCCACTCAGGCAAGAGTGGCGACGAGTTTACAAATTGGTACTACTGGGGGCAGGCATGCCCGTTCATATCCAGTCCTGACACCGCAAGTTCTCCTCTTCTTTCATCAACCCTTTTTCTTCCTAACTGAGTTGATGTTGGCTGTGTTGGCCTGGAAATAAAGCATTGGGAAAAATCTTTATTGACTGTCTGGACCTTCGCTTACTACTCTGTTCCTGCATCACACCCCTAGACAACGCTAGGGTAACTTAATGTGCCGATCCCAACAATCAATCAGTGGCTCCTTCGGGGGTAGTGCTACACTGACAATTGTAGGGTCGTGCGACGTTGCTCCCAAACAAAATTTACATTCTTTTTTTCTTTTGCCGGTATTTGATCACCTCTGCGGTTTTTATTTTTTGCGCTATAAAAAAACATAGAGCGACAATTTTGAAAACAATGCAATATTGTTTACTTTTTGCTATAATAAATATCCCCCAAAAATATATAAAAAAATTATTTTTCTCAGTTTAGGCCGATACATATATTCTTATACATATTTTTGGTAAAAAAAACAATGCAATAAGTGCTTATTGATTTGTTTGCACAAAAATTATAGCGTTTACAAAATAGGGGATAGTTTTATTGCATTTTTATAAAAAATATTTTTTTACTAGTAATGGCGGCGATCAGGGATTTTTATCGTGACTGCGACATTATGGCAGACACATCGGACACTTTTGACACATTTTTGGGACCAATGTCATTTTCACAGCGATCAGTGCTTTAAAAATGCACTGATTACTGTGAAAATGACACTGGCAGTGAAGGGGTTAACCACTAGGTGGCTCTGTAGGGGTTAAGTGTTCCCTGCATAGGGCCAGATTCAGGTAGATGGGCGCTTCTTTACTTTGGAGTAACGTTTCTCGTTTACGTTACTCCGCCGTAACTTTAAGGAGCAAGTACTGTTATTCACAAAGCACTTTCTCCTAAAGTTGCGGCGGCGTGGCGAAAATGAGCCGGCGGAATTCAAATTGGGCGGATAGGGGGCGTGTAGTATGTTAACTATGCGCGATCCCGCGGCGAACGTACTGCGCATGCGTCGACTGTCAGTGTGCATGCTCCAAATTCTTTCAGGGAACGTCAATGACGTCAATCCCCATTCACGGACGTTTTACGCAAACGACTCAAATTTTTTTTTTGCGACGCGATGACGACGGCCATACTTAACATAGGATACTCCACTAGGGGACTGCTTTATCTTTGCGCCGCGTATCTCTTACAGAAACGTCGGAAAGTCACTGCGTCGCGCCCGAATACGATCGTGAATTTCCGATTCCCGCTGATTAACATATTCTCGGCGTTAATCAGCGGGAACGCCCCGCGCGCCATTTTTAAAATTGAAGTTACGATACGACGGCGAAATACAATTACGCCGCTCGTATAGTAACTCCAACCCGGCGTTTCTTGTTTTCTGACTACAGAAAACAGAAACGCCGGCTCAAAGTGAGAGTTAGGCTGGAGTATCACTGATACTCCAGCCTAACTCTACCTGAATCTGGCCCATAGTGCTTCTTACTGTAGGGGGATGGGCTCCGTGTCACATGACACTGATCTCTGCTCCGAGTACACGGAGCCGAGATCAGTGTCATTGTCACTAGTCAGAGCGGGGAGATGCTTGTTTACACAAGCATCTCCCTGCTCTATACCTCTGTGAGACGATCGCAGGGATCCCCGTGGCAATCGAGTCCACAGGGCCCATGGTCCAACTCACGGGGAAGGCGGCAGCGTCAGGCATTTAAAGGGCCACATACAGGTACGTGATTATGCCTGTCCTTGCCACTCTGCTGACGTATATATACAGTGGCCGGTCCTTAAGCAGGAGTATTCAACAGGACACTGAGGCTGAGTCTAGAAGAAATAGAAAGCTTTTTATTTTCTGAAAAAGAGGTACATTAATGTTATATTGGTACATAGGAAAGCTGGAATTTAGAGGGGAATAAAAAAAATACTTTCCTTATCTTTAATGATTGGAAGAGAAGCAAAATAGATTGTTAAACTTCAGAGTTAGAAGAAATCAGTTCTCTGCAAAGTACCTTAAGGCTTAAAGGGTTTGTAAAGGATTTTTTTTTATCTTAATAGCTTCCTTTACCTTAATGCAGTGCTGTTTTCATGTCCTCATTGTTTGTTTTCGCTCTCAAGTTGCTGTAATTCTTCTCTGGTTGTCTGTTTCCTGATGACCACAGTACTGGGAGCTTTCTCTCTGTGGTCACTAATCAAGAAGGTGTGATTACTGTGGGCCAGATTCTCGTAGATTTGCGCATATTTATGCAGGCGTAGCGCATCTCAAATGCGCTACGCTGAGGCAATTTAGAGAGACAAGTCCTGTATTCCCGAACCACGTGCGTCCTACGTTGCGCAAGCGCAACGTAAATGTGACGGCGTAAGCCTGCGCAAGTGAAGGTAGGAGTGAGGTGGGCGTGATCCATTCAAATTAAGCGTGACCCCATGCAAATGAATTGTGGAATGAACGTGCCCAGCTCCTCTGCGCATGCGCAAAACAACATTGTGCGTAATCCGCCCTGAGAAGGGCTGACCCAGAGCATAAAAACATCAGCACATGCGCCCGTCGTGCGCAACGTTACACGATTTCTTGGTTTGGTGGAGGGTGTCTGCTTCGCTACTTTATCATGTCTGAATCCAAGAAGGAGAGACGTAAGAGAAACTTTTCAGCAGATGAGAGGGCAATCGTGGTTGCTGCCCTAGAAAAATACTACTCTCGGCTCCATGGTGCGGATAGTGGCAGCACCAGCAAATCAAAGAGGGATGAGATCCTCATGCGAATCGCTGCACAGGTCAATGCCCTCTCCCATGAGGTTAGGACCCCCAAGGACATTTTTTTTTAAAAATGAATGACCTGCGTCGTCTTGTTAAGGGCAAGCTGGCAACGATCGCTTGGCATGCCAGGGGCACGGGAGGGGGACCACCCTGTCCCATCAGGCTGACTGAGGAGGAGAAAGTGGTCGCCCGCTGCCTTCAGAAGGAGCAGGTGGAGGGAGTCGGGGGCCACGACACCGGTGAGCCGGCCTTGAGGACAGGTAAGTGTGTTTTATCCACTGTGTAGCATGTGTGTGTGGGGGGGAGGGAACATGTGACAAGTGTGTGGGTCCACCAACATGTGAATGTTTTGTGTCATCCACAGATGTGCAGGAGGGAGGTAGGCCATCCGATGCTGCCAGTGGCCGCCCTAGATCAGCCCATGAGCATCCTGTTCCTCTGGATGACCCCCTTGGAACCCCAGAGGCCTTGGTGGAGGGAAATGGACATTCCTCAGCGCTGGAGGTGGTTGAGGAGGAGGAGATCCATACGGACCATGAGGTCGTTCTTTATTTAGATGACTCCCATATCTTGGCAGGACCATCTCAAACACCAACCCCCATCTTGTCCAGCCCCTCAGGATCCACCCCCAACCTCTCCAGTCCCTCCTGTTCCATCCCCCTCATCTCCAGCCCCTCAAGATTCTCACCCTATGCAAGGTCCCCTGCCACTCCTGTCCCCAGGAAGGCGACACGAAAAACCAGGGGTGCGCCCGAGATCCTGAAAGAAAACCTGGCCAGACAGCAGGTCGAAAGGCATATGGGGGAAGTCGTGGTGGAGTTGAGGCGCCTAGCTGCCAGCCTGGCCTCCTTGGGTCCATTACCGGATGCGCTGCAGGATGTGGCTGGAAACAGTGCAGCAACAGTCACCAGCCTCGGGGACCTGCAGGCAACAACGGCTGAACTTGTGGGGGAGGTTAAGGGCCTAAGAAATGATCTACAGGCCCAGACAGCTTCCCTGGAGGCCCACACAGCTTCCCTGGAGGCTGTGCTAACCAACCAGATGCCCCACCCCCCCAACCAGATGCCCCACCCCCCCCAACTGAGGCTCCCCCCAGGCAACTGAGGGCCAGGAGCTTGAGCACCAGACGTAGCCCGCGCCGGGGCAAGTGATTTTTCTTTAGATGTTTATATTTTGCTCTGGTTAAGAGCCTCTCTTTGAGTTTTATATTTTGCTCTGGTTAAGAGCCTCTCTTTGAGTTTTATATTTTGCTCTGGTTAAGAGCCTCTCTTTGAGTCTTATATGCACACGGTGATGAGTGCAGCCTACAGTGTGAATGGTGTGTGAATGTGTGGGGGTGGCACTCCTGACAGTAAGGGGTGTCACCCTCGGTCGTTGTGGATAAATTCTCCCCACGCCCGTGTGAATGGTGTATGAATGGACAGCAACATCATTGGAGCCTTGACGCGGCGTTGCTGCTCCCAAGTCCTGCATGTTGGACTTGGGCTAATCCAATGTGATGTGGATGTGGTGTGTGTGATCTAGGGACCACAGTAGTGTGCATGCGTGCATTGTCCATGTGCCATGCTTAATGTGTGCGTTTAACGTTCAAAGATTCGTTCCATGAGGCATCTCCAGACTGCTGTACCATCAGCAGACTGGGTCTCCTCTGGCAGGGGGGGGCTGTGTGGTTGGGGGGTCAGGTCATCACATATGTCAATCTCCAGGCCCTTTCTCACGGCGTAGTTGTGCAGCATGCAACATGCAACGATGATATGACACATAAAGTTGGGGGAATACAACAGGGCCCCCCCAGACTTATCCAGGCATCGGAAACGGGACTTCAGGAGGCCAAATGTACGCTCCACCACTGCACGGGTTTTGATATGTGCCGCATTGTATTTTCTCTCTCCTCTGGTTTGGGGGTTCCGGAATGGAGTCATGAGATGGGGCCCAAGTGCATATGCCGCGTCACCTGGAAGTGAAAATACAGGAGGATGTTAGTCATGCATGTGCCCCTTGTGATGTCTGCATCATGGGGAGGAGGGACAGTCATGCCTGCCACCCATGTCACTCACCAACCAACCAGCTGTCCCCATACACGTTCTGTTCAAATTCTGCTGGGATGGGGCTTTGACGGTATATGTAGCTGTCATGGCTGGATCCAGGGTGTTTGGCACGGACGTGCCATATGAGGTATTTGGCATTGACTATCACCTGTACGTTGATGGAATGCCAGTGCTTGCGATTGCGGTATATGTGCTCTATGGCACGGGGGGGCTGTAGTGCCACATGTGTGCAATCAATGGCCCCGATGGTGCGTGGCAATCCGTCAATTAGGCAGAAATCACGCATTGCCCTCTGTCGCAGATGCTCCTGGGTGGGTCTGATGATTTGGTTAGCCATGCATCTGAGGATTGCGGGGACAACCTGGTGCACACATCTGCTCATGCTGGTCTGTGACATCCCAGCCACCACTCCACTTGTACGCTGAAAAGATCCAGTGGCAAGGAAATGGAGTGTTGCCAGTACCTTGACCAGTGGCTGCAGTGCATGTGACCTGTGTGTCTTGCTGGTGATGTCATCCTGCAGGGCTGTGGTTATTTCCAGGATGGCAGCAGGGGTGAATCTGAAGAGGCGATACACCTCCAAATCACCCATGCCAAAGAGGCTAATGCGCGTTCGGTATATCCTCTGTCGTGCCCTCTCACGTGCCCTCCTCCTCCTTCTACGTGCCTCTTCCTCTGCCTCTTCCTCTGCACACACTAGTAGTGCTAAGACCAGGCCTGCCTCTGGCATGTTGGCATACGAATGTGTTGTCCTAAGTGTGATTGCTCAGCTCGTCAGGAATGGTGCTGCTGTAGTTGCTCTCCAGCTGACATGCACACGTCTGGAGCAAAGCTACCCCTGCTTTATGAGGGGTAACTTTAGGCAAGCCATTCGTCTTACGCGCACCGCGCGTAGCCTTCGCCGAACGTGCGTAGTTTCGGGAATCAGCACATCTCCCTCATTTGCATATTTGAAAAATCAATGGGAGCGCACGATGTTGCCGCGTAAATATGCGTTTGCGCTGCGCAATCGCAGAATAGCTAGTACGGGCAGGAAAAGCCTTCTTTCTGGCGTATCTGGTTCTGTGGCTGCGGGGCATAGATACGGCGGCGCATATTTCCTTTTATCTCCATATACGCCAGTGTAAGTTGTTTGAGAATCTGGCCCTGTGTGTCTAAAACCCCTCAGCACCAATCAGTTTTGTTTTACAAACCATCACTGCCCTGTATGGGCTCTGTGGCTCTGTACATCAGAGAAGCAGGAAACAGCATGGAAACTAAACTAGAACTGTAGGTACATTATATGATAGATTTTTTGCTATTTTTAATAATTTTTAAAAGGAATCGGTTAACTATTATGGGCCAGATTCAGGTAGATGGGCGCTTCTTTACTTTGGAGTAACGTTTCTCATTTACGTTACTCCGCCGACACTTTCGGCGCAAGTACTGTTATTCACATAGCAGTTGAGGGTAAACTTGCGCCAGAGTAACGATAATGCACTGGCCTAACCCGACGCAAGTGGAAGTGGGTGTGATCATATGTAAATGATGGGCGGAGCCCAGCGCAGAGGCTTACGTTCAGCGCATCATCCACGGAGCATGCGCAGTAAGTGAGGCTTCACTCGGCCCCCTTGTGCGCATGCTCACAACTTCCGTCGGCACCACTTCACGGGAAACGTCATCGCAATGCGTTCCGTTGGGAGTTTAAATGCGCCCGTAGATGCGCCATTCCGGCACTAAAGTATATCCTGTTCCCCCTCCCCGCAGTGAAGTTACTTTTGTTCTGAGATGGCTACTCCCGTTCCCCGCAAACACACAGGAGAAAGCTGAACTCTAAAGGCCAGGAGCTGTCAGCTCGGCTATGGAGACCTATGATGTCTTCCTCCATGGCTGTAAAAGTTGACAGACAAGCATGGACAGAGGTGTTGTCCTGCAAGTGGGGGTGCTCAGCTAGCTCTTATCGTCGGTAACGCTGCTGTAGCTGCTCTCCTGCTGACCTGTGGCCGTCTGGAGTAAAGATAAAGCAGCTATTTGTAGAAATAACTTTGCGCCAGACGGACGAGATACGCGCGGCGCATGTAGCCGGCGTATGGTGCTAATCCGTTCGCGAATCGGGAAATCTCCCTCATTTGCATATTTGCAGGGGAAATCAATAGGCGCGACTGATGCGCCAAGCAAAATTATGCGCTGACGAGACTCTGGCGTCGGAAAGTTAAGCCGATCGGAAATGGCACATTTTCTGTCGCATCTAGTTTGGTGGGTACGGCCACATAGAAACGACGGCGCATCTTCACAGTTACGCGGCGCATATCGAATTACTCCAGCGCAACTCTACCTGAATCTGGCCCTATGTCTCTATACCCTGTAAACAGTCATTTCAGCAAAAGATTTTTTTTCCTTTACAACTCCTTTAATGATGGTTTCATCTTGTAAATAAATTGCAGGTTTACTTTTCAAATAGCGATATCAGCCCTCGCCATTTCATTCTTTCTTGGTAGATGAGTTGTATAGATTTTTTTTTATAGTAAGTAAATGTATGTTTTTGCTTTTCTAAGATAATAACTATAATGTAGCAGCAAATGTCCATTTTAATTTGGTAATGTGGGTCTAAAAAAAGTTACAATGCTATGTCAGAAGATTTGTAATTTGTCTTTTTTTTTCCAATTGGCTAGGTTGTTAACTACAAATCTCACTTTTTGGAAGATGTGAATAGATTGTAGCCTTTCTGTCTTACTTTATTTGCAATTAGTCTTGTAGAATACGGTGTGCCAGTGAACAATTTCAAAATGCCAATTTCCAGTTTAGTGGTATTTCACATTGGAGTTGCCTGTCTCCATAGAAACACAGATGAAGCATGCAGCGGTATTTTGCAATCTCGCTTTTCTCATTAACAATTTACATGGTACAGTAAATGGAAAAAAATCTGAAAGAGAACAAAGTTCTGGATAAAATAATGAAAAATTGTAGGTGCGCACAAAATGTCAGCATTATTAACATTCCCGTTACAATATACATTACAGAATGGAATGACTGAGAGGGGCACCGTGTCTTGCAAATCTAGGTAGCAATTTTCTTGAAACGCATGCCATTTCTTTTTCACCAAATAAACACTGTACTCATTTTATGAACTTTATTGTGGTTTTAACGTGTTGCTAAACCAAGGACCCTACACTACACACTATATCTGGTCCCCAACAGTACAGAAAACATGGAAATGCAATTATTTTAGTAGATATAAACAGCTAAATACCTTTTTTTTATCAGCAGTTATGGCAGTCTTGTGGCTTCTATCAGTGTCTTGTTAAAGCTTGTAAGAGGAGTTTTCATTCTTCTCTAACTGTCCTATGAGGCTGCATGACCTCTAAAGCCCCGTACACATGACCGGCTGCCTGAAAAACTGCCAAGAGAGCTTTTGGCCCAGAAAACCAGACGTGTGTATGCTTCCTCGCAGTTTTCCCGACAGGAAAACAGCCAGGATTCCTGGTGAAAAAATAGAGAACCTGCTCTCTATTTTCCCGTTGGGATTCCCAGGGTTTTTTCCCAGCCAGATTTACTAATACTTTCCTATAAGAAACATTGCGAAGGCAGTGCCGATGGAGCATACACACGGCTGGGATTCCCAGCCAAAGCTCTCATGGCAGTTTTCCTGCCGGGTTCTCGGCTTTCCCCTCCCTTTTCCTGGCTGACTTTTTACCGCTGGGAAAACCGAGCGTGTGTACAGGGCTTGACTTTCTGTCTGGACAATGTGATTGGCCCTGTGCTGATCAAATGCACCCTCCCAAAAAAGAAAAAAATTCTCTAGCAATACACAGCAAACTGAGCACGTGCCAAGTGCCCCAAGGCTCTGTCCTAGCAGATGGATTGGGGTCAGTGAAAGAAGGGGAGGATCAGAGAAGACAGGATCAAACAGCCTTTTTAGACAATGCGGAGGATTAGCCACTTAGGTTTCACAGTGAGTATAACAAGCATGCCTTACTGCATATACAGACTGATTTTATTGTTGTGGGCAGGCTCGTCGCTACAGGACAGGCAAAACAAACAATTGCTTGGGGCCCCGATTTGGCCTGGGGCCCCCAACTTCCCCTTCCCAGGTTGTAACGTGGCATAGCTCCTCTTCCTTCCACCTGGAGTCCTGTCAGCCCGGCTGGGTACTGCGCGTGGTACAGGAGATTCAGTTTCCTGTTCCCGGTCGGACTGACAGGAAGTGCTCACTTTGTTTCAGTCCGGCCGGGAAGACCGGAAACTGAATCTCCTGTACCGCATGATACCCAGCCCGGCCCGGCCACTATCTGATAGGGGACTGGGGAAGAGGAGCTCGGCCACGCTAGAGCGGCAGCCTACAGGGAAAAAATTTGTGTAGTGTTAACGTAGGCTTTGCATGCGCGGGGGGGTGCTTGGAGGCCCCCCAATTTGCCTGGGGCCCCCAAATTCCTTAAACGGCCCTGGTTGTGGGTTTAGTAACACTTTAAATTATGGCTTGCTATACAACTAGCAATGCTCATGAAAATATTTACCATGACTTTGCTAAAACATAGATTGATGAACTCCTAATTGTTATGCCATTTAACTCTTCTTAAATTGGACCTGAACGCAAAAAGTTACGATTTTACATCTTATAGGGAACATCTAAAAATGTTAGGTGTGCTTAAGCAGCACTCTGTAACGTACACTTCAGTTCTTACTGAAAAATGGCACTTCCTGTGCCTTGTCCTTCATAGCTGTGCTGTACATCTGCAGTTTGAGATGACCTATTCTAAGCCACCACTGCCTGTGACTTCTAATCTAACACGATTTGGAATGATATCTGGTGATGTTACTACTGTGCTTCTTATTGTTCTCCTTGCTGGAGAGGCAGCTCTACCTGAGGATATGCAGTGCAAGGGTATCCATGCTTCTGGTTCATTCATTCTGTGGATCTAAACTATCTGAAACTCTCCTGCTGCTTGCTGAGTATCTAAAAAAAAAATGCCCCTGTTCTGTGCTAGAACATCATCCAGTGCTTCCCATGATTTTAACAGAAGAATGGTGACTACTGTAGTACAAGAGCAGGGGGTAATGTAAGTATATTTACTCGTTTTATTCTCTACAGGTTTTTTTACTTTCATGCTGATACAGTGGAACTTCGGTTTAAGCGTAACGCGGGTTAACGGGCATTTAATTGGCGAGCAATTTTTTTTTAAATTCTGACCTGGTTTGCGAGTGTTGACTTGCAAGACAAGAATTCAACCTAATAGGGTGTCAGAGGTTAAGTACTTACCGAGGCCAAGATGCTGAGAGCGACTCACCTTTGCGACCTAGCGCACCCACCCTCTGGAGTTGAGACAGGAGGCGGAGGTGCAGGGAGGTACCGGTACCAGCGAGGTGGTTGAACTTGGTAGTGGATGCTGGAACAAGGTAGTTGCACTTGGAAGTAGATGCTGGCCAGCAGACTGGGTAGGTAACAGGTCGGGCAGCTTCCGGTACACAGCACAGGTTACTGGGGAAAGACTGGGAGCAGGTCTGGGGTACAAGCCAAGTTTCAAGGGCAGGAGAAGGCAGCAGATCCAGGTCACAGTCCAGAGGTCAGGGGTTAGAGAAGGCAGAGAATCCAGGGACGAGAGCCAAGGTTGGTTCAGAGAGAGCAGAGTCGTATGGAAGTCCGGGTCAATAACACAGGTACAGCAGCAGGAATTCAGACAGGAGCTGACGACAAACCAACAACCCGTCATGAGACAGGGGCTGGTTTAAATAAGCCGGTCAGACCTCTGATTGGTCCTGGGAGGGTGCACCCGCTGATCGTTCAGTACACTGACAGAATGACAATGGCAGATTGTCATTCTGTCAGTACAGAAGACATTGATACTGTGTTCCTGTAAAATAGAAACACTGATCCATGTCTTTCACTAGTAAAAGCACCAGCCCCACTACACATCACCTAGGCACACAGTTAACCCTTTGATCGCCTCTGATGTTAACCTCTTCTCTGCCAGTGTCAGTTAAGTGTCTGATTTGTCTGCCCCAACATTGCAGTCCCACTATAAGTCATTGATTTTTTTACTAGTAAAAAAAAAAAAATATCCTATAGTTTGTAGACGCTATTATGGCCCAGATTCAGGTACATCTGCGCATTATTGGACCGGCGTAGCGCACCGCCTTTACGTTAGACTTGCGCAATTTTGCCACGTAATCACCCTATTCTCGTAGCTTTTGCGCAGAAAATTGCGCATGCGTAACGTTTTTTCAGAGGCGTAAGGCGGAGTAATACAAATTGGGAAGGACGTGGGCGTGTTACATTGAAATGAGCCGTGACCCCATGCAAATGAAGGGCCGGCCGGCTCGCGCATGCGCGCTTGAAGGAGACCATGGTCAGCTCGCTGTGCGCATGCTCACAACTCGGGAGCGGCTCAATCAGTGAAATTGGAAATGGACTAGGGCAACGTTGTGAACTACGCAAACAGCATAAATAGACACACACAAACGCACTTACATTGCAAAAGTACATCCCTTTGTCCCTTCCCATTTAACCAAGTGCTTTTGTCCTGTTGTTCGTTGCGGTGTGTTTTGTAGTTGTCAGATTAGTGTTCGTGTGATCAAGTGTTTGTTAGTAGATCTTTGAAAGTGTTTTTTGATAAGTGTTTTTCAGAGACTGTTTGTTTGATTGATATATTTCTGTTCGTTTGTTTTCTTGCTGTTTTTTTGCTGTTTGTTTTTGTGTCTGTTTCTTGCTGAGTAGTTTTCTCTTTGTGTGTGTTCTTGCTTGATTGGTTGTGCTTGTTTTTGTGAGTGATTTTTGTTGACTGGGAGTGATTTTTTTTGGAAGTATGACAGAGAGAAAGCGAAAGCTCAATTTTACTTTGGGGGAAAAAAGAATTCTTGCCCGGGCCATTAGCGAATATGGGCGTTTCCTCCATGGCCCGGACAGTGCCAACACCAACCCGGCCAGGAGGAGGGAGATTTTGGATATGATCACTGAGCAGGTCAATTCAGCGGGGGAGGGGGAGACACGGACCCGGTCTGGGATTGACAAAAAAATCAATGACCTCTGGCGTCTGGTCAAACAGAAGCTGGCCAGAATGCATGCCCATGCCAAGGGCACAGGAGGGGGCCCACCATGCCGTATTAGGCTGACAGCGGAGAAGTGTGCGGTGGCCCTGACCAGGGCCGGTACAAGGCAGGGGCGGGACGGGCGAGTGCCCTGGGCGCTACCATTTAACATAGGATGGGGGGCGCAGCCGCAAGTTCTGCCATGGCCTCCCGCCAGTGTGTCACTCAGCTGTGTCATTACATCGCGAGCGGGCAGTGGCACTGAACATGCACTGCGAGCGCTTCTCCGAGTGCGAACCGTCACCTCCTCTCCCTTCACTGTGATGGTTACTGTCTCCCCCTATGGAGGAGTCTCGTAGTCTCTCCCTGCCAGCGGCGTGACGTCACTCACTCACGGCCAGAGGCGAGGTGGGAGCTGGAGAGGAGCGCTGCGCACAGGGAGCTGTGTCGGCGGTTCTGCTGTGACTAACAGCATGTAGTCTGTGCCCGAGCTAGAGGAGCCTGCCTGGCTCTAGCTGAAGCTAGCACTGTGCTACAGAGCGGACTACTTGTAAAGTAAGCACAACTTAGAGCAGATAATTGGCTGGATGTGGGGGGGGGGGGGGGGGGGGGGGGGGGGGAGGCTGGCTGAAGCAAGGTTAATGACCACTACTGTGTATTATAAAAAAAAAAAAAACAGCAGATAAAATATGGTTTTGAGTTATTTTAAATGAGCCATGCTTGCCACCTGACTTGCATTGTTGCTGCCCCCTGTTCATGTGTTCCCAAAGTGGCACCCCCACTGTGAAAGTGCATAAAATTGGAGTATGAACTGCAAATTAACCACTTAAGCCCGGACCATTATGCAGGTTAAGGACCTTGCGATTTAGGAAAGCGTTGCTTTAACTGACAATTGCGCGGTCGTGCGGCGTGGCTCCCAAACAAAGTTGCCGTCCTTTTCTTCCCACAAATAGAGCTTTCTTTTGGTGGTATTTGATCCCGCTGCGGTTTTTTATTTTTTGCGCTATAAACAAAGATAGAGCGACAATTTTGAAAAAAAATCAATATTTTTTACTTTTTTCTATAATAAATATCCCCCAAAAATATATAAAACATTTTTTTTCCATAGTTTAGGCCGATACTTATTCTTCTACATATTTTTGGGAAAAAATGACACTAAGCGTTTATCGGTTGGTTTAAAACAACATTGATTCTTTCTATAAACGGGGGGGGGGGGGGGGGGGGGGGCCGGGCGCAGTTTGCCATCTTCGCCCTGGGCACCAAATGGCCTTGTCCCAGCACTGGCCCTGACCTTTCATCGGCATGAAGTTGAGGGCCTGCCCGGCTTTAACTCAAGTCCGGAGCCCGTGGTGCCAGGTAAGTATTTTTTTAATATCAGGTGTGTAGCATGTGTGGGGGAGGGGGTGAAAGGGAATATGTGGCAAGTGTGTGGATCCTCCAACCTGTGAATGTTTTGTGTCATCCACAGATGTGCAGGAGGGTGCAGGGCCATCTGGCCTGACCGCACCATCCCCAGGACAGCAGCCTAATGAGGCCCCCCCAAAAAGGCCAGGGTCTGCGGAGGAGGTTCAAGAGGAGGAGGAGAATCATGAGGAGGAGGAGAATCATGAGGAGGAGGAGTCCATGTCAGGCACTGGACGTTTGGTTTTTGAGGACTCTTCCCCACTGGCTGGCAGCAGGCAGCCCTCCCTAAGGGGGAGCCCCCCCCCTCCTCCCCCAACATGGCTCCCCTCCCAAGGGCCTCCCCTTCTCCCCGGCCACAAGCATCAGCTGAAAGGCAGGATTTCATCCCAGAACACCAGGGGGTTGGCCGATCTCCTGCCCACCACTCTGAGAAGGGACCAGGCCCTTCAGACCCGCCATCTGGGACAGGTCAGCCAGACATTGGTGCGGATGGAGGAGAGCCTGTCCTCCATCAAGGATACGCTGGGGAACCTGGACTCCCACTCCCGGGCTTTCACAACCTGCCTAAACTACCTGCAGACTACATCAGCAGGCGTTGGGCAGGATGTGAGGGCCCTTACCCAGGCTATCCAGGCCAACACGGCAACACTTGGTGCTGCCCTGGACAGAATAGCCGTGGCCTTGGAGGGCAGGCCGCCAGGTGGGCAGAGATCAGGGGCTGCTCCTCCTTCCCCGGTTTTACCCCTCCCCATGAGTCTCCCCAGAGAAGTCGGGGCCGTGGCTGGGGGGCGCCCCAGGCGTGGCTCACGTAAAGGGCAATAATTATTTTTTTCCCCCTTTTTTTTTTTTGCTGGAAATTTTTTGCTTTTGCAGGTAATTTTTTATTTTTTTTTGGGTTGTGAATGCTGTTTGAATGTGGGGGTGACATACCTGCCGGAAAAGGGGTGTCACCCTCAATGTTGGTGGAGAAGGGTTCCCCAGGACCAGGGAGAAGTGATCCCCAGGTCCGTGTGAATGGTGTATTAATGTACAGTGACATAATTGGAGCCTTGGCGTGGCGTTGTTGCTCACAAGTCCTGCATGGTGGACTGGTGCCAATCCAATTTGATGTGGATGTGGGGTGTGTGTGCTAGGGACCACCGTGTTGTGCATGCATGCATTCTCATTGTGCCATGATTAATGTGTGTGTTTAACGTGCAAAGATACCCAATGTGAGTTGTCTCCTGGCTGCTCTTCCCTCAGAAGACGGGGTAGACTCGGTTAGGGGGGGATTGTCTGGTTCAGGGGTCAGGTCATCACGTAGGCCAATCTGCAGGCCCTTTCTTTCTGCGAAGTTGTGCAGCATGCAACATGCACCGATGATCTGGCACACAAAGTTTGGGGAATACAAGAGGGTACCCCCTGACTTATCCAGGCATCGGAAACGTGACTTTAGGACGCCAAAGGTGCGCTCCACCACTGCTCGTGTTTGGGCATGTGCTTGATTGTATCTTTCCTCTCCTGGGGTTTGGGGGTTCCGGATAGGAGTCATGAGATGGGGTCCCAGTGGATATGCAGAGTCACCTGTAAGGGAAAAGACAGGAGGATGTTAGTCATGCATGTGCCCCTTGTGATGTGTGCATCATGGGAGGGGATAGTCATGCCTGCCACCCATGTCACTCACCAACCAGCCAGGTGGCCCCATACACGTTCTGATCGAATTCCATTCGGATGTGGCATTGATTGTATATGTAGCTGTCATGGCTGGATCCTGGGTGTTTGGCACGGACGTGCCATATGAGGCCTTGGGCATCGACTATCACCTGTACGTTGATGGAATGCTAATGCTTCCGATTGCAGTACATGTGCTCTGTCTCCTGGGGGGGCTGGAGTGCCACATGTGTGCAATCAATGGCCCCCACAGTGCGTGGGAATCTGGCAATTCTGTAGAAATCTGTCATTGCCTTCAGCCGCAGGTCCTCAGTGGTGGGTTTGATGATTTGGTTGGCCATGCGTCTGAGGATTGCAGGGACAACCTGGTGCACACATCTGCTCATGGAGGATTGTGACATCCCAGCCACCACTCCACTTGTACGCTGAAAAGAGCCACTGGCAAGGACATGGAGTGTTGCCATGACCTTGACCAGTGGCTGCACTCTATGTGAGCGGTGTGTTGGGCTGGTGATGTCCTCCTGCAGGGTTGTGGTTAATTCCAGGATGACATGAGGGGTGAATCTGAAGATGCGATACACCTCAGAATCACTCATGCCAAACAGGTCTATGCGGGTGCGGTATATCCTCTCCTGTGCCATCCTCCGTGCCATCCTCCGTGCCCTCATCCTTCTTTGTTCATCTAAAGTCAGTAGACGATGCTCCTGGCATGGTGGCATACAGATTGTTGTGCAACACGTGTGACTGCTGAGCTCCTCACTAACAAACAGTGTTGCTTTATCTAACAAGTAGACTTTTTTTCTCTTTTTAGACCAGCTTTTATATGCTCTAATTTTAGACAGGACATTTTGCTGTTGCGCACACTGCGTAGCCGCTGACCCAACGTTCTTTTGTTATCCCCGTAAGTCCCTCATAATTATTGACTAGCAAATCAATGGTCTGTCTAGCGCACTTTTGCGCGGACGGATGCGCCAGTCTAACGAAATACGCGGGACAAAAAAAGTAAGATTTTTTCCGTATCGTACTGGGATCTCCCATGCTCGAAACGCACGCGCACATTTCGACTTACGCACGCGCGTCTCCCTGTTGCGCACCCGTACTTACGCACGCTCCCCTCTACACTTACGCAAACCAAACCCTTTAATATACGGTTATTGGGATTTTAAAATATAAATAAAATTGCAAATTATATACATATTACATATTTGGATTTATGAGATATGTATTTTGTATTGAATTTGATTTTTTGTAGAGGGTTTAATTGTTTTTGAATCAGAGAATGTGTAAAAATATTGTTTGTTTGTTTTTCAAAATTGTCTTTGTTTGAAGTGCAATTTTTTTTTTTAAATTATCAAATGATCAAATACCACCAAAAGAAAGCTCTATTTGTGGGAACAAATACATACATTTTATTTGGGTGCAAAGTTGCGCAACCGTGCATTTGTCAAAGTAACTCATATCGCAAAAAATGGCCTGGTCATAGGTAAACCTCCTGGAAGTCAAATGGTTAAGGCAGCCAAGCCTACAGTGTCATGCTTGTTAAATTGTGTTTGCTACTCCTGTTCAAGCTGCCTGTTTGTCTGTCCTGCTCTGCTGTTTGAACTCCCTTTTTGACGACCTCAGATCGGATATCGACTCTTCTCTTAACTCTGCCTGCCTTGTACCTGGACTGTCAGGCCGCGTACACATGTACGAGAACCTCGTCGGGCTAAACTCATCGTTCCGGCCGTCGAGTTCGTCGACCAGGCTGTCGAAAAAGGCGTCGAGCCATTAGTCCCGATGGCCCATCGAGGAAATAGAGAACCTGCTCTCTATTTTGGCTCGACGCCTTGCTCGACAGTTTTCTCTGCGAAAACGTACACACGATCGAGCTTCTCGGCAGAATATGGATCCCAGCGAGCTTCTCGCTGGATTCTGCCGAGAAGCTCGGACGTGTGTACAGGGCCTCACTGAACCACTCTGCCTGTCTGAAAATCACAAGTACCGTGTTTCCCCGAAAATAAGACACCGTCTTATATTTTTTTCCCTCAAGAAATCACACTATGGCTTATTTTCGGGGGGTGTCTTATTTTTATTACAGAAAATAAAGGTTGCCTACCTGAACCACACTTGCGCTTCTTAGCATTTCCTCTGTCCACCTGTAGACTGAGATTATCATATTCTGCACGCCATTTTTGGACCATTCGGATATCCAACTTCTTCTCTTTGCACTCATCTTGTCTGGCTGTACAGAAAGATAGGCCAGCAAAGCTGATGTGGAGCAAAGTGGAGCTGGGGTGGTCTCTTTGGGCTCAGTAGCAGCTTTTCCCCCTATCCCCTGGTGTTTGTGTGGGGTGAGAGAGGGGTTTGCTGGTCAGTGCTGGGAGAAGCTTTACAGCTTTACACAGCGTTCTTCTCCTCACTTCAGTTCCAGTACAGTACTGTACGCCTATCACATGTTGTTTCCCGTCCCGCTCCGCGCCGCGCCGTTAGCATACGACACTACGTCTTATTATCGGAGATTCGCCACGTCTTATTTTCGGAGATTCGACACTACATCGCTACGTCTTATTTTCGGAGGGGTGTCTTATATTTCGATCTTGTGTCGAAATCCCGCTACGGCTTATTTTCGGAGTACGTCTTATTTTCGGGGAAACACGGTACCTGTTTTCTTTGCTCAGTTTGAGTGGTGACCAGGCACTATAGCATTGTGCATAAGTCATGGGTAGGGATGAGCTTCGCGTTCGATACGAACGTATGTTCGACGCGAACATTGTCTGTTCGTATGTTCGACGAAATTCAAACAAAAGCGGTCTTTCGCGCCAAATTCGAGTGACGCAAAATGGTCCATAATTCACTGCGGCATTGCGCTCTGATGATTAGCCAACCATGCTGTATGTCCTGCATGCTTGGCCAATCACAGCGCGCAAAAAACAGAGAGCCATAATTGGCCAAAGCCTGGCTTTGGCCAATTATGGCTCAGGGCTTTAGCACACACCCCACACTATATAAGACCGCCTGCTGGGCGGCCTTGTGTAGTGTGTTCCGGCTTGTTAATGAAAGCAGTCAGAGAGATTGTCTTTTTAGATAGCTAGATAGAGCAGGCAGGCAGGCTAGTCAGTTTAATTTAATTTACAGTGTGTAGAGGATATATATACATCCCTAGGAGTTGTACATATATTTATACACTGTATAGCTTAGATAGATCAGTTCTTCCTAATTTACTGGTAGGCAGGTGATTGTGCTATTTAAAGATGTTTTCACAGGTATAGACACCCAGCAGGTACAATATTTAAAGGATTTTTTTTATTAATTTTATTTAAGAATTAATAAAATCACTGCTCCTGGAGCAGTGATTTTAATGATGCTTAACTTAAAAAAAAAGGAAAAAATCCTTTAAATATTGTACCTGCTGGGTGTCTATAGTTTGCCTGTGAAAACGTCTTTAAGAACCCGGGTCTTGCCCGAGGGAACATGTATCCATGGAATTTTTTTTTTTTTAAACGGTCCTGCTCCTGAAAAAACAACCGTTTTTTAAACTTTTTTCCATTGATACATGTTCCCTGGGGCAAGACTCGGGTTCTCAAAGACGTTTTCCAACAATAACTTAATTATTGGTCTTTAAAATTATCGTTTTTAAATTCGAACGTTCGAGTCCCATAGACTTCAATGGGGTTCTAAATGTTCACGCGAACGGTCGGTCTGTTCGACGGTTCTGGTGCGAACCGAAACCGGGGGTGTTCGGCTCATCCCTAGTCATGGGTGCAACCAAGTACCAGTAGGCCTGCTTGCCTTATAGGAAATGGGGCTGCTATAGGTGAAGAACACAGAAGCCAGCTATAGTGTCAGGACCACCTGCAATGGGCTAAGCGTGACATGGGATTGTAGATCGCACTTAACTCTATATAACAGAGACCCAGTAAATAACAGACAAGACAACACTTTTAGAGTTTAAAATGGCCGCGGCACCTTTATTGTTTTTTTAAATAAATAATAAATAAATAAATAAATCTTTTTTCAAATATCAATTATTGAAAATATAAATAAATACATAATTAAAACTTTCAAAACAAAATCTGAACCGGCTCAGTCAAAGGACTCGATCTATATTGAATAAATTGATAACCAAAGTCCCCCCTTGATCCAAGGGTGACATACCCACATAATAGCACCAGCGACAGGGTGGGGGAGCTCTGAATCCTAAATGCCTCAGGGCTGCTGTGAGGGATCCTGTCACACAGGTGGCTTATATAACCTTCAGCCACCTGTGACTCACGTTGTTCCCGCTCAAAGCCCCGTGTCAATAACTATCTCTTTTTTTTTTTATAAATAACAAAATTCAGAACAAAACTTTAACATCCTATGGCGATCATAATCCAATGTTGCGGGCTACTTATTGGGCCAGATTCAGAGAGCCGTAACTCCTGTCTAACTGGTGTTAGACTGGAGTAATTTCAAATTACGCGCATTTTTTAGCTAGTCTGAAACCTCAAACCATGAATAGACGGCTGCGGGCTTCAATTCAACTGGATTACGTGTTCGTACGCTTTTGGATCTACGCTGCAATAAAATTGCGGCCACTGGGTGGACTTCCCGTCGTTTTCCGCGTCGGGGTATGCTAATGAGCTTTTGCCGGCGATCCCAGAAATTACGATCTTCAATCGCAATCTCTTACGGCATCTTTAGTCATCTTTTTTTTGCGTAACACTATACCAGCTTTTTGCTGCTCTAATATTAGACAGCCCATGTTAAGTATGGCCGTCGTTCCCGCGTCGAATTTCAACGTTTTCCGACGTCTTTTATTATTTTTTACGTAAGTCGTCCGGGAATAGGAATGTCCGTAAACGACGCTACTCAAACAACGAATGACGTAACAACGTGATTTCACGCAATGCACGGCAGGAAATTTCTGAACGGAGCATGCGCAGTTCGATCGCCGCGGGGATGCGCCTAATTTAAATGCTTCACGCCCCCTAATCGCGTATTTCGATTACGCGGCGAGAAATAGACTACGCCCCCGTAGCGTACGGGCAAAAATCTACCAGAATTCGATGTAGAGCCTGGTAAAATACGGCAGCGTAGAGTATTTCGATTACGCAGCGCAAATTTAAGTCTACCTGAATCTGCCCCATTGTGCCCACTTCTCATTATGCAACCAAACTAATGTTGTCTTTACAGTTTTTTTTTTTTTTTATTCCATCTCCGTTGGATTTATCTCTCCAACTATATAGTGCAACTATATAGTTGGAGAGATAAATCCAAAGGCGATGGAATAAAAAAAAAAAAAAAATTGCATAATGTAAAGACAGCATTAGTTGAGGAGAACAAACCACTTTGTCACACTGTTAAAGGGTGAAATATAACAGATCTACTGGCAGGATCGACACATAATACAACTGTTCCAGAGGAACCTCAGAAAAACAAAAATGATTTTGTTAATACTATCGGCAAACTGCATCATATATCATGTAACCTCTGCTTTTTCCTAAATTTCTATCCAAAGGGTAACTCCACTTTTATAGGGAAAAAAAAATATATCAAAAAAATAAAAAATAATATAGCGTATACAATTGTGACACAAGTCATATTGTAATTGAATGTTATTAACCACCTAAGGACCAAACCTCTTTTTTACACTTGTTATTTACACGTTACATTATATATATATATTTTCTAACACTCTAGAGAATTGAAATACTTTCTGTCACATCGTATTTGCGCAGAGGTCTTACAAGCGCACTTTTATGGGAAAAAACATTTTTTAATAAAAAAATAAGACAACAGTAAAGTTAGCCCATTTTTTTTTTTTTTATTGTGAAAGAGATAATATTACACTGAGTAAATTGATACCCAACATGTCACACTTCAAAATTGCACCTGCTCGTGAAATGACGAAAAACTTTTACCCTTAAAAAACTCAATAGGCGATGTTTAAAAATCTCTACAGATTACCAGTTTTGAGTTACAGAGTAGGTCTAGTGCTAGAATTATTTATCTCGCTCTAACGATCGCGACAATATCGCACATGTGTGGTTTGAACACTGTTTGCTTCTGCGCACAAGCTCGTCGGGACGGGGCACTTAAACCTTTTTTAATTTTTTTCTTATTTATTTGACTTTAAAAAAGTATTTTGACACGGTCTTTAAAAAAAAAAAAAAGGTCACTTTTATTTCTATTACAAAACAAGTAAACATCCCTTGTAATAGAAAAAAAGCATGACAGGACCTTGAAAAAATTTATAAAATGTCTCCTTTTAAGAGCTATGGGCGGAAGTGACGTTTGATGTCGCTTCTGCCCTCCCATGCTAAGGAGGGGGGCGAAAGTGATCTTGCAGCGAATCCACTGCAGAGACCACTTTTATCTTACAGTCGTATGGGTACAGAGATTTGCATGAAGTGGTTAAAAATGCAAACTGCAAACTGCAGCCGCTGTAATGTTCTGTAAAATGCAATACAATATGGCTACATGGAGGTGTTCTGTACATAGAGTGTGTACAGAACGCCCCCCCCCCCACTCCCAGAAATATAATTTCCTGCTTGTGATTGGCTCAGTGATTTTTCCCAGGGGTCTGCACTAAGATACAAGTCAGATCTCAGGCACCCCCTGCAACAAAAATGTAATTTTTGGTTAGATACCATACTTTTAATAGGAAATCACGACTAAAGGGATGCTGACCCTGCAATGTTTTCTCCAAATAGAGCCCTGCAGGTACACAGCTGATTGATAATTATGCGCACAGGGGCACAGAGGAACAAACAGGGATTTCTTCAGAATAACAAAGGGCATATGCAACAAAGTTTGTTAAAATCCTTGCGATGTACATGGCACTGTACCAGCTGTGCCAGCTCCTGTTCCAGGACACCTCTTCATGACCTTTAAGGAGAGGCTCCCTCCAGATCCCGAGCTCCCCGCCTGGGGTACACCCCCCCCCACAAACGGGGTTCCCTCAAATACGACAGTCTAACACTCCCTCATCCAGTTCACCCAGCCAACAACTCCTCCCCCAGCAGGCTAACCATGGGTATATGTAAGAGGCCTGCCCAATGCTAATCCTAGTTGAGGATTGGTCTGGGCTCCCATATACACCTCTATGCCCTGCACTTTTTCCAGAACCTTCTCCCTGGAAACAGAGGAGGTGCCCAAGAGCTGAGGCACATGTCAGTCACCTACTGCTATACTAAACCACTCCCCTGCCCCCAGATCAAAACAAACAGGCCTAACTTACAGCATAGGCCTACTTAAATTTACCTGCACTGGGAGCTTACACAAAAACCTACATATAGCACCTACCTACCTAAGGTAGAGGGTGTTACATGTGTTTAACCACTTAAGGACCGCCACACAACGATATACGCCGACAGAATGACATGGCTGGGCACATGGACTGTAAGTCCCCTTTAAAAGCCCAGCCGTGGGTCGCGAGCACCGGCTGGAGCTCCGTGACAACGCCCATGGGACCCACGGACCTGATTGCCGCCGGTGTCCCGCGATCGGGTCACAGGAGCTGAAGAATGGGGAGAGGTGAGTGTAAACAAACCTTTACCATTCTTCTCCTTGGCAGTGCCAGTGATTGTCTGTTCCCTGTCATAGGGAACGACGATCAGTGACGTCACACATCCAGCCCCGCCTCCCTACAGTAAGAAACACACTTTAGGTCACACCTAACCCCTACAGTGCCCCCTAGTGGTTAACTCCTTCACTGCCATTGCCACTTTCACAGTAATCAGTGCATTTTTATAGCACTTTTCTCTGTGGAAATGACAATGGTCCCAAAAATGTGTCAAAAGTGTTCGATGTGTCCGCCATAATGTCGCAGTCACGAATAAAATCACTGATCGCCACCATTACTAGTAAAACCAAAAAATTTATAATAAAAATGCCATAAAACTATCCCGCATTTTGTAAACGCTATAACTTTTGCGCAAAGCAATCACTAAACTCTTCTTGCAATTTTTTTTACCAAAAATATGTAGAAGAATACGTATCGGCCTAAACTGAGGAAAAATATTTTTTATATATATTTTTTGGGGATATTTATTATAGCAAAAAAGTAAAACATATTGTTGTTTTTTTTAAATTGTTGCTCTATTTTTGTTTATAGTGCAAAAAATAAAAAACGCATTTACCACCATAAAAAAAGGACGCCAATTTTGTTTGGGAGCCACGTCGCATGACCGCGCAATTGTCAGTTAAAGCGACGCAGTTCCGAATCGCAAAAATAGGCCAGGTCTTTAACCTGCATAATGGTCTGGGTCTTAACCGGTAAAATGAAGTAGAGGAATTTCAAGTATAACCACTGCAAGCTCTTCAGTATCCCTCTCATAAAAAGCTTATATGTCGGAGAAGTTTTGTAGAGCCGCCAATCACATTCAAACCTGCTTCTCCGCATTGTTCAGTCCAGATTGGTGATACATCTAGCAGAAAAAGAGAGGTATCTTCCCTTTACATGACAGGTTCTTACATGAAAAAATATATTTGTGAATGCTTAATATAAAGTAAATAAAAGTTAGATTCACTATTCTTTTTAGGACATAACACATTCAAAAATGCATTTCAATGATTAAACATGAAGCGGTACTTTTCAGTAACTATTTTTTTTTTTTTTTACTTTTATTGCCTGACCATGATTTCTTAATATAAACCAATATTTTTATCAAATGTAATTCAGATGTTATACTGCAAATTAATTAGCATATTAATAGGAGAAATTTATGTATGCAAATGTTCCTGTACAATTTGTGAGCAAATACATATCAAAAGGATAGGGGAGTGTGCGTATTTCTGGTAGTTTTGTGTATTCCGTTTTATCAAATGCAATCTAATTCCAACTTGTGAACAAATGCAGTTGCTTTCACACAAATTAACAAGATGGAGAATATTCTAAATGCAACTGTTATTCATAAATTGAACCACAACAGTCTATTTCAAAATATATATTTTTTTCATAGGCTATTCATCTCTTTTGTCAGGTAATGTCAAATTTCATAAGACTTGAAGTTATCACTGCAGAAAAACTGCAAAATGATGTGAAAAAGACCCATTTGCATCTTCATGAAATATACATTACTGTCAAACACAGAATCCATACAATTAGTCTTTGAGAATATATTGTAATATGTCAGATTTTTAGAGAAAGCTGCAGAATGCAAATGTCTTGAGAGGGTAAAAACGAATTAAATGCATAAAATTAAAATGCGCAACACCTCTGTTAAATAGAGATAATTGACTAAAAGGTTCAGCACTTTAAAGTCAATGGGCCGGATTCAGATACATTTGCGTATCTTTCGGCGGGCGTAGCGCATTTTATATGCGCTACGCCACCGTAACTTAGAGAGGCGAGTGCCGTATTCAGAAACAACTTGCGCCCTATGTTACGGCGGCATAGCGTAAATGGGCCGGAGTAAGCCCGTGTATTTCAAAGTAGGCAGGTAGGGGGCGTGCTGTATGATAATGAAGTGTGACCCCATGTAGATGCATTGTTTCTGAATCCGGGCCATAATGTCTTGGTAGAGTTTTATTTCGGCACATGATAATGCAAGATCTGTGAGTCCAAAGTGTAATATGTGCAATTATTACTAAAGCCAAGCCCTGCAATAGTCCTTATGGACCCAAGCATGGTTGGGTGGTTAAGAGTGGGGAATAGGGTTTGTCTATTGATCTGGTTTGTTCCCAGGAACAGGTTAGCATTGCTACAGGCTTCAGCAGTTGAACCAGTTAAGGACCGCCGCACGACTATTTACGTCGGCAGAATGGCACGGCTGGGCACATGGGCGTACAGGTACATCCCCTTTAAGATGCCCAGCCATGGCACGCTCGCGACTTGATCCTGTCCTCCGTGATCGCACCCGCAGGACCCGATCGCCACCGGTGTCCAGCGATTGGGTCACAGAGAGGAAGAACGGGGAGAGGTGAGTGTAAACAAACCTTCTCCGTGTGGCTGTCAGTGATCGTCTGTTCCCTGTGTTAGGGAACGATGATCAATGACATCACACGCACAGCCACACCTTCCCACAGCAAGAACACTCCCTTACAACACACTTAACCCCTACAGCGCCCCCTCCTGGTTAACCCCTTCACTGCCAGTCTCATTTTCACAGTAAGCAGTGCATTTTTATAGCACTTTTCGCTGTGAAAATGACAATGGACCCAAAAATTTGTCAAAAATGTCCGATGTGTCCGCCATAATGTTGCAGTCACGAAAAAAATCGCTGATCGCCGCCATTAGTAGTAAAAAAATGTTTTTTATATAAAAATGCCATAAAACTATCCCCTATTTTGTAAACACTAAATTTCACGTAAACCAATCATTAAACGCTTATTTTTTTTTACCAGAAATATGTAGAAGAATACGTATCGGCCTAAACTGATGAAAAAAAATAGTTTTTTATATATTTTTTGGGGATATTTATTATAGTAAAAAATATTGCATTTTTTTTAATTGTCGCTCTATTTTTGTTTACAGAGCAAAAAATAAAAACCACAGAGGTGATCAAATACCACCAAAAGAAAGCTCTATTTGTGGGGAAAAAAGGACGCCAATTTTGTTCCACGAACGCGCATTTGTCAGTTAAATTGACGCAGTGCCGAATCGCAAACAGGGGCCAGGTCCTTTACCTCAGGGGTCGACAATATATCCGGGCGCCAGGTCGCAATAGCGACCAGAAATTGTGACCTGGCGCCCGCGGCAGCTGGTAATTGAGGCCGCGACTTTGTGGCCTACAAGTCCGCGAAGCCGCGGCCTCAATTACCAGCCGTCGCGATCGCGCGGTGGGGGAGCACGGAGGCAGAAGATCCTGTGTCTCCGTGCGCCCCCACCTCTTCAGCTGCACGATCGCGGCGAGACCACGAAGGCCGGTAATTGAGGCCGCGGCTTTACGCTCTTGTGAAGTCCCTTCCGTGTCCTTCTGTGAGCCGGCGCCATCTGGTGGTCGCCGCTGGCATTACAAGTTAAACAGCAATTCTAATGTCATTTTTCACTATTTTTACTGACATCTTCTTCCCTCTAATTAGAACCCCCAAACATTATATATATTTTTTATTCTATCACCCTAGAAAATAAAATGGCGATCGTTGCAATACTTTGTGTCACGCCGTATTTGCACAGCGGTCTTACATGCGCACTTTTTTGGGAAAAAAAAATAAAAAAATTTAAATGAAAAAATAAGACAACAGTAAAGTTTAAAGTGAAGGATAATGTTACGCCGAGTAAATTTATACCCAACATGTCACGCTTCAAAATTGAATCCGCTCGTGGAATAGCGTCAAACTTTTACCCTTTAAATCTCCATAGGCGACGTTTAAAAAAATCGATCGCGGCGATACCTCACTTGTGGTTTGAATACCTTTTACATATGCAGGCGCTACTCACGTATGTGTTCGCTTCTGCGCGTGAGCTCGTCGGGACGGGGCGCGATTTCTGGCTCCTAACTTTTTTAACTGGCTCCTAGATTCCAAGAAAATTTGTCAAGCCCTGCTTTACCTGCATATTGGTGCGGGTCTTAAGTGGTTAAAGTAACTACAATCTATTCTTACCACTGATCTTTGAAAACTGGGATATGCAATATACCATTAAATTTCAATATAGTCTATGGAGAAAGTGTTGCACCTTGGATAACATTTTAAATGGTAATAGGTCCTACAGTTAATAAAGGTAACCATTCAAAGATCACTATACCAACATACTTTACAAAATCTAGTTAGCTGTTAAAGCAGGTAACTGTCACAAAGGAATAACATGGGGCTGGTGGCTGATGAAATTATGGAAATGTGTTGACTGAATTCTATTAGTGACTTGACTATTAGGCTTCATTTCCACTGGCGTTTTACAAGTGAGCTGTAAAACAGCTAGGTATGCCTGGAAAAATTTGTGTTTTAACGTTTTAACGCTAGCGTTAGGCAGAGTTTTTTTGAAAAAAAAAAATCTCTAGGCTATATATATGAGATTTTTTATGAAATCCCTGCAGCTCAAAAGCGCCGCGGTGCGCGTTTTTGCGCGTTTTTTAAGGTCGAGCGTTTTTACAGCTGTGTTTTAGGAGCTTTAGAACGCCCTGCTCCTGCGTTTTTTTTACAGCTCAAAAACGCCTAGGCCATTTGCAGCTCAAAAACGTCTATGTGGGAATGATGCCATAGAATAACATGGACAGGCGTTTTTAAGCTGTAAAAAACGCTCAGAAACGTGGCTGTAAAAACGCCAGTGGAAATGAGGCCTTATAGATAATATAGGACAGTGATTATAGTAATTAATTAGAAAATGTAAGCTAATGGGGAGGTGATAAAATACACTGGGGGTTATTTACTAATGATGGAGCGTGCAAAATCTGGTGCAACTCCACATATAAACCAATCAGCTTCCAGGTTTGTCATTGCCAAAGCTTAATTTTAAGGCCTCATTTCCACTGGCGTTTTTACAGCCACTTTTCTGAGCGTTTTTTGCAGCTTAAAAACACCTGTCAATGTTAGTCTATGGCCTCATGCCCACCATGACGTTTTTGAGCTGTAGATGGCTAAGCTGCAAAAAAAACGTGGGACCAGTGCGTTCTGAAGCTCCAGCAATAGAGCTGTAAAAACGCCAGACATTAAAAAACGCTCAAAAACGCGGCCGCTGCGTTTTTAAAGCTCCAGGCGTTTTTAAGCTGTAAAAAACATGGCTGTAAAAACGCCAGTGGAAATGAAGCCTTACAATCTGAAATAAGAAGCTGATTGGCTAGCATGCACAGCTGCACCTGTTTCTGAGTGCCCCAGCTTTAGTAAACCAACCCAACTGATTTATAATAAGGCAACACAGAAAAAATGTATAACTCTATTCGTTTCAACACTTATTGCGTGAATATGTTTAAATATATGGTGTATATAAGGTAATAAGAAAATATATGGTGTCTATAAGGTAATAAGAAAATATTTGGTGTATATAATGTAACAAGGGGCCATGGTTCGAAATTACATATTTGGAAGGTAAAAATAAATTTGGAAGAGAAGAAGTTAAATGTACATATTTCTCAAATTTTTGTTCAGTTTTTATTTTATTTCAAATGGTAACAAAATATTATTGAACCATATTCATGACATTGCTTTGTATATATTTCAGTAAAGCATTATGATACACTGGGGCGAACACACAGGTAGATAGTATATAGAAATTGCCGGCATATTGCTAATCAATTAGTGATACAGTAGTTTAGGTCATTTTTGTTTAATTTTTATATGCAATTGCCTGCAATATTTAACATGTTATATACACATGACATTGTATTATCATTCGTTTTTTTAGATAATGAGAATGCAGTACATAAAATACTACACTAGATGGCACCAAACAGAAAATAACAATAGGATATACCAATATCTCTAGTAAGGATGATTAGGAATCTTGTAGAGTTAATCTGCATATTTTAAGTGCAACACAAGAATGTCCCCAGACGGTTGTATCTTACGACACATTTATTTATTAGGTGTTAAAATATACCTGTATTTACTAGAGCAGTATGAAACTACAGGCAGCTTAGCAGGAACCCATAAAAATGAAAATATAAGCACCACTTTTTTTGGCCTATACAAGTTACATCTCTTTTGTTTTTTTTATCAATACATGTTTATTGATTTTAATGCAATACCAGATAAGAAAAAAATAAATAAAATAAAAATAAAATAACAAGGAGGGAGAGAAAAAGGACATTCACTTTCGAAGGTTTGCCTCGCAGGGCAGTGCATAACCACTTGAGTTTCGCGCTATGGACAAAAGACGTCCACAGCGCGGCTCTCAAGTGCCGGGTAGACGTCTTTGGACGTCCTATCATGTAATTCCCCACACGCGCCACTGGGTGGCGCTCGGCGGGGAAAAACAGTGCACAGCACATCGCTGAGGAGCCGATGCGTGTGCCTGGTGGCCGCGATGTCCGCCGGGTAAACGCGATTAGCGGTGACAGCAGGGACATGGAGCTCTGTGTGTAAACACAGAGCTCCACGTCCCGTCAGGGAGAGAGGAGACCGATCTGTGTCCCTTGTACATAGGGACACAGCATTGGTCACCTCCCCCAGTCAGTGCCCTCCCCCCACAAGTTAGAACACACCCAGGGAATACATTTAACCCCTTCCTCACCCCCTAGTGTTAACCCCTTCAATGCCAGTCACATTTATACAGTAATTAGTGCATATTTATAGCACTGGTCGCTATATAAATGTGAATGGTCCCAAAAATGTGTCAAAACTGTCTGATGTGTCCGCCGTAATGTCGCAGTCCCAATAAAAATCGCAGGTCGCCGCCATTACTAGTAAAAAATATATTAAAAAAAATCATAATTCTGTCCCCTATTTTGTAGGCGCTATAACTTTTGCACAAACCAGTCGCTTATTGCGATTTTTTTTTACAAAAATACGTTGAAGAATACGTATCGGCCTAAACTGAGAATTTTTTATTTTTATTTGGGATATTTATTATAGCAACCAGTAAAAAATATATATATGTTTTTAAATTGTCGCTCTTTTTTTGTTTATAGCGTAAAAAATAAAAACCGCAGAGGTGATCAAATACCACCAAAATAAAGCTCTATTTGTGGGGAAAAAAGGACGTCAATTTTGTTTGGGAGCCACGTCGCACGACCACGCAAATGCCAGTTAAAGCGACGCAGTGCGGGAAGCTGAAATTTTGCCTGGGCACGAAGGGGGTTTATGTGCCCAGTAAGCAAGTGGATATAGAAACACAATGGGGGTTATTTACTAAAGGCAAATCCACTTTGCACTACAAGTGAAAACTACAAGTGCAAAGTGCACTTGAAATTGCACTGCAAGTGCACTTGGAAATGCAGACGCTGTAGATCCGAGGGGGACATGCAAGTAAAATAAAAAACAACATTTTAGCTTGCACATAATTGGATAATTAATAAAGCAGAGTTTCCCCTTATTTCAGACCTTCCCCTCAGATTTACAGCGACTGAACTTCCAAGTGCACTTTCAGTGCAATTTTACTTGTAGTGTAAAGTGGATTTGCCTTTCGTAAATAACCAGACAAATTTTTTTGCAGAAAGGTATTAATGTGGATGGTTGTGGAGTCGAACCAACTCTGAGCTTACCTCTTGGGCAAGATTTTCAAAACCATTAATTCAGCTCTATCATTCTTATCTCTTCATTGGTACCTACTGAGTCAGTGACAATATATATTTGCATCAGGGCTTCCAACATTACACTGGCTGCATACTTGTTTCAGTGACTTCCTACATAGCTGCGCTCCTCCAGCTCCTCCAGCTCTGCTGATTCTCTTCAGTCATTTCTCACCTTCTGCTATATGTCATATGCTAGTTTCTCCTTCTCCAGCCATGCGGTTAATTATGGGTTTAGATGCCTTAAAGGGGTTGTAAAGGAAAACATTTTTTTCATAATAAGTATCCTTTACCTGCAGACATTCCTCTTTTCACTTCCTTATTGTTCGTTTTTGCTCAGAAGTTGCTCTATTTCTTCTCTGTTCTGTTCACTTCCTGCTTGTCTGTTTGTTACTCACCACCGTGAAGGGAGGCTTTACTGCGGTGGTCAGTGACGTGCTCGCCCCCCTCCTGGGAACTACATCTGTGCGGCAGGACGCTCTCTACGTGTTAGAGACTTCACAAGGATGTGTGAATTACTGGGCGTGCCGCAATGCATACTGGGAAATGTAGTTCTTACATGAACTTGCGCCGCAAACCAGGAAGTAAATGAGAGAACAGAAACTAGAACGCTGTTGTGATATAGATGAATGAATTTAATAGGTATTTACTTGTTTTTAAAAGAATCATTACACTATTAAGTCTACCTTGCAGACATTAATTTTAGGCAACATTTTTTTTCCTTTACAACTCCTTTAAGCTATTCCGCATTCCAATTGGATAACGGACACCTCTGTCTGATGGTTTAGCCAATAAAGGCACGCTCTTCCATTTCTCTTATTATATCTACCCAATAAGCGCCCCTGGATCTTTTGGTCTAACCAATGCTAGCGCTCCTTTGTTTTGCCAAGTGACTATTTAGAGCGTCGGCGCAGGCGTGTGGGTGTACCCCTGATGACATCACATCCCACAAAATGATTGTTGGGACGCTATGCACACACGCTCTGCACATGCGTGTTGATGTGAATCTATAGTTTTGTTTGGAATTCCGTTTTTACGCTTGATTGTAATCGGATAACTCGTCTGTGGGTTATTTCCGTTTACATGCAGCATTGCATTACCCTCCATTAAAGCAAGTTTAAAGGCACTATTGCACTGGAGTTTTTTTGCTTTTTTTTGCATATTTGCACATTTGCATTTTGGCACTGATGCTATCGTATTGGATCTGACTATCGCTCGGTATCCGTGGAAACCTCCGGTTGGGGACGCCCAGGACACTAGGATACTCTTTTAACAGATCCCAGATCCAACAAGCGCTTTATGACCCCCCTGAATAAGGGTGGTCGCTGGCTCTTTGGTAAGCCTCCTGTCTGTGGTGACGGGTCTCACGTGGTCACGTTTTTATGCTTCACACTTCACAGAAGTAATTTTACCTATTGGATCCATGTCTCATAAGGAATTCTCTTAATGAACTCGAATCACTAATGAACTTTTACATATGTGTTTATTTTGCACTTTATTTATGCCTGTCTCTGCACTATGCTGATTTTACAGGAATATTGTACAACAGTCACTTTTAATATTTGCACCTTTACACTCATTTGTATTATTTGATAATTTTTTATAGCGCTGAACTTTTTATTGTATATTTATTTATGTGCCTAATGCCGCATACACAGGATCGTTTTTCGGCATGAAAAAAACAACATTTAAAAAAAATGTCATTTAAAATGATCGTGTGTGGGCTTCACATCATTTTTCGGGTTCTGAAAAACGACAAAATTCTTTTTCGAACATGCTGCATTTTTTAATGTAATGTAATGGTTGTAAAAAATGATCGTGTGTGGGCTAAAACGACGTGAAAAACCTGCGCATGCTCAGAAGCAAGTTATGAGACGGGAGCGCTCGTTCTGGAAAAACTACCGTTAGGAATGGAGTAAGCATTTTCAGTAACAGACTGAAAAGCGTGAATCGTCTTTTACTAACACGGGATTAGCCAAAGCAGCCCAAAGGGTGGCGTCATCCGAATGGAACTTCCCCTCTATAGTGCCGTCGTATGTGTTGTATGTCACCGTGCTTTTCTAGCGCGTTTTTTTTTAAAACAACCGTGTGTAGGCAATGTTGTTTTAATGATAAAGTTGGAAAAAACATTGGGCCCGATTCAGATACAATTACATTGGCGTAGAGTATCAGAGATACACTACGCCGCCGTATTTTACCAGGCTATACGCCGAATTCTGGTAGATTTTGTCCCTTACGGTACGGTGGCGTAGTGTATTTCTCGCCACGTAATCGAAATATGCGATTAGGGGGCGTGAAGCATTTAAATTAGGCGCGTCCCCGCGGCGATTGAACTGCGCATGCTCCGTTCAGAAATTTCCCGCCGTGCATTGCGCGAAATAACATCGATACGTCATTCATTGTTTGAGTAGCGTCGTTTACGTACATTCCTATTCCCGGACTACTTACGGAAAAAATAAAAAAAGACGTTGACATTCGACGCGGGAACGACGGCCATACTTAACATGGGCTGTCTAATATTAGACCAGCAAAATGCTGGTATAATTTTACGCAGCAAAAAGATGACTAAAGATGCCGTAAGAGATTGCGATTGACGTTCGTAACTTCGTGGATCGTCGGCAAAAGCTAATTTGCATACCCCGACGCTGAAAACGACGGGAACTCCACCCAGCGGCCGCAAATTTATTGCAGCGTAGATCCGAAGGCGTACGAACACGTAAGCCAGTCGGATTGAAGCCCGCAGCCATATTTTCATGGTTTGAGGTTTCAGAGTAGTGAAAAAACGCGCGTAATTTGAAAGTACTCCAGTCTAATGCGAGTTAGACAGGAGTAAGGGCTCTGTGAATCTGGCCCATTGTTTTTTCGACATGCTGAAAAACTTTTTTTTTTTTCATGTACGCGGCATAATATCTGGGTTATAGTGCTTAGCTGCTATCTTGTTGCTGTTTTTACCATAGCGGATATTACTCCCACCCATACACACATGGACCAGAATTGACTGTCTGATGAAGTTTTTATGGTTCACTTGCTGGTTTTCCAGTGCATTCTGGGAATTTTATACCTCATATAACGCCAAAACAAAGCTAAGCTATTTCTGAATAAGTCAACAACCAGAGAAAAAGAAAAAAAAGCCAACATTAACAATACATATAATGTACAAAAAATAAAAATACATTTTGTGGTGTTTGCATACTTGTTATTGCTTTTGCTATTAGAACCATACAGGTTCTTTCTTTGGTGTCATATACTATATACTATATAGATCAAAAAAAAAGAGTGAGTTGGGGACAATAGTACTTCATGAGTACAAAAGAAAATTCAGGAGACATTTTTTGGTTTTGTTTTCGGTTTTTGGTTCATCAGTGTAAAAGTCTATAGATGCTCTAGGACAGGGGCAGGCAACCTGGGGCCCTCCTGTTACACTACTACAAGTACCATCATGCCTCTGGAAGTGATTGTAACTGCCAGCTTTGCAATGCCTCATGGAAAATGTAGTTCCACAACAGCTGGAGGGCCCCAGGTTGCCTACTCCTGCTCTAGGACAGTGGTCATCAATCCTGTCCTCAGGGCCCACTAAGGCCCCTTTCACATGTGCGGACCGTATGTTCGCTTTTTCATCTATCCGTTTGCAGATGAAAAAGGGACATACATTGGTCCCTATGTGATTGCGGAAGTTCCACTCTAGGGTGGAGCTCCACTTTAAGTGGTTAAAATAATTAATATACTATTTACACAAAAGCATTCCCAGTGGTGAAAGGCAAAAAAATAAAAAAAATACAGTTAGATGTTACCAGAGCTTTTTTTCTCAGAAAATAGGTACAGGAACTCAACCACGACCCGTTCAGATTTTACAAACAGTAGAAGGGTCTTAAAGGGGCATTAAATACCAGGATTGCATTACATACAGAGTGCAGAGTTCAGGGGGTTACAAAGCTGTCACTTGTAAACACAGAAACCAGACTTCTGTGTTTACAAGTGATTGTGGTGAGCAGGCACCAAAGGGTCTGAGCCAAAGGTGGTGGAACTGAGTTCCCCCAAGTTCCCCCAGAAAAAAAGCCCTGGATGTTACATATATTTAGAGGTTTGAGGGCACATGATACACCAATGGAATCTTAGGGAACAGCGTTATGAAAAATCTTGTCCCAGTGTTTTTAGGTACTCCAGTAGCAGCCTGAAAAATAATGCTGGAAAAAAAATATATAGTAAATCTGAGACCCTAAGGCCTCAATGTGATCATTCCTTCAGAAGCGTATTTGTGAGGTCAGGCACTGATTTTGGACGCAAAGTCATGGCTCTCAGTCTAATTCATCCCAAAGGTGTTCTATCGGGATAAGGTCAGAACTCTGTGCAGGCCAGTCAAGTTCCTCCACCCCAAACGCTCTCGTCCATGTCTTTATGGACCTTGCTTAATGCACTGGTGCACAGTCATGTTGGAACAGGAAGGGGCCATCCCCGAACTGTTCCCACAAAGTTGGGAGTATGAAAATGTCTTGGTATGCTGACTGCTGACGCCTTAAGAGTTCTCTTCACTGGAACTAAGGGGCCAACCCCAACCCCAACCTCTAAAAAACAACCCCACACCATAATCCCGCCTCCACCAAATGATTTGGACCTGTGCACAAAGCAAGGTCCATAAAGACATGAATGAGTTTGGGGTGGAGGAACTTGGCCTGCACAAAGTTCTGACCTCAGCCTGTTAGACCACCTTTGGGATGAATGTGGACAGCCTTCCCAGAGGGTGGGCCGACTGAATTTCGAACCCTATGGACTAAGATTGGCTGCCATTAAAGTTCATGTGAGTGTATAGGTAAGTGCCCCAATACTTTTGACAATATAGTGTATGTATCTATGCACACAGTCAACATGCCCACAGCATATAATGGAAATTGTCTCAGACACTTAAAGGAAACATGTCACAAGAAAAATACAGAGGCTGTCATTACTAACCTCTCATGAAAATGCTAAATACCTGGCACTTATACTAGCCCTCTTGTTTCTATACTTGAGGTCACTGAGCTGGAACTTCTAAACAGTCTCTGATTTTTCCAATCTGTATACAGTATTGTATTGGTTCTTGGTCAGTAATTCAATAGATCAACATAACAGTCGGGCAACTACATTTGCAATAAGAGGAGCGCAACAGCAGCCACTTTATTTCCCACATGACAAAATTACTTTAAATCTGGATAGAAGAAGTTGCAAAGAAATTTAGTTGAAGTAAATACTTGTAGCTGTCTGGACACATATCTAACTGCCAGAATCAATAGACTTTTTTTTCACATATTATGCGGTGAATGACATTTATAGATTATAACGTATCAGCTTATCTTGAAACTTTTTAATAAAGCTTACTGTCAATCATTTTTTAATCCACTACTATATGTCAGGATTGTTTGTATAGGTAGGGGAAAATCATTCATTAATCTCTTGGTGCCATAAATGCTCTTCACACCCATGAAAAAAATCTGTACTGACAGAATTTGTGATGACCTTCAAAAAATTCTAGTTGCCTGGCTGCCCTTGGCTCAAATACTTCGGACAAATGACCTGACAAGAATGCAAATTGGGAAAATGAGAGCCCCTAATCTGCATACTCTTTCAGTGAATCAGTATGCAATGAAGCCACTGAATCTGTGTGACATTTCCTGAAAGGGTGGTCGGTGATGGTAACCTTTTATTATTTAAAAACTGTTTATTTTAGATTTTTTGAGAAAATATATAGTACATGCCTACAATGCAAAGCCTACTAGTTCTTGAACTGAGAACTTTCACACAGGCATACCAAACAAACCCTCACTTCCTTCTTTTAACCACTTGACCACTGGGCACTTAAACACCCTTAATAACCAGACCAATTTTTAGCTTTCGGTGCTCCCACAGTTTGAATGACAATAACTCAGTCATACAACACTATAACCAAATGAAATTTTTGTCCTTTTTTTCCCACAAATAGAGCTTTCTTTTGGTGGTATTTCATCACCTCTGCGTTTTTTTTTTTTTTTTTGCTATAAATGAAAAAAGAACAAAATTTTGCAAAAAATAATAATTTTTCTTCATTTCTATTATAAAATTTTGCAAAAAAGTAATTTTTCTTCATAAATTTGGCCTAAAATGTATACTGCTACATATCTTTGGTAAAGAAAATAAAAAATGTTGGATATTATTTAGTCTGGGTGAAAGTTATGGGGTCTACAAGCTATGGTACCAAATCCTGAAAATTGATCAATTTCATCACACCTGAAGTACTGACAGCTTCTCTCATTTCTTGAGACCCTAACATGCCAGAAAAGTACAAATACCCCCCAAATGACCCCTTTTTGGAAAGAAGACATTCCAAGGTATTTAGAAAGAGACATGGTGAGTTTTTTAAAGTTGTAATTTTTTCCCACAATTCTTTGCAAAATCAAGATTTCATATTATTAGGTTATTTTTCACACACAGCATATGCATACCACAAATTACACCCCAAAACACATTCTGCTATTCCTCCCGAGTATGGCGATACCACATGTGTGAGACTTTTACACAGTGCAGCCACATACAGAGGCCCAACATGCAGGGAGCACCCAGGCCAATTCTGACATTTCTCTCCTACATGTAAAAATCATCATTTATTTGCTAGAAAAATACATAGAACCCCAAAACATTATATAAAGATACCTCACGTGTGGTTTGAACACCGTTTTTATATGTGGGCGGGACTTGCGTATGCGTTCGCTTCTGCATGCGAGCTCGCAGGGACAGGGGCTGCTGTATGCCCAGAGTATTGCTAAGTATAACCCAGAGTATTGCTAAGTATGCCCAGAGTATTGCGGAGTATGCCCAGAGTATTGCCCAGAGTATTGCCCAGAGTATTGCCCAGAGTATTGCCCAGAGTATTGCCCAGAGTATTGCCCAGTATGCCCAGAGTATTGCAGAGTATGCCCAGAGTATTGCAGAGTATGCCCAGAGTATTGCAGAGTATGCCCAGAGTATTGCAGAGTATGCCCAGAGTATTGCCAGAGTATGCCCAGGGTATTGCCAGAGTATGCCCAGGGTATTGCCGAGTATGCCCAGAGTATGGCAGAGTATGCCCAGAGTATGGCAGTGTATGCCCAGAGTATTGGCAGAGTATGCCCAGAGTATTGGCAGAGTATGCCCAGAGTATTGGCAGAGTATGCCCAGAGTATTGGCAGAGTATGCCTGAGTATTGCCGAGTATGCCCAGGTGAGTATTGCCCAGAGTATTGCAGAGTATATGCAGCAGGGATGGCTGAGCAGGGAGGGATGGATGGATGGATCTGTGACTACATTTGTCACAGATCCATCCCGCAGCACTGGCGCTGCCATCCGCTCCCTCCCCTCTCCTCTCACACTGTACCGATCGGTACAGAGAGAGGAGGGAGGAACCGGCGTCAGCACATGACGCCGCTCTGTTGACAAGTGATCGCTCCGTCATTGGACGGAGCGATCACGTGGTAAACCGCCGCTATCAGCGGCGATTTACCGTGATCCGTGATGCGCCGGGTCCTCTGGACCCGGCGGTCACGGATGTTCCCGTGTGCGCGCCTCAGGAGGCGCGCGGGAGCGCGATTCTGACAGGCCGTTAATTAACGGCCAGTTAGAATACAGCAACCGCCCTAGAGCCGTACTTTCGGCATAGGGCGGTTGCAAAGTGGTTAAGGTCCTGCAGAGATGAAGACTAAAGCGCATTAATTAAAGCGGTGTTTCGGCCGAAATTATACTTTTTAAATAAAAATACCCCCATAATACACAAGCTTAATGTATTCTAGTAAAGTTAGTCTGTGAACTAAGGTCCATTTTGTTTGTTTATAGCAGTAGTTTGTTATTTTATAAACTTAGAGCAGGCCGTGGCCATCTTAAGTGTTTGGCATCTGAAGCCAGACTGTATTTCTTCCTGGATCTCATCCTTGCAGATCTCACACATGCTCAGTGCAGCACAAGCAGTGTTATAGGTTTCAGGTCAGGTTTCCATGGCAACAGCAGTGTCAGAGAAAGTTGCCGCCCCTTCCCAGGAGGCATTGCAAACAGGAAATGATGCGATGGGCCACAGCCAGGGGGGAGGAAGTGAAAAATTAATACAGCAAATATAGAGTAGGTGCTGATAAAAAAATAAAAAAATATCCAATTCGTTTACAGTGCACAGTTTAGTGAGGGATGCTGAAAAGTTGTAAAAGTGGGTGAAACTCCGCTTTAAGCATTGTTAAGTTATCCAAGCAAAAGAGTATACAAACTAGCAGAGGTCTCAAATTTTATACAATTTTACTGGATATTCCCTGGTGTTAAAGGTCAATTTATTTTTTTACTATTTATTTTAATTATATCCACATACAAAAACAGATTCCGTAGCTTCCAGCATGATTACATTTAATGTATATATTTTACATCCCCCCATGAATCCCTCCTACTCCCCCACACCTCTCCATCCGTCCCCTCCCCATCCATCCCTTATCTATATTTTCTCCCTTTCTCACAGTTCTCCTGCTTTACCTGGTCTTATCCTCCTACAACCCCCACATATCTCATTGTCTTCTTAACCACTTAAGACCCGGACCAATACGCTGGCAAATGACCCAAGGGGTTTTTGCGATTCGGCACTGCGTCGCTTTAACAGACAATTGCGCGGTCGTGCGACGTGGCTCCCAAACAAAATTTGCGTCCTTTTTTTCCCACAAATAGAGCTTTCTTTTGGTGGTATTTGATCACCTCTGCGGTTTTTATTTTTTGCGCTATAAACAAAAATAGAGCGACAATTTAAAAAAAAATGCAATATTTTTTACTTTTTGCTATAATAAATATCCCCCAAAAATATATAAAAAAACATTTTTTTTCCTCAGTTTAGGCCGATACGAATTCTTCTACATATTTTTGGTAAAAAAAATCGCAATAAGCGTTTATCGGTTGGTTTTCGCAAAATTTATAGCGTTTACAAAATAAGGGATAGTTTTATTGCATTTTTATTAATTATTTTTTTTTTACTACTAATAGCGGCGATCAGCGATTTTTTTCGTGACTGCGACAATATGGCGGACACTTCGGACAATTTTGACACATTTTTGGGACAATTGTCATTTTCACAGCAAAAAATGCATTTAAATTGCATCGTTTACTGTGGAAATGACAGTTGCAGTTTCGGAGTTAACCACAGGTGGCGCTGTAGGGAATGTGTGCCCTAATGTGTTGTTTACAACTGTAGGGGGGTGTGGCTGTAGGTGTGACGTCATCGATCGCGTCCCCCTATTACAGGGATGACGCGATCGATGCTCCGGCCACAGAGAAGCACGGGGAAGCCGTGTGTACACACGGCTCTCCCCGTTCTTCCGCTCCAGGGACGGATCGCCGCACTGCAGCGGCGATCGGGTCCGCGAATCCCGCGGTCCCGGTCCTGGAGCTTCGGACCGGGTCGCGGGCGCGCGCCCGCGGGCGCGCGCCCGCGACCCACGGCTGGGTACTAAAACCAACGTATATATACGTTGATGTGCCCAGCCGTGCCATTCTGCCGACGTAAATGTGCAGTAGGCGGTCCTTAAGTGGTTAAAGGCCTTCCAATCTTACCATCTGTTTATCATTCCCTCTATTTCCTCCTCTCCAGTATATTCTATGTAATATGTCTCTTCTACCCTTCCAAACCCATCTTTTTTTGTAGGGCTTTCTGTTTGCCAGTATCTTGGAATCTGAATTTTTGCTGCATTGATTAGGTGAGGTATCACAGATTCTTTATACAGTGGAACCTCGGATTGCGAGTAATGTGGTTAACAAGCGTTTCGCAATACGAGCACTGTATTTAAAAAAATCAAGTGTTGTCTTACAAAAGGAGCAGTATTTAGGCCAAAGTGGTGTGCAGTAACGCGTTTGTCTTGAGCCGAGTGGAGCCGAACTGCGCTGATCGCAGCCAATTAGCGCCGTTTGGAAATGCACGGAAAGGCCCGAGAACAGCTTGGCAAACCTCGGAAAGGCTCGGGAAGTTTTGTCTTTCCGAGGTTTGCCGAGGTGTCCTCGGGCCTTTCCACCCATTTTCCAAGGCTCTCCAGCACCCCCCACTTCTGGCCGAATGCGGTATTGCATGCCATTGAAGTCAATGTGCATATTTTCCGCTTTACTGTTATATCCTTTAATTGTGAATTACAATTTTTTATCCAGTCTCCAGGGGTGATAAAAGGGAGAAGATAAAGTTCCGTTGACCTTCACCTTTGCAGTAGGATGCTTAATAAAACTTTTTTCCATTGGACCATATTTGGGCCCATCCCTATGGCTTTCAAGGTGTTCATCATAAATCCCCAGTCCACCCTGTCAAATGATTTTTCTGCCTCAATCAACAGGAGTAGACTTGGGGTATTTTCCTCTCTAATTTTCTGAAGCAAGAGCAATGTTCTCAACCCATTGTCTCTCCCTTCTCTGCTGGGGATGAACCCCCTTGGTCCGCATGTACCGAATTGGTCATCAGATCTTTCATCCTGGTAACTAATACTTTTGGTAATAATTTCATATCAGCGTTCAATAGAGATATTGGTCTGTAAGTTGAACATAAGGTACTATCTTTTCCCTCCTTTGGTATGATTGTAATTAAGGCCAACAGGGCTTCTCTTCTCATAATTTGTTCCCAGTCCATTTATATATATATATATATATATATATATATATATATATATATATATATATATATACACACACAGTCTTACTATTTCTTGTTTCTTTTGTTTTTTTGAGTATAAAGACCCATAATAATTCTGGAACACTTTCGCTATTTCTGTTGTTGAAATGTTGAAAATACCATCTGCCCAGTACTATTTTGTATTTTTTCTATATAGTTTAATGATTTTTTCTTCTTTATTATTCTTGCCAGATGTTTCCCCGTTTTATTTCTTCATGAATATCTTTCTTTTTCAATTCTATTGAAGTCCTTCCTCATATCCTAATCCAATAGGTCTTTCAGGTTCGTTCCTTTTTATCACTAGTGCCTGGAGCCACTCCCCTTCTTCCCTTTTTATGTCTCTGTTCTAGATGATGGATTTATTTTATTAATACGTCTTTTTTTTCCCTTTTATTTTTTTTCTTGATCCTATCTCTATCAGGATGCCCTTAAAGTAGGCCTTATGGGCCTCCCAAAGGGTGGCCTTTGTTACCTCTTTTGTATCCTTTATTTTAAAATATTGTTCTATTTCTTCTTTTATTTTCTCTTCCTCTTCTATACCCTGTATTAGTTCTATGTTTAATCTCCATGAATTTAATTGTCTTTGGGCACTTGTATCTTAAATTCCATGCTCAATGGAATGGTCAGACAATGTTGCGTGCATAGGGGAGTAGAATGTATAATCCCGTGTCTTGGGATGCTGCACTCTAGATATGTCCAGCAATCGACACTGTTCCATTTTTTTTTTATTGTTTTCAACTATACATTCCTTGTCCCCTGTGCCCACGACATACTATCAATACTTGGTTCCAAGCAAAAATGTAGATCTCTTGTCATAATCACACTTCCCTTTTTAAAGTCCATTAACTTCCCTATGACCTGCCTCAAAAAAATTGTTGGGTTCTTACTGGGGCAATAGATGTTTGCCAGGGTACATTCCATAATGTATAGTTTCCCTTTTAGGAATATGTGTCGACCTTCTGGATCTGTTATCCTTTCCTCCAATATGAACCACACTCCTCTGGCCTCCTTTGATCACAGTACTCTCTTTCTAAACTATCTGGGAGAAAAATAATTAGTTTGGTGTAACTTACATATATAGGGATCTCCTATTATTTTTCTTAGCTCTTCTCTTGCTTCTGGTAAAGCACAGAACCTTAAATTCTTTCTTCTGTTTTGGTTCTCCTGATCTTCTAGTTTGTATAACATTTTCCTCTGCTCTGATTGAATATCCTTAATTTGTTCTTTTCTTTTTATTACTTTTTGGGCTTGTTTATCCGTTTTTTCCTCTCCTCTACCCGCATCAGCAACTGACCTAAATCGGCACGTAGTGGAGATTTCTGTTTTGATAGAGTTCTCTAGTCTTTTAATGAACATGCCTGTCATTTCTGATTTTGTTAGCATCTGGCACCCGCTTCTTGTTCCTCCATTTTACTTGTTTCCAGTTCACTTTCTGTACTAATATCTTCCCTGGATTGGTCTGAGGGCTCACCTTTCTTTTTTCCAGGGTCTTTTTTCTTGTCTTTATTCCGTTGGTGCTGTTTATTTATTCCTGGACTCTTTGGGATCTTGTCCTTTGTCAGATATTTATTTATTGTACGTGTATTTGCATTTTTTTTTGGAGTTTTTGGTTCATTGCCTTTCTATAGCTCTGGCTTTTATGATGGGTTTTTTCTAGGGTTGTCCCGATACCACTTTTTTAGGACCGAGTACAAGTACCGATACTTTTTTTCATGTACTCGCCGATACCGAATACCGATACTTTTTTTAAATGTCATGTGACAGTTTTCAAACCACAATACAGACTAAGGATATTTTCTTTAGAATTATAAAGAATTCTAACTCAAGACATTATAAAAGAACAAAAATGAGTAAAAATTAATAAAAATGTTTTATTTGCTTGTCACGCAGTAGTAAAAAACTCAAAGAAATTTCACAGAACATGTTGATAAATACAAAAAAAGTATTCTATTTAGGCATCGGGAGCATTTGCGCGAGTACAAGTACTCCCACAAATATTCGGTATCGGTCCCGATACCGATACTAGTATCGGTATCTGGACAACCCTAGTTTTTTCCTTGTACTTTTTCATTTCCCCAGGTTGATTATCCACTTTAAATACCTTGCACACCTTTCTGAGACTTTCCCCAAGACCCTTCATAGGCAGTTCGTATGCCCTTCATACGCAGTTTCAAATACAGTTTGTAAGCGGTTTCATAGATAGTTCGTATACAATTTCGTCTGTAATTTATACGTAATTTCATATAAGCTTAAAAAAACTACTTCATACGAAATTGTATATACACTGTTCAGATGTTATTTTGGACGGATATAAGGCCGCTATTCATACAATTTAATTGGGAGCAAAGTAGGACTATTCAGAGAATACCTTATCCCAGACCAATCCTAGACAGTTCTTAAACAGTTCATAGACAGATCCTCAACAGTTTCATCCAGGTTAAAGGGAGATTGGGATTTTAAATGAAGCAATTGAATAGTGGAGGTAAATGTTCATATAAATGTTTTATTAATAGTATAAATCTAAAAACAATAAATGTATTTCATATATATAGTCAACAGTTTCATAAACAGTTCCTGAGCGGTTTCATGTATTCTTCATAAGCAGTTTTGTAGCCAATTTATAAGCAGTTTCAAACAAAATTCATATGTTTGTATATTGTTTCACCTGTCTATCCTCTGCAACTTCCTGCTGCATACCTGTGCTGTTTTCATGTGTGACTTATAAGCAATTTGATGGGCAGTTTATATGCTATTTTCCTAAGCAGTTCAGAGGCAATTTTGTAAGCATCACGTTTGTCACTTTAGGTGTAAGTTGTCAATCACCCCTTCTTCTCCACTTACTTCCTTATCATCAACATCTTTAATAGCCAGTTCTTAAAGAGGAAGTAAACCCTGATGGGTTTTACTTCCTCTTTATTTCCCTGCAAAGGTAAAGCATAATGGGCTACTATGCATCGCATAGTAGCCCATTGTGTGTCACTTATCTGAAACCGAAGCCTGCAATGTCACCGCATTCCCCATTAGCAGCGAGCATTCATCTTCACCCCTCTTCCTTTCGGGGCCACAAACTCCGGCTCTTTGACTGGCCAGAGTTGCGTGACATCAGCCACGGCACGACCCCTTTAGAAACGGCACGATCTGTCCTTTATAAAGTGTGCAAGTGCCATTGACATTGGCGCACGGCTTTCTTGTAAATATCTCCTAAACTGTGGAGGTTTAGGAAATATTTCCAGCACCTACAGGTAAGCCTTAATATAGGCTTACCTGTAGGTAAAAGTGGTTGTACAGCTTTAAGCAGTTTCATAGATAGTTCCTGAGCAGTGTTATAACCTATTTATAAGTAGTTTTAAACAAAATTCATATGTTTGTACGTCATTTCATCTGCCAATCTTGTGCAATCTACAGCATACCTAGGCTTTTTTTTCATATGCGATTCATAAGCAATTTTTTTATAGGCAGTTTTTAGACAATTCATATGCAGATCTTTAACAGTTTCATAAACAGTTCATGAGCGGTTTCATGTATACTTCATCTAAAGTTTTATAGTCAGTTTATATGCAGTTTCAAGCAAACTATTTTTGTTTATGCATATTGTTTGACCTGCCCATCCTGTGCAACATCCTACTGCATAACTGTGCTGTTTTCATATGCGACTTATTAGCAATTTTATAGGCAGTTTATATACTGTTTTCCTAAGCAATTAAGAGGCAGTTTCATAGGCAGATCATAGGCATTATCATAACGAGGCAAAGACTATTTCTTAGGCTGTTCATTCTTGAGTACCTCAATAAGTTTGTCACTTTAGATGTAGGTTGTCACTCTCCCCTTCTCTGCTTGCTTCCTTCCCTCCAGCTTCTCAGGAGGCTACGCGCCTATAATATGTTTCTGCCTCTTCTCACTCCCCTCCAATATCTTCTTACTTTCACCGCTCAACTCTGCACTCACTTCTTCCACTAATAGGTAGAGCGATGCAAGAGTTCTCACCGCAACCAGAATCCAGCATGGGGGAGGTCAGCATAGATCAGCAGAGGTCCGGGGCTATCTGAAGTGGGGAAACCGCAGCCTCTCACACCGTGGTTCTCCCACTGATCTTCCCTGGATCATCCTCCCGCACTCCCTCTCTGTGCCATGTTCAGGCCTCGCCCCCCCAGCCGAGGAGCGTCACATCTAGCTCTCCATCCTGTCGTCATAGGTCAATTCAAGTCTTTGCAAAAATTAGTTACATAAAAAGCCAGATAGGTGAAGGTTTGTTACAATGAAGTGGGATTAACTGTCAGGCATAAAACAAATCAGACAAAAAAGGGTCCTGTAATGAGTTTCTTGAATGTAGGCATTGATAACTCCCAGGAGCAATATCTCTGGTGGATAGGATATGGGGAACCCCAGTAATAGTGTGAGGAGGAAATATACTGATGTCCAATATTCATCAATATAAGGACACAACCAAAACTTATGATACAAGTCTGCTGCAGTGCTTGACATCTAGGTCTATCTATCTATCTAGATTCAGGTAGGAGCGGATTAAATCTAAACCTGCCTATCGTAGGGTATTTACACTACGTCGCCGCAACTTTTTCAGGCAAGTGCTTTATTCTCAAAGCACTTGCCTGTAAAGTTTAGGCGGCATAGCGTAAATATACCGGCCAAATTCAAATTCGGCGGGTAGGGGGCGTGAATTATTTAAATAATGTGCGATCCTACGCCGAACGTACTGCGCATGCGCCGGCCGTGAATTTATCCCAGTGCACATGCTCCAAATCACGACGTCATTACGCAATGTAAACGACGTGAACGACACTTACGTTAAAGCCCTATTCGCGAACGTTTTACGTAAACAACGTGAAAAAATTGTTGACACGCCGTCCATACTTAACATTGCCTGCGCCTCATACAGCAGGGTTAACATTACGGTGGACCTACGCTAACGCAAACGACGTAAAAAAATAGCGCCGGCCGGGCGTACGTTCGGGAATCGGTGTATAGGCTTATTTGCATATTTTAGATGGGAACGCCAGCCTAAAATATGAAAATAAGATTCAACGGCGTAAGAGACTTATGCCAGTTGGATCTAATAGAAATCTATGCGTAACTGATTCTATGAATCATTCACACAGATAGGAGGGCTCAGATGCAGAAATAAGACGGCTTATCTGGAGATAAGCCGTCTAATTTCTTTCCTGAATCTGGCCCTAAATATATAGATATATAGATATATATATTTCTATAGAGTGTTTACATTTTCTGGAAGCAGACATGGTTGCATTTTATTGACAATATACCCTGAAGAACTAAACAGTCTTTCACACGGAACAGATGTTGCCGATACACAAAAAAATTGTCTGCGCAAAACTGCTTAAGATAGGAAAACAATGGTTATTTTTGCCCCCTTCCCCTGATGGAGCCTGATGCATCCTCCTGCTCCACAGATGCAAAGGTAACTCAATCCAATGGGTGCAGTTTGCTCGCATCCAGCAGGGTAAGTCTCACTGTCCAGGCTGTCCGGTGACGTCAGAATTTTGATCGATTAAAAGAATTTTGGTCGATCAAAAAAATTAAAGATTAATCGAGGAATTAATCTTTAATTTCCCCAGCCCTAATATATATATATATATATTTTAACAAGCAAATATTATGAAAAAAATAAATACATAACACGGACGCAAACCCCTAGTAATTTTCATGTAATGGCACTGTTATAACTGTAAAAATATTTGTTGCACCTGTTTTATTAATGGACCATCCCTTGCCAGCTGTGTTTTCATAGCTTGCAGTAACATGCAGAAATACTGCTTTTTTTAATAAAAATAATGGCTATTAATGTCAAGATTTTATGTCTTTTCTTGAACAATTTTGCTGAGGTATGGCAAAGCAATCTATTTTTTCCTTCCATTGCAACAGTCCTATTTTTTACTGTTTGATTTTTCAGAATAACCCAGTTTTGAAGCAGCTTCTATCAGCCAGAGTCTATTTATAGAACTCACAAGTGGGACCATAATTATCAGCGTGAGGCAGTGTGGGATTACAAAGTACTCAACTGATGTGAAGTTTTAGTCGACTGAAGTTTCAACGTCCTAGGCTACCATCTTTGGAATTCCCTTGATAAGGCATTGTTAGATGGAAGTAGTTAAATGATTGCAGCATCTATTATAGTGTGGACTGATTTAACCAATTTTTTTTTTTTTAACAGAAATGCTTAATTGTATTAATGTTAAATGGTGAGGTCTGACTTTTTGTGCCATGCTTTTTGTGTCTGACAATTAAGTTAATTACTATTGAACAATTTCAGGAGCATTTAACTAGCATTTGCCCTCGTCCTGTCAAGGTGCATTTTTTTGGAGCATGTCATATGCCTCATGTGACAAGAACAGGGTTATTTTCATTATTTGAAGCCGAACTCCGGGTGAGAAGCTAAATACAAAGTTGAAATGTATAAATTAGAACTGTTTACCAGCCAAAAGATTTGCATTTCTGTCTATCTAGTACTTAGATGTACCCTCCCAGGCAGCTGTGCCAGGGTAGACCATGCACCAAACCCCTAAAAAAGGGGGAACAAATAAACACTCCTTCAAATTTTACCTTGGGGATAGTAAGGGTTCCTGTTGTACACTGTATTGTCATCTAAAAATGAAGTTAGGCGCTTACTGGATTTCTGGTAGACCAACAGATATTTTTATGTACTGTATTTATTGGCGTATAACACTCCCTTTATTACCCTGAAAATAGAGGGTAAACTGTGCCTGTGTGTTATACGCAGGGGGCTGTGGAAAGTCTTTTTCATGAAACTTCCCTCTTAAAGTTACGGTGCGTGTTATACACCTGTGCGTGTTATACGCCGATAAATACGGTACTTGCAATGAAATATTTTTTTTTCCCCTGACATACATCTAGTAAATGTAACCCTTTCACTGCCACTGACATAAGTGTGCTCACTTGTTAAAGCGGATTTCCAGACGTTTTTGTGTCTAATAAAACGTGTATACAAAAAGTGTAGCTGAGGGTAAATTTATTGATGTTTCACAGAATAAAAAAATCTCATGTAGTACATGTTTATAGAACAGTAATATAATATTCATTCAACTAGAATGATGGTTTCTCAATAAACAACAGTGTAAGTATTCTCCAAATCTATGAAAAGAACAACGTTGTCACAATGAATCCTGAAGTGCAACCAACTTAACATATACAGAACACTCAGAACCTTAGTGTAAAATTATAGGGCCAGATTCACGTACATCGGCGCATTTTTTGACTGGCGTAGGGCACCTCCTTTACGTTAGACTGCAGCAATGTAGCGGCGCAATCACCGTATTCTGGATTGATTTGCGCAGAAATTAGCGCCTGTGCAACGTAATTTCAGAGGCATAAGGCGGAGTAATTCAAATTGGGAAGGACGTGGGCGTGTTACATTGAAATGAGCCGTGACCCCATGCAAATGAAGGGCCGGCCGGCTCACGCATGCGCGCATGAAGCAGACCATGATCAGCACCTCTCTGTGCATGCTCACAACTCGGGAACGGCACAATCAGTGAAATTGGAAGTGGAGCCGGGCAACTTTGTGAACTACGCAGACAGCATAAATAGACAGACCCAAACGCACGTCCCTATACAGCAAGGTGCTTTTGTTCTGTTGTTTGTTGCGTTGTGATTTGTCTTTGTTATATTTGTGGACTGTTTGATCTTGTGTTTGGTAGAATATATTTGAAAGTGTTTTTTGGTGACTGCTTGTGAGACTTTTTGGTTGATAGATTTTGGTTTGTTTGTTTTGTTGCTTGATTTTTCCTGCTTGTTTTTGTGAGTGATTATTGCTGATTGTTTGGGAGAGAGTTTTTGTATGAGTATGACTGAGAGGAAGAGGAAGTTAAATTTTACTTTGGGGGAGAAACAAATAATTGCCCAGGCCATTAGCCAATATGGGCGTTTCCTCCACGGCCCGGAGAGTGCCAACACCACCCCGGCCAGGAGGCGTGAGATCTTGCAGAACATTACTGACCAGGTGAATGCAGTGCGGGGGGGGGGGGGGGAGACCCGGACACAGCCGGGGATTGAAAAGAAGATCAATGACCTCCGGCGTCTGGTCAGAAAGAAGCTGGCCAAAATGGCAGCCCATGCCAGGGGCACAGGAGGGGGCCCACCATGCCCTGTTAGGCTGACAGCGGAGGAGCGTGCGGTGGCCCACACCTTTCATAGACAACAGGTGGAGGACCTGCCTGGCTATGACTCCAGTCATGAAGGCGTGATGCCAGGTAAGGTTTTTTTGCCCTATCAGGTGTGTAGCATGTGGGGGGGGGGTGAAAGGGAATATCTGGCAAGTGAGTGGATCCTCCAACCTGTGAATGTTTTGTGTCATCCACAGATGTGCAGGAGGGTGCTGGGCCATCTGGGCTGACCGCACCATCCCAGGGACAACAGCCTGATGAGGACCCCCCGACAAGGCCGGAGTCCTCGGAGGAGGTTGAAGAGGAGGAGGTTGAGAAGGAGGAGGTTGAGAAGGAGGAGTTTGAGGAGAAGGAGGATGTCATGTCAGCCAGTGGATTGCTGTTTTTGGAGGAGACTTCCTCTCTGGCTGGCAGCAGCCAGCCCTCCATAAGGGCTAGCCCCTCCCACTCCTCCCCCAACAGGGCTCCTCTCCCAAGGGCCTCCCCTTCTCCCCGGCCACAAGCCTCAGCTGGAGGCAGGAAGTCGTCCCAGAAGACCAGGGGGGTGGCCGAGGTTCTGCCCGCCAATCTGAGAAGGGACCAGGCCCTTCAGACCCGCCATCTGGGACAGGTCAGCCAGACTTTGGGGCGGATGGAGGAGAGCCTGTCCTCCATAAAGGATACGCTTGGGGACCTGGACTGCCACTCCCGGGCTCTTACAAACTGCCTAAACGTACTGCAGACTACAACAGCAGATGTTGGGCAGGATGTGAGGGCCCTCACCCAGGCTATCCAGGCCAACATGGCAACACTAGGTGCTGGCCTGAACAGAATTGCCGTGGCCTTGGAGGGCAGGCCGCCAGGTGGGCAGAGACCAGGGGCTGCTCCTCCTTCCCCGGATTACCCCCCCCTCCCCATGAGTCTCTCCTGAGGAGCCGGGGCCCTGGCCGTGGGCACCCCAGGCGTGGCTCACGCCAGCGGCATTAATTTGTTTTCCCCCTTTTTTTTTCATGTTTTTTTTTGCTGGATTTTTTTTTTTTTGCTGGACATTTTTTTTTTTGTGTTTGTGAATGTTTTTGGAATGTGGGGGTGATATTCCTGCCGGAAAAGTGGTGTCACCTTCAGTTTTGGTGGAGAAGGGTTCCCCAGGACCAGGGAGAAGTGATTCCCAGGTCTGTGTGAATGGTGTATGAATGTACAGTGACATAATTGGAGCCGTGGCGTGGCGTGGCATTGCTGCTCACAAGTCCAGCATGGTGGGCTTGTGCTAATCTAATTACATGAGGATGTGATGTGTCTGTGCTAGGGACCACAGTGGTGTGCATGCATGCATTCTCATTGTGCCATGATTAATGTGTGTGTTTAAATAATCCTAATGTGAGCTCTCTCTTGGCTGCTCTTCCCTCAGAAGTCGGGGTAACCTCGGTTAGGCGGGGATTGTCTGGTTCAGGGGTCAGGTCATCACGTATGTCAATCTGCAGGCCCTTTCTCACTGCGAAGTTGTGCAGCAGGCAACATGCACCGATGATCTGGCACACGAAGTTTGGGGAATACAACAGGGTCCCCCCAGACTTATCCAGGCATCGGAAACGTGACTTCAGGAGGCCAAAGGTGCGCTCCACCACTGCACGTGTTTGGGCGTGGGCTTCATTGTATCTTTCCTCTCCTGTGCATATGCAGAGTCACCTGGAAGGGAAAAGACAGGAGGATGTTAGTCATGCATGTGCCCCCTGTGATGTGTGCATCATGGGGGGGGACAGTCATGCCTGCCACCCATGTCACTCACCAACCAGCCAGGTGTCCCCATACATGTTCTGTTCGAATTCCATTCGCATGGGGCTCTGATTGTAGATGTAGCTGTCATGGCTGGATCCGGGGTGTTTGGCACGGACGTGCCATATGAGGCCTTGGGCATCGACTATCACCTGTACGTTGATGGAATGCCAATGCTTCCGATTGCGGTATATGTGCTTTGTCTCATGGGGGGGCTGGAGTGCCACATGTGTGCAATCAATGGCCCCCACGGTGCGTGGGAATCTGGTAATTCTGTAGAAATCTGTCATTGCCTTCAGCCGCAACTCCTCAGTGGTGGGTTTGATGATTTGGTTGGCCATGCGTCTGAGGATTGCAGGGACAACCTGGTGCACACATCTGCTCATGGAGGATTGTGACATCCCAGCCACCACTCCACTTGTTCTTTGAAAAGAGCCACTGGCAAGGAAATAGAGTGTTGCCATGACCTTGACCAGTTGCTGCACTGCATGTGAGCGGTGTGTTGGGCTGGTGATGTCCTCCTGCAAGGTTGTGGTTAATTCCAGGATGGCATAAGGGGTGAATCTGAAGATGCGATACACCTCAGAATCACTCATGCCAAAGAGGTCTATGCGGGTGCGGTATATCCTCTCCCGTGCCCTCCTCCATGCCCTCCTCCGTGCCCTCCTCCTTCTTTGCTCCTCTAAAGTCAGTAGTATAGCTATGAGCAAGGATGTCCCTGGCATGTTGGCATACAGATTGTTGTGCAACACGTGTGACTGCTCTGCTCCTCACTAACAGTGTTGCTTTCTCTGACATGTAGACGAATTGTCTAATTTTATACCACCTTTTATATGGTCTAATTTTAGACAGGCCGTGCAGCTGTTGCGCACAGCGCGTAGCCTGCGCTGCAACATCGTTCTTTTGTGGATCCCCATAACTCCCTCATTAGCATATTTGAATAGCAAAACAATGGTGTGTCTAGCGCAGCTTTGCGCGGACGGATGCGCCTGTCTATCGAAATTACGCCGGACAAAAAAAGTAGATTTCTTGCGTATCTCGTTTTGGGGATGCGGTGCATCGAAACGCATTCGCAAATTTAAACTTACACCGCGCATCTCCTGTAACGCCGGCGTAATCACTCTGTGAATCTGGCCCATAGTCTGTATTAAGCCTCATACACACGATCGGACTTCAAACAAACTTTTGGGGATTTTTGTTTGAAGGGAGCTGGCCGGGCACACCCATAGCATACACACGGCAGGACTTTTCTGCCAATTTTCCAACATCACGTAGTCTTTTGCTGCTCTTTTCTGCTGTTTGCGGCCACCCTTTGGTTAACTTCTGCTATTATTGGTTGATTTTAACATTGGTTCTGGGCATGCATGTTTGTACTTCGGACAAAAGTCCGATAGATTTCTGTACACACAATAGAACTTTGCACCGTAGGACTTTTGTTGCCGAAAAGTTTGTCCGTTTGCAGAGCAAATTTTTGTCCGATGAAAACCAAGAAAAGTTTGACCAATGGAGCGTGCACACGGTAGGATTTTTTTGAAAACTTGCTCATTTTGAAGTTTGTTGTCAAAAAAGTCCTACCGTGTGTATGGGGTTTAAGTCTAACCCCAATATCCATTCCAGGATCAACTGTGCTCATGTGATACCCCCCTGTAGAGCCTTCAACGGCATGTCAATCCAATCCATTTTGTAGTATGTTATTGCCTACATGTACCGTATTTAAATATCAATATCTTTAGAGACTGAAGTGATCCATTCTGTCCATAGATTCTCACATGTTTTAGGGCATCTCCTAGAGCAGTGATTCTCAACCTTTCTAGTGCCGTGACCCCTTGATAAAATTTCCCAAGTTGTGGGGACCCCTCAACAGTAACATAATTTTCGTAGGGTGGGTTGTCAGCACCCAAGGCAAGACAAGTAACAGACAGGGGTTAATGATGGGATGGTGGGTGAGATAAAGAAATATAGATAGACAGAGAGAGAAAGAAAGAAAGAAAGGTAGATACAAAGAAAGATAGATATAGATAGAAAGATAAAGATTGAAAGAAAGGAAGATGGATAGATAGATAAAGAAAAACGATAGATAAAGCTAGAAAGAAGGGAAGGAAGGAAGATAGATGAAGAAAGAAATAAAGAAAGAAAGAAAGAAAGAAAGATATATATATATATAGATAGAAAGAAAGAAAGAAATATATATATATATATATATATATATATATATATATATATATATATATATATATATATATATAGAAAGAAAGAAAGAAAGAAAGAAAGATATATATATATATATATATATATATATATATATATATATAGATATATATATAGATAGAAAGAAAGAAAGAGATATATATAGATATATAGATATATATAGATAGAAAGAAAGAAAGAAAGAAAGAAAGATATATATATATAGATATATATAGATAGAAAGAAAGAGAAAGAAAGAAAGATATATATATATATAGATATATATATAGATAGAAAGAAAGAAAGAAAGATATATATATATATATATATATATATATATATAGATAGATAGATAGATAGAAAGATATATATATATATATATATATATATATATATATATAGATAGATAGAAAGGAAGGAAGATGGATAAAGAAAAAAATAAAGAAAGAAAGATATATAGATATATAGATATATAGATAGAAAGGAAGGAAGATGGATAAAGAAAAAAAGATAGATAAAGAAAGAAAGAAGGGAAGGAAGATGGATAGATAGATAGATAGATAAAGATAGATAGATAAAGATAGAAAGAAAGATGCGAATAAAGGAAGATATATAGAAAGGAAGGAAGTGACAGTGGTGACAATTGATGGCACAGTGGCTGCGTTTGATGGCATGGCACAGTGGTGACAATTGATGGCACAATGGCTGTGTTTGATGACATGGCACAGTGGTGACAATTGATGGCAAAGTGGCGGTGTTTGATGGCATGGCACAGTGACTGCATTTGATGGCATGGCACAGTGGTGACAATTGATGGCACAGTGACTGCATTTGATGGCATGGCACAGTGGTGACAATTGATGGCACAGTGGCTGCGTTTGATGGCATGGCAGAGTGGTGACAATTGATGGTACAGTGGCTGCGTTTGATGGCATGGCAGAGTGGTGGCAATTGATGGCACAGTGGCTGCGTTTGTTGGCATGGCACAGTGGTAACAATTGATGGCACAGTGGCTGTGTTTGATGGCATGGCACAGTGACTGCATTTGATGGCATGGCACAGTGGTGACAGCAGAACAGTGTCACTGTCGGGGAGAGTGGGCGGGGCAGACAGAGGAGGAGAGGAAGAGAGGAGGGAGGAGTAGAAGCAGATCCTCTCCTCTAACTGGTCGTGCAGGGTGCAAGGGGAGGGGAGAAGTGTCATAGCTGGCTTTGATACACCCAGCTCATCTCTCTGTATCTGGCGCTGTGTTGGTGGTGTACACCTCTGGGGAGACGTGACATGCGGCCCGCGGGCCGCCGTGGGCATTTGCTCGGTATGCCCTATGGCCAGTCTGGGCCTGCCCCTAACCCACGGACATTTAGCGCTCCCCGAGTCCTTTCCACTCATACAATATCAAAACCCCTTATTGTACATTTTAGGAGGTACCACTCTTTTTTCTCCTTTCTTTCCATGTTATCTCTCTCTATCCCAATGTCTTGTTTTTTTTTCTCCCATCCCTCTCTCTAGCCGTCTTTCTTGTACTTTCTCTTATTCTTTCTCTCCCTTTTTCTAGTTCATCCCCCTCTTTTCCTCTCCTTTCCGTGTATTCTCTGTTTTTATTCCTTCTCTTACTCCATGGTGGGGGGAATGGGACGAGTAAAAATGCTGGGGGGGGTTCTGATCAGCAAACTTAGGTGCTCTTGAACCAGGTCATCTGCTGATTTGAGAACTGTAGTGGTGACTTTTAATGGCAACTATAATCACAGGTAGTGTTACTCACTGTGTCTCCGGCTTCACTGTGTCTCCGACTTTGTGGTGTCTCGCAGCAGTGACACCTATGCTGATATCAGGAGATAGGGTCTGATTCAGCCCCTCCCACTTCACATTCCTCACCACTCAGCTGACCTCTAGTCTCTGCCCCCAGCCAAGCCATGAACTGAATGGGCGGCTGCAAAGAGACTGGGAGAGCGGTGTGGGCTTCAGGAACAGCCCAGGATTTGGTGACCCCTGGCAAATCATCACTCGACCCCCGAGGGGGTCCCGACCCCAGGTTGAGAACCACTGCCCTAGAGGTTAGCTTGAACAGCAGTAGTGCTCTATTAATGAAGTCCACCCAGAATTGAACAGAAGGGAGAATAGGGTTTTTCCATTTGAGTGCTAGGGCTTTCTTAGCATAAAAAAACACTATATTTAACAGGGTCTTTTTATTACTGGACAGATCCTCCGCTCCAAAGTCTCTTAAGAGACATCTGGCCGGGGAGTAAATATTTGGGATGACCATTCTTCCCTCTAGAAATACAAGGACTGCTTTCCAAAATCATGCTACATGTGGACACTGCCATATCATAAGAAAATAGTCCCCTTCCTCAGTATGACAGCGATAGCATTCCAAGGAATCCGCTCTACCCATCTTATACAAGCGAGCTGGGGTATAGTAAATTCTATGCAGTAAGTTAAATTGAATTGTTTTGTCCCTAGCAGATATCACTGAGGGCAAAAGAGCCCCCCACTACCTCAGACCAGGCTTCATCAGTTAGGGTCGGGATGTCAAAAGCCTGTTGTATAGCTTTTTTCTCCATCCTCTGAGAGGATGAGAATAAGAGAAGGGAATAGTATCTAGATATAAGTTTAGTATGAACATCTTTAAACATTATTTTCTCTAAACTAGAAGGGGAAAGTGACAACTCTGTCAACTCTGTCAACTCTGTCAACCCAAACTGGGCCGCTATCGCATGTAAAAGTACTTGTTGGGAATCGTATATTCCAACTGGAGATCCCTAAACATTTTAAAGACCCCATCAGAAAACAATTGGTGAGCATACTTAGTAGCTGCTGACTTTTGATAAACACACACTCACCTGTCCCACAATCCAGCAATGCAGCTGCCCGAACCCTCGGTTCTCGCCCTTGTCCCCCCACGACACCGACATTACAAGTGTGGGCACCCGGCTGTGACACTGCGCATGTACGAGACACGCTGCGCCTCCTCAGTGGCTGGGCAATGTTCTAGGACCTGTGACATGTCCCAGAACATTGCAGGGAGGAAGGGGGAGAGGAGAACTTCTGCTCAAATCGCCTAGGTGGCCTGAGCGGAGGTGGGAGCAGGATACCTGTGAAAGCTAGGTACCTGGTCCCCCCCCCCCCCCAAAAAAAACAAACAAATGACATGCCAAATGTGGCATAGAAGGGGTTGAGAAGTGCTTAAAGCTGAACCTTCATTTTTGGGTGGAACTTCATTTTAAGCCCTCTGTTGGCCTTCTTATGGAAGTGGCAGACACCCATTCATTTCCACAACCACTGGAACATGCCTGATCTTGTCCTACCCCACCCGCCATGTATCCTGGGCTCCACTGTCCCACTGTGGGCCAAGGATAGGCATGGTGGGTGTAGAGTGGGGGCTGGTCATTGAAACCCAACTCGGAAGCAATATAAACTATACTTTCAGGAGTATAAAAGGATATGTTTCTAAGAAATGAGAAACATTAACAGCGCTGTATGGTTTAATTTAGGGTACGTGTGAGCCCAAATATACCCAAATCTGCTATAATTAATAAGTGAAAATCACATTAAAAAATCATTCATGTAATCAATGTCCATAAAGTGAAGGTGATATTGTCCAACAACAGCAGCAGCATTGATATAAATGTTGCGTAATGTTATCAAAAAAACATCAGCAAAGTGTCTTAATCATTTATAAGTCCTTAGTAAGGGGTTAATCTTGAGTGTATTACTGTACTTTTTCCACAAACGTCTCCCTTGGGAGTTCTACTCACCAGATTTAGGTGGTATGAATCGCCTGTAAAGATTAGTGGTTGAGTCAAGTCTCCTTCTCAGATCGGGTTTCCTCTTTCCTTTCGGTCTCCAATGAACATCCAATAGTCCTCCACGGGATCAGTTATATGGTGTTCATAGGAACATTTCATGAGTGGTCATGTAATGAGAGTGAAAAGAGAAAATATAGTGTAATACTGTCTTTATTGAGGGTGTTTGCCCCACACTAAGTAATGCTTACAATGAATTAAAATAAGAACAGCACATCAGAGGATACTGAGATAAGGTTACATGCAGGGAAGTGTGCTTGTCAGCTCGGCTCACTGCTAAGTCCCAGGTTCAGCTCTGTCTCTGTGTGTGCAAACGCTGATCGTGTAGCCACGCTCTGACGCGTTTCGTGATTGGTTGTCACGTCTTCAGAGGGCGCACACCCTTAATAAAGATAGTATTACACTATATTTTCTCTTTTCACTCTCATTACATGACCACTCATGAAATGTTCCTATGAACACCATATAACTGATCCCGTGGAGGACTATTGGGTGTTCAGTGGAGACCGAAAGGAAAGAGGAAACCCGATCTGAGAAGGAGACTTGACTCAACCACTAATCTTTACAGGCGATTCATACCACCTAAATCTGGTGAGTAGAACTCCTAAGGGAGACGTTTGTGGAAAAAGTACAGTAATACACTCAAGATTAACCCCTCACTAAGGACTTATAAATGATTAAGAGACTTTGCTGATGTTTTTTTGATAACATTACGCGACATTCATATCAATGCTGGTGCTGTTGTTGGACAATATAACCTTCACTTTATGGACATTGATTACATGAATGATTTTTTAATGTGATTTTCACTTATTAATTATAGCAGATTTGGGTATATTTGGGCTCACACGTACCCTAAATTAACCCATACAGCGCTGTTAATGTTTCTTACTTCTTAGAAACATATCCTTTTATATTTACTTTCTGTTATAATAGCTGCTCTTCTGCACAAACTCATTTACAACTTATGAACTACACCACCATAGAGCGCTAGGATCAGACCTGCCTAATAAGCAGAGACTGATATTCTAATTCTACATACTTTGAGGAGTATAGCTGTCATTTCCATGCTGCTATGGTTGAGTAACTCAATTGTGCTCAATTAGCTACAGTGAGGAGTAAGGGAGACATCAAGCATTAATAGACCCCTGATGTCTCATTAAAGAAGACCTGTCACCAGCTATCTGCTTGGGATCTAAATAAAAAAATTAATGTACATGCATATACAAATGTAAAGTGGCGTATCAGGTGTGGCAAAATACAAAAAGGAGAGTTGCGCTACTCATAATAAGTATCGCTGCACATGTCTAAGCAAGTGCAATAATTGTAAGGCAATAATTCACAGTTAAAGCAGTAGTAAACCTGCTGAAAAAACAAAGCAAAAAAATCTGCAAGATAAATGCAAAATGTGCTAGTATGCATCGAATACTAACACATTATGAAATACTAACCTTAGAACCAGGTCCTCTCAGCAGCACCTGCTCACCGCTGAGAGGACTGACATCTTATCCCGTCCTTTCTTTCGGGATTGTGGGCTCCAACACTGTGAGTGGTCAGAGCCACGATTCCGGCAAGAAGCTCTGAAGTTCTGGCATGGTACGCTGGTCTTTCAGATCGAATGCGCCGCTGACGTCAGCGGCTGCATGCAGCGTGAATATCTCCTAAACCATGCAGATTTAGGAGATACAGTAAAACCTTGGATTGCGAGCATAATTCATTCTGGAGACATGCTTGTAATCCGAAGCACTTGTATATCAAAGCGAATCTACCCATAAGAATTAATGGAAACTCAAATGATTCGTTCCACATCCATTTATTCACAGGTCCTTCAGTTTATAGTCCACATAAAAAGATTATAGCAATGTGACCAGGTTGTGTAACCAATAAATGTCCATCCACAAATGGAAGCCTCCCCAAGATGATTAAAAGCTAAATCCTGCAGGAGTTACAGAGTATTAAAGAGAAGAGAGGCACCTCTAAGTGTAGCAATATGTTGCTAAATGTTGTACCTTCATTAAATGTAACCATATTACTACACTTAGAGGCACCTCTCTTCTCTTTTATATTCTGTTATGACATGATGCTTCTTGTATATCAAGACATCATGTGTATATCAAGTCAAAATTTATTAATGTAGCACTATTTTTCTCTCTCTGCGGCTACTGAGGTATGATGGCGCCACCTATATAGTATTGAGGACTAGAGTCTTTATAATCTGTGTAATCAGGACAGGATCTTTAACCGCCCTGGCGGTATTCCCGAGTCTGGCTCGGGGGATTGAGAAAATAACATTCAGTGAACCATCCAACATAATGATTTCATGTTCCTGTTTGGAAAATACTTAAAGGGTCACTAAAGGAAAACATTTTTTTTGCGGAAATGACTGTTTACAGGGTATAGAGACATAAAAGTTAACTGATTCCTTTTCAAAATGATTAAAAATAGATAAAAATCATCATAAAAATTGTGCCTGCAGGTTAGTTTCACTTTTGAACTGGCTTCATGTTTCTGCAAAGTAGAAATAGACACACAGAACAAAAACAAACAAATCCAGGGCAGTGTTTTGTTTTTAAAATGAATCTGATTGGTTCTGGGAAGTTTTAGACACACAGTAATACAGCTTAAACCATCGTGAGAAAGCTCCTAGCACTGTGGTTATAAGGAAACAGACAAGCAGGAAGTGTGGAGAACAGAGCAGGATTACAGCAACTACAAAGCAAAAACGAACATTAAGGACATGAAACCAGTACCGCAGTAAGGTAAAGGAAGCTATTTAGCTAAAAAAAAAAAATTCCTTTAGTGATCCTTTAACAATATCTATGTATGTCTCAGTGAGATGAATCTGCAGCAGCAGCACTTACACAGCCTGTGTTCTCTTAGCAGGAATTCATTGTTCTATCTCTCTTAACATGTCTGTCTCTCCACCCACTTACCCACAAAACCCCTTGCCATCCTCTGCTCTGCTTGATGACCTCATCCTTGGTGAGAGAGAGCATAGCAACCATATTGGAAAAGGGCAAACAAACACTGCATAACAAGAGTATACATTTGGTAAATGGGCAAAGAAATGATCACATCACTTCATTAACAAATTTTGCCTGTCTTGCAAAACACTCTAAAACCAAGGTTTTACTGTATTAATTTCACCTACAGTTAGGCCTTATTATAGGTTTACCTGTAGGTAAAAATAAGAAAGCGGAGTTTACAACGGCTTTAACTCTAAACTGATAATTTATGAAGATTTTTACAGTATTGCTTACGGACAATATTCAGTACAAAAGGCTTGACATGTTTGGTGTCTTTTTTTGATGCAATCCTTTATATTTTACCAAACATTTGGATAATACATTTTGTTTGCGTACATTAAAAGTAATTTTAATGTATTTTTGTAACTGAAAATATGAGTTTAATAAACACATGTGCTTGTTTTATGTGACCTAAAAAAATGCAACTACCATATATAATGTGTGGAGGTTTTAACTAATCTTTAGGCCTAAAATGTATATTTTAACACATGCAAAGATTGCTCTGGTGTTAAAAAGGTTAAAATAGGATAAAGAAATAGCTTGCCTCTGATCCTTTTGCAAATCAATAATATATAATTTAGCTATATGCGCAGAAGCCTATAGCCAATCAGAATTCACTGCCTTACTGGGTATGTTTTTAAACTTGGTAATGCAAGATGACTGCACAGGTTTTCAGCTGGTTTTCTGAGTGCCCTAGTAGCTTGAGTGCTCTATAAAGCTAAATAGGTAGTATTCTTGCCTGGCGGGTATGGGTCATACAGTAGGTTCAAACCTGGGACTTGGCCTGCACAGAGTTTGTATGCTAGGCAATTATTTTTTACTCCAAGTAATCCAGAAACATACTGGTGGGCCCATTGGCTTCTTCTCCAAATTGCCTATTTTGGATTTCAAAGGTTTAGTTTATTAGATCACTAGTCATCGGGGGACTAATGGGACATGAGACATGAAGAAGCAAAGCTCTACTTTTCTACTAGAATGGCAGCAGACTAATATCTACAGGTAATACTGGTAAATCGGTCTTGGCCCCCTTCTTGTCATTTTTTGGGCACATTTTCTACAATTAGGTCCCCTTTAACTGTATGGTAAATTATTGTCAGGAAAATGTAAATTGTATTTATATACATTGGGTTGATTTACTAAAATTGGACAATGCTTAATCTTGTGCAGCTCTGCAACCAATCAAATTCAATTTTTTTTTGTCCAAGCTTAATTGAACAAGTTGAAGGTAGAGGCTGATTGGCTCCCATGCACCAGATTTTGCACTTCCTAGTCTTAGTAAATCCACCCCATTGTGTATTCTTTTATGTTTTTTTTTCAGGCATTGGACTTGTATCCTCAGTTCTCTATTTGGAATGATGTAATTAGCAGGTGCTAAAAGGTCCTGGCGAATTGCCGACAGCGGCAACCAGTGATTAGTGTAATGAATTAGTACCTGACCAAATTTTAAGGATGAAATGCTGCAGGACCTTTCCTTGCTGTGCTCATCCAAACATTTCAACCTCTTGTACTCAGCAGCCAGATGTTGTAGTAAGGAAAATGGTCTTTGATTAAGAGAAATTTTGATTGTCTTGAAGAATTATTACCATGATGTAGATGCCTGCTGAGGTTGGCGATCTGCAACTTTAATATTATAGTACAAATGAATATATAGCTGCAAAACATTACTATTGTAAACTACCGAATTGTAACATACACTGTAAAAATATATATAAATGCATGCAAAGCTAATTGTTAAAAGAGAAATAGCAAAAAAAAAAAAAAAAAACATACTCGCCTAGATTGCTGCAGCACACATCCCAGCTGATCCCCCGCTGGCTTTACCATGAGAACTCAGTTATACCCCTCCACTCTGAGCAGAGGGCAGCGACTGTCAGTCACCGGCTCTCTGCTCTGCCCTTTCACCGCTCACTGGAGCATTGGGCTGTAGATGGGCAGGAGGGGCCAGTTCAGACTCTCAGGAGCATGCTGAGAGGCTGAGCCAGGTGACGGCCCAGGCATCTGGGTGGATCCTGACTGTAAAGTAGGGATCTTACCCACACTTGGACTGGCTAAGTGAGGTCAGCAGGCAGCTCAGCCTCTGTTCAAATCCAATCTGGGGACAAAACTGGGGACAGACTTGGTCCGGGGACAGTGTCCTCAATCCAGGACTGTCCCCTGAAACCGGGGATTTCTGGTCACCCTATCTTAGCTGCACTCTTGTGGCCCATTGGAGAAGCATAGTCAAAATACTTTGCCTATAAATACAAACTAAACATAGCCAAAAATATATAATATTCAATCTAGGTAAATATAAACATACCGAACACCCCTCACCCCCTGAATGTATATGTTAAAAGAGTTCTATGTTCACAACATACACTTTCATTTAAAAAAAAGTAATCAACATTGTAATGGCAATACAAACAATAGTTATTATTATTAATCTAATAAAAGCATACTTAAAAAATCTCCTGGCCTTTTCTTTCTTCCTTCCTGGATTTCCTGCATGCTTCCCAGCTTCTCCTCTGCTGTTTACTTTCAGTTTCTAAGAACTACATATCCCAAGCTACCTTGCTATCTGCAAGCACTGACTCCCCCTCTAAAACTCCTACTTTTTGTGTATTGCCATTTTAAGAAAATGTTATGGCATTTCTGCTTTAAGAGATAGTAAGAAGAGTTGGAGCAGGAAGTCTTTGTAATTAATAAAGATGGTGACCTGTTAACCGTGTGTCTGCAATTCTGAGACACAACAATGGCAACAAGGACACCTGGACCCAATGTGCAGCCTCCAGAGAAGTTCCTACAGCATCCTGATAAACCTGCAGTGCCCTGGTATCTCTGGTATGAACTATTTTCAGTCTACTTACTTAATTGTAGTATATGACCCCGGTTTCGGCCTCACTCGAGACAAAGAGAACCTTTCTGCTTAAAGTGATTGGAAATGATCGCCTTATAAAACAACCCATTTAGTTTGAAATAGTATGAAAGTATGAAAGCCAAAACATTTGTCTACAGATATCATTTTTTTTATATAAAATACCTTTAAAATACCTATACAAATTATAAATACATTTTTTCCCTTTGATCACATTCCCTCTGTTCTCAGCTGCATAAGAGCTGGGGGAAGAAGCAGCAGCACACTGAGCTTCCCAGTGAATGGCTGTGCAGCAGGGGCATGTCAGGACAAGTCTGATTATTGGATGAGAGTATGTTGAGTTCCAAGCATATCTAGAGAACTGGCCATACTGTGCTCTCCTGCTTAGTGTGGTCAGTTTTTAATAGGAAAGCAGAAGGACTAGCAGGAACACCAGGGATTTCACATAAAGGAAGCAATACAAAGAGAACAGGATACTATTTCATACAGGTACATGTCAGGAAAATTAAGTGTTGGGGTAACAAACGCTTTAACTAAATTGGTTCAGAAGGCTTTAGGTATTTTAAACCAACCACAAATGCGTTAGTGTTCACAATAGTTTTCACAAACACGGTCAGGGTAAGGCCCCTTTCACACGGGGCGGATCAGTAATGATCCGCCTCTGTATGCTCAGTGGGGATCGGTCTGTTGATCCCCGCTGAGCCGTCGGATGACAGGGCGGTCCCCGTACACTGTGCAGGGACCGCCCTGTTATTTCTCCGCTCTCCCCTATGGGGGGATCGAATGAACATGCACCGTATGTCCGTGTTCATCCGATCAGATCCGCAGATGGAAGGAAAAATAGTGTTTTCTTCCGTCTGCAGAATCGGATCATTGCGGAGACGGACGAGATCGGGTGTCAGCGGATGTTAATCTCATAGGGACCAATGTATGTCCCTTTTTTTTTTATTATTATTTATTTGTATCAGAAAGCCGGTTCCAACGGAGCGTAAAACAGGGTAAAAGTACAATACAGCGTATTACAGAACAATGGCATACATATGTTACATACAGGGCATCACCGACAGCATCCGCAAAACAACATAACAGAATATACATAACCGTGAATGCGTATCAAGGTGCTTGAGAAGACAATATATAACCGCCCCTGCTACACGTCCCGCAGGGGCCACCCACATGCCCATACATCTGGAAAGGTCCCTGCAGTCCCGCCCACTAGAGCAGGTCGGAGCGGTCCAAGGGGCCCGGCCATCCGTGTTTTCCTCTTTTTGGTGGAAGGAGTGTAGAGAACAGGGACAGAGCAGAAACAAAGCAGGAGAGATAGGTATTAAGGCACTTCCAGGGGTGCTAGGGGGGTTAGTAAGTAGAGCAGACCGAAGTCGAAGTCTCGAAGAGAAGGGGGGGAGTAAGGGGGGGTTAAGATGGGGGAGGGAGGGAGATGTGGGGGGGGGGACCCGCGAGCATCGATGGAGCTCGCTTCAAGCAAACGGTGAGCTGTGTCTTCCCAGGGAGGGTGGGGGGAACGGTCCCATCCCCCCATTCCCTGATTCTGATTTTGGGTTCAGGCTGCCCTTCTAAGGGTCTGTCCTTCTGCAGAATTTTTAAAGATGTTCCAGAGTTGCCAGGTCTACGAGTAGGCTTCACTTCTGTCCTGGCTAGTGAGGATAAGATCCTCCATCAGGCTAATCTCGTCAACCTTTTTCAGCCACATAGAGATGATCGGGGGGCACCGCGATTTCCACAGTAGTGGGACACAGGCCTTTGCTGCATCTAACAGGTGTCTGACTACCGATTTTTTGTAGACTCGGGCCGGGATGTCAGTGGAATGTAGTAGGAAATAATCTGGCGCGTCTGGAACCTGGCGGTCCGTGAATTTCTGCACTATCCTGCGGACCTCTCTCCAGTATGTCTGTATCTCAGGGCACGACCAGAAAATGTGCACCAGCGTGCCCTTTTCTTTTTGACATCTCCAACACATGTCCGTTGTATCAGGGAAGAATTTGTGTAGTAGGTCTGGGGTTCTGTACCAGCGCATGAGGATTTTATAATTGGTCTCCTGTAGTTTAGAGCACAGGGATGATCTATGTGTAAATGTGAGAATATGTCGACGTTGGCTGGTAGAGAGGTGTCAGTTCAGGTCTCTTTCCCATTTGGCGAAGCAGGGGAGCTGGAAGTCAGCATTTCGGAGTAACGAGCATACCATAGACTAGTGAAAGCGCGTGTGGCAGTACCCCCGTGTCCCTGCACAGATGGGTGATGGGGTGGGATTCTGAGGATCTGGGGTGTTTGGTGTTTAAGGTAGTGCCCCAGATGTAGTGCCCGTAGAAAGTCTAGTCGGTACTGTCCGTCAGGATCGACAGTTCCCCAGTTGTTCTCCATTTGCCCCCGCCGCCAAAATGAAGGGCCTGACTAAGTCCTGCCCTCCAGAGTTCCTGGAATTTTTTGTTGCTAGCGCCCGGTTCGAATTGGTGGTTTCCTAGGATTGGGCGCAGGGCCGAGTGTCGGGAGAAGAGGGACGGATTGGACGATAAGTGAGCACAGGTCTTAGCAGTGGTCCCTATCAGAGGGTGTCTTTTAAGATCAGGGTGTAGGTTTGTGTAACACCAATGGGTCCCTTGTAGGGAGATTTCTGTCTGCGCCTGTTCCAAGTTTACCCATAATTTGGTGTCTTTGTGTCTGCACCAGTCTAGGTGCCTGTTCAGGTGGACCGAGTAATGGTAGGAACGTATGTCTGGCATTGCAAGGCCACCGTAGTCCTTCGGGAACGAGAGAATTTTCTTTTGTATGCGGGGTCTTTTCCCTGCCCACAGGAACCATATAAAGGTTGAGTGTATCTGTCTGAAATAGTCTGCGATATCTGGACAGGGAGGGCCTGAAGCAGGTAAAGAAATTTGGGCAGGACCGACATTTTAAGACTGTTGCAGCGGCCGAACCAGGAGTGGAGGCCGCTGCCCCATTGGTCTAGAAGTTTTTGTACCTCCTTCAGGAGAGGCGGGAAGTTAAGTCGGAAATGTTGGCTGAATTTGGGAGGGATCCAAGTGTTCCAAGATACCTCAGGGCCGTATCCGTCCATTTTAGTCCAAGGGTGTCTCGGATGTGGGTGAGCTGCGATTGTGGGACGCCCACTCCCATAGCCACGGATTTAGTAAAATTGATCTTAAAGTTGGACATGGTTTCAAATTCTCGCATCAGGTTAGGGAGTGACACGGCGGGGTTGGTGAGAGAAAACATGAGGTCACCCGCATACGCGGACACCTTATGCTGTATCCCCCCGACTGTTACGCCTGAGATATCCAGATTTCGTCTAACGTGGCATAGAAAGGGCTCTAGGGACCGTGAAAAAAGTAACGGCGATAGCGGGAAACCCTGTCTGGTGCCATTGGTAATTAGGAACGGGTTGGAAAGTACACCGTTCGCTCTGACTCTTGCCGAGGGTGCACGGTAGGCAGCCGTTATTCAACGTAGCATGTTGCGGCCCACACCTATATGGTCTAAGGTCGCAAACATGAATTCCCAGTTCACCCGGTCGAACGCTTTTTCGGCGTCCGTTCCGAGGAACACGCAGGGCGTTTTATTTCTGTCAGCCACATGAAGGAGGTTCAACACCTTAATGGTGTTGTCCCTGGCTTCCCTGTTTGGGACGAACCCTACCTGGTCCCAGTGAACCAAGCGCGGCAAGTGTGTTTGCAATCTAGTCAATAGGTCAATATTCAAGAGGGAAATTGGGCGGTAGCTTCCGCACTGGGAGGGGTCTTTATCCTGTTTCGGAATAACCAAAATGTGAGCTTGGGTGGTGGAGGTATGGAAGGTCGCCCCTGTGCTAAGACTGTTGAACAGTTTGGCCATGTGCTGTCCCAAATTCGGTAACAGGGTTCTATAGTAGGTGACGGTCAGACCATCTGGCCCTGGGGCTTTCCCCGGCTTGGAACTGCCAAGGGCCCGCTGGATCTCCGGGACTGTGATAGGTTCTTCAAGAACCTCTGTGGTTTCAGTAGAGAGGGCAGGCATAGAGGACGTTGAGGGAGAGAGAGACGTTGCCCCTTGCGGGAGCTAATGTGTGGTATGTACGAAGTGAGTCTTTGCGTTTTCAGCGTTTGGGCTAGCCATTTCCCACATTTATTGCCTGCTTCGTAGACTTTCTTGCGACAGATTTGTAAGGCTGCCTTGGCCCTGAAGTGTAACAGCTCCGTCACCTGTGATCGGACCGCGTCTAGTTCGCTCCCTATCTGTCTGGTGGGTGTCAGCTTGTGTGCTGTTTCCAATGTCTGCAATTTTTGCAGACACCGGCTCAGTTGTTCCGTCCTAATTTTCTTCAACCGGGATCCATGCTTAATAAGCACTCCCCGAATCACTGCCTTATGGGCTTCCCAAACCACCCCGGGGTCACTGTCCGGGGTGTCGTTGGAGGTGAAGTAGTGTTCTATCTCCCTAGTCACTTCTGTGAGGATCTCCGGGTCCTGGAGCAAGCTTTCATTTAGCCTCCAGGGTGGTCGTGGCGTTAAGTGGATGTCTGAGAGCGCATAACGTAAGGTAATCGGGGCATGGTCCGACCACGTTATGGATCCAATGGTGGTGTCTTTAACTGCCTGTAGGTGTTTGTGGGGGATCAGAAAGTAGTCTATTCACGAGTAAGCTTGGTGTGGTCTCGAGAAAAATGTGTAATCCCTCTCGCCGGGGTGGAAGAGTCGCCACACATCCAGCAGCTGTGTCGCGTGCAGTGCCGTGCATATCCGTTTGCGCATATCTCGCAAGGTCGAGGACGTCCCCGAGGAGGTGTCTTCATGCGGCGCAAGGGGGATGTTAAGATCGCCCCTATGATCAGTTGTCCGTCTGAGAACCGCATGATTTGGGTGAGGCGTCGCTGTAAGTATGTGTCCTGGCGGTCGTTGGGAGCGTAGATGTTGGCAAAAGTCACCCCCTCCCCCCCTACTCGGCCTTTCAATAGGAGGTAACTGCCCTGCGCATCAGTTTCTGTTGTGATGAGAGTCCAGGGAACCCTAGCCGAGATGAGAATGGAAACCACTCGGGACTTTGCCTCTGTGTACATGGAGTGGTATGCTAGTGGGTAAAATCTGTTTTTCAGTAACGGGAGGTTGTTTTTTCTAAAGTGAGTTGTATGTCCCTTTTTCATCCGCAAACGGATGGATGAAAAAGCGGACATACGGTCCGCAGGTGTGAAAGGGGCCTAAGAGAGAATCTTTTCACCACAACTTTGCTGAGCTGAGCCAATTAGCAACATCCTGAAGATTTGGACTTGATTAGATACGCTCAAGAGGTAGTTCTGGCCAGGTCAGTACAGTAGATTGTTTTAAAGCGGATGTCCCCTAAAAAAATATTAAAAGCCAGCACACTTACCTGTCCTGGAGTCCAGCGCCGTCCGCAGCAGAGGACGAGCGATTGCTCGTCACTCTGCTGCCCCCACTGCGATCCTAGATGAGGGAACCAGGAAATGAAACGCTCCGGCTTCACTGCCCGGTTCCCTACCACGCATGCGCAAGTCGTGCTGTGCCGTGCTGACTGGTTCCCGCTGTGTTCTGGGAGCCGAGTGTTTCACAGAACACAACGGGGGGGGTTAATCTGACGTCCTGCCCGCAGTCCACCCGCAGACTGTGTGGCCGGAAGTGAGTGCAAATACCTCTCATGTTACAACCAAAAACGTAAATTATTTTATTGTGATAAATCAACACGAAGTGCCACATAGTTGTGAAGTAGAAGTGCAGCGGTAGGTTGCTACGAGTTACAAACATCCACCAAATCACCCTGCTGCCAGACCCCCATACATCACCTCTGAGACAATGAGCAGTCATTTGCGTAGTTTTGTTGCATTTATTGCGGGATACAACTTGGTTGGGATAAAGGAAGGTGTGGGCTGCCCATAGCACTTATTGAATTTCCATGACATTTGTAGAATATTGGTTAGTAGAATTAGCCCTGAAAATGATGCACTTCTAACATTTACAGTCTTATAAACTGCATAACTTCACTGCAGATTATTGCTCCTCCTCCGCACTGGCTCCATCGCACTTTTTCTGTCAGAATTCCGGCCAAAAAAAGATTGAGAGCAGGATCTCAATTTTTATGACAGGAAAAATTCCTGTCGCGAATCGCGTTTGCCTGTATGCAATTACAACGCGCAAAAAAACACATTCACAGAATCAAGCCGAAGAGCCGTCGTACGTGTTGTACATCACTGAATTCTTGACGTTCAGATAAGATTAGTGTGACTGTGTGTATGCAAGACAAATGTCAGCCGTTTTCCTGCAAAAAAACGTTGGTTTTCTTGTCGCGATCGTGTGTATGAGGCATTAGATTCCTGTCGCTTCACTTCCAGTTAGTCAAAAAGGGATCACTCTGAATAACCCCAACTTGCTGGCTGTACTTTGTTAATGTAAGTCTCTTGAATGGTGTTGCTTGAGCAAATCAACAAGTCAGAGGCATACAATACCTCACCCGGTAAATGAAGTGAGTTTGGTAGCTACACAGTCTCTTAGATGGTATTACCAGAGTGCTATACTATGCCAGAGAAACCAAATATCTCTCCCCAATGGCCTAGCAATGACAGCACATGGCAATAAGCAGACTACTTCTCCCAGCCAGTCTATAACTGCAAACGATGCGATCCCTGGCCACAGAATTCTGCACTACTCTCAAAAATCCTCCTCGTGCTTCTTCCACACTGACCTTCTCCAAAGTGCAAGTCCTGTGTTCCCTGGTCACAGGAGCCTGAAACTATATCCACAATGAAGATCCTTATCCCGAAATACTTCCTAGCGGCTTCTCCGGCCCTCCTACGCGATCGCCACGTGAGTGAGAAACTTATATAGCGCGGCACATGCAAACTAAATTGCCTCTGGGCGCTCGTTGTCCATTTCTCCTTTGTCTTCAGAAGAGATGGGTTTTGATCTTTCTTCTAAAGGCCAAGTGGTTCTCCTCCAACCGTATGCTGGTTGGTAAGGTGTTCCATAGTCTAGGGCCTTGGACCACAAATCTTCTTTCTCCTTTGGACTTGTATCTGGCTTTGGGTATCTGGAGTAGATTTTGGTTAGTGGATTGCAGAACGCGATTGGGGTTATGCGCTTTTAGTTTTTCCTATAGATATTGGGGGGCATTTCCTTGAATACACTTATGCGTCAGACAGAGTGCTTTAAAAGTAATTCTGTCTTTTACTGGCAACCAGTGTAGGGTTCTCAGTGAAGGTGAGATTGAATCCCAGGGTTTTTCCCAGTCACCAGTATAGCGGCCGTGTTTTGAACGACTTGCAGATGAGCGATTTGGTACTTTGGGAGTCCCAGATAGAGGGCATTTGCATAGTCAAGTCTGGAGTTGATAATTGTTCCAACTATGACTGCTATGTCTTCTTTTGGGATAAATGTAGTAGGCGCAGCAGATGATGCGATCCGCTGACTACTGACCCTATTTGTGCATCCATTGTCATGTAGGTGTCAAAGATGACTCAGAGACTTTTGACTTTGGTGCTAGGGGTGATGATTTTGCCCAGAATGGGCGGGGGTTTCCATGTTGTTGCGGGTTGATTCTTTCGATTGGCGTTTCGAACCATTGAGTTTAAGATAACTCTTTGACTTCTTTTTTTTCTTTAGAATAGGTTTTATTATGCCTTGTTTCAACAGGGAGGGCACTATGCCTTCCTTGAATGATTTGTTTATAAGCTGCGTGATAGGCAGTGCCAGAATATCGGCACATTCCTTCAGCAGTTGGTGGGGAGATGATATCATTAAGCGCTGTGCTATTTCTCAGGGTACCGACGATATTTTTTGTGGCATTGATGGAGATTTTTTAGAGTGAACTTCGTTGATTGCGGCGGATTTTTGTGAGTGTTGGGCGTATGATTGAAGGGGAGGTTGAAGGGGGTACTGTTTTGCCGGATACTTTCACAGATTTTTTAAATTTTGTTAATGAAATAATCCGATAATTTGTTGCAAAATTCTTGAGTATCAGAATTAGGGGCTTCAAGACAGACTGGATTCATGGTCTGGGTGACTAACTTGAAGAGTTCGCGGGGGCGGTTTAGGGCATTAGTGATGATATTGGAAAAATGATTTTTTTTGGCTTTAAAGATTTCTTTGTGGTATTTTTTTGTTATTACCTTATAGATGGTGTGTTTTTCCTGTGACAGGCTTTTTTTCCAAGCTGCTTCCGCTCTTCTGCGCTCTTGCTTTAGCAACGACAGCCGGTCGTTAAACCAGCTGGAGTTGTTTTTCCGTATGCATGTTTTGCATTTGAGCGCTACTAAATCAGCTGATTGTAGTAGAGCCGTATTGATGGCATCCAGTGTTTCTGTGGCCGTTTGATGTTGTTGGATTATTTTTATTTTGTTCCCTAGTGTAGTTTTGAAGAGCTCTGCGTGGAGCTTCCTCTGAGTTCTAGTCCAGTGTGTTTTCTCCGGTTTTAATGTTTTTTTTTAAGGGGGCGTTTTTGGTAATTATGAATTTAATTACATGGTGGTCATTCCATGGTAATGGCTCATTTTTCAGAATGTTGATTTATAAATCTTGTCTGAAAATGAGATTGAGCGTGTGACCTGAAGCATGTGTGGCCCACATACTAGTTGCTGCAGACCTAATCCTTCCAAGTGGTCAATGCAGGCATCGGCGACGGGATCCTGTGAGGAGTTGGCCCAGAGATTGAAGTCCCCGAGCAGCAGAAGGTGTTTGCTGTTTAGGGTATAAGTGGAGATGAACTCTGTTAATGATGTGAGAAGCTGCGATTTTGGACCCGCTGGTCTATAGCAGAGTAGAATATGAACGGTCTCCTGGGGATTTGTTTGCAGTTGCAGAGTGAGGGTTTCCATGAATGGAAGTGAGTTCTGATGGCCTGGTTTAGTGATCGAGAGGTGAGTCTTGTGGATCACTGCCAGGCCTCCTCTTCTTTGCCCCACTCTGTTCTCTGTTATAATACGATCATTCTCTGGCACAAATTCTCCTAGAATGGTGTTACAGTCTGCTGTAAGCCAGCTTTCTGTGATAAAGAGGCAGTCTAAATCGTAATTGTAGGATGAAATCATGGATTTCATGTCAGTGTTTTACTGCCGATCTTGTGTTGACCAAAGCGCATGATATGTGCTTAGGCTGGGGTGAATGCATATAATTTTTGACTGTCGATCGTCGATTGATTCTTAACAGTTGCTCACTCCATAGAACATTTTTGGTGACAGCTGGTAATTTTGAGGCAAATGGTTTTAATTCCCAGATGGTTTCTGCGGAATATCTCAGATTAGGCATAGTCTCAGGACATGCGGGGGGGAGTTTTTGAATGGTAATGGAAAGGAAGATTTCCAAGTGGACCCCCACTCGCTAAGTCTTCCCTCCCGTTTGATCCAGAGGAAGGCAAAAAAAAACAGCCGTGCTGTACCAATCTGCAGCGTCCGGGGAAAAAAAATCCTTCCTGATCCCACAAGGGCGATTGGATGAGCCCTGGATCAAAGTCCCTCAATTTATCGCTGTTGGCACTGATGGTGGGGGGCGTAGGGGGGGTATACTCACCCCTGAGTTTCCAGGTAGGGAGGCAAGTGGGGGTGGGTGGTAGGGGTGACTCAATTGCTGAGGTGTAGCAAGATGGCTGCTGAACCAGGCCCAGGCCCAAGCCAGGGGCTGAGGTTCTGGGGGAACTGAGGGGAGCCAGGTGGAGATCCTACTGGGACAGCGAGAGGTAATAGTGTGGGTCCTCCTAGGGGACGGTGGGTTTAGTGGAGTTTGCGGGGGGGGGGGGTTTAAACTGGCGTCAGTGCGGCCCGCCGCTAGGCCGCATCTGGAGCCGCGGACTTTCCTAGTTCCGCAACTTGTGTGCGAAATTATAAGGGCCCAATGCTGGGGATGGCGGGAGTGGTCCCGGGGAGATTGCAGGGGGATATTCGGGAGGCAGATGGGGGGTGTGGGCGAGTACCGTTCGGCCGTTACTCAGGCCGTAACTCTGCTGGGTCACGGCCACGGCTTATCCTTAGGACGGCCGCACACTGTCCCAGGGGAGGCGGGGGAACCAGGGTCCAGAGAGAAAGCCAGCTTACCTGTGAGGCCCCCCGGGAGAACGTGCCTGTGGGTGGCGGCGGAGGAATAGTGAGGCCAAAGGGGAAGGAAGAGACGCAAATCCTGGCTGCTGCAGCAAGGAGCTGGGAGAACCCTGCCTGCCTGTCAGATCTAGCCCTGGGGAGAGCCAACTCGTCCCCCCTAAATTTGCCTGCACGGATAGTTTAAACATAGAAAAATCCTATTATAGCACCTACCTAAAGGTAGAGGGTGCTACAGAAGGAAAATTTTAAATGTTTTTAATTTTTTTTACAAATAAATCTGAAAAGATGTTAGAGGACCTTAGTGAACCAACAGCATCATGAAGGCCAAGGAAAGAGAAGTTTAAAGCAGAGTTAGGTAATAAAAAAATATCCCAAGCTTTGAACATCTCACAGAGCACTGTTCAATCAATCATCCAAAAATGGAATACGACACAACTGCAAACCTACCAAGACATGGCCGTCCACCTAAACTGACGGGCAAGAAGAGCATTAATCAGAGAAGCAGCCAAGAGGCCCATGGTAACTCTGGAGAAGCTGCAGAGATCCACAGCTCAGGTGGAAGAACCTGTCCACAGGCCATCGTTCTCTTTGTATACATAGATATAAAGACAGGCTGTTTTAGTACAACATTGACATTCACTAACGGCCAGGAAATTTAAATCGAATAACAGATTATTTATTTTATGTTGTCCTAATCTATAAGAGGGACACGAAGGGCAAAAAGAAGAGCAGCCACTTGAAATATCCAATTCACAAATCTTCATGATTACGCCATAGGACCTGGTGACTGCATCTCAAAATGATACAGTAATTCAAGAAATACTGACCTACTTACATGGTGCATTGGCATCTGCCTTACTAAGACATCTTCAGCCATAACAAATTATCACCTTGCAAATGTGTTTGCCTTTTAGAAGGACTCAGTGCTGTAATTCCAGGTGCATCGAGTGCACTGAGACCATCAGTTTTAAAAATGGAAGGTTTTTTAGGTTTGGTACAGACAAAACAATTTGCAGGGAAAAAATCAGGGCCTGGTATAGAAACAAAATAGAAACTTTTGTTTGCAATTGAGGACTGTAGGGATGCACTAATACCATTTTATGCAACACAGAGTACGAGTACTGATACTTTTTTAAATACTTGCGGAAACCAACTACCGATACCTATTGCCCAGGAATAGTAGGTAGAAGGGAGGTTTGGAGCGTTTAGGGGGTTTAAAGCAGAAATCAGTGCGCTACCACACAGAAATTAATTCACAGTGATAAATATGTGATGTGCTGGTGTGATCCAATTTTTTTTTTATAAATAATTGGTGAATAATAATTAAAAAACAAATCAATCTAGTCCATAAATAACTGTGCAAAGGTAAATCTGGTTTGAAAAAAATCGAAAAATCAAGCAAAAGTTCCACAATAAGCTGTCAATTTTCCATATAGAGAAAAGAGGGAGAGAGGCTTGACTGCAGGTAAGATAAAAGTTTGGTTCATCAATAAATGAGACGATCACTGCCGCTTACCAGATCTGTTGGATCTAAGTTTATAAAGATCAGAGAAGCATATCAGAACACAATAAACCGGTTACGGATCAGCATCCACAGACTCCCGTGAAGGTGAAGGTATCCTGTCTATGCTGTGCGAGGCTCCTGCTTCGGTGTATCTCACAGCAGCTAAGTATCAGAATGCATTTCCAGAGCCGGTAATGGTTTGCATAGGGCAGAGAAAAGAAAGCCTCATGGTGCAGATCATTTAAAACAATTTATTTAAAATTAAATGACACCGTCAACCAAAGTTAAAAAGCACAGCCGCGGCACATAACCTGACTTCAGAGATAGTGGCTCCCACCAACGCGTTTCCCCATACAAGGATTCTTCTGGGAAAGGTTAGGGAGTTGACATGGGAGCAGAGGTGAGATAGTAGGGGAAGCTGGAGCAGGATGTTTGTGTTAATAAGAAAGATGGTGACCTGTTAACAGTGTGTCTGCACTGCAGGGATGCAAGACAGCACCTTTTGTAGTTCAGAAGGCAGACTCACTAAATTCTGTGACACAGCAGTGCCTACTCACTTGACAAAATTAATACCTTTTACTGACTTCTGCAGAGTACGGATACTCACCTAGCCAGCGAATCCAACATTGAGCTGCTGGCATCCTCCTCTCTGCAGTCACTGCACAGGTTCGGTGCTGCCATGTTGCCAGTGACAGCTGCCAGCTCTTCCAAGTGAAGGTGCCGCTAGGCCCACCCTTCCCCTTACTGAATGGAGCTGCATGTCATGCATCACAGGAGACACTGGGGGGCACCACATCATTTGCCTAGGCAAATTCCAGAAGTTGGAGGGTGGGTCAAGCCTTTTAGCTCTGAAAATAAAGGTAAGTTTTAAAGAAAAAAAAAAAGAGTGCTCCTGGAGAGTGAAGGTCGGCTTTAACTTGGAAAAGGACTAACTGGTACAAGTCTCTAGCTGGGTCAGTTGTCACAGGAAGCAGAAGGCATGTAGCTTTGTCAGCTGACACAGGAGTCAGAAGATCTGTAGCTAGGGCCACAGGCATGCGAGTCAGCTCTAGACAGTGATATGACAGTTATTGCTAATAACAAAGTAGATTTGACCGTTTTCCCATAAATCCAGTCAGTAGTTATTATTACTATCCTTTTCTTGGACAGTGTAATCATTTTATTGTAAGGAGTACAAAGGGAACAAAAAGCTCTCAACTAAAATTCTGGAAAGTAGGTTTACGCCTATTTGGCCTCTTAACATGATCTCACTAGTTAAATGTTCCTGCTGCTCAGAGGTGGCTCACTAATTAGGCAAATTAGGCACTTCCAGGGGCCCCGCGGCCGCCTAATTTGACTACCGTGTGTGGGAGTGAATGTCCCCTGGTCAGCGCCCTCACAGCCTTTAGAGCGTGGCAAAAGACCGCGGTGCGCACGACTACGTTTTCCCGGCCACTTGAGCACTGCCCAAGAGCCTAGGATCACTGAGTGTCTCCATGTAGTCCCCTCCTCTGGCTCCTCCCCTTCTGCCGCACTCTTACCATGTGCAGACAGAGCTCCAATAGTCCCCGCAGTGGCTGAGCAGCTCCCTGATCACATCCGTAATGGAGCTGGGCTGGCACCTGACGATCATCGGGTCACACGTCTCAAGGTACTACACATGACACTCCTGTCGGTAACTAACAGCATCCAATCACGGGCACCCCGAAAATCCCTGCTGCCAGCCGCCTGTGTGACCTCGACACTCACACACAGAGCAGTGCACTGATGATATGGTTGCCGATTGTCGTCCAGCATATGATGTCACCTACTGACCCCTGTCATCATCATTATCTTGTTCCTGGCATCCTACCTCCTCCTGTCATCACACTTCTTATCACCGCCCCTGCAAACCTCTGCCAGCTTACTACCACCCCACCCCCTGTCATCTTCACCCCCTGCACTCCTCTGCCAGCTTCCTACCACTCCACCCTGTCATCTTCATCCCCTCTGCCAGCTTCCTACCACCCCACCCCCTGTCATCTTCACCCCTTTGCACCCCTCTGACAGCTTCCTACCACCACACCCCCTGTCATCTTCATCCCCTCTGCCAGCTTCCTACCACCACACCCCCTGTCATCCTAATGCCCTCTGCCATCTTCCTACCACCCCACCCTCTGCCAGCTTCCTACCACCCCACCCCCTGTCATCTTCACCCCCTGCACCACTCTGCCAGCTTCCTTAAACCCTACCCTGTCATCTTCATCCCCTCTGCCAGCTTCCTACCACCCCAGCCCATCATATTCATCACCTCTACACCCCTCTGCCAGCTTCCTACCACCTCACCCCCTGTCATCTTCATACCCTCTGAGCCCCTCTGCCAGTTTCCTACCACCTCACCCCCTGTCATCTTCATACCCTCTGAGCCCCTCTGCCAGTTTCCTACCACCCCACCCCTGTCATCTTCATACCCCCTTCACCCCTTTGCCAGCTTACTTCCACCCCACCCTGTCATCTTTACTCCCTCTGCCAGCTTCCTACCACCCCACCCGTTGTCGTCTTCACCCCATGCACTCCTCTGCCAGTTTCCTACCACCCCACCTTGTCATCTTCATCCCCTCTGCCAGCTTTCTACCACCCCCTGTCATCTCCATCCTGTCTGCACCCCTCTGCCAGCTTCGTACCACTTCACCCCCTGTCATCTTTATCCCCCTGTACTCCTCTGCCAGCTCCCTTAAACCCCACCCTGTCATGTTCATCCTCTCTGCCAGTTTCCTACCACCCCACCACCTGTCATCTTCATCCCCTCTGCACCCCTCTGCCAGCTTCCTTCCACTCCACCCCCTGTCATCTTCATCCCCCCTGCACCCCTCTGCCAGCTTCCTACCACCCCACCAATCAACCTCTCCCCCCCCTGCACCCCTCTGCCAGGTTCCTATCACCCCACCCCTCTCATCTTCACCCCCCTGTACCCCTCTGCCAACCTCCTACCACCACACCCTCTGTCATCTTCACCCCCTGTACCTTTCTGCCAAAATCCTACCACCTAACCCCCTGTTACCCCCCTCCTCATCACAATTTCCCTGTCCCTGGTATCCTACCACCTCACCCCCATGTCACCTTCAACCCCCCTGTACCCCACTTCTGACATTCTATCACCCTGCCTCCTGTCATCAACATTCCCATATGCCCCACCTCTAACCCCACTCCCTTTCATTTTCAACCTCCCCCAGTACCCCCCTGCTAGCTTTCTTCCACCCCACCCCTGTCATCTTCATCCCCCTGTACCCCTCTTCCAGCTTTCTACCACTCCACCTACTATAATCATCCCCATACCCCACCTCTGACATCCTACCACCCTGTCCCCTTTCGCAATCATCCCCCTGTACCCCACTTCTAGCATCCACACATTTTATCCCATTATCATCCGTATCTTCATGCCCCCTGTTCCCCACTGTCTTCATCCTCCCCCTCTGCTGACATCCTACCACCCCACCCCCTTTCATCTCCTCTGGCATCTTACAACCCTGCCTCCTTTCACCCCCCTGTACCTCACCTCTGGCATCTTACAACCCTGCCTCCTGTCATTATCATCCACATCCCTCCTGTGCACCACCTCTGGCATCCTATCACCCTACCCCCTATCATTATAGGGGAGATATCTCATTCTCTCACCCCAATTCTGCCACCATCACCCTAAACTGTATCCTTTCATCCAACCAACAGTACCCGAACAGTTGCATCACACACCACAATACTGCTATGCCACCCAGTGAACGGTAATGATGTGCTGTAACCCCTATCAAACAATCAGTAAACATTAATAATGTGCAGTATAACCTCTAGCAACCAATCAGAGTGATAATGATAAGCAGTAACAAATAGCAACCAATCAGAGAGTGATATCGATAAGCAGTAACCTATAGCAACCAATCTGTGAGCGGTAATGATGTGCAGTAACCTCTGGCAAGATAGTTTAGATAATTCTATGTGTGTGTGGCTGTGGATCTAGTGTTGGGTGGCTGCTGCAGAAATGTGGTGTTACCGTGTTGTATCATGTCTGCAACCTCTGACCATCTCTTTTATCATGTTTGCAGTTATTTCTGCAGTAATTTCTATCGCTTGAATATTTTTTTCAGTTATGGGTGTGAGTGGGGCCTCATGTCTAAGGTTTGCCTAAGGCCTCACAAAGCCTAGAACCGCCTCTGCTGCTGCTCTCCAAGTCCTGCAACATGAATGCGTTAGTGTCTATTAAAAAGACCTGCCACATATGATAAACCTGTATTCAAGTTAGATATTTTTAAATCTGTATCATTACACTGCTGGATGCATAGTCTTCCTATGGAAAATAAATGACTATGAATAAAATATATCATGAATAAATGCCTTTGTGTTTTAACAATTTTTATCCCCAGGCCTTTATTTCCCTAAATTTCCTTGAGTCCATGAGTGTTTTTTTTTTCAAATATGTATAAATGTGTAATATGTATAAAATCTACCCTAACATATTGTACATTTTTTGGGGGGACTGATATGGCTTTAATGTGGTAGCAGATTTAGTTACATATATTTTTATTTCCATGGTATTTATTGGGAAGAAATTGTAAAAAAAAAAGTGAAAAAAAGTATTTATTAATTTATTAATTAATTTTTTACCAGCATTTACATACATTTCGCCTGTCCTATGAGGCTGCAAGACCCCGGACCCTCTGTCTGGACAGTGCTGATTGGCCCTGTGCCGATTACGGGCACCCTTCAAAGAAAAAAATAACCTCTCTGGCAATACACACCAAACTGAGCATGTGCAGAGTGACTCCAAAGGCTATGTGTTATCTGCAGATGGATTTAGGACAGTGGAGAAGATAGAATTAAACAGCCTTTTTCCCAAATTATAGTATTAACCCCTTATGTTCCAGAGTGGGTGTAACAGGCATGCTTTACTGCATATACAGACTGATTTTACTGTTGTGCATTTAGTAACATTTTTATAGACACAAATACACACTGTACACTGTAGGATAAGCGGTATGTGTAGTAGGACTGGAAACATTTATTATACCCCCCTAAGGGGCTACTCACAAGAGGTAAGTAAAAACAGGCTTATCATAGTTAAAGGTCCGGAAGGCCAAATGGAGAAAAGCCTTCCAAATGTTTTTTTTCTTTGTCTGAATTTCTCACTTCCTGTTCCACTTCCTGACTAACCCCCAGCCAGAACAGCTCGGATGATGGCGGCAAGCTTACTGAGGAGAAACTGGAAGTGAGAATATCAGACAAAGAAAAAAAAAAACATTTAGAAGGGAAATCGAAAGAAAAGGTAAGTGAACCAACAATGCACTAGCTTAAAGGGACCTATTTAGAAAATAAAAAACAAACCTTTACAACCCCTTTAAGGCCCCATGCACACTGGATATTTTTTCTATCTCTTCTAGAATAGTTACATAGTTAGTCAGGTTGAAAAAAGACACAAGTCCATCCAGTTCAACCATAAAAATAAATAAAAATAAATAAATAAAAATAAAACAAAGTAAAACACAGTACATCCTCCCATACACCCAACTCCATACCCACAGTTGATCCAGAGGAAGGCAAAAAACCCCAGCAGAGCGATGATCCAATTTGCTACCGGAGGGGAAAAAATTCCTTCCTGATCCCCCGAGAGGCAATCGGATTTACCCTGGATCAACTTTACCTACAAAACTTAGTACTCAGTTATATTATGTGCATTTAGGAATGAATCCAGGCCTCTCTTAAAGCAATCTACTGAGCTGGCCAGAACCACCTCTGGAGGGAGTCTGTTCCACATTTTCACAGCTCTTACTGTGAAGAAACCTTTCCGTATTTGGAGGTGAAATCTCTTTTCCTCCAGACGTAAAGAGTGCCCCCTTGTCCTCAGTGTTGACCTTAAAGTGAATACTTTCCTCCTGCCAGTGGTGTTTAGGCAGAAAATATAACCCATTTAGGCATGTTTAAGCGCACCAGGTAATTGGGCATTAATCCCTTTTTTGGGCAGATTAATAATTTATTCTGCCCATTTAAATTAAAGTGGATGCAAACCCTCACATATACCCAGTGAATTGAGCAGCCTCAGATGATACACAGAGATTAAACAAATCTCCCCTACATAAGTTTTACATGCATATCTACTGTCTTCAGCTTGCTATATGCTTTAGAAAGTGCACATCATGTTAGAATTTGTTCTTCCTGTTCCAGCAGGGGGAGGGGAGTCTGGGCATACACTGTGTGACAGCTGATTGGAAGAAAGGCACATCCCCTCCACATAGGCAGAAAAACAAAGATACTTGCAGAGCTGTGCTGTGAATAGACAAGCTCTCTGCTAATCTATTTATAGAACCCACCCCAACACAAACTTCCAGCTGCTTTTATCTCCCATGTTGGAGAACTTGTCTGAAGTTATCATGCTGATAACAGAGGCACAAAGCAGCAGAAAGACACAGGACTTAGGTCTTTGGAGAGAGATAAGAAAACACTGCAGATATATGTATCCAGGTCAAATTTCATGAATAGACCGCTATACATGCTTAGCGATAACACGTGTTTACATTTGTCAAGCATTTTTTCTGTAAAACAGTCCTGTTCCTGGACAAAATAAAATGGTAGTGGGATTTTTCTTCTGCCTCTAAGCTCCTCTAAATGTCTATGTGTGCATGGATACACATGCTATCATGCAGGGGCATTTAGAGGTAGAAAAAAACAGTCAGATCCCCCTAACAGCAGCGACAAAAAAATGTCCGGGGTGCATGTAAATCAAATGCATAATTTCCCATGTGTCAATGACGTTATTTTTTTATTCTTTGGTTATCATTAGTTCATTACATAGTGCATTTGTTTTACCAGAGTACAAGCTGCAACATATTTTACGCCTATTTTTATCACATTGGAAGTGTGTGTGCTTTTGTGTCCTGATTATTATGAATATTAATGTCATGTTTTTTTCTGCTGATTGAGGAAACAGCTCCGTGCATACATTGTTATAAAGTAAATTAGGATAATCATGTGCTAAACATAGTCTCTACACCAGTTAGTGTTAGGACCACAGAATTATGGGGTGCCTTGGCGCGGCTCTGTGGCTCACGCATGCGTTTGCAAATGCGTGCAGACAAAACCCCTGTTTTTAACGCACATCGTTAGACAGGTTAATTGGTTGTTCTGCTAGATGGTCGGTAAGTAGGCTTGGTTATTCCCTGGGCATTCCCCAGGTTTTTGTTGTTATCTACACCAGTTAATCTAAATTTTTATTTTTTTAATGTAACCATGTTTTCAGTCAGAAGATGGCAGCGTTATGATGTTAGGCTGCTGTCTTTGTTCCCTATTGCTATTATCTTCCTTATAGACCTATGTGGCTGTTTCTTTGCAGATGAATCAATTTTTATTAATTTTATGAAATGATAACTAAACCTTATGCAATGTTTTTCCTGTATTTAAGTGGTTGTTAACCCTCACATATACCCAATAAAGTTAATAGCCTCAGATGACACACAGAGATGAAACAAATCCTCCGACAAACTTTTTTTTTTTATATATCTGCTGTCTTCCCCTTTCTACACTTTTTGAAAACTGCAGCTTGTGTTACAAATCTTTCTTCCTGTTTCAGCAGTGGACATGGAGTCTCCACTTACACTGTGCGACAGCTGATTGGAGGAAAGGCACACACCCCCCTACACATAGGTAGAGAAAGGAAGGAACATGCAAAGCTGTATTCTGAATAGACAAGCTCTCTGCTAATCTCACTCTAAGCTCCCTCCCCGACACAGATTTTCAGCTCATGTTATCTCATGTGTTGAAGAACTTGTCAAAAATTACTCTGCTGATAACAGAGGAACAAAGCACCAGAGAGAAATGGCACTTAGAGCTTTGGAGAGAGATAAGTAAACATTACATATATGTGTGCATAGGTCAAATTTTATGAATGGGGTTTACAACCACATTAATGCTAGTTGTATCAGTTCCACCTATTTTCTATCGTGACTTTAGATCTTGTATCATTATGGTACTTGCATGTTACATAGCCACCTGCCAACCACACACTGTACATATACAGTGACTGTGTGGGCTGGCAGTGCTGAATCATGTATAAATATAAATACATGATTCTGCATTTACGGGAAGGGGGCACATGCCAGCCTGCCTAACTGTGCTGTGATTCATCACAGCACATGCCAATCACCGGGTCCCAGCCAATGATTGACCACTGGCACCCGGCAATCGGCTCTCTGAGTCTCATGGAACACAGCTCTGTAAGTGTAAACAGCCCCAAGCTGTGTTCATGACATGGGATCTAGTTGGTTTTTCATTATTTGCAAAGCAGGGAATGAAAACAACTAGATCCCCAGTAAAAGTAACACACAGTACACACATAAACACTTGTTAAGCACATATTTAACCCCTTGATCACCCTAGATGTTAACCCCTTCCTTCCCAGTGTTATTAGTACAGTGATGGTGCATATTGTTAGCACTGATCGCTGTAATAATGTCACTGGTGATGTCAATGGCACTTAGTTCCCACAAAGTGTCAGTTAGTGTCATATTGAGCACCGTTCCGCTATAAATCCCTGATTTGATTTTTTTATGGGATACGTTTTATATAAAAAAAAAATATTGGTAAAAAAATATATTTGTTTTCTCCAAATTTTTTTTTTTTTTTTCACGTGTATCGCAAAAAATGAAAAAACCCAGTGGTGATCAAATACCACCAAAAGAAAAAAAAAGCTATATTTGGTACAGCATTGGATGGCCGCGCAATTGTCAGGTAAAGTAACGCAGTGCCAAATAGCACAAAATGGCCTGGACATGAAAGGGGGTAAATCACCTGGAGGGCCAAGTGGATAGTCAGACAGGTTGAAAAAAAGCCTCTGTTCCTCCTAGTTCAATTGATAAAAATAATTATTATACCTACGTATATAAGGCTTATTAATCAACACTAAATCATTTCTTTCCTTTGTTTTTAAGAATTAGCTCAGTGGAAACACCTGCTACCGACAGGGAAGCCAAGTAATGAAAGCTTGTTTCTGAATGGTAATGTTACACTATTTTCTATTTTCAAATTTTCCAAATTTTTCAGTACTAGGCCCCCCTTATATCAGAGTCCTTCTTTATATCAGTGTCCCCATAAGAGACCCCCTTATGATCGTAAAGCCTACAGCGGGGCAGTAGCTGCAGGGTAGGACCAGGAGTTTTGGGAGGTCTGGACAGATGAAGTTTCATTCTCCTGTGGATGCTGCGACAAGCAAGCAACCAATGACGGGGATGATGAGATGTTGGACGGTGCAACATTTTTTGTAATATCAGATATTTCTGGATTGTTGAAACCTGGTTACACCTAAGCCATCTGCATACTGCTGGGAGTAGTCTTGGGATGCCAGTCAAGCAGGATTACCCAGCAGGGTGTGTGTAACAGAAGAGTGTGTATCAGACTCTTCACCTGGAAAAAAGGATTCACATATTCCCCCTGGCGGTGGGGCATTGGAATAGGAGAGCTTTGCTTCAGACCACTTGGTAATGGGAAGATTAAAGTGCCTGCAATCAGAACATCAAAAGGCCAGCTATTGCTGGAATGCTGACCTGGGTCAAATGTGATGGTATTATAGCAGTGCCACCTGGTGGAGACAGCAACATACTTCCTGGAGGATGTTCGGGGAAATAACATACTTCCTGAGGATTATGATGAACAACCCCTTATAGCTTCTAATTGGACAGAGGACTACATAGGCGGGCAGAGGGTGTTTGTGTGGGTTGTGTTTGAGTGTGCTTTAAAAAGTGAGGGCAAATTAAAAGGCTCTCTTTTCTCATGAAATCTGGCTGAGAGACACCGAATACCGAGGATGACCTTACATAAAGTATGATCTATGCTCTTTTATTTCTATATGTAACGGTTACCACCGCTTACAACCTTCCATCCAACCACGACAAGCTTATCTGACACACTCCGACAATATTGCATACACGATCCATATCCTTTCCCAGAATAAACGAGACTGCGCTCCGTTCTTGCTTCCAAAGATATGACAATTTATTAGTATTTTCTCAGCTTCTTATATCCAGTACAGCATAATACAGTTAATCACAGGACAATGCAATCTCCACCCCCCTTCACACCATGGGGGGCTTCAATCACACTCTAAAAGGCATTCAGGTAAGCTAACCATGTAGACATGACGGCACCGTATCTTCAATAGGGTTCAATTAACCTTGAATAGTAACACAGACATCTAGTTGAATAAGTTTATCTATACAGCTTTGTCACACAATGGCAGTGAGAGTGGGTGTCTTTACATTGAATAGCCAACACCTTAGGATATTTCATAAGCCTATTATACAAAAGGTATGACTCACTGGCTGACCTGGTCATGTCATCATGACTCCTTGTGATATCTCAGTCCTGCAATATGAAGTATTATTAATGTCCCATCTCATGTAATATATGAATTATGATTCACTATTAGCCACCCTACACCCAAAAGGGCACAGGGTGGATTTCGACCCAAGAGTTTTTGGTGCTGCTGGCACAAGAGTATCTCTCATCCTTCCAACGTCTCTGGGTGTCACGGGCCATTCTGTTACATCTCTCCCCTTTCGATGGGAGACGGACACAGGAGGGAACCCCAAACGGGTTGACTCCGAAGTCCGTCAGTAGTTCCTGTCCTCCAATGCTGGTATCCATACTGTACCCCAAATAAATGGCTCCAAACTGAGCATTACTCCCCCCGCCAACCTCTGCCTCTCTTAGAGAACACGCCTGCCACTGGGGAGAAGGCAGGGTGGCTGGGCTCAGTCCATCATGCTGTTGGGGGTCTGGACCAACTGCCCCCCCTTCCTGGGGTATACCAGTGGAGACTGAAGTCCCATCCACTGGTGCTAGGTGAAAACCCCCCGGTGCTTGCAAAGCAAAGCAGACATCCTCCTGTCCCAGTCCTGTACCATTTTCTGGGGTTGTGCCAGTGGAGACTGAAGTCCCATCCACTACTCCAGGAACCCCCTCTTCTGTTAGTGAGGAGCAGAGGCCTATGACACTCTGCTCTGTTGCCAGCTCTTCCGCTGGGTTGCTGTGAGTGGAGACCATAGTCCCATCCACTACCACAGGATCCCTCTCTTCTGTTAGTGAGGAGCAGAGGCCTATGACACTCTGCTCTGTTGCCAGCTCTCCCGCTGGGTTGCTGTGAGTGGAGACCACAGTCCCATCCACTACCACAGTGTCCCCCTCTGATACTGGTCCTCTATGCTGTATCCGCATCTCTTGTACCCTTCTTTGGAATTCCTCTTCCATGGAGACTGGTATCTGCACCTCTCCTCTCTCTTTAGTTGGTGCTGCTGTGACTTCAGCTGCTGCAGCACTTCTCCTCTGTAGCAAGGTGGCATTCAGAGCCGCTATAACTCGGTCCCTGATCTCCGGTGAAGGGTTAGGACCATAATGTGTCAGTCTTATGTTAACAGCCCGATCAAAACTTGCTTCTTCGGGTGTCCTGTCTGCTACGGCGGGCCTTTTAGCTCTATCCATTTCGACCTGTTCTGCGATAATGTCCCTTTTCTTACGGTTGCTGGCCGGTCTGCCCTGGCTCTCCAGTAAGTCCATGAGGGAAGAGAGCTTCATCCGTTCATACACCGTCTCCATTGTCATGTGTCCTTGTAGCCGTCCTTCTGAAGATGGAATCATCCCACTGCTGTGCCACCAATGTAACGGTTACCACCGCTACAAGCGACAAGCTTATCCGACACACCAACAACCAGGCAGACATGATCCATTCCATTTCCCAGAATAAACGAGACAGCGCTCCGTTCTCTAGTTTCCAAAATGTATGAATAACTTTATTGGTTCTTAGCTTGCTTATATCCAGTACAACATAATGCAGTTAATCACAGGACAATGCAATCTCCACCCCCCTATTCACTCACTGAGGATAATTCTTTAATTGGTAGCTAGACATGACGGCACCGTATTATCAATAGGGTTCAATTAACCTTGAATAGTAACACAGACATCTAGTTGAATAAGTTTATCTATACAGCTTTGTCACACAATGGCAGTGAGAGTGGGTGTCTTTACATTGAATAGCCAACACCTTAGGATATTTCAATAGCCTATTATACAAAAGGTATGACTCACTGGCTGACCTGGTCATGTCATCATGACTCCTTGTGATATCTCAGTCCTGCAATATGAAGTATTATTAATGTCCCATCTCATGTAATATATGAATTATGATTCACTATTAGCCACCCTACACCCAAAAGGACACAGGGTGGATTTCGACCCAAGAGTTTTTGGTGCTGCTGGCACAAGAGTATCTCTCATCCTTCCAACGTCTCTGGGTGTCACGGGCCATTCTGTTACACTATATGCCCTGTAATATTCATGGTTTTCTATGTTAGTTTTCTAATTTCTTTATAAACAAACAAGGCTGTTGCTTCTTTAAATATTGTGTTTATTTGTATAGCTAATATTGGTATTATATCATCACCATTAATATTAGGTTTGATAGACTAGCTAACTATAGGAACAGGCAAGATAATACATAGTTATAAATTAAGTAAGGGGGAGGCCAAATCTACCCCCTTATTATTTCATCTGATGCCCCAGAAACAGGAGTGTGGAATAAACTTTCAGTGTGAATGTAATTAATATATCAATGGAGGTTGTTGAACATTTTCTTAAGAAACATGCCTTTGTCAGTTTTAACAGTTGTGCAGAAGATGCATTGTTTCATGAATTTAATGAGCTAGTAAAGCAATGTGATGTACAAAGTAGTAGCATGAGAAATAAACCACCATCTAAGAAAGGCAAGAAAGCGAGAATGGCAAATGTGGTATGCATGCTGTTAAAGTGATTGTAAAGTTTCATTTAAAAAATAAAAAATAAAGTTGTACTTAAATCCTATGCATACCTCCCAACAGTCTCGGATTCGGTGGGACTTTCCCGCATTTACAAGTTTGTCCCACTGTCCCGCTGTGCATAGGCTTTGTCCTGCATAATTCTGTTGATTAATGTTGCCTTCTAGCTCAATAGAACCTGCATCAGTGTGCACATTCAGCACAGCCAGTGATTGGTGAGCAAGACAGCTGGGTGTACACTGTGCAGCCCCCCTGACAGACTGCAGCTGTCAGATTCAAGCTGTGATGTCGGGTGTGGGCAGGACTTCTACCCAAACCCGCCCCCTCTGTTAAGCAACCACTGCATAGGGAAAGAGGCATTTGTACATCTAGCTCCCTCAAAATTCTTTAAGCACCCCAAAAATGTGCATCTTAGTATTTGCAGATGTTACTGTGTTTTTTTTTATGTCATTGCTTGCATATCCTCTATTGCTGTCTGTAAACTGTGGACTTTTTGTGGAGTGATACAGCAGCCTGGCCGCATAAGCCGATGATCTTTACTTAGACCCGGCAAAAACATTTCAGACGCGGATTGATATACAATCTCTCTTCTCCCTCCTCAGCCAATGGGAAAAACTTTACCCGCCCCCTTTCCTGGCCTGCCTTCTTTGATTTCTAAGAAGAGGAGATGCCAGCAGCTGGATGGATGGAGAGAGCGTGGGAGGAGAGGATACAGCCTGCTATGGGGACAAACTGTTAGACTCATAAACAGTGAGTTGTGTTTGCCTGCAATGCTGCCAGCATGGAGCTCCAGAAACACTATTGTTCATCTAATCCCTCCAGGCTTGTATACTGACAGCAGCAAGACTTGTGATGAAGATTCTCTGTGGGGCAGACAGAACACAGACAGCCTGTATTCCTCTTTGTCAGCACAGGTCATATGGTACTTACAGAGACACTGACAGGGAGAAAATAATCTGGAATGTCTGAGTGTTCTGTCCATCCATCCATTATACATTGAAAAATTAAAGGATATTGCATAGCTCCCAACTGTCCCTGATTTTGAGGGACTGTCCCTGATTTGGGAAAAAGTCCCTCTGTCCCTCTTTCCTCCTCATTTGTCCCTCATTTTGGTCTGAACTATATAGATGTATATAAAATGCACTTTGTATCTATCAAAAAGTGTTTTTCCAGTACTAAACCTTTCATCCAAATTCTACAATTGCTACATTTGTAAATTCCAAAAGCCAATATAAAGGAATAGTAGTGGTATGTCCTGTGCCTACATAAGTTTGCTGATAGGTGTCCCTCACTCCCATCTCAAGAATGTGGGAGGTATGTCTATGTGCAGTTGGTTTTGCACAGAGCAGGCTGGATCCTCCTCTTCTCGGGTTCCTCTTCGCTGCTCCTGGCCCCTTCCTCCTGTTCAGTGCCCCACAGCAAGCAGCTTGCTATGGGGGAACCCAAGCAGAGTCACAGCTCCGTGTGTCCATTCAGGCACAGAGCCTTGACCTGGCCCCGCTCTCTATATCTTCTGATTGGCTAACTGACATCCACGGGAGCCAATGGCGCCACTGCTGTGTCTCAGCCAATCAGAAGGAGTGTCCTTTGGAGAGAGATGGGGCTGAGGTAAGTAATTTAGGGGATGCTGGGGAGGCTGCTACACACAGAAGGTTTTTTATCTTAATGCATATGATTACAACTCCTTTAAGAATGAAGGCGATTGCTGAGCAGAAAGAGATGCAATGATATTCTGAGGCCTTGTACACACGAGTGAATAAATCCGCTGAACATGGTCCGACGGACCATTTCAGCCGAAAAATCCGCTCGTGTGTAGGGGCAAACGGACCGTTCTGGCCGGATTCCTCCGGCGGAAAATTTCCAAAGCATGCTTTGGAATTTTTCCTCCGGAGAGCTGTCCGTCAGATATGTCCGCTGGTTAGTACGGCAAACCAGCGGATATATCTGCCCGCACATGCGTCGTATCCTGTGAATGGATCCGACGCATGCGCGCGGAAGTGTTTACTTCCTGGTGCGGTGACGTGGCGGTGATGTGGTGGCGTCAACGTCACCGCCGCGTCACCGCGCTGTCCGCCGGCGGGGAATTTGATCCGATGGTGTGTACAGCCATCGGATCAAAGCAATCCGGCGGACAGATCCGATGGGAACGGTCCGTCGGACCGTTCCCATCGGATCTATTCCCTCGTGTGTACAAGGCCTGAGAGGATGCAACTAAATAAACAGATAGAAAGTGTGAAGATGAAAATGTTTGTGATTAGATTGAACAATTGGTAACTGAGAAGTGTGCATTGGAACAGAAAATGGATGAATTGGAATAAATGTTTAAACTAAGAGAAAGTTGTATTGCCTCTTTAAAATAAAGAGAGGCTGAGAATGAGCATATTATAATACTGCTTAAGAGGGAGTTATAGGAGACCCAGGCTGTCATAATGGAGCTATCCTCCAAACATGCAGAGATTGAGCAGTCTCAGCGTTTAGTACAGATAGAGGGTCTATTAGAGAAGCTTAAAGGAGTTGTAAAATTTTTTTTTTGCTGAAATGACTGTTTACAGGGTATAGAGACATAATAGTTAACTGATTCCCTTTAAAAACAATTAAAATACATAAAAATCAATCATATAATGTACCTGTAGTTTCTAGTTTCGTTTTGCATCTAGTTTTGTTTTTGCATGTTATTTCCTGCCTCTGTGCTATACAGAGCATACAGAGCCATAGAGCAGTGATGGTTTGGAAAACGAAACTAGAAACTAGACACACAGTAATCACACCTCATTGAAGTTAGTGACCACAGAGAGTAAGCTCCCAGTACTGTGGTCATCAGGAAACAGACAACCAGGAAGTGTGGAGATCAGAATTACAGCAACTTAAGAGCAAAAACGAACAATGAGGACATGAAAACAGCACTGCATTAAGGTAAAGAAAGCTATTAAGATAAAAAAAAAATCCTTTACAAACCCTTTAAAGGAGTTGTAAAGGTAAAAATTATTTTCCTAAAGAGCTTCTTTTACCTTAGTGCAGTCCTCCTTCACTTACCTCATCCTTCGATTTTGCTTTTAAATGTTCTTATTTCTTCTGAGAAATCCTCACTTCCTGTTATTCTGTCTGTAACTCCACACAGTAATGCAAGGCTTTCTCCCTGGTGTGGAGTGTCATGCTCGGCCCCTTCCCTGGAATACAGGAGAGTCAGGACGCTCTCTACGTTGCAGATAGAGACAGGAGCTGTGTGTTAGTGGGCGTCCTGACTCTCCTGTAGTCCAAGGAAGGGGGCGAGCACAACACTCCACACCAGGGAGAAAGCCTTGCATTACTGTGTGGAGTTACAGACAGAAAAGTGAGGATTTCTCCGAAGAAATAAGGACATTTAAATGCAAAATCGAAGGATGAGGAAACTAAAGGAGGACCGCACTAAGGTAAAGGAAGCTATTTTTTTTTTACCTTTACAACCCCTTTAATGCTCTTGTTGATGCTAAGGATGTTTGTGGTGTCCCAGTACAGGTATTTGCTGTAGGCCCTGTCAGATTGAGAGCCTGGGCTTGTGGGGCCTCCCCTGCAGGGACTCAGCTAGTCATGATGTGATTTATACTGTTATGGTTGATAATACATTTATTAGGTGCGTATAGCTTTAAGAGGTTTAGTCCGCCATTTTATGTTTATTTAGAGTGTATGAGAGTCAGTAGGAGTAAATGCTAGACAAGACCTTATGGTGTTGTATTATACTTTAACTTGTAACAAACTTTAAATGTAAGTTCCAAGGGGAATACAGATAAGCCTCTATGATCCACAGCTCTCAGCCAATGGGCTTCAGTCTCCCTCAGCTCTCAGCCAATGGGCTTCAGTCTCCCTCAGCTCCCAACCAATGGGCTTCAGTCTCCCTCAGCTCTCAACCAATGGGCTTCAGTCTCCTCACGTCTATATAAGGGGTGGGAGTTCCTGTTTAGGAGAGTCTAGCGCTACACACAGTTTCTGGCAGGTCAGAGCAGAGTTCAGTCAGAGGAGAAGCAGTGCAGGCCAGAGACCTCCCGTTCAGGAGAAAGTACAGCAACTCGCAGAGTACTTCTAAAAAACTATAGGATCAGTACTTCAGCGAAATTATCGAATCAATCGTTCCAACGAGAAGCCTCAAGTCTACCGACACTTCAGTAAGTGTATCTATTCTTCAGCCTAGTCAAGCATAGGCCCAGTATTACTAATCCGGCCGCAAAAGCCAAGGATATATGATAAGCCAAGCCCAGGTATTGTCAGCTGTGTGGTCCTCTAAAGACTGTTTTGTGGAACCTTTGCGACACTCTGTGTGAACGCTGTAAAGATTTTGACACCTGTCTTCATGCCAGTAAAGCCTTCGTTATATTGACCCCTGTTGTGGACTGTGTTATTACAATCCTAGCTAGCGGGGATACGGAGGCCCCCGGAGCTGTAGTTTCCTGGGGTATATCAGACTACAGTGGCGTCATGTGACAGAGAGGGTTAATACCATCCGACCCTCACTAAGGGTTAACACCACCAGACCCTGGGCCCCTAGCCCAAGAACCAAGCAGCTAACCATCAAGCGCATGTGTGTGGCCGTGGGGTTCATCCTCCCCGGTCATCACATGTTGCTATGGTTGGAATTAATGTTGGTGATGTGGATGAGGAGTATTCTAACAAAAGTATTGTAACAGCTCATGAAACTGATCTATTGGGAAACAGTAACACTGTGGCAGTGGACACTTCTGGTGGGTCCATTGCTAGTGATTACTCCTCAGACAGTGAAAGTTTGAAGTCTGTTGATTTCATTCATGGTACTGTTGGGAAGCAATGTAAGTCTCCATTGCCATATGCTCAGAGAAGGGCCCATGATGGAAGGCCAGCTCAAGTGTTTTGTCTGTAAAAAGGCAGTGTCACATCAAAAGGTATTGTTTGGTGGCTAATAATAATATGCAATTAAAAAATCTCAGTACCCTAAAACTACACCTAGGCATTATGATATTTATTCTGCGAGATTGGGTAGAAATCCAAGGCATAGAAGCCATAGTAGTCAAAGTCAAGTCCCTTTTAAGACTCAAATGCTGAGATTACAATCTGAAAATAGTCAGTTAAGGCAGAAAAGGCATCAGTATATAGAACAACTGAATAAACTGAAAATGGAGGTAGCCTTGTTTACACTAAAGTATAGCACTCAGGGAAACAACTCTTTTGTTATCAGCCATTAGAGAGTTGCATGGATGGTAAGACTTTTCTGGTTAATGTTTCTTTGCTATGAAATAGGGTTTAGATGCAAGTCTCAGAGATTTGGCCTCTGCTTTGGAATATTATGGAAGACCTTGATGTATTGGTAGTATTTTCAAGGATAAGCCTCTGGATTTTTTATTATTTTTTTTATCTATTTGTTTATTCGTTTTTTTTATTAAGGTGGAAAAATTCTAAATTGTTAGGTTTGGTTCACCTGAAAGGGGAGTCATTGGGTATGCCCTAAATTAGAAGCTGAATTCATATGTTTAAGACAGGAGTTGGCAAAAAGACATATTAGCCTTTGGAATTATTGTATTCTTTTTTTATTTTATTTTTATTTTCATATAGGTTGGAAAAAAATCAAAATGGTTAAGGAAGGGAAGTTATTGCGTTGGTCTTAAGTTAATAGCTGCATGCATTTTTTTTATTTAACTACTTGATACCCGCAGACCGCCAAATGACGTCCAAAACGGGGACCTGTTATCCCTGGTGGACGTCATATGACGGCCTGGGCTTTGCGGGGGGGATATCTCAATGATGCCTGCACCCAGAGGCATCTTTGAGATATAGTTTTTTAGTGGTGGCGATCGTGCACACCGTAAGAACGATCATAGCGGCGGTTCCGCCGCTAGATCGCTCTTACAGGCGGCGGGAGGGGACATCCCCCCCTCCAGCCGCCATCCGGTGCTTCTCCAGTCTCTCCCGTCCCATCAGGAGCCCGGAGAGATGATCGCCATCTGACGGATGTTTGCTATAGAGATGACTGGTGACCATATGGTGAAAATTTGGTGGGACACCACTACGCATAGGGGAGATGTGCCTGGTTAATGTCTCACCTGAGCAGTTGGAACCCGGCACATGTAATGCCAGTGACTACTCACAAAAACATGCTTTTTGAGAAAGGGGAGCCGCTCCAAATAGATCTAAGTTCTTCCCAAATGCTGGCTATCAGGGTACAGTATGCCTTCACCACATGGCACTTTAACAACTCTCAGGCCGCGTACACACGAGCGGTCCAAACCGATGAAAATGGACTAAAGTCCAGTTTCATCGGTCCAAACCGACCGTGTGTAAGGTCCATCGGTCCATCGTCCGTCGGACCGAAGTTTTAAAACTTGCTTTAAAATCAGACCGATGGACGCCTGACCATCGGTCCAAACCGATGGTTAGTAAGCAAAAGCATCAGTCCAAAAACCTGCGCATGCTCAGATTCAAGTCGACGCATGCTTGGAACCATTGAACTTCATTTTTTTCAGCAGTTCGTTGTGTTTTACGTCACCGCGTACTGACACGATCGGTTTTTGAACGGAGGGTGTGTACGCACATCAGACCATCAGACCATCAGTCTGTAAATCGATGAAAACGGTCCATCGGACCATTCTCTTCGGGTTGGACCGATCGTGTGTACGCGGCCTCAGTGGTTGATAAAACCCCAATTACCCAATATTTGCGGAATATACACTGAATCAAGTGTGGTCATTATACCAGTGGCTTGCTCTCAGAGGTGTGCGGGCACATAATAATGTTCATTCGGGATGCTTATTTCTGAGAAGTGATGTATTCAGCGTTATACTTGGAGGAATAGGAGCAGAGATGGGTGTTGTTAACAAAGTGGATATCAGTATCTTGAGGAACAAAGTTTTGGCCATAGCTTCAGACAGTTGGCAGGGATTTGTTACTCAAAGAGAGATACATGACATCCTTAACCAGTTGCCGACTGTGTCACGCATATATACTGCGGCACAATGGCACTGGTGGGCAAAAACCCGATAGAGTATGTCCTACCTGTTTTCATCCACCAGAGGGCACGACCTGCACGGCGGGGGACCCGATGCGCGTGGCTGGCAGGCATGATCGACGCCAGCCACGTGCGATCGCATGCACGAGCGCCAGCATGGGGCGTTCTGTGTATAAATACACACATCCTTGTGCTGTCAAAAGAGAGGAGCCCTATCGTCTCTTCCTACGAAGTAGGAAAAATGATAGAGCTTCTCTTTTCTAGTCACTCACATGCCCACACATTAGAACATACAGAGGGAACACATATTTAACCCTTTGATCGCCCCCATAGTGTTAACCCCTTCCCTGCCAGTGACATTTACACTATAATCAGTGAATTTTTATAGCACTGATCGCTGCATAAATGTCAATGGTCCCAAAAAAGTGTCAAAAGTCTTTGATCTGTCCATCACATTGTCGCAGTACTGCTAAAACTGGTAGTTTACCAGTTCACCGCCATTACTAGTAATTTTTGTGTATTTTTATTTTTATTGTCACCAACTCTTTTTTTGTTTCTTTTCCATTGCGGCATATTCATCCCCACTCTGAGTGTGTATCCCATTACCAAACACACCTGTGGCACTCCTGGAAGCACCTGTGAGCTGCGGTTTGAAGCCATTGAAGGCGTGGGAGACGGAGGATCCTTTCATGAGATGAGAGAGAAAGTTTACCGCTCAGAGGTCCCAGGGAACTGCAAGGTGGAGTTCAAATGCTTGGGTGCAGGCACTGCAATGGTATGTTATCATACAGTGCTTATTCATAGCTATACTAGCTATGAATAAGCACTGTATGATAGTGTGAAATACATCAGCTTTTCTCCTGATTTTTTGCTGTGATATGTTCATGTTGTGACCAGTTTTATTAAAAGGAACCATTTTTTTGGAGTGCGGCCGTCCCGGTTTTTCTCCATACATTTTTTGAGGATCCATTCAGTTGATCTGCAGGATAGCCTCGTCTTATAAGCTTGTTTGACCCCCCTGAGAAGGGGGGTCACAGGCTTTCTGGTAAGCCTTTCATTTTACTATTAGGTGATGGGCTGACTTCACGTTTTTCTGGAATCACTCAACCTACACTGGATGCACAGCTTTCCTTTAAATCTTTCTTTTGGACTTTCACCTGCTGATCCATTGGACTTATTGTTTTTTTCACTGAACGTTCACCATTATATTCAATATATGCTATCAGCATATATCTTATGATCCTCACATTATTGCTTTTGATTGTCATAATGTATGACTGGGGATTCTACCTTGTTGCATCCAAGACTAAATTACCCACATGTAATCAGAGAGCAGATAAACTGGAGGAAGGTTAATATTTCCCTCTGTCAGAGGCATAACCATGATGTCCTTTGTATGCCAGGTCAATACGCAGTGGTGAACGAGAAATGTTCTAGAGATGCTTCATTCTGTGTTCTGAATGGGGAAATCATTGCTGGGAAGGAAGCACCTGTGTATTATTTGGGACATGGAAGAGTTTGTTGCTTCGTACTAAAGGGCACCAATGTAATGTTAGTCATGGAACTAGGATGTTCCATGAACCTAACAATAGCTAGAGGTGCATGGTGTACCCTGGGCAAAGTCTCTGAAATCCAAGCACAAGAATGGAATTATGTGGTACTGCATATTACCAATCTGTCTGTAGACATCAACTATAACCACCCTGTTATTTAGGGATGAGCTTCGCGTTCGAAAACGAACAAATCGGGTCGTTCACGCCAAATTAGAATGAAGCGCAACGGCCCATAATTCACTGCGGCGTTGCGCGCTGATGATTGGCCAAGCATGCACCATGACCCCGCATGCTTGGCCAATCACAGCGCCCAAAAAACGAAGAGACCTAATTGGCCAAAGCCTGGGTGCTTTGGCCAATTAGGGCTCAGGGCTTTAGCACACGCCCCACACTATAAAAGGCCGCCTCCCAGGCGGCCTCGTGTAGTGTGTTCCGGCTTGCTTTCAGAGAGAGAAGTCAGACAGACAGAGAGAGAGAGATAGATAGAGACACAGTGTCTTTTCAGATAGATAGATAGATAGATAGATAGATCAGGGAGGCTACTAGTTAGTATAGTTAAATGTACAGTTTGTAGAGAATATATTGACATCCCCAGGAGTTGTCAATATATTTATAAACTGTATAGCTTAGCTAGTTCTACTATTAGTATCTGTCAGGCAGGAGATTGTGTTTGATGCTCTAACGTGTTAGTGTACACGTGTTAGTTAATTGCACATAGATGCATTAACTGTTACTGCACGTGTGCTATTTATTTGCACAGAAAGGCAGTTGTTGTTAATGCAAGTGGGCTATTGAATTGCACAGAAACGCAGTCGCTCTGACTGTGCGTGTGCTGTTTAATACCACCTGAGCGCATTTGGGGTCACCGTACGTGTGCTGTTTAATACCACCTGAGCGCATTTGGGGTCACCGTACGTGTGCTGTGACATACCACCTGAGCGCATTTGGGGTGACCGTAAGTGTGCTGTGACATACCACCTGAGCGCATTTGGGGTCACCGTACGTGTGCTGTGACATACCACCTGAGCGCATTTGGGGTCACCGTACGTGTGCTGTGACATACCACCTGAGCACATTTGGGGTCACCGTACGTGTGCTGGTATATACCACCTGAGCGCAGTTAGTGCCACTGTACGTGTGCTGGTATACTGAGCACAGATAGTGCCACTGTACGTGTGCTCCTATATACCACCTGAGCACAGATAGTGCCACTGTACGTGTGCTGCTATATAACACCTGAGCACAGATAGTGCCACTGTACGTGTGCTGCTATATACCACCTGAGCACAGATAGTGCCACTATACGTGTGCTCCTATATAACACCTGAGCACAGATAGTGCCACTGTACGTGTGCTCCTATATACCACCTGAGCACAGTTAGTGCCACTGTACGTGTGCTGCTATATACCACCTGAGCACAGATAGTGCCACTGTACGTGTGCTCCTATATACCACCTGAGCACAGATAGTGCCACTGTACGTGTGCTGCTATATACCACCTGAGCACAGATAGTGCCACTGTACGTGTGCTCCTATATAACACCTGAGCACAGATAGTGCCACTGTACGTGTGCTGCTGTATACCACCTGAGCACAGATAGTGCCACTGTACGTGTGCTCCTATATACCACCTGAGCACAGATAGTGCCACTGTACGTGTGCTCCTATATAACACCAGAGCACAGATAGTGCCACTGTACGTGTGCTCCTATATACCACCTGAGCGCAGTTAGTGCCACTGTACGTGTGCTGCTATATACCACCTGAGCACAGATAGTGCCACTGTACGTGTGCTCCTATATACCACCTGAGCGCAGTTAGTGCCACTGTACGTGTTCTGCTATATACCACCTGAGCACAGATAGTGCCACTGTACGTGTGCTCCTATATACCACCTGAGCACAGATAGTGCCACTGTACGTGTGCTGCTATATACCACCTGAGCACAGATAGTGCCACTGTACGTGTGCTGTTATATATCACCTGAGCGCATTTGGTGTCACTCCGCTTGTGCTGTTACATACCACCTGAGCACTTCAATATGTCTGGAAGGAGAACAAAGAGAGGCAGAGGGTCACAAGGGCAAGCAGGCTCTGCATGTAGAGGTAACGCTGGTAGTGGATGTGGTGCATCCTCTTCAGCCCCTGGCCGTGGCCGCTCGTCCTTCTTTTCGGGAGCTGGCCGTGTTGAACCTCAACATGCAGAGAAATTAGTAGAGTGGATGACCAAGCCGTCCTCATCCTCCTCATCCTCTCTCACACAGACAGATCAAAGTTTATCTGGCAAAGCAGCTGCCAAGGCGTCCTCTTCCCTCTGCACAATGGCTTCACACAATACTTCCCTAGTACCACCATGTCCTCCTGAGGAGTCCCCCGAACTGTTTCAACACAGTGTGGGGTACATGCTGCAGGAAGATGCGCAGCGTTTTGAAGACTCCGATGACGGAACACTGATAGAGGAAGGCATTGATGTGAGCCCAGGGAGAGGGGGTGGCCGAGAGGGACAGCAATTTGTCAGTGATGATGTTCCCCCAGCTGGAGCATACTGCCAGGTTGTTGACAGTGATGAGGAGGGAGGGGATGATGAGGTCACTGACTCTACCTGGGTGCCTGATAGGAGAGAGGAGGAGGAGGAGGAGGACGACGAGGCACAGGCACATCTCCAAAGAGGCAGGATGCCCTCCAGGGGTCAGCTTATGGTCACACCCACTGCATTACAGCGCACATCTACGGCGCTTGTGCATGGCGCTGCTGTGTCTGACCGGTACAGCAAAAGATCTTTGGTGTGGGCCTTTTTTGAAACATGTCCACAAGATCGTACCTTTGCTATTTGCAACTTATGTCGCAAGCGTATCTCGCGTGGCCAAAACATCAACCGCCTGGGTACCACATGCTTGTCCAGACATATGTCGACCTGCCATGCAGCTCGTTGGCAAGCACACCAGAAAGACCCACACCAAAGACAAAAGCGTACCCCCCCTTGCCCTTTTGGGACCTCCAACCCCAGTAGACCCCCAGTCCTTTCTGAAGCCTGCAGTGAAGGTGTAGAAATAGGTGTGTCACAAGCTAGTAGTAGCGGTCAATCTACTGATAGTACCAGGCAAATTTCCCTGCCCCAGCTGCTGCAGCGCCAAAAGAAGTAGAATCCCAGCCATCCACATGCCCAGCAGTTGAATGCTAGCTTAGCGAAATTGCTAGCGCTTCAACTGCTACCTTTTCAGTTGGTAGATTCTGCCCCCTTCCGTGAGTTTGTGCAATGTGCAGTACCTCAGTGGCAAGTACCAAAACGCCACTTTTTCTCACGGAAGGCTATTCCGACTCTCTACCAGCATGTGGAAGGCAATGTCCATGCCTCGCTGGACAGGGCGGTCAGTGGTAAGGTGCATATTACCGCTGACTTATGGTCCAGCAGGCATGGACAGGGACGTTACCTGTCTTTTACGGCGCATTGGGTGACTCTGCTGGCAGCTGTGAAGGACGCAGGGCAAGGTCCAGTAGTTTTGGAGGTTGTTCCGCCACCACGCCTCCAAAAAAATACTACTGCTTGTGACACACCTCTTTCCTCCACCCCCTCCTCTTCTTCTTCCTCTGTGGCCTCTTCCTGTGGGGATGTTTTCTCCGAACCAGCCGTGCTCCGTAGGCGTACGAGGAGATACGCAGGAATGCAGGCCAAGAGATGCCATGCGGTGCTAGAGCTGGTGTGCTTGGGAGACAGGAGCCACAATGGGGAAGAGGTTTTGTCAGCTCTGCAGGGTCAGGCTGAGAGGTGGTTGACGCCACGCCAGCTGAAGCCTGGAATGGTGGTCAGCGATAATGGCACCAACCTCCTCTCTGCCCTGCGACAGGGAAAACTCACCAACGTGCTCTGTTTTGCGCATGTCCTCAATTTGGTGGTGCAGCGGTTCTTGGGCAGGTACCCGGGCTTGCAGGATGTCCTGAAGCAGGCCAGGAAAGTCTGTGTGCATTTCCGGAGGTCATATAATGCCACTGCTCGGCTGACTGACCTCCAAAAGGAATACAACCTGCCCAAGAACCGCCTAATTTGTGACATGCCCACCAGATGGAACTCAACGTTGGCCATGCTACAGCGGCTGCACACGCAGCAGCGGGCCATCAATGAGTACCTGTGCCAATATGGAAGCAGAACTGGGTCAGGGCAGCTAGGTTTTTTTTCCCCACGCCAGTGGGCCTTGATCAGGGATGCATGCACTGTCCTGTCACCATTTGAGGAGGCCACGAGGATGGTGAGCAGTGACAGTGCATGCATCAGTGAGAATGTCCCTCTTATTCACATGTTGGAGCACACACTACGTGGAATTATGGACAGGGCCCTTGAGGCAGAACAGAGGGAGGAAGAGGAGGACTTCCTTACCTCTCAAGGCCCCCTTTACCCAGACAATGGTCCTGCTTGCCCACCTAGGACACAGGAAGAGGATGAGGAGGAGGAGGAGGATTGTATCAGCAGCATGGAGGTGGAGCCTAGCACTCAGCAGCAGCAGTCTTCAAGGGATCATTTACAGTCCCAAGGAGAACGTGGAGTTTTACGTGGCTGGGATGAGGTGCCTGTGGATCCTGTCGTCCTCAGTGACCCAGAGGACTGTGGCCCGAATGCCTCAGCAAACCTACGCTGCATGGCCTCCCTGATTCTGCAAAGCCTGCATAAGGATCCTCGTGTACGTGCTATTAAGGAGAGGGATCATTACTGGCTGGCGACTCTCCTTGATCCACATTACAAGAGTAAGGTTGCGGACCTTATGTTGCCATCGCAGAGGGAGCAGAAGATGAAACTTCTGCGGGAGGCCTTGCAGAAGGGTCTGTGCAATGCGTTCCCAGAACTGGGGGGATTACCAAAACCTGGCTCTGGACAACGTCTTGCTGAGGCTTCAGTGAGTCACAGAACGGGCGGTGGAGAAGGTGGTCGCCTGACCGATGCGTTCAGGCAGTTTTTTAGTCCGCAGCCCCAAGGTCTGACTGGTTCCAGCAACCATCGCCAGCGTCTGCTTTACATGGTCCGGGAATACCTAGGGGCAAGATCCGACTTGGACACCTTCCCCACCGAAAATCCTCTGGCTTACTGGGTCTTGAGGATGGATCACTGGCCAGAGCTTGCCCAGTACGCAATTGAGCTACTGGCTTGCCCTGCATCCAGTGTTCTTTCAGAACGGACATTCAGTGCTGCTGGAGGCTTTGTCACTGATCACAGGGTGCGCCTCTCCACCAGCTCTGTTGATCGACTGACCTTCATCAAAATGAATCAGGCTTGGATCAACACCAGCTACCAAGCACCCGATGCTGATATTAATGAATAATATATTTTTTGTTGAAATGTCGGATCCCTTTTAGACTGCTGATGCTGAGTGACTGTCCTCTTATGCTGCTGATGGAAAATCCTTCTCCTCCTCACTTTTCTTGCTGATAGCTAGTAAGAAATGTTGTGTTTCTGGGCTCCGCCACCAGTGCCTAAGGCACAATTTTTCAGCCCCTGTTTAACAGGGGCGCCTAATAACAATTTTTGTTGCAATACTTTGCACGTGGCTCCTTGTTGCGCTCCAATTGCAGTTATTGAGAGGGGTTGCAAGTGTTGTGTTGTGCTCAAGGCACAATTTTCCAGCCCCTGTTTAACAGGGGCGCTTAATAACAATTTTTGATGCAATAATTTGCACGTGGCTCCTTGTTGCGCTCCAATTGGAGTTATTGGGAGGGGTTGCAAGTGTTGTGTTGTGCCCAAGGCACAATTTTTCAGCCCCTGTTTAACAGGGGCGCCTAATAACAATTTTTGTTGCAATACTTTGCACGTAGCTCCTTGTTGCGCTCCAATTGGAGTTATTGGGAGGGGTTGCAGTGTTGTGTTGTGCCCAAGGCTCAATTTTTCAGCCCCTGTTTAACAGGGGCGCCTAATAACAATTTTTGATGCAATAATTTGTACGTGGCTCCTTTTTGCGCTCCAATTGGAGTTATTGGGAGGGGTTGCAAGTGTTGTGTTGTGCCCAAGGCACAATTTTTCAGCCCCTGTTTAACAGGGGCGCCTAATAACAATTTTTGATGCAATACTTTGCACGTGGCTCCTTGTTGCGCTCCAATTACAGTATGTTTGAGGGGTGACCTTTTTTCTAAAAAATTTCTTTCACACAACAATAATGGCCCTTTCATGTTGTGCAGGGACATTTCTAAACATGTGCCACTACTATAGACACCCAGCAGGTGTGATATTTAAAGGATTTTTTTTTTCACTTTAAGCATCATTAAAATGGCTGCTCCGCAAAAAACGGCTGTTTTTAAAAAAAATATTTCCATTGATACATGTTCCCTGGGGCAAGACCCGGGTTCTGAACGACGTTTTCCAACATTTAATTGAATTTTGGTCCTTAAAATTACCGTTTTTAAATTCGAACGTTCGGGTCCCATAGACTTCAATGGGGTTCGAAATGTTCGTGCGAACCCACGGTCTGTTCGAACGTTCTGGTGCGAACCGAACCCGGGGGTGTTCGGCTCATCCCTACTGTTATTCTGAGAGCCTTCAATATGGGAAGGAATTGGATGCTTAATTTGTGAGTTGTCTAGTGAACATATTAAATTGTTACTAGGCTCAACATATATGTGTATATAATATAATAATGTGTTGATTTGTGTGCTATTATAGTTTGATGTACATGTATTAGGTTAATGATATGGATTACCCAGCAGGGTGTGTATAACAGAAGATTGCATATCAGACTCTTCATCTGGAAAAATAATTCACACATACCCCCTGGCACTGGGGTGTGGGAATAGGAGAGCTTTGCATCAAACCACCTGGTGACGGCAAGATTAACCACTTAAGGACCGCCGCATGTACATTTACGTCGGCAGAATGGCACCGACAGGCACATCAACGTATATATACGTTGGTGCCTTGGGGGGGATCGGGGGTCCGATCGGACCCCCCCCCGTACATGCGGCGGTCCGCGCGGCTGCAGGAGCGATCCGACAAGTGGGGGCAGCTATCCGTTTTCATCCGCCCCCTCCGGATCGCTCCCAGCCAATGCGCGCGCCCGCCCGCCCTGTCACTTCCTCCTCCTGTGTAAACACAGGAAGGAGGAAGCGACGTGATCTCTCCCTCGGCGTTTGTTTCAAGCGCCGCTGAGGAGAGATCACAACACACCAAGTAAGTCTGCACCAACAGCACACTTACACACACACAAAAACACATTTAACCCCCGCGATCGCCCCCCCCCTCCCCCCTGTCACAGTGTCACTGAATGCAGTAATCATACATGTATGATTACTGTATTTAGTGTCAGTGTGACAGACAGTGTGACAGTCAGTCAGTGTTAGTGTCAGGGTAGCCCCCCCACCCCCCCCAATAAAGTTTTAACCCCTTGATTACTGCCCTAGTTAACCCTTTCACTCCCTATTGCCAGCGTCACTAAGCGATCATTTTTCTGATCGCTGTATTAGTGTCGCTGTTCCCGCTAGGTAGCTAATTTTTTTTTAATGCAATTTTTTTTTACTAAAGACATGTGGCTAAATAAATTTTGGCCTAAATGTTTGACTAAAATTTAGTTTATTGGTTTTTTATTATAACAAAAAGTAAAAAATATTGTTTTTTTTTCAAAAATGTCGCTCTATTTTTGTATATAGCGCAAAAAATAAAAATCGCAGAGGCGATCAAATACCACCAAAAGAAAGCTCTATTTGTGGGAAAAAAAGGACGTGAATTTTGTTTGGGAGCCACGTCGCAACGACCGCGCAATTGTCTGTTAAAGCGACGCAGTGCCGAATCGCAAAAACCCCTTGGGTCATTTGCCAGCGTATTGGTCCGGGTCTTAAGTGATTAAAGTGCCTAATTGCCTTGCCTGCAATCAGAACATCAAAAGGCCAGCTGTGGCTGGGATGCTGGCCTGGGTCAAGAAGTTTGATGATAATATGGCAGTGTCACCTGGTGGAGACAGCAACATACTTCCTGGAGGATGTTTGGGGGAATAACATACTTCCTGGGGATTAGGGTGAACGGCCCCTTATAGCTTCTCATTGGACAAAGGACTACACAAGCGTGCAAAGGGTGTTTCTGTGGGTTTTGTCTGAGACACCAAATACTGAGCCTTACATAAAGTATCATCTATGCTATTTTATTTCTATATGCCTTGTAATATTCATAGTTTTCTATGTTAGTTTTCGAATTTCTTTGTAAATAAAGCAGACCGTTGCTTCTTTGAGCATTGTGTTTATTTTTATAGCTAATTTTGTTATTATATCATCACCTTTATTATTATCAGAGCTTTGATAGACTAGCTAACTATAGGAACAGGCAACATAGTTAAAAGCAGCCTCTGCTGATTCAAATCTGTGATCTGTGCACATTAAGGCTATGCCACTGACCCAGCTGCTGGCCATATACAATCTTGTAAAGGGCCAGATGTGACCCCCTGGTTGTAGTTTATAGGATCCTGGGCCAAATTGTATGCTGATTTTCCTTATAAAATGCATACATTGTATAAACAAGCATCTTAGGCCGGATTCACACTAGTGCGGTGCGAATTTCAGCTCTCTTATCTTTGCAGAGAGATAACAGAAGTGTTCAGCAGATCCATTGCGTTTTAGCTGCAGATTAGCTGCGAATTTGGAGACCTGGGAGAGGGGAGGGGGGAAGTGTATTGAGCTGAATGAGAACAAATCCTGAAAATAAATGAACACATCTGCGAATCAGCTGCGTACCCATAGAAGATTTTGGGCCTGAATTCGCACCTGAGCCGCACTGCAAGTCATAAAATACGCACACGTTTTTTCGGCAGTGTGAATTACCCTCATTCAAAACAATGTATTTTGAAATGTTCTGCAATTTGGATGCGGTTTAAACCGCAACCAATTCGCATAGGTGTGAATCCGGCCTCAATGGTCAGTATGTCACTGGTTGAAATAAAAAGGGGGGAACTAATTTTCTTTTGCTTTTCTTTTGATCCACTTAATAGGAAAATCTGAGCCTGACTTACATATGTGAAAAGGCCACAGTCTATGGAAGCAACATTTTCAGGGTTCACAGGGTGTCCCATGGTTTATGTACTAATCATCTTTTTTAATGCAGTAGATATTCAGATATACTGTATACTGTAAAAAAAAAATCACTTTGGCTACGTTCACACTACATATTCATATTAATGGTCATTATTAATGTACGGTTAAGTTGCAAGATGAAGCATTAGACATGAAGAAGAGGTTGCAGTGCCCAGCCATACCATCTGCTTACCTCTATGAAATATTTCCCAGCTTATAACTGTTATATACTGTATAACCACATCCAAAATGTATGTAGGAATACCTTGTATCATATGTCAGACTACACAAATGTAGATTTCTGTACAGTATTATCTAGTAGGAGCTTATATGCTCAGACTGTAACACACAGACATCTATAATTTGACATAAAATCGTTGTAGCCTCCTTTTGTTGTCGGTCTCATTTTTCCTACTGAGCTTTATTTGCCTTTATATAGCACAGTACAATATTATGCTTGCACTTGATTTTTTGTGTTTCAATTTGGAAGAATATATGCATTTAATCAGTTAAAAGATGAAGCAATTAGTGTTGCCATGGTTACCATTTCAATTTCTGTAAAATGCTGTTGTATTTGCGGCCTAGTATTTATATATATAATGAATTCTATAAATTATGCAACACAAATTATATTTAGTACATCAGGATGATTTTGTATTCAGCGAGGTACATGTTGAAAGAATGTGGATTTAATCTGCACGGTCATGATTTGTTACATTGATACAGACATATTTTTAACATCCCAACCTGGTATACTTTTGTAATTACAGGTCTGTTCTTTGTAGAAAGAAACACATCGATTTATTAAAGAGAGTGTCCATATTTTAGCAAATGTTATCAAGTCTGTCCCAAAAGTTCCATTCACTCTGTATCATCCACACATTTCTAATTTGAATGCATTACAGACTATGCAGGTAAGTTACAAAATATTATAATGGCTTTGTGTCGAACTGGTTCCAAAAATTCTATTTTTGAGCTAGTCAAAGCAAGGTTTCACCCAAAAATGGAACTTCCACTCATTTGTCTCCTCCCTCCTCTGGTGCCACATTTGGCGCCTTTCAGGGGGAGTGAATACCTGTTTTTTTTTAGTCCCTACTTCTGGGGGACCAGGCCATGGCTAATTACATCAGCAGCCTGGCTCCCTCCTCCTTCCCCTGACGCCGGGCCAGGAGAAGAGTGCAGTGGTGCCTCACGGATGCGCCATAGGGACCTGGCCGAAGCCATAATGCTTAACTGCCTGGTTCCCTTACCAGCAACGGTAGCGGCTGCAGTGCCAACATCGCTGGACTCCTGGACAGGTGAGAGTCTTATTATTAAATGTCAGCAGCAGTATGTGTAGCTGCTGTCTTTAAATTTTTGCAGGGGTGGTAGGACCTCTGCTTTAACTGCAACCTATAGACAAACTAAGCAATATATGTCATGTTTTAGTTGTTTTAGTTGAGATTAGCTGTAGTTATCAAATATGGTACAGGGGTAGACAAAATATTTTACAGGAAGCCATTCATTTACAAAGCTATAATTAAAGTCAAAACGTTTATTTTTAGTTTTGGATGGACGAGAGAGAATATAGATTGCTAATTAGTTTTTGTTGCTGTCTGTGCACCCATTAATGATATTTACCCTCTCTATTTGTCCTGTTCACCTTTAGCATTGAAAATGAAAGTAAAAGAAAATCCCAAACTTTGGGTTGTCCTCAGAAAATAAATAGAAATCTTTCAATAGGGACACTAGTTATGGTGATCTGGGGGTCCTCAAGAAATTCCCTTACTTTGCTCTCACTTCCTTTTTGGCTATAGGGCAGAAAGTGAACAAAAATCTCCACAATGGGACACTGAGGCCCCGTACACAATTAAATAAATCTGTTCAAATCGGTCTGACAGACCGATTTGATCAGATTTGTCTGCTGGGCTATTTTGGTTTGATCGCTGTACACACGATCAAACCAAAATCCCCGCCGGCAGACAGCGCAGTGACGTGACGGTGACGTTGACACTGCCACGTCACCCCACCGGGAAGTAAAACACTTCCGCGCATGCGTCAAATCCATTCGACGCATGTGCGGGCAGATATGTCTGCTGGTTAGCGTACTAACCAGCAGACATATCGGACGGACGGATTCCCAGCAGACAGATTTTAAAGCATGCTTTAAAATCTGTCTGCTGGAAAAATCTGTCTGTCCGCCTGTACACACGATCGAATTTGTCTGCTGAAACGGTCTGTCAGACCGTTTCCAGCAGATAGATTTGATCGTGTGTACGCGGCCTGATGGTGAAAAAAATCTAATAGGGTTATATTTCTCCCTTGCTCTAGCCAAAATAAAAAAATATTTTGCCTTTAGTTCTATTTTAATTTCCTTTTTACACTTGGGTTAGGATTACATGAGTGAACATGCAGCCCTGCTGTGTCAATAATATTTGTTCTTAGATCAGAGCCTCTGAAACCTAGTACAGTGGAACTTCGGTTTAAGAGTAACTCGGTTTAAGAGCGTTTTGATTTGCGAGCAACTTTTTTTTTTTTAATTCTGAGTCGGTTTGCGAGTGTTGACTCACAAGACGAGCAGAATTCAAGCTAAATAGGCCTGCAGTACCCCGTTTGGCCTGAGGTACGGGGGTGCAGAAGCCAAGAAAAGCCGAACATTGGCCTGCAGTACCTCATTTTGCCTGAGGTACGGGGTGCAGGAAGCAAGCCGAAGTGTCCTTGGGCCTTTTTGGTAATTTTCGACGCTCTCTGGCCGTATTCGGTATTGCATCCCACTGAAGTCAATGTGGAACAAATTATTTTCCTTTCTATTGACTTCAATAGGAAAACTCACTTTGATATATGCGAGTACTTTGGATTACGAGCAGTGGCAGCTGGTGCTCAAATTTTTTTGGGGGGGGGCGCAAAGGAAGTCTCACTGTGCCCAAACGCAGCCACTGTTCCATGCCATCAAACGCAGTCACTGTGCCATCAATTTGCACCACTGTGCCATGCCATCAAACGCAGCCACTGTGCCATCAATTTGCACCACTGTGCCATGCCATCAAACGCAGCCACTGTGCCATTAATTTGCACCACTGTGCCATGCCATCAAATGCAGCCACTGTGCCATGCCATCAAATACAGTCACTGTTCCATCAATTCGCACCACTGTGCCATGCCATTAAACGCAGTCACTGTGCCATCAATTTGCACCACTGTGCCATGCCATCAAACGCAAGCCACTGTGCCATAAATTTGAACCACTGTGCCATGCCATCAAACGCAGCCACTGTGCCATCAATTTGCACCACTGTGCCATGCCATTAAACGCAGTCACTGTGCCATGCCATCAAATGCAGTCACTGTGCCATCAATTCGCACCACTGTGCCATGCCATTAAACGCAGTCACTGTGCCATCAATTGTCACCACTGTGCCATGCCATTAAACGCAGCCACTGTGCCATCAATTGTCACCACTGTGCCATGCCATTAAACGCAGCCACTGTGCCATCCATTGTCACCACTGTGCCATGCCATTAAACGCAGCCACTGTGCCATCCATTGTCACAACTGTGCCATGCCATTAAACGCAGCCACTGTGCCATCAATTGTCACAACTGTGCCATGCCATTAAACGCAGTCACTGTGCCATCAATTGTTACCACTGTGCCATGCCATTAAACGCAGCCACTGTGCCATCAATTGTCACCACTGTGCCATTCCATTAAACGCAGCCACTGTGCCATCCATTGTCACCACTGTGCCATGCCATTAAACGCAGCCACTATGCCATCCATTGTCACCACTGTGCAATTCCATTAAACGCAGCCACTGTGCCATCAATTGCCACCACTGTGCCATGCCATTAAACGCAGCCACTGTGGCATCCATTGTCACAACTGTGCCATGCCATTAAACGCAGCCACTGTGCCATCAATTGTCACCACTGTGCCATGCCATTAAGCGCAGCCACTGTGCCATCAATTGTCACCACTGTGCCCTTTAATGGTCGCCGCTGTGCCAAAGGTCGCCGCTGTGCCAATTGTCCCCACTGTGCCCTGTAAATTGCTTTCTCCCCCCCTCGCCCGGCACTTACCTTTACTGGAGGTGACTGACAGGCATCTCAGCCAATCAGGTTACAGGTAGCCAGAACCGGCCAACCTGATTGGCTGAGACACCTGTCATCTTATCCAAGGGGCGTACAGTCTGTGCGCTCCGAGAATAAGCTTCCAGGACCCGAGGGCTGTACTGGGAAAGCCTATCAGAGCTGTTGGCTCTGATAGACATTTCCGTACAGCCAACCAGCTGGCGTTATTCAGATGGCCGGACACGAGCGCCGACCATCTGAATAACAGCGACAGCGGCGATAATAACATAGATTCGTGCAATGCATAAATCTATGTTATTAGACTCAGTGGCGGTGAGAGCCAGAGGGGGCGGCGCTCCAGCGCCCTCTATGGACGAACCGCCACTGATTACGAGCATACTCCTGGAGCGGATTATGCTCGTAATCCAAGGTTCAACTGTACAGTCTTTTAGCTCATGTCTATACATTGCTATGAGAGCATTATACTGGCTCTTAAATTGAAACTGTGGCCAGGCTATGGACATTCATCCTTCAGTTTTACAGCAGAACCAAAAATTGTTCAAATAGTTCTCTTAGGCTCCTAGCTAATTTCCTCGTGCTTCTCCTCTCAGCTATGACTTGGGAGACTTTAAAGCGGAGGTTCACCCTCAAAATGAACTTTTTTGCTAACCTATCTGCAGCCTTAATAAAGGCTTGTAGTGTTGTCATTTTTTTTTTAATGTATACACTTACCTGTCTTCAGCTGCACTTCCGGGTCTTCTTCCTTGCGGGGAGTGGGCGTTTCGCTTCTTTTCCCCGACGGGGAGCTCTGCGCAATGTCTCCTGGGAGTGAGTGATGATCCTCCCAGGAGACGATTGACGTGCGGGTAAAGCGCGTCATCGCCTTCCGAAAATATCCGACTAGGACTCGGCTCTTTACTAGGCTATACGGCGCCTGCGCCTGCCGTGTAGAGCTGACTGCGCAGGCGCCGTAAAGTGCCGAGTCCCTGTCGGATATTTTCAGAAGCCGATGACGCGCTTTACCCGTACGTCAATCATTCATGCGACGCCTACTCCCCGGGGGGGGATCGAGAACCCGGAAGTCGGGTGAAAACAAGAAAAAAAGGTGAGTACAGCCCGAAAAAAAAAAAAAAAAACAGCAAATCCAGCATACTGTTGATGTCAGCAGTATGCTGGATATAACAGTATATCTAGATTTAAGGGTGAACCTCCTCTTTAAGCATTCTAATCTCTAATGAAAACACAGAGCAGAGAATAACTTTAGTGCATTTGCTGTGAAGATAAATTGCTCCTCAGTGCTTTCAGGTTCAGAGGTCAGTGAGGGCTTTTTTAAAAGCTTATTTACTACTTGTTAAAATAATAGTGGGTTTTACTTCGAAACTAAACACTTTGCACAATCTATTTCTTCTAACCATAGTAATATGATACAATGCGAACATATTTTAAATAGGAAATTCAAAACAGTTTCATATCTACTGGTCATGCCCAGAGATGTGCTGCTTTTGGTTTGAGGTGAGGTAAAAATCCTTTTACAAACTCTAACAAACACATGTTGAACTTGACCCGGCCATATTCTGCTTGGTCTGTTATCATCAAATATGCCCAAGGATGCTAAACCTTTGGCCTCATATGTGTTAACAGTTGAAAGATACTTCTTACATCTTGAGAAAGGTGGGCTGTGTTTTGCCAAAACGTTGACATCAATTAAACTACATTGGAAAATTCCTCCTGTTGTAAGTCCCATTGTGTGCACCCTCTGCCTGCTTCGTAAGCAGTGAGATGCTTGATAGCATTTTATTGGCATCAGGTACACGGACCATCTATCTTTGAACACGATGCACATATACAAGAGATCAATCTTATGGAAGCTTTTACAGCTTGACTAAATAATATGCTTTTTCACTATGAGCAAGTTTGGAAACCATGGACCCATCTTGAGGCACCCACTTAAGTTACCTTACAGCAGTAGTCCCTCCTCTCCCTATTTCTTCCTGTTGCCTCTTGCTTATGTTTCCTTCTTTCCTGCACTTATATACTCTTTGCTTTCTTTTTTTTTCTCATTCTTTCAGATTCAATTTTTAACCTTAATTTACTACTGGTTTATGTAAACCTAATATGGGTTTATAGATAAGTTAACAGATGGGTATCAAAGGCTACAATATTGCACAATGTCACTTTTTGCGTATATGCTACTTAGAGGCCCTGGCAGGCCCTGATATGATTACCACATGCAAATAGTTGTTATTAGAGTATATTGTTTGTGTCCATGTACCTATGGAGTTGTTATCACTAACTTTACCCAAGATGACTACTCTTTTTATTAATTTTCGTCTGGAGTTTCTGAATACTTGAATCTTTGCTTAACAACTTTTGATTGTGAAGTGCATAACACGGCAGCCTTGTTAAAGGGGTTGTAAAGGAACACATTTTCCCCCCTAAATAGCTTCCTTTACCTTAGTGCAGTCCTCCTTCACTTACCTCATCCTTCGATTTTGCTTTTAAATGTCCTTATTTCTTCTGAGAAATCCTCACTTCCTGTTCTTCTGTCTGTAACTACACACAGTAATGCAAGGCTCTCTCCCTGGTGTGGAGAAAGCCTCTTGAGGGGGAGGGGGAGCAGGAGTGTTAGGACGCCCACTAACACACAGCTCCTTTCTCTATCTGCAAAGTAGAGAGTGTCCTGACCCTCCTGCTCGCCCCCTCCCCCATCAAGAGGCTTTCTCAACACCAGAAAGAAAGCCTTGCATTACTGCGTGTAGTTACAGAAAGAAGAACAGGAAGTGAGGATTTCTCAAAAGAAATAAGGACATTTAAAAGCAAAATGGAAGGATAAGATAAGTGAAGGAGGACTGCACTAAGGTAAAGGAAGCTATTTAGGGAAAACATTTTTTACCTTTATAACCCCTTTAATATATAAATTTGGAATGATATTTCTATATTTTATAAAATTCAATACAAATGTAATGTACATTAAAAATAAGAGAGGTGGGTGCTTGTGCAGTTGTTTTTCACTGCTTTCTGTGTTTTCATATTACAACTGATGGATTTTGGTGGAGTACAAGACAGCAGCCCTTTAAAGTTTGCCTTACACAAGTCAAGCATCCTTTAACTGGAAAACTGGACACACTTTCAAGAAGGTAAGAATGCTTTAAAAAAAAAAATCTAAATTAGAACTACAGATAAGATCAATGGATTTTAGGCTGGAAAGGTATAGAGATAGTAGCGTGTTACCATTTCATTTCAAAATCCTCATTCCTCCAATAAATGATATATAGTGCAGCAAAAAGCAGTCTTTTTTCTCAGTATAAATAACATCAAAGGACATAATCAAGATGTTTTTTTGTCACATAGTTTAGAAGGACACCACTTCTTCCTGGCTGCTGTCATTCCTGACATGTTCCCATGCTCTACTTTCACCGACTCACTTTGAAGGACCTCAATTGTGCTCTGCATAGAAAGAAGTCTGTATCATCCTGGCAACTCCCAGAGAGAATTTCTATCTCATAGAAGCAGCGCTAATAACTCTTTTCTCCAACTTCACATCCCATCTGGGAGGCTGATATCAGCAGTTCTCAAAAAATCCCAGTCTGAAAATCCAATGTTTTATCCACATCCTTATTATCAAATTGTGTCACTTGCTTATAATAACAATCATGCTTATATTTTTCCAAACCTGTGTAAGTGGCTTTGTAAAAAAGGGCAAATTGTCTTAAGCAGATAAGCTGTTGTTCATAATTAGTGGTACTCACACTGGCCGATGCAAGTCATACTGGGCATCTTTAAACATTTTGCTGTACATAAAAAAAATACTAGAATCATCATAGCAGTTTTTATTAATCATAGAGTTAATTTGGTATCATAAACAGCTTAATGTTTCATATTTAGCATAATGATGTTTGGTCCAAACACTAAGTTAAGTTTTACCTAATTCGCATTTAAATTCTAAGGCTGCTTACACACGATCGGTCAAAACCGATGAAAACGGACTGAAGTTCAGTTTCATCCTTCCAAACCGATCGTGTGTAGGCCCCATCGGTCAGTTGTCCTTCGGTCCAAAAAAAGAGAACTTGCTTTAAAATTGAACCGATGGACGCCTGACCGATGGGTCAAAACCGATCGTTAGTATGCAAAGGCATCGTTCAAAAGGCCCCGCATGCTCAAAATCAAGTCAACGCATGCTTGGAAGCATCAAACTTTTTTCAGCATGTTGTGTGTTTTACGTCACCGCGTTCTGACACGATCGTTTTTTTTAACCGATGGTGTGTAGGCACATCAGACCGTCAGTCGGCTTCGTCGGTTAATCCAGACCTCAAATTTTCCACTCGCCTACTCGCATTTTGTGAGTGGAAAATTAGGTCTGGCAAGGAGCTGGGCTGCCTGGGAGAGGGGGGGCGAGCACCACTGGCGGCCGTTGTTGATTGGGAGCTGTTCTCCCAGCGATCGCCTATGGCAGAGAGCACCGAGGCAGAGGAGGACCGCGGCACCACCGAGCGGCAGAGCCCACTGCCACAGCACAACACTGAACCCCTCTCCACTCGCTCTCACGCACAGCCCCCTCCCAACCCCGCGCCTGCATTACAGAACACATCCCAGCATTAGATTTGCATTCTGTCTATTACAGGCGTGGCCAGGAGGAGGCGGGGCTGTGTGTGAGAACGAGCAGAGCAGAGAAAAGCTCAATGCCATGCAGTGGCAGAACTGCCGCCCGCAAGCCAGCCTGTCTGCTGTTAGAGGTGACAGGAGCGAGCCGGGACACATTACAGCCACAACTTCATTGCCTTTTACATTTTACATCAATCACTGTCGTTTTTACATCTCCGCCCTCTGTACCTCCCCCTACTTCTCCTCCAGCTGTTTTTTCAAGCGCGGCCACTGTCGTGCAGGAATACAGTGACATCCCAGAGGTGGAGCCTCCTGGCCTCTGCTGTTTGAGTGGGCGGGGTGGGGGTGACCTACGAGATCACGCCCTTTTAATGTGACAGTGAGCAGAGGGAGACAAGCCAGTGTGTGTGGACTGTGGAGGTAAAATAATCTTGCCATACCTTGTGTAGCTTGCAGGCACCTCTATGCTAAATCTGCTGGATTACTCCAGTTTAGCATGGAAGTGCTGCCTGTTAGCTAACAATTGGGCTAAATGATTGTCACTGTCTCCAGGTTTTCACTGCCCCCTGGTGTATACCCTCCTGACCTTCCCCTGGTGTATACCCTCCTGGCCCTCCCCTGGTGTATACCCTCCTGACCCCTCCCTGGTGTATACCCTCCTCACCCCTCCCTGGTGTATACCCTCCTGACCCCTTCCTGGTGTATACCCTCCTGACCCCTCCCTGGTGTATACCCTCCTGACCCCTCCCTGGTGTATACCCTTCTGACCCCTTCCTGGTGTTTGCCCTCTTGACCCTCCCTGCCTTTATCTCAACCCCCCCACCACTATCACCACTGCCTCTGACTGAACCCCCACCACCACCGCTGCCTCTGACTGAACCCTCCACCATCACCACATCTGCATTGGATGGAACCCCCAATCACCACTGTTGCATGTAATGTCTAACTGTCTAATACATGAAATTTACATGAAAGCACAATGTCTTGGTCCAGCCCTGGTTATGCCACCACAGTGGGCCACACCACCCAGCAACACCGCGGCCCCCTTCCACCCCAACGCCCCCCACCACAGGCGACCGCCGCAAGCCTACATTGATGGGCACAGGTGAGGCTGTACTGAGGGGAACTGATAAAGTTGTTAATATTTATTTTTGCAACTTAATTTTGGATAAAACATTTAAGTGTCATTTCAGGAGATGATTTATGAGGGCGTGATTAGCGGCAGAATTAGGGGCAGGGCATGGTAGGGGTTGGGTGGGGAAACTGGTGGCGAGTAAACCCTTGAGATCTGGCTAGTGGCTCAAGACTTGAAATTTGAAGCCCTGGGTTTACCGATGAAAACTTTCCTTCGGGCCGTTCTCGTCAGGTGGACTGATTGTGTGTACGCGGCCTAACAGTATATTTCTATTTGCGCTGTTAAATATACCATTAGTAGCATTATTGCCAAATCTGTTCAAATAAAATAAAAATACCTGCTGATCCTGTTCTGTAGTTCCAGCACACACTTCCTGCAGTTAAAACTCTGCTCCTCCATAGATACAGTAAGTGAGTTGACATTGTTACCCTAGAACAGAAATTGTATTACTGTCAGGATCCCCAGATGAAGCAAAAGAAGAAAAATGAAAACTAATGTAGCCATTACATCATGGACTTGTAAAAGTGATACATTTTTGTTCTTGGCTTTAGATATTCTTTATTATAAAACTCCAGTATTGATTAGGAAAATACCTCTCTAGGTGAGGTGAACTATATTTTTTTTCAAGGTTTTTTAAAAATCTGATTGCTGTTTCTCAGATTATTCAGTACTGGATATATATTTGAAGCACATACCAGCCATGTTATCTAAATGACTGCTAAGTGGGAGGATCTGCCACCACTATCACTGTGTGATTACTGTTAGCGTTGTAATAGGAAAAGTAGTAGACTATGCATCTCTTTCATCTGTCAGACTCTTTGAAATTGCCTTACCAAAACTGAAGCTTATTTTGCAGGGTCACCTAAAATTTGACTTCGGGATTAGTGCATATTTGTGGGGAGAGCATTACGCCAATTACTTAAGCTGTTTTCCAGTCATACCTGTTTCTTTTTTTTGCTCACTTAGGCTGCATTCACACCTAGGCGTAGGCGATTTGCGGCGTTTTATGGCGTTTTTTTCGTTGTTTTTCCCGTTGTTTTGTCGCGCATATTTGCGCGTATTCGCGCGTTTGCACGCGTTTGTATACAGCGTGGTTCGACGTTTTTCTACTGCAACGTTTTTTATTTTACCCAATAGGAAAAATGTTCATCGCTGTCATCATTTGTTGCTATGTTAGGATTTTTTTTTCCTCTTCCTGGGTGAATATACCTCTTCCGGGTCATCCTGTGCCTCCTACTCCATAATATTTACTACTGAAAATGAGTGATGATGAGATGGCGTGTATGCTGGCAGCAGCCACTGCTACCTCATATCTGCTGTACCAGAGAGAGAGGACAAGCAAGAGTGCACGCAGATATTGGATCCACCCCGTCATTGCTGGTCGGGAAGAGAGAGGCCAATTTTGGGTCATGTACAATGATCTACGTGACCATGAGGAGAAATTTCTGGACTACACCAGGATGTCCATAAAAAGGTTAGTCAAAATTAAATGGATTCATTCTTTTTGACATTGTACCTTTCCATGACCACTAAAATCCCCATTTATCTTTAATAACAGCTTTGATGAGTTGCTTGAACTACTCAGCAGTAGATTGCAGAGGATGGACACCTACTTCCGCAATAGTATTCCCCCTGTGGAGCGACTTATCATCACACTGAGGTAATTTTAAAACTCTTTTTCAAATCTATCATGCTGAAATCTGTCTCTTTTTAAAAAATGGTTCAAAACTGATGCTCTCTTCCTGCTAATAGCGCCAAAAGACAAGAAAAAACAGAGGTGATGAAAAACCAAAACAAAGCTATGACAAAAAGTATGCCAATTACGTTTAGAGCCACATCGCATGACCGTGCAATTAATCGCAAAAAAAACTGCCCGGGTCCTTCTGACTAGCTGACTAGGTCAAGGTCTGGTTACAGACTATTGCATATATTACCCAATATTAATATATTTGTATATGCATCTAAAAAAAAGCAAACACACGTTTTAGAAGGTTTAATTTTTTTTTTTTTTTTTAAAACTATTCAAAAAATTCGGTACATTAAATTTTTAAAACATTTTTTTAAAAAAAGCAAACACACGTTTTAGAAGGTTTAATTTATTTTTTATTTTTTTAAAACTATTCAAAAAATTCGGTACATTAAATTTTTAATGTTCGATATGTAAATAACAAAAGAAATAGAGCTAACGTTGCTCTTTAGAACAATTTTTTTTTTCAGAGGTTTTGAAAGGTTGGCGAGGATTCCTCTCGCTCGTCTGGTGATATAACCACAGTCATGGCTTGGCCAAAATGTGACCAGCTGGAGGTTGAGGGGCTATCATGCGGCCAATGGGAAGGTGGTGGTGGTGGTGGTGTTGGTGGAGGATTATAAGGTGGTAGTCTAGGCAGATGTGGGTAAACAGAAGAAGTTGATGTTGTCAGAGCAGGGTAAGTAGAAGATCGTGTCGGCAGATGAGGGTATGTAGAAGAAGTTGTTGTCGTCGTCTGAGGATGGTAAGTAGAAGGTGGTGTGGGCAGATGAGTGTAAGCAGAAAGTGTTGTGGTAGTCTGAGGAGGGTAAGTAGGAGGTGGTGTGGGCAGATGAGTGGTAGCAGAAAGTGTTGTGGTAGTCTGAGAAGGGTAAGTCGGAGGTGGTGTGGGCAGATGAGTGTAAGCAGAAAGTGTTGTGGTAGTCTGAGAAGGGTAAGTCGGAGGTGGTGTGGGCAGATGAGTGTAACCAGAAATTGTTGTCGTCTGAGGAGGGTAAGTCGGAGGTGGTGTTGATCGAGGTAGGTGGGTGGGAATAGGTGGTCCTGACAAAACAGGAAGTGGTGGTGCTGACAGACGGCGGGGGGTGAGTAGCATAGGGACTATAGGGTGGTGGAGGTTCTGAGAATTCATAGGCTTGGTCAGGAGGTATAAAGGTTGCAATGTACCTTATGGTACGGGCCAACATTATTGCCTGCAGATTTTTGGGAACCCTGTCTATTAGCTCCCCCAGACATCTAGCGGACATTTGTCCGTATGAACGGTTGCTTGACAGTTTGTCTGACATGTCTGACATCAGGGCCGGCCTTAGGCCTTTAGGCGCCCTGTGCGAGAAAGCTTTACAGCGCCCCCTACTGACCACGCCCCTCAGTAACTACGCCCCTTGGTAACCACACCCATTTCTCCAATACCGGCTCCATTTAAAGCCTTCCATTCCTTTATTCACACAGTATAATAACGCCACTTATAAAGTAAATCACACGGTATAATAACACTACCTGTAAATTTACTATCAAATATCAAACATAATTACAATAAAGTATTTTTTAACTTTTGTATTTACTATTCCTTTAAGAAACACCCTATTTAAAAAAGAAAATACAAAACAGACATTAAGCAGTGCACTTAATAAAAAAAAAATTACTTACAGAAAAAAGGTTTTACATCCGCTGCCTGCATCTGTGGATTCTTGCCCTCCTTTGTCTTCTCAGTGCGCATGGCGTATGAGCTCCTCATCCCTGCTCCTCATAGCAAGGCAAGGACAGCCGCCATGCCGTCTTTCCGGCAGAATCTGCCTGCGGCCTGCCAGGTGTACCTGTCACTACTGTGTACCCCTCTCCACAACTGCACCTCTGGGCCCCTTTACATTACACATCCTGCACCTCTGGGCCCCATTACATTACAAAGCCCCCTGCCCTTCTGGACCCCTTTACATTACACAACACCCATTACATTACAAAGCCCCCTGCACTTCTGGACCCCTTTACATTACATAGCACCCTGCCCCTCTGGGTGGACCCCTTTACATTACACAGCACCTTGCACCACTGGGCCCCTTACATTACACAGCACCCCCACAGCTCTGGACCCCTTTACATTACACAGCACCCTGCATCTCTGGACCCCTTTACATTACACAGCACCCTGCACCTCTGGGCCCCTTACATTACACAGCACCCTGCACCACTGGGTCCCTTACATTACACAGCACCCTGCACCACTGGGCCCCTTACATTACACAGCACCCTGCACCACAAGACCCCTTTACATTACACAGCACCCTGCACTTCTGGACCCCTTTACATTACATAGCACCCTGCACCTCTGGATGGACCCCTTTACATTACACAGCACCCTGCACCACAGGGCCCCTTACATTACACAGCACCCCACAGCTCTGGACCCCTTTACATTACATAGCACCCTGCACCTCTGGATGGACCCCTTTACATTACACAGCACCCTGCACCTCTGGGCCCCTTTACATTACACAGCACCCTGCACCTCTGGACCCCGTTACACTACACAGCACCCTGCACCTCTGGACCCCTTTACACTACACAGCACCCTGCACCTCTGGACCCCTTACATTACACAGCACCCTGCACCACAGGGCCCCTTACATTACACAGCACCCCACAGCTCTGGACCCCTTTACATTACACAGCACCCTGCACCTCTGGGCCCCTTACATTACACAGCACCCTGCACCTCTGGACCCCATTACACTACACAGCACCCTGCACCTCTGGACCCCTTTACACTACACAGCACCCTGCACCTCTGGACCCCTTACATTACACAGCACCCTGCACCTCTGGACCCCTTTACACTACACAGCACCCTGCACCTCTGGACCCCTTACATTACACAGCACCCTGCACCACAGGGCCCCTTACATTACACAGCACCCCACAGCTCTGGACCCCTTTACATTACACAGCACCCTGCACCTCTGGGCCCCTTTACATTACACAGCACCCTGCACCTCTGGACCCCATTACACTACACAGCACCCTGCACCTCTGGACCCCTTTACACTACACAGCACCCTGCACCTCTGGACCCCTTACATTACACAGCACCCTGCACCTCTGGACCCCTTTACACTACACAGCACCCTGCACCTCTGGGCCCCTTACATTACACAGCACCCTGCACCTCTGGGCCCCTTACATTACACAGCACCCTGCACCTCTGGGACCCTTACATTACACAGCACCCTGCACCTCTGGGCCCCTTACATTACACAGCACCCTGCACCTCTGGACCCCTTTACGCTACACAGCACCCTGCACCTCTGGACCCCTTTACACTACACAGCACCCTGCACCTCTGGGCCCCTTACATTACACAGCACCCTGCACCTCTGGACCCCTTTACGCTACACAGCACCCTGCACCTCTGGACCCCTTTACATTACACAGCACCCTGGACCCCTGTACATTACACAACCCCACACCTCTGGACCCCTTTACATTGCACAGCACCTTGCACCTCTGGGCCCCTTATATTACACAGCACCCTGCACCTCTGGGCCCCTTACATTACACAGCACCCTGCACCTCTGGGCCCCTTACATTACACAGCACCCCACAGCTCTGGACCCCTTTATGCTACACAGCACCCTGCACCTCTGGACCCCTTTACATTACACAGCACCCCACAGCTCTGGACCCCTTTACATTACACAGCCTCGGACACCTGTATGTTACACAGACACCCCCTAACAGTTTTGGACCCCCTGCATGTTATGCAGACCCCCGTACAGTGCATTCCCCTCCCCCTACAATACAGATCTCTCCTTACAATAGTGCGAACCCCCCCCCCACAATACAGAACCCCCCTACAATAGACCACCCCTACAATAAAGAACCACCCCCCCACAATACAGAAAACACCCCCCCCCCTACAATACAGATAAACCCCTACAGTGCAGACCCCCCAACAATCCAACAATAAAGAACCCCTCCACACACACACAATACAGAAAACACCACCCCCTACAATACAGATAAACCCCTACAGTGCAGACCCCCCTAAAATACAGACGACCCCCCCCCCTTCAGACCTGTAAAGCAAGCAGGCTCAGATAACCTGCTTGCCGCGTGCTGCACACACAGCACAGTACAGGCAAGGGGGAGGCGGCTTCACTGCTCGGCTGCGTGACTGAGACAGTCACAGGCAGCCGAGACTCAGACAGACCACGGGTGTGCCGACGGCTCGCTGGGATGCGGCTTGCACGGCACCACCCCTGCAAAGCCAGGCACCCGGCAAGGTCCTCTTCAGTGGGGGGGGGGGGCGCCGGCACCGGCCTGACACCCACAGTGTGCGGCACGCCCCCGCCCACTACTTAATACGTGAGCAAATTTAAAAAATCTGTGCGGTCGCCAGGCGCCCATGTTGCTATGGCGCCCTGTGCGATCGCACTGTCCGCACACCCCAAAGGCCGGCCCTGTCTGACATGATGTCCAACATTCTGTCGATATTGGGGTCTGGATCTGTAGCCTTCCTTCTCGCCCCTCTTGCAGGTCCACGAGGAAACACCCTTGGCGTGGACTCTTCGTCTCCTACCGGTGTAGCCGATGTGGACCTCGACAACGCTTTCCGGCTCTGGACCCGCGAGAGCCTGATCGCCTGAAGCTAAGCTGGAATTTTCTGTGTCGACAGGGGCGGTTGGAGCAGCCTCCTCCCAGCAGTTTTCAGTACTGAAAATATAAATGAGTTATTCTAACTTACTTATTAACATTTCGATTACTGACCTTAGTACAGATAATAGCTTACCTCCCCAAAGCCAGAATTGGTCGTAAGAACTCCAATTCTTTGGAATGGATGTAGTCCCTTGGGGCACACGCTGACGATCCACTTCTCCTTTCTTGTTGTGCCCTCAAATGGCGAGTCATGGCGTCACGGATGCTCTTCCACTTTGACTTGAGCATTTTCACTGTCAAAAACAAAAAAAATATATATATATTATTTTCTTTGTAGGTATCTATCAACTGGACAATCCCTAGGAAGCCTACATTATGCCTTCCGTATCGGAAAGTCAACAGCGAGCTACATTATACGTGACACCTGCACTGCAATTTGGGAAGTGCTCAAGGAAATTGTGTTTAAAAAACCTACAGCAGAGGACTGGGCACAGATTTCTGAAGTATTCTGGCAACGCTGCAACTTCCCCAATTGTCTCGGAGCAATTGATGGGAAACACATTCGTATTGTGAAGACCATGGCTAGTGGAAGCCAGTACTTTAACTACAAAAAATACTTTTCGTTTGTGTTAATGGCTGTGGCTGATGCCAATTATTGTTTCCGATACATAGACATTGGGTCGTATGGCAGCAGCGCGGACTCCACTATGTTTGGGAACTCTTCTTTTGGACACATGCTGCGTACAGATGATCTGGACCTACCGGAATGCACTCCACTCCCGGGCACAAATGGCCCTCCCCTACCCAGTGTATTTGTTGGTGATGAGGCCTTTTCTCTAAGTACACATCTTCTACCGCCTTATTCGGGCCATAATCTGACTGTGGAGAAGAGTGTGTTCAACTATCGCCTAACCAGAGCACGGCGAGTAGTTGAATGTGCTTTCGGTATATTGGCTAATAAGTGGCGGGTCCTACACACTCCAATAGTGCTGAATATGCAGAATGCAGTCAGTGCTGTTAAAGCTGCGTGTGCCTTGCACAACTTTGTACGGGAGCGTGATGGCTTTGATTTTGAGGAGCCTGTTTCTGAGAACCTGGAAAGAGCTCATTGGACTGGTGTACGTGGGAACAGACAGGGTACACATGTCCGTGATCAATATGCGGCATACTTCATGTCTCCTGCAGGACAGGTCCCATGGCAGCTTGATTCAATTTAATAATTTCACTTTTTCTGTTTTTTTATAACTGTACTGTTTGCTGCGCTGTTTTGAAAAAATAAAAAAAATTGATTGATGTATTCAGAAGTCTCATGTTGATTTTATTTAGATATGTTTTTACCTTTGGGTGCAGTATCCCTACGATATCAAATTGGGGTCAGAATTGTGCCTCATGACATTGTGCCGGATAAAGGCTACATAGGGACATATGTACATAGGGACAAAGATTGGTCAATCCCCCCAGTTACCCCCCTCCCCCCACAGTTAGAACACTATATAGGGTACACATTTAACCCCTTCCTCACCCCCTAGTGTTAAACACTTCCCTGCCAGTCACATTTATACAGTAAGCAGTGCATATTTATAGCACTGATTGCAGTATAAATGTGAATGGTGTTAAAAATGTGTCAAAAGTGTCCAATGTGTCCGCCATAATGTGGCATTTTTAATAAAAATAGACTTACAGGTAAGCCTTATTATAGGCTTATCTGTAGGCAAAAGTACAAAAAGTGGGTTTACAAACCTTAATGTAATAAAAAACAATCATTCTGTTATCTCCCTATTGTCATTTTTTTGTTTGCAGGAGTTTACCTTTGTTATCCTTGTCCAGGATGTGTGCCCAGTTCGGGTACACCTGACTGCCAATTTGGTTCCATGCCTTTCTCCGAACAGTTCGCAGTTTATAGGACGGATCCCTAGTGTCATATAGACAGGGTTTCTCCTTCACCATCCGGATGAATTTTTCCTGATCCAGGAGAGACACGGTTTCATCGAGTTGATCCTCATCCTCCATGATGCTGTACTCCTATGTCTTTTTATAATGTAAAATGGAGATTTTTGGACTTCCTGTGTAAATTATTTCATTTTTGTGTCATTTCCTCTATTTCATTTGAGCTGAATAGGCGTCAAAACGCTCATACAAACGCTTGTTGTTGCGCTATATGCGCAAATTGGGCGTTTTACATTACTTTCAATGGAAAAAAAAAACGCTCAAATACGCCGAAACCGCGCGATTCGCGCGACAAAAAAGGGTCCGGGACTTGTTTGAGCTACAGGCGATTGGCGTCAGGCGCATCGGCGTGCAGATGTGAACCATCTCCATAGGCTGTAATGTATTTTTGTCCCTCTAGCGTATCTGAGCGTCGCGCTACAGGCGACAAAACGCCTAGGTGTGAATGGAGCCTTACTATTCAGTATTCTTAAGTGACGAGTCGTAAACCCGGCTCTGCTAACCACAAACTGCATTGTAGCTTTATAAAAACTAAATGCCAGTTGCACTTTTGACTGCTTAGTAGATCTTAATTTGTGATCAAGGTGTTTATCAGGCAATCACAAAGTTTTTTTTATAAGCTTCAAGCTGTTTTCTTGAAGCCCTAAAGCATATTTTAACTCCGATCTGTGGATGTTGAATACAGATCTTGATGTTAGTGCTTAGTGTTGCTTTAACCAAGCCTTTAGCAGGCAATAACTGGCTTTTAGCAAACTTCAAGCAGTTCTGATTGTTAAGAAAACTGCTTGATGCTTGCTGAAAGATTTGTGGATACTTTGGGGGCACATTAGACTTTAATAGCTAAAGCCTTTGTGAATTAAAATTAATGCACATGGCCTTGGTTTTTTATTTTGCTATGCTCAGTATTATTATAATTGCATGTATTTATTTTGTATAGCCTGTTGTAAAGCTCTATAGAATTTGATAGTGCTATAAAAATATAGGATTATAAAAATTATAACATATTATAACACATTATAAAATATATAGTCAGTTATTCCACTTAAATAAGGCAGTGTCATGCTTGTTAGCCCTCATTGGTTACCTAAACCAGTGTTTTTAACTTTTTTTTAAGTGGGCCCCTATAAAGACTTGGCAGCGAAGTAGACAAGTAGTAAATAGAAATAAGCTGTAATTAGGTTAACAAGGCTTAGCAAGAGGAGTATAAGGATACAGCAGAAGGTATGAGTAATGTATTTGCCTTATTCTGTAGTGTATGACATATGGAGAAACAGACCTGTGTTGGCACTGCATTGTACCTTGGAGGCTTATAGGCAGATTGCTTTCTGGAGTATGGTTTTAGTTAGTGGTTGCCTCAGGCCAGGGAAGAGGTTAATGTGTACGGTTCCTGGGCTTTTTGGATCCAGCCTGCCCACTGGTGTTATATGTAGCGGTGCACTGCCGTGAGTTTAAAAGACCCACACCATCCTGCTGCCTGACCCTCCATTCATCCATCTTGAGACAATGAACATTAATTTGCGTTGTTTTGTTTTGTTTATTTGGGGGGTATAACTTGGATGGTGAGAGGAGGATATGGGATGCCCATAGAACATGCTAGTGTTTGTCATGTTAAAGTGAATTCAGCTTTACATAAGCAAATGGTTTACTTCATATCTTCATGGAATATATAGCGATCTATATGTTAAACTGGATGGAATAAAATGGCGGACCCTAATTCTGACAGACTTTTCACCTCAGAACTTCACCTCAGGACACTTCTCCTCCTGCACATCACTTTCCTGTCAAAAATTAGTACTCCTGTTCCGCCATCTTCAGCTCACTAGGCCTCACTCTGAATAAGTCCCAGCAGCTTCTGTAATTGATTGTACTTGGTGACATTTGACTGCGTAGTTACTAGTCCTGGGGCCTGCAGAACCCCTCACAGGGGGAACTACTAGTTTAACAGCTCTGTACTTGGTGATGTACTACTGATCCCAGCCCAGATAGTCCTACTTGCAAATCCTGCGCCCTCAGGCGACATCGATTTATACATTTCCCCACAGTCTCTCTCTCCTCTGATCCAGGACTCCTCATCACTGGCCCTGTAATGACGAAGCTCCCTGACAGACTCCCTGTGGTACACTCACCAAACTTCTTTCTGTCCCAGGTCCTTAATGGAGGATTTTATCTGGATGTACGTTCCAACAGCCTCGAGCCACTCTCCCAGGCTACTCCGCCGGGCCTCACATCCCCCACAGATGGGGATGGGGTCCCTGCATTGTCTAGTACTTCATCCTCCACTTCTCCCGGCCGACAACTGTCCCCAGTGGCATGTTACCTCAGCTTAAATAGGAAGCCCGCCCCCTGCCAATCCTAGTTAGGGATTAGTCAGAGCTCACACACAAGCTGCCTGCCACTCCAGTCCTAGGCCCTGCCTCCTTCTCTGTACATTCTCTTCAGAGACAGAGGCTGCCTAAATTTTCCTGTACTGATACCTAAAACCTAGAAAACCCCATTCTAGCACCTACCAAAAGGTAGTGGGTGCTACATATATATTTGGGGGAAGCCTGTGTTTGAAGAGCGGGAACGCACGCAGAGTGAGAGATGTTGTGACTACTGTGGAGAAGGACTGCAGTCCGTTGGAGGCACCGGAGGTCTGGAGATCAACCAGCACCTAGAGAACACCAACATAGACTACTACCTTTCTGAGGTATGCCTGGGCAGCCAGCTAGAAATAGATTGGGTACATCTTATGCAAATGTTCATCATGGACTGTACTGCTAAAAGACTTTTAGTTAAAGTTGCATGAACCATTCTAATTGTAACGCTACCCCCTCAGGAGCCACTGAGTATTTTGGGTTTCCTGTTCACTTCTGAGCCCTGGTTGAGGCACAGCCCCTGCTGATACCACCAGATGTCACTCAAATAATACCACACACACACCACTTTTGAAGAACAATTGTTCATCAAAAATATATTTAGTTTATTTTGAGGTTGGATTATCAGTAATATAATCAAGAAAAAGTCAACATCTGATGTACACAAGAGAAAACCACATATAAGGAATAAATAATACAACACTGTACAGTGCCACATTTGGAGGCCCGACTGTCCCGCAGGACTCAGAGCTTAAAAGTTAGCTTTCCTACCAATAGGTTTTTCCCCAAATGAACAGAAAAGAAAAGAGCAAGCAATATTCCAGTAACCATAGTCAGGGTTTACCTCTCTGATGATTATAATAAAAGATCTCTCATAAAGAACCATTCACAAAATGTGGGAAGTAGGGATGACCCGAACATACCCGCGTTCGGTTTGCACCAGAACCGTCGAACAGACCGACCGTTCGCGCGAACATTTAGAACCCCATTGAAGTCTATGGGACTCGAACGTTCTAATTCAAAACGCTAATTTTAAAGACCAATATTCAAGTTATTGTTGGTAAAAGTCTTTGAGAACCCGGGTCCTGTCCCAGGGAACATGTATCAATGGAAAAAAGTTTAAAAAACGGTCGTTTTTTCAGGAGCAGGACTCCAGAAAAAGTGACCGTTTTTAAAACTTTTTTCTATTGATACATGTTCCCTCGGGCAAGACCCGGGTTCTCAAAGACGTTTTCACAGGCAAGCTATAGACACCCAGCAGGTACAATATTAAAAGGAATTTTTTTTATTTTTATTTTTTATTTAAGCATCATAAAAATCACTGCTCCATTTTAATAATGTTTAAATAAAAAAATCCTTTAAATATTGTACCTGCAGTGCTGGGTGTCTATAGTTTGCCTGTGAAAACATCTTTAAGAACCCCGGTCTTGCCCGAGGGAACATGTATCAATGGAAAAAAGTTTTAAAAACGGTCGTTTTTTCAGGACTCCAGGATTCAGTAGTGATTTTAATGATGCTTAAATTAAAAAAATAAAAATAAAATTCCTTTAACCACTTAAGACCCGGGCCAAAATGCAGGTAAAGGACCAGGCCCCTTTTTGCGATTCGGCACTGCATTGTTTTAACTGACAATTACGCGGTCGTGCGACGTGGCTCCCAAACAAAATTTGTGTCCTTTTCTTCTCACAAATAGAGCTTTCTTTTGGTGGTATTTGATCGCCTCTGTGATTTTTATTTTTTGCGCTATAAACAAAAATAGAGCGACGTTTTTGAAAAAAAAACAATATTTTTTACTTTTTGTTATAAGAAAAATCAAATAAACTAAATTTTATTCAAACATTTAGGCCAAAATGTATTTAGCCACATGTCTTTAGTAAAAAAAATCGCAATAAAAAAAAAAAAGCTACCTAGCGGGAACAGCGACACTAATACAGCGATCAGAAAAATGATCGCTTAGTGACACTGGCAATAGGGAGTGAAAGGGTTAACTAGGGCGGTGATCAAGGGGTTAAAACTTTATTAGGAGGGGTACGGGGGCTACCCTGGACCTAACACTAACTGCCTGTCACACTGACACTAACTGCAGTGATCATACATATGATCACTGCCTTCAGTGACACTGTGACAGGGGGGAGGGGGTGGGGTGATCGCAAGGGGTTAAGTATGCTTGCGTGTACTGGTGTCAGTGTAGTGTTGTGCAGACTTACTGTGAGATGTGATCTCTCCTCAGCGGCGGTTAAAAAAAAAACGCCGAGAGCAGAGATCACATCACTTCCTCCTCCTGTGTTTACACAGGAGAAGGAAATGACACGCAGGGGGAGCGTGCGGATTGACTGGGAGCGATCCGGAGGGGGCGGACAAAAACGAACCGCCGCCCCCTCAGCACGGATCGCTCGGCCAGGTAACCGGACCGCCGCATGTACCGGGGGGGGTTCCGATCGGACCCACGTCTAGGCACCAACGTATATATACGTTGATGTGCCTGTCGGTGCCATTCTGCCAACGTAAATGTACATGCGGCGGTCCATAAGAGGTTAAATATTGTACCTGCTGTGTGTCTATACGTGTGATAACGTCTTTAAATAGCACAATCACCTGCCTGCCAGTAAATTAGGAAGAACTGATCTATCTAAGCTATACAGTGTATAAATATATGTACAACTCCTAGGGATGTATATATATTCTCTACACACTGTAAATTAAGCTAAACTGACTAGCCTGCCTACCTGCTCTTTCTAGCTATTTAAAAAAACAATCTCTCTGTCTCTCTGACTGCTCTCATTAACAAGCCGGAACACACTACACGAGGCCGCCCAGCAGGCGGCCTTTTATAGTGTGGGGCGTGTGCTAAAGCCCTGAGCCATAATTGACCAAAGCCACCCAGGCTTTGGACAATTATGGCTCTTCGTTTTTTGCGCGCTGTGATTGTCCAAGCATGCGGGACATACAGCATGCTTGACCAATCATCAGCGCGCAATGCCGCAGTGAATTATGGGCCGTTTTGCATCACTCGAATTTGGCGCGAACGACCGATTTTGTTCGAATTTCGTCGAACGTACGAACAGACAATGTTCGAGTCGAACATACGTTCGTATCGAACGCAAAGCTCATCCCTAGTGGGAAGGTCTCTTCTGTCAGCTTGATGAGGCCCTTACATTGGTGCACAGTAGAGGTAAAGTGAGAAATGGCACTTTCCCAGTGATGGTGAAATAGCAAGTAGAGTTCCCCTTTAATAGACGGCAACAAACTTGGTTAGTCGCTTTAAAGGGGTTGTTAACCAACAAAGTTAAAATTACACCATCCTCTCTATGTATTTCTGCAATGTGCCCTGTGACTATGCCTTAAAAAAATAATGCTGCTATATACCTGTTTCAGAGTGCAGATTGGCACTCACATTATCTGCCAGCTCTCTCCTCTCTTGGCCCGACAGCTGCAGCGGACAGGGTCGAGGATCAGTCAGGGGGGGAGGAGGAGAGAGGTGGCCTTCCATCTACAGCTGTCATGCAAGAGAGGAGAGAGAGGCAGCGGTTCACGTGACCACCGATCGGCGATCTGAAACAGGTACAAGCAGCATCATTTTTATAAGGCATAGACACAGGGCACATTACAGGAATACATAAAGAGGATAGTGTATTGTTAACTATAATTTGAGCAGCAGAAGGCGAGGGGGTGGGGAGGAGAGGGACATGGACACAGAGCTGACAGGCAGAGAGGGGAGGGGGAGAGAGCACAGAAAAGGACAGAGCAGGGTTGCAGGTTACAGAGGCACATAAACTGACTATGATGTCGGGGTTCAGCAGCCATAACAAACCGTGATTATAGAGATTGCTTAAGCTAGTAAGGGGTAGGAGCAGAAGCATGTCCCTCTAAGTGCAGAACCGGGCTTGTGAAACTTTTGCTTTCCTGGAATAGAATACTCCTAAAGTGGAAAACATTCAAAATTCTTGCCCATATGGAATACAGAAAGTATTCATTTCCTGCGTGCAGTGAATCAATGAGCATGAATGGAGATAGGCCGCAGCACTGAATGAGCTATAGAGTATGTGCCTCTGTGTGGTAATCTGTACTGTAGGAGTTTCTGCGCTTGAATAACTGGCGACAACAAATAAGCTTGCAACATGTGATGGCGTGGCATGGGTTCAGAACCCTCTCACCCAGCTCTTTGATGTAGCAGAGCAAAACAATGTCCTTGCTGTTGGGTGGACACCTTGTCTCTCAGCACTCCCACAGATGAAGTTGTCCTGATAGCATTGACCCAATTTGTCTGACATCAGGACCCGCTATCCTGCCCCTTCAGTGCATTCAGTGATCTGGAATCTCCCGCTCAGCTCTCCAGCTTGGTCAGATTCGGCCTATGTCCTCCTGGATACACACTATCTCTCACATTCTCCTCCTTTCTCCTCCGAATGTTCTTGTACTTTTCCTATTTAAAGGCTTCTGTCTCTTTGGCCACTCTTCTGGGATCTAAAGTTTAGTTCTAGCTTATCTGAGTGAAGAAATCCTGCTTGCAGCATACCAGTCCCAAAATACTTTGCATCGGTAAACTAGATCCTGCAGATGAGAACACTGCCATCTTGTGGCCATTTAGCATTCTGCAACCAGTAACAATGCAGTGTGTTACATACATCTGGTCTTAAGCTTTTAAAAGGGGTGCATATTGGTCCTAGCATATTCAAAAGAACTTGGATCAGTAACTATTGTTGCTGAACTTTATGGATGACTACATCCCTTACCCGCAATTCACAATTTTGCCTCATCTCATATGTTTCTATGTAATAAAGCAGTCCTGGTACCCTGGAAGGACTTTTACCCGCCAACCAGTAACACAATTATAAATTTGGGAAATTACTTTCTAGTCATCTACAAACTAATATGTGCTGGCTAAGCATGCTGGTGAATTCCACAAATGATTGCAAACATTGTGCATTTATTGTGATACTTGCCTAATAAAGATATTTGCTTTTTAACTAACTAAAGTTTAAAAGCAATGCAGTTCCATTTATAAATACAGTATCTCACAAAAGTGAGTACACCCCTCACATTTTTTTAAATATTTTATTATATCTTTGTATGTGACACCACTGAATAAATTACACTTTGCTACAATGTAAAGTAGTGATTGTACAGCTTGAATAACAATATAAATGTGCTGTCCTCTCAAAATAACTCAACAGCCATTATTGTCTAAACCACTGACAACAAAAGTGAGTACACCCCTAAGTGAAAATATCCAAATTGGGCCCAATTAGCCACTATGTCATGTGACTCGTTAGTGTTACAAGATCTCTGGTGTGAATGAGGAGCACGTGTGTTAAATTTGGTGTTATCGCTCTCACTCTCTCATATTGGTCACTGTAAGTTCAACATGGCACCTCATGGCAAAGAACTCTCTGGGGATCTGAAAAAAAGATTTGTTGCTTTACATAAAGATGGCCTAGGCTATAAGAAGATTGTCAAGACCCTGAAACTGAGCTGCAGCACAGTGGCCATGACCATACAGCATTTTAACACGACAGGCTCCACTCACAACAGGCTGCGCCATGACCGACCAAAGTAGTTGAGTACACATGCTCAGCATCATATCCAGAGGTTGTCTTTGAGAAATATTTTTTTCTAAAGATGATGCACAAGAAAGCCTGCAAACAGTTTGCTAAAGACAAGCAGACTAAGGAAATTGATTATTGGAACCATGTCCTGTGGTCTGATGAGACCAAAATAAACTTATTTCAGTCCCGATGGTGTCAAGCGGGTGTGGCGGCAACCAGGTGAGGAGAATAAAGACAAATGTGTCTTGCCTACAGTCAAGCATGGTGGTGGGAGTGTCATGGTCTGGGGCTGCATAGGTGCTGCCAGCACTGGGGAGCTACAGTTGAGGGAACCATGAATACCAACATGTATTGTGACATACTGAAGCAGATTGTGATCCACTCCCTTCGGAGACTGAGCCCCAGGACAATATTCCAACATAATAACAACCCCAAACACACCTCCAAGATGACCACTGCTTAAAGAAGCTGAGGGTAAAGGTGATGGACTGGCCAAGCATGTATCCAAACCTAAACCCTATTGAGCATCTGTGGGGCATTCTCAAATGGAAGGTGGAGAAGAGCATGGTCTCTAACATCCACCAGCTCTGTGATGTCATCATGGAGGAGTGGGAGAGGACTCCAGTGGCAACCTGTAAAGCTCTGGTGAACTCCATGCCCAAGAGGGTTAAGGCAGTGCTGCAAATTAATGGTGGCCACACAAAATATTGACACTTTGGGTCCAATTTGGAAATTTTCACTTAGGGGTGTACTCACTACTTTACATTGTAGCAAAGTATAATTTCATGAAAAGATATAAAATATTTACAAAAATGTGAGGGGTGTAATCACTTTTGTGAGCTACTGTAGATTATATATATATATATATATATATATATATATATATATTTATATATATATATATATATATATATATATATATATATATATATATATATATATAGATATTTATATATATATACATATATATATATATATATATATATATATATATATATATATAGATATTTTATATCTATCTATACACACACCCCAGCATACACATACACATATATATTTGCTAGAAATAGGGCTTAACTAAATACAGCTTTTTACGTGTTTAACAGTGACACTTATATTTGCTTGTGTGACTCATTTTTATTTACAGCTATTTGTAATGATTAATACATGTCTAAAATGTATAGGACACACAATGTATTATGGCACACGTATCTCAATTCAGTTGTTTGATGATCTGTATAAAAACATATACATCAGCCACTAAATTAAGCTTCCTTTGTAGTGCAGAACACAAGGTGTACTGGGAAATGACTTAGCAGGAATTTCTGCTTGTTTATCAGCCTGCTGCCGAAATCCAACAGAGATGATGCCTAGTGCGTGTCTTGTGCCAATCAAGCATGGTGAGTTTCCAGGTCGGTGATTCAGTAATGCCAGGAATAACAGAGTCATTCAGAAAGACCACCGTTGGCTGTGATACAGCTTGCCTGCACTAATATGCCAGTCTGGCAGACACATCTTACCATCCCTCTGTTGCACTGTGCCACCCTGCATGATCATTTATTGCTGCATCGGAATTCTAGTGTGCTGGCAAACTGGAGTACAGCCTCGAGCACTCATCTTAATGCAGAATGTTCTACATAGAAAGAAAAGATGTTCTTTCAGTGGTTCTGTCAAAAAAATATTCCTATTAAAGTGGAATATATACACCTCATGTTCCATTTGTTATTATGAAATAAATACAAGAGAAGCATTTATTGTCGTGTTGTTTTAAAGATGTGAAAAAAATTTACTTTTAAATTTGTATTAAATGAGCATTTTTATGTCGGTAAGAAGTTGGATGGAAGGAAGAGTCTTACGCAATGACATTAAATATCCTGCAAAAGAATATGATAGTATCAGCATATCCTGCAAAAAAGTAATTATATTCTCGAAACTATGACAGACCATTACCATTCCTGCTGACTCCAAAGTTTTAACTATTAGATCCTATCCATTTTTTTTCTCTTAGTAATAGAAATATATAAAGAGAAAAGATCTTCTGAGATATTTCATAAACTCAGCTAGATGGTTTTTACATGCACAATTTCAGTTGCTCTAAGAAATGTTTCAGCATGCTGGAAAACTGTTGCACTAAAGAAGAAATCCTACAATGAATCACTGGGGGTTATTTACTAAAGGCAAATCCACTTTGCACTACAAGTACAAACTACAAGTGCAACGTGTACTTGGAAGTGCAGTCGCTGTAGAACCGAGGGGGACATGCAAGGAAAATAAAAAACAGCATTTTAGCTTGCACATGATTGGATAATAAAATCAGTAGAGCTTCCCCTCATTTCAGATTTTCCCCTCAGATTTCCAGCAACTGCACTTCCAAGTGCACTTTCAGTGCAATTTCAAGTGCACTTTGCACTTGTAGTGCAAAGCGGATTTTCCTTTTGTGAATAACTCCTAGAGTGTTCTTCAGACAGCAACACACCTAGGATCCAATTAGGTATTATGTAATTGTCTTTATTGTGGGTTGCAGAATTAAATGTTTGGTCATATTTTTCTGTCTTTATATTATTAAGGATAGAATAAGGTTGTCCTTCGCAAGTCTGTCCATACTGTCAGGTAAATGCTGATTTCTGATTACCGGTAGCTGCATTGGGATACTGCACAGAATCAAAAGTATGCAGCCATAGTACACACTCCTTAATGGAAAACTGTACAAAAAAAATATTGGTTAAACCCTTAAATGCTTTTTTACCACTACTATTCCTTTAAATTGGCGTTTGGAATTTAGAACTGCATTGATTTAGAACTTGGATGAAAGGTTTAGCACTGTAAAACATTTTTTGCTGGATAAGTAGTGCATTTTTTTATACCACTATATAGTTTAGACCAAAATGAGGGACAAATGAAAAGGAAAGAGGGACAGTTGGGTGCTATGCATAATTATTCTTTACATTTTAGTCATTCATAATGTAAAATTACATTAACATTGTGATAATGTAATCTTTAGTTATTTGTAGTGCTATACAGGAAATCAATCTATTCCTTTCCCAGTTGGAACTGACTGCAGAGATACAGAACCATGAGTTTTATGCAGTTCAGTTATGTGATATGGTATATGTTCACTGCCACTGGTTGTAACAATCTCTTAAATTTGCAGTCTATCGTCACATCTCTCCAAGGTATTCACTGTCCATTTGTATTCTCTCTTCTTCTGAATGTTGCAGACTCTATACATAGGAGTCTATCACATACTGTAGGTATCCTCTTTCAATGGGCATTTGTATATTTGATTACACCCCCCGATATATCATCGGTGAGTACTGCAATTCTAATAAACAGGTGGGACTCCCATACCCCTTCAATTTTTTGTTCAATGGAAGTCTTTGTCTCTCCACTTTGGAGGCTCTTTTTTTTATATATATAATTTTGATTGAAACTCACAACGGGCAAAAGCAGGATCCTCTTTTTTTTTTTTTTTTTATACGTAGTTACACTGGTTATAAAAAGACACATGTCCATTGTCCATCCAACAAAAATGCAAACAAAAATAAGAAAAAGAAAAAAGAGAACAACACTTTGCACCAGTTTAATTTTGTAAAGCATGAAGTTAAATTAAAGCAGAACTAAACTAAACAGCATACCTCTGCTCCAAAGGTCGGACACCTATGAACTTCTCCTGGGGGCCAGTCTTTGGGTATCCTGAGTGGCCAACACAGGGTGAGGTCAGTCCCATGCATGCGCAAGAGTCAGTAATCCCAACACAATCACCCTGTACTGAAAATGTGAAGCTCAGTGTACATTCTGCAGTGGAATGCAAACAGGCAGGTACATTTATTTTATTGCATGTATCTTCTGCAATAAAAAGTCGACCTGTTGTAAATCTTTTCTCCTTTTGGAGACAAATAAAAAATTTCTGTTAAGAAAAAAAAAGTATATCTGTTCATAATTGTGTTTTGTTGCCTTTAGTTCAACTTTAACAGGCAAACTAAGCAATAATTTATGTTTGGTGTTGAGGTTTAAAATAGCCGAAGACTGGGGGTCTCCAGTGTTTGGTAGGTTAGGACACAGTGGAAAAAAACTTGAGAATACCCGATCTAGATGAATACACCTGAGCACTCAGCCAGCCTCCTGGGGGGGTAAGTTACACAGGAGTTAGTATTCATATGTATAATAGAAGTAAACAGTTTGGGGTTCATTTACTAAAGGGAAGTAGACTGTGCACTGTGCACAAAGTGCAGTTGTACTCTTCAAGTGCAGTTTCTCCAGAGCTTAGTAATTGAGCATAAGGTCTGCTGCCTTCCATCATCCAATCATGTGCAGGCAAAAATGCTGTGTTTTTTATTTTCCTTACAAGTGGTTGGGTACTCTTTGCAAAGTGCAACTTTACCTCATTTACTAAGCTCTGGAGCACCTGCACTTGCAGGGTGCAAGTGCACTTTGCAAAGTGCACCGTTTATTTGCCTTTAGTAAATCAACCCCTTGTGTGTCTGTGCAAATCTTTTCAAATCTTTTAGCTATGATTGGAGAAAAAATTCAAATTTATACTATTACACCAAGGCCTTTGTGGGTAATAAATAAGACTGGGAAAGTCCAGCATACAGTTTAAGAATGCTGCCAGTGAGTGCTGCATCTTTATTGTGTTACCATGACAACCAGTGTGAAAAGAATTGTCCGTATCTTCCTCTTCAAGCATTCTCCAGAGCATGCAATGCAGTTCTGTAATTTCCTTCACTCACATTTTATCCTTATGTTAATCCCCTTCAAGTACTGTAAATTATGCTCGAATCTCTCCATTAAAGACATTTTGTTCCAGCAAACAATGGTCCTATTGGTATGCACACAACACCATAAAATAGGATGGGTATCAGTGGAATTACTGGTGATGCAGGCACTATATTTGATAGGTGTATGCTTGACAAAACACAACCTGTTTAATGGAAAAGACAAGTGTGTGCCTTACTTCATATTAGTCTCAAAATATTCCAATTGCACGCATTCCTGGAGAGCCAGTAAGAGAAAAAGGGTGCTGAAGCGATCACCAGCAGGGAACTCGAGAGGTAATCATGTGAACATATTCGCCAGCACACCAAGGATCGTTTTAAAAGAACGTCCAAAAAGTTTTCAATGCAAGGAAACGATCACAAAAAAGCAACGTTTCGAGGTCGCGCAGGGCCTCTTCGTCAGGCAAGTGATGATCGCCCTGCACGACCTCGAAACGTTGCTTTTTAGTGATCGTTTCCTTACTTCATATTAGCTCTTTCTTAAACTGATAAGCTGATGGATATTCATCACCCTTTAGATTGTTTGCCACTGCTGTGTAGGAAACAATTTCACTTTGCTGGGTTTATTTATAAAGAGTGTTCCATAAACCACATTGAGGCCGATGTCACACTAGCCAGAAAACGTACCAGTGGCAGGACAAATGTGTTTGAATGTCTCCCTTCTATGCCAGGTGGATGAACGAGATGTCACTCTCTTGCCGAAAACATACATTCTGTACCAGAGCGAAGGGAGGGACGTCTGGCTAATCCAGCTAGCAGGGGAGCAATACCTGTACAAGCAGGTATGGACAATTTAGAGACTTCACTGGAGAATTCCATCACTAGTGTGACATCGACCTTACTAAAAAAATGTATTCTGAATTACTTAGTATGAAGTACTGCATGCTTTATTAGGCCTATAGGTGTCATAAATCATTGTTTTTGTCCATAAATAAAAGGAATGCAGTTCTCAGAGAAAACAGTAAAGCAGTTGTACCTGGTTGGGTAAGCAGTTACTATTATGTCCAATTGAAAAAAAAAATACACGTGTTGGACATTTGTAACAACCAAATCAGAACTCTTTATTTACAGTCTATTTGAGTATTGGCTGGAGCTGTCTGCATTGTGCAGTATTTAGCTTAGGTTCACACTGATTCAGTGCAAGTTGAATGCATTTTGCAGTAGGATTTCAGGCTGGGTTCACACTATTGCAAATTGGATGCAGGTTTCCATGCATCCAGTTTGCATAGCAGGAGATTGTGACCGGCTCTCTATGGAGCCAGTTCACACATCTCCGCAGTGGCTCTGGTGCGAATTGCACAGGAGTCCTGTGCGTCTTTTGGTCTGTTTTAGGTCTGAATTTAGCCCAAAATTCGGGCTGAAATCGGACCTGAAACGGTGAATGGAGACGCACCGGACTCCTACTGTGAGACGCTGCGCTCTCAAGTGTGAACCCAGCCTGAAGGAGCGGCTGCAGTGTGATTTGAATTTGAAAAAGAACAGGAACGTACAATTAGGCATTTTAGCTCTTACAAAAAGAGAAATAGAAAAAAATGGAACAATTCAAACAAACAAATATGTTATTTAAATAATAATACCTCTGCTTATAGAGCAATTTTTTATTTTTACCAAAACAACAAAAACAAGGGTAAAAAGGGAAAAGAATAGGAATAAGGAATAATAAAGGGGGGAAAAGTAGGGGGGAGGGGGGCAAATTTTGAATACATCTGCTCTCTTCTTCTTTCTCTCTCTTTTTCTCTCCCCTTCTATCTCAGCACATTGTTCAGGGATTGGAGGTGAGGAAGAAAGCAAAGACTTAACATACTGGAATCCTGTTACTTTTGGACAGATAAGATAACCAATTACCATTCAAGTCTATGCATTGCACTAAACTCCTTTTTTTAAATCACATCAGATTCACACTGCATATACAGTATGTGAAGAGCCTCCACAGAAACTCATGTTATTGCACCTGTTATGCCATTCCATGCATTTTGGTATGCTTTAGAAATCGCATAAGTGTGAACTAGGGCTTAGACAGCTTGACTATACAGAAACGCTGTATGAGCTGCTGTAATATGGTGTAAAACATCCATTGTTTTACAATGCATGACAATGCCTATGCTTCAAAATATGGAATATACTGTATGACCAATGACCAATGGGAATAAGTGCTAAATATACAATGCAGGTATTTTTAGAAAAAAGAGGAAGAATTTCCTTATATACAATTACTGACTATAAATACAACAAAAAAAAATCTCTGGGGGTTTGGAAAAATTTTCATACAATTCATATAGATTAATAACACTATAGTACATCATTTTGCAATTGCTAGATTTTACATTTATTGCAGAATAAAATATTTTAGGTCACTGGCTGAATAAGGTGTTGTATATACAGAGAACATCAGTACAAACAATATATCAGATTTGCATTTATTGTTTCATAATGCAAATAAATGTGCACTTATTATAATTGAACTCCAGTATTTATATATATAGTATATACACACAGCACATATTTATAAAAGTTAAATATATATACAATATACTGTATATAGAGTGGTATCTGCAGTTACATTTAGCTACTCTATGATTCACTATTCTCTATTACAGATAAGCAATACAGCCTGGCCTCCTCTCCTTTCTCAGCCTCCATATTGGACAATATAAAAGCAGCATAGTGATCCTCGTGCCCTCTTCTGTAAGCCAGCTCCAAATTCTAGATTTACAGCACTGGCAGTTTATAAAAATATTATAGATAATGCAAACGTAATTGCAGTTTGACCCTACTTGATCCCTTAAACCCATAGTAGCATGTGGAGGTGCAAGTAAGAGGAACTGGTTCTATATTTGCATTGATCTAATTTGCTGCAGGGTATCTTTCATATTCTTTTGCACTTGGCCACCTCCGAGACAGCATCAGAAATATAATGTGATAATGTTTTTTTTGTTTTCCATGGCATATTACGGCACACAGATGATGTTAATAGGTTCTGTATGGATCAGGTTAGATTTCAAGAAAAAAAAGAATCTTCATGGTTGAAGTTAAGCAGTTTAGTTTTATGGATGATCTCGTGATAGGGTTTGGCGCAACCCTGGTGTTGTGAAGTAGCCGGTAGTTGACTGGTCACGGCCTGATTCACAACACCAGCTGCTTCACCATACCATGCTCTTGTGGAAAGCAGGCCTCATTCTTGTACTCAAGGAGAACAGATGTGACTTCAGTAATTGCCCTTGGCATAAATCTGGAAGGAGGAAAGAAAAAAAAAAATGCAGTGTTACATTATACATCAAAGTTAAAATGTTTCTATGAAATTCATTTTCATTTTACCATGTTAGCTTCACGATTGGCTTACAGACACCTGCCAGGTTCACAGCCAACCCTACAATTTACAGTTAAGCTGGGTACATACTATGAGAAAATTGGAATTAATATTTTGTATGAGGCACAATCGTTTTGGTTTTCGTATAGTGTGTACATAACTTTAAGCATCTATTCAGACTTTGTGAATGAAAATTTGTAAATCACCACTTATTGGTTTTCGGCTTCACAAAACAGATTATATAAAAATTGATAGATGTCATCGCCTCCCCTAATAATAGAGAGGAACAATTCCGCAAAACTTGGTTTGACTGGATAGACTACACATTACCTCCAGAATACCAACTCTGTGAGCAATACTATATTCTGGTCTTTCTGGTTGTCGAAAACCTGACCCTGGATATTCCCCCCCCTCCCCCAGACCCTTTTTTGTCTCCCCTCTACTAGGGCACTTTGTTATCTTATTCTCTGTAAAGCTCATATTTAATTGTACGTTTAGTGATATTGCCTAAGGTATAATTACCCTAGTGATCGACAGCTCTGTTTTCGCAGCATGTGGTCCCCTATCATTGGTGGTATCTGTTTTTTACACCTGAAAGGTCTTTTCAAGTCAGTTGGGATTTTAATTGTCATATAAGTGATTCCTGTGCTTTTTGTACAGGGAATGGTCAACCAGTTGTTGTTGCTGAGACTTAAACACAATAGGGATAAAGTGCCCAACCAGCTGCAGTGCTGATCAGTGTATTCTGACAGCAGGGAAGTCCCGCTGTCGGAAAACAGTGGCACAGTGGGGAGGATCCCACATTTACATTGAATGTGTGTATGGGGGGGAATCAGGTCAGATTTTTTTCCTCATACAAGAACAGAACAAACAATGTTTGTTTCATGTGTACTGTTTTTGTATTGTTTTCATATTTTCATATGAGAAAAATCAGATATGAAAGACTGTGCATGATCAGAAACAATAAAAAATAAATAAAAAATACTTTGTCATATGAGCATTTTTGTACAGTACATTATTATCACCCTCGGTTCCAATTTGCTGTGAAACATCGAAGAAAACCGCATGATTGTTTGCCTGATTTTCTCATAGAGTGTACCCAGCTTTACTGGTTTGTAAATGTAAACCATGGGGAGCACTTAAACTGCCCTTACAGTGGACAATAATCCAGGAGAAGTGGTCTACTGAAGCTATGTAAACATAGCTGTCAGTGTGCAGTGTTTAGTGTAGATTGTGAAAGGTTATTATTGATCGTGTGACAAACTCAAAACTATCCCAGAATATTAATGAGTGTAATACCAACCTAACCTTGTTGCCATGACCATATGAATTTAATGAGGCAGAGTGGGGACTAGCTAGTATATGTTACCCAATTTGGTATTCCAGTGGGGTTTATCAAAATCTGTCTAAAATATTGAAACGTTGTAATAACTAAAGAAATAAAGTGTGACGCCAACCTTCCCTTGTTACAGCTTACGTCAGAACTCCAGGTGCTTTCCAAAAACTCACTTCACATGAGCCCATACTTTGCTAATACTAGACACAAGAAGAAGCCTGTAGTTACCATTGCAGCACTTCCTTGCCACTTTAACTACTGTGCAACTCTTATTTTTTTAAAGAAAAAAATGGATCTTTATTGGAACACATCTGAACATCAGATATACTCTGGTCAGCTGGGTGGAATTTGTGCACCTCTTGTGGGACACTGAAACCCAAAAGGACATGATCAGGGCCGGGGGCAGGTCTTATCGAATTGGTAACAGGAGCAGCGACAGTAATTTTTAAATCCCTGCAAGCAGCAAACCCGTTTATTTATCAAAAGTGAAGGCTCCCTGATGAAGCTATAACAAGAGCCCCAACAAGCCTCCTTCCATGGTCCTGAAAGCCAATGTATGGTACACAAGATACAGAGCAGTATAGTGCTATGCATGTGTGCTCCTGGGGGCCCCGGCTAAGCTCTAACAGACCCTCCCAGCATCCCCACTCCTGAAATACACAGAAAAAAATACCTAAAAAAATAAATAAACAAGCAAAATATTCTACCCAAACCCCAGGACTTGGGATGGCTGAGAGTGGACACAGTCAGTAAATGTTGCATGTAACTCAGAACCTGGAAGCGGCTCAAGTGCGAATATGAGGTACCCATAAATGTAACTTTAAAATCATTTGGTGACAAAAAGATGTTATAAACGGAGTAATGGGTGAAAAAAAAGAAGAAAAATAGGAACTTTTTGTGCAACTCTTGACCTATGCAAAAAATAAAAACCAGAGGATGGGACCAAGGAATGGTGCTCGGAGGTGGGTAGAGGGTGGAGACAAGTGGTGAATCAGAATGAGGGAGTAACTGCACCTATTCACTAGACATGTGCAGACTGGAATATTTTGTTTCGTTTTTTCGTTTGGAAAATACATTTATTTAGTTACTCCCGAAAATCGTTTTGATTTATTTTGTTTTTCGTTGGGAAATAGCTTTCGTCCAAAAATCCAATAATACTTGGTTTCTGTCAAATGGTCAAAAGAATATTCGACGGAAGGTCGAATCTTTATGTCAAATCGTTCATTTCCGTTCGAATATTCCACCTACAAGAATTCTAGAATTCAAGAATTCTAATGTTGTATGACTAGTAATAATGTCGAATCTATTTTCTCATAAATCAAAATCTAATCTCTGTAATGTAATTTATAGTGTCAAATCTTTTCTCTATAACAGGGGTGTCAAACTGGCGGCCCTCCAGCTGTTCCGAAACTACAAGTCCCATCATGCCTCTGTCATGTTTGTAACTGTTAGTCTTGCAATGCCTCATGGGACTTGTAGTTTTGCAACAGCTGGAGGGCCACCAGTTTGACACCCCTGCTCTATAATGTCGAATCTTTTCCCTATAATGTCGAATCTCTCTATATCGAATTTTTACCGCAACGAAAACGAAAATAAAGCATTTTTTATGTCGGATCTTTCGGTTTCGGTTTTCGGACGAAAATGCATTCTAACGAAAACGAATGCACAAGTCTACTATTCACCAAGAAAAAAAAGCCCTGCCTGTAATACAGTAGCAAATAAGAAAATAGTTATAGTTAATGATATATGAAAAGCAATGAAAGTCCCTGAACAAGAGAGTAAACCAGAGAATTGTATTATTACAATTTTAATCCTTGCATCTTTCAGCAAATGAAGACATTTTATGCAGTGATGTATAATTATAATTTTTACTGTACAGGATTTATATATCGCCAACAGTTTTCGCAGCGCTTTACAACATGTATAAGGGAAACTATGATCTTTTAAAGCGACTCTGTTGCTAAACTATAAGTAATAATAAAAAGGATGTAAATATATATCTCTCCTTTCTCCAATGCCACTCTATTGAGGAGATATCTTCTGCTGGTCCCCCCGCTCTTCTCAGTGGTTACTGCCTACCTCACTACAATATCCTGTAATCACATAGAAGTTGTCGAGAAGATCCACTAAGTGGAAGGGGACCAGGAGACACTCCCAGAAGTGTCAAACAAACTTCAGGTGGCAATTTTTCCTTAACAGTGTGGCAAATGGCTACACAGGCCACGGGAGAGGTATGTACTTACTTTTTGACCTTACATTACCATAATTTACTGGTACTTTCAGTTTATGGATAGAGTTGCTTTTAAATCTTTTTTTTTTTTTTCTAAATAAACATGTCAGAGTCTTCAGCTTTAAGCAAACCTGTGACCAGAAAATATTTAGAAAATAACACTGCTGTTGAGAAGAAAGCACCTTCGGGTGCCTTCACATTGTAATTTTTTATTCTAGGGATCCCTGAGAGATCTTGGAGTGCTCTGTAAATGTTGTGGTCATGGACTGAGGCTCCGCTCCCTTCTGAGCCTTTCTATTGGTCAGCGCCGGTATTGCCTTTTGCAGTAATAGGCTGATAGTGATGTGCAGGAACTGGCATGGTAACCATTGGCATAATTCCTGGTTTCCTGCTTGAGGCTGGGTTCACACTATACTACACGACAGCAGTACTACTTTCATCCTACTTTGCTCTGCGACATCTGTCCTACATTGGTCCTACATTGGTCCTACATCCATCCGACTTTCATGAACAGGATACTACTTTGAACTGTGGTGGAAATTTGAAGATGTATTTATTATGTATTGTCATAATTGGCACCCAGTCTTGACACTTCCCCAGCCAGCTCTAAATAGAGCTGACTGTGGCAGTCCTGAGGCTGGTTGACTCTCATCTCGAGGTTGGAGTGTGATGATTGCGGCATGGGCGTATGCCCACCAGCGAGGGGCCCCTCTGTGCATTTAGCACAGACGATCGTTGAGGGGGATGCATTCATTTCGCAAGCACGCTAGTGGCTATGGACAGATGTACGCTGTTATCTGGGTCATGTCTGATCAGCAGGATTTGGGATTCATAGGGTACATCTGTAAATAGCCTCAATAAGGGTATAATCTTTATATGCATTATTCTATGGAATGGCGCAGATTAAAGGTTCTATCAGGGTATATTTTGAGGGCTTGTGAGCGTTTCTGGGGTCAGGGGGGGGCACATGCACACCCTGACCAGACACACCCATAAGACATTGTTTGTATTTCTATTCATTGTATACATTGTATTATAGTCTATTCATCTATTCAATTTGACTTCCTGTCAGAAGGAATGTTCTGTGTATAGGAGACATCTGGTAATGTCGCCTCCCATGTGGGGAGGCGACTTACTGGTGATGGCTTCCTGTTTTGTGTAAATAAAAGCACCATGGTCAGCCCTGTGAGGGGAGATGATTTGCAAGGATGGTAACATGAGGACAGCGGTTGTAATGTCTCTTGACTTGTATGGATGGGTAGAGAATGATGGTGAGTGAACTTATTTTAGCTTAAACATGGCATCATTTCATTTAAGATGGCAAATGTGCTCTAGAAGCACATGGCAAGGTGGTGGTGTGCTTTGCACACCCCATGTTTCCATGACAGTTAAAATGGCGGGCCAATGGTAGGAGTGGACAGAGCCCCTTTTTGGGCATCGGTACAGATGGGGGACGGTAGTCTTATGTTCCGATGCGTGGGGGGGCTCTGCTCTACAAAAAGAAACAAATTTGCCATCTTTTTGAAATAATGCTTGAGTAAGATTGTGTGTGTGTGTGTGTGTGTGTGTGTGTGCACATGTGGAATCCTGATTGTATGTCTGCTGTGTGATAGATGTATGATTGTGTGTGTGTGTGTGTGTGTGTGTGTGTGTGCACATGTGGAATCCTGATTGTATGTCTGCTGTGTGATAGATGTATGTATGAGGGGTGTGTGTGTGTGTGCACATGTGGAATCCTGATTGTATGTCTGAATTTGATAGATGTATGATTGTGTGTGTGATCCTGATTGTATGACTGTTGTGTGATAGAGTTGTGTATGACTGTGTGTTTGTGTGTGACCGTGTGTGTGATTGCGTGCATTTGTGAAAAGCGATTGGATGCATGTGTGTGATTGCCTGAGTTTGTGAAATCGAGTGGATTTTGATCGTGTGTATGCCTGAATGCTGTTTGAGAGTAACAATGGAGGTAAGCTGGCTCCTCTGGCCATGCGGCTTGGGGGGGGGAAGGGCGATTTGTTTGTTTGTAACAGTTTGTAAGGAAGTGACTTGATTAACCAGATTTAAACTGCTATAGAAGACAGCCTTTTGTGTAACATCGCTCCTCTAGCCATGCGGCTTGCGGGGGAAAGGCGAACAGTGTTTTGATTTCTGTGTCAACTGACTTTGCAACTTTCAGAACATAGTTAGATGTAACATTTTTATGATGTATATGGAAACTGTATATTGTAGATGTTTCCCCAGTATAGGTGGGGTTATTCAGCCTGTGATATGGGCGGCTGAAGCCTTTTTGAATTTTGTGCATTAATGTGGTAGAGCTGATTGAATTGTTTGGCTGATGAAACATGTGCTTTGGTGTACAATTTTAGAGCAAAGTCATGTGTAATATGTTCATGATCTTTATGAGGAATAGAAATTGATAAATTATGCATTTTTAAGTGGCCAGACAATAGCAGCTGCTGTTGGCATGAAAAAAAAAAGTTTTTATTTCGGAAGGTTTTAAATGTAAGCTCACTGTATGTATTTTTTTAATGGCTTGTTTACATGAGCTTTGAGAAAAGAGTTTTTGTTTTATGTTGCTTCATATAACCAACATTTTATTTGAATGTGCTGTTTTAATTGGCAAAAGGTCAGCTTTGAAGCAGCCTAAAATGCTCTCATTATGAGGGGTTCACATCATAAAAAGGTCAGATTTGAAAGAACCTAAAGTGTGTGCCTTTTAGGTTGGTTGTTTTTAGAAAATGTTTTTTATTGTTTGTTTTTGATGATCAATGTTTTGTCTTTGTGGAAGAAAGGTTCTAGGCAAGTTTTTAAAAAAACTGCATATGGCGGCCATTTTGGTCATCAGTGGCCATTTTGGGGGCGTAGTCTGTTTGCACTGTGGGTCACCCCAGGGGGGAGGTGCAGTCACCTCTCCTTTTTGTGTGGTATTTCTCTGGCTATTTTGCTGGTGGATTTTAGCAGCCTTTGGGGCAGATTTCGATGTTTAGTGCGAATTGGATTAGCGCGCTCTTTTCTGTGTTAGGATCGGGTGGAGAACATTTTTGTTTTCCTTTGTGTGTGTGTAGTATGGTATGTCCTGTGGTAAACAGGTGATTTGGAAGCGCAGTTAAATTGTTTTACTACAAGTGTAAATGGCGCCATTGTTGCTTGGTTTGTTGTCGGCCATTTTGTGACTCAGTGTAAAGCGCTATCTTTTGAGTAGCGTTTGCGGACGCTAGGGCCGATATATACAGGATCTGACTAACCTGTTGGCTGACTTTGCTGTGTAAAAGTGGAAACTTTTTGTGTAACATTTCGTTTTTGAATATGTTACTGGCGCTGACTGCGTTTTTGTGCACAGCGATGTGCGTTGTTGTTTGAATGTTTGGGAGTTGTTCATTGTTTTTGAATAATGGTTGGGTCAGGGGGGATCAACTCCCATTCTGCAGATAGGAGGAGATGGTTTTATTTTCCCTGAACCAAAGGAGTTTTGTTTTTAAGAGAAAAAAACGCAGGAGATTTGAGTTTTGGCTTTGTTTACTACTTTATAATACTTCCAGGGGATATATGTGGTCCATGGAGTTTTTTGATGTGTTGAGACGAGGCAGTGAAGACAGACTTCCCCTCTCTCTCCATCTTTCTGTCATTATGTAAATAAATCAGATTTGGGTTTTAAAGAGCTGAGCATACAACAGGAAGTCCTTTCTCAGCATTTATATATGAGCAGGAAGTCAGTGGGAGGAGTTTTGAAGTCTTCTGAAAGATGAGCAATGAGATTTGTGTCCTGAAAGGACAACAGAAATATTTTGGCATTTTGAAAGAGTGTTTTAAAGTTTAATTTCAGTTGTTTTTGTGAAGTTTTATACTGTAAATACAGTTTTGGGTATGAGAGGAAACAGAGGGGCGTCACCATTATTGTTGTATCATGTAGACGCAGGTAGAAAGAAGCCATAATATTGTTTTGAAAAGTGGAGGATTTCATGGTGCTTTGAAGATTGTCTGACGACCACATTTTAGGAGGCTTTATATCGTGATACAGATCTGGCCGTGTATGATAGTCGGAGATCTTATTAGCGATTATATTAGCATAAATGTGTAGGAGTAGTACGCTAGTGGTCCTGCTCAGGCTGTGTAGAATAATCAGAATGCAGGCATCGGTTTTGACTTTAAAGGTCGCAAGTCAGAACCGCTCCGAAAACAAAGCGCGGTGTGTTCTGGACGCAGAGCTCACTAAAAAAAAGCGATTCGAATCGTCATGGGATGTGCCGCCCATGCAGTGCATCAGTCAGACAGCTGCACCGCACATGAGGTCCGGATTAGGGGCTCCGGACATGAGACCCCTAAAGAATGTCGTAGGTGGTCAGAGGGTACAGTAAGGTGTACTCCTTTGGAAGGTACTCTGGATGGAGGTATGAGACCTCAGAATAAAGTTACCTTGGATGTAGATCTGATGTGGTTTCAGAAATCTGTAATGAGTGTGGATGGAGGTGTGGTACGCGCCTCAGGAGAACTTTGTATAGCTGGTCTATGCAAGTTTCTCGCGCTGTTCTCGTATTTTTCCATTGTATTTTCTTGTATTGCGGAAAGAGTGAAGGCAGATTTCCGGCTGGTTTTTGTTTTTTAATTTTTGTTTTGAAAGCTATGAATATCTCCCCACATTTGTATTTGAATGTTTGTATGTAGTAACGTGAATGTTTTTTTTTTATTCAAACTTACCGCAGCGATCTTCTGACGCGTCGCGGCTTTTGTATTTTTGTAGGAACGGGAAAAGTAAGGGTTAAGGGTTACAGAGGTTTTTGTTTGACTCGGTTTTGGGAAGAATGTCACTGACAATGTACAGGAATGTCATTTTTGTTTGCCATTCTCTGCAGGATAAATATGAAGGATGGAGTAATGATTTCTGCTTATAAGTATTTTTCAGGTCCAAAGAGTTTCTGGAAGGGTTTGTACATAGAGAGCAGGTGTATGTAGACAGCTGTACACATGGATAATTACAGGTCTAAGGAGGTGAAAGTATCATAGGCTATTTCATTGTTTCTTTTTTCCTTCACCACACATTTCTTCCTCCAGTTTGTGATGAGGAAGAAAAGGGGGGAGGATGGTAAAATATAAAGGTGACAGTTCTCCGAACTAATAACACTAATCTTTCTAATTTTAATCAAGTTTGTGCCAAGATTGTCTTTCTTTGATAGAATTTGAATCGGCAAGCAGCAGTCTGGTGAAGTAGGTTCCCATTTTAGTTGCTAAGAAACTGTCAATGGTTCCGGGTATTACAGGCGCTGGTAAGCGATTACAGGAGATGGTAAGCGATTACAGGCGACGGTGAGCCACGCACAGGTTAAGCAGCGACCACAGTTACGAGGTCTGGGTTGTTGTCATTGAAGGTCAACCAAAACCAGGGTCGTACTCCCTCAACTGTCACTCTCATTCTTGGGTGATGGGGTGGGTACGATCCCTGTAATGTGAACTTCACAGGGTTCAGGAGTCTCTCCTGGACCCCGACACGGTAATTGGTTTTCATTTTTCCCCAACCAGGTGACTGGTTCATTTGTAAAGAAGCTTGATGGACGAGACCACGCCAGCCACTGCAAGAAGCGGCTCAACCACATCAAAGAAATGAGGAGTATCTTTGTTTATTTTGTATTTGTTTGTTTAGTAAATTTTAGCAAGGGTAACGATGGAAAGCATCCCAAGTTATTATTTAAAGTGTATTCCATGACTAATTAAGAAGACGAATGGGACCGATTGCTGGGTCTGTTCTGAGTCTCCGTTGAGCTTTAGTCCCCAGCGATGACAGTGGTACATGCTAATTATGAGGATTATTGACAAACGAGTGGAGACTCCAAACAGACACCTGTCAATGGAATTTATTAATATGTTTTTAGAGGGTAAAATTGATTATTGTTTTTATGGCTCCGCCTCTTGTCGGTCGGGTATCAGGACTGGGTAGTCCACAAGTGTGTAACTTTAGTTTGGTGTTTATGCAGATCTACAGCTTATAAGGTAATTCCCCCAATGCAAGAGGTTCATGCGTGGTGGTGAAGCTGTCCCTGTCCTATGTCGCGGCCAATTGCGAGGATCTGATGGCGCGAGAGAAATTGGGAATGGCGGGGACAGCTAGAAGGGAATTGTTCACCAACCCGGACTAGGTCTGGGCACGGTTTCCTGCATGTACAAGGTGGGGGGGTTTGAGCTTATGATACGTTTGAACAATTCACACCTATTGAGGATGGAATGTTTCATGTAACTGTTGAAGCTACAAGGAAGTTCTGACAGCCCAAGGGGGGGTTTCTGGGAATTTACAAGTAAATATTGTTATATCTGGTTCAGGGGATACTGGGAATTGGAGTTCAGGCCCATATGGATAAGGTTTGGGTCCCTACAAGGCAAAGCCAGAGCTGTAACTGAGTGAAGGTTGGGAGTCCTTTGAAGGGTCTGGGAATCTGAGGGGATTTAATTCTTATTTTTCAGCGGATCGTGGTTGATTGAAATGGGAATATATATACTCATGTCGTTTTTATTTCTATTCTTTCTATGTCGTGATGAGCGCTCCTGTTGCCTGATTGGACGCGTGACCAGAGCCGGAGCAGATGACCACGTACCAGATGAGACGCCCCGGAGCAGATGACCACGTACCAGATGAGACGTCCCGAAACCCAACCCTCGTACCAGATGAGATGCCCCCGGAGCCGGACCCACGGACAAGACACAGAGGATCCCTACCCAATCTGCGATTACTACAGCTCACCAAGTTGTGTCCTCCTTATGTCATGTCTCCTGAAGAACAGAGTCTACATGTCAAGCCGTGTTTTTCTTTTTATGGACTGTAAGGACTGATTAGTTTCTAGGTGTAAGAAGACTATCAAGATTTGAAGGACAAGTGGGAGCAATATGACAAAAAGGGAGGACTGTGGTGGAAATTTGAAGATGTATTTATTATGTATTGTCATAATTGGCACCCAGTCTTGACACTTCCCCAGCCAGCTCTAAATAGAGCTGACTGTGGCAGTCCTGAGGCTGGTTGACTCTCATCTCGAGGTTGGAGTGTGATGATTGCGGCATGGGCGTATGCCCACCAGCGAGGGGCCCCTCTGTGCATTTAGCACAGACGATCGTTGAGGGGGATGCATTCATTTCGCAAGCACGCTAGTGGCTATGGACAGATGTACGCTGTTATCTGGGTCATGTCTGATCAGCAGGATTTGGGATTCATAGGGTACATCTGTAAATAGCCTCAATAAGGGTATAATCTTTATATGCATTATTCTATGGAATGGCGCAGATTAAAGGTTCTATCAGGGTATATTTTGAGGGCTTGTGAGCGTTTCTGGGGTCAGGGGGGGGCACATGCACACCCTGACCAGACACACCCATAAGACATTGTTTGTATTTCTATTCATTGTATACATTGTATTATAGTCTATTCATCTATTCAATTTGACTTCCTGTCAGAAGGAATGTTCTGTGTATAGGAGACATCTGGTAATGTCGCCTCCCATGTGGGGAGGCGACTTACTGGTGATGGCTTCCTGTTTTGTGTAAATAAAAGCACCATGGTCAGCCCTGTGAGGGGAGATGATTTGCAAGGATGGTAACATGAGGACAGCGGTTGTAATGTCTCTTGACTTGTATGGATGGGTAGAGAATGATGGTGAGTGAACTTATTTTAGCTTAAACATGGCATCATTTCATTTAAGATGGCAAATGTGCTCTAGAAGCACATGGCAAGGTGGTGGTGTGCTTTGCACACCCCATGTTTCCATGACAGAACCGACTTTGTGATAGTCTGACTTGTTCTTTGACCAATCAAAACAATCCCAGAGTGAGATAAATTCCTTTTACTGGTGCTGTAATCACATGTCAGATGGTAAAAGTCGGATGGTTAGGACAAGGCTCCTACTTTGATCCTACTTAAATGATATTCAATGGGCTGAAGTAGGATCAATGTAGGACCAAAGTAGTACAGGGAGTAGTTTCAAAGTCGGACCGACTTGTGTAGGACCAGTTAAGACAGCTCTCATAGGCAAACATTGATTTTCACACGTCATGCTACATGAGCTCCCAATGTAGGAGCGTTGTCGGAACAAGTGTGAACCCAGCCTTAGTGGAGGTAAAGCCTAGAAATGAAGGTGCCTGCTAATCAATGTAAGTGATATTTGACTATGTATTTTCTGTACATGCTATCAAATTTAAGTAAGCAATCTCCTCAGTGTGCGTTGCTATTTTAAAAACTGTAATTGTAATCAGGAATATTTTCTGTAATTGTGTTTGGGTTCAGAAATATTTGCTGCCACATGACCAGTCCAGTACCGGCTTATCTTCCTAAGAATAACAGCAAATGGACAAGTCTGTCCTACGTAATGATTAACTGGGAATATCTGGTCTGGTCTAGGTACCGGAGACATGAGGTTTCTAGTCAGATTAGGAGATACTTATTCCATGTCTGATGCTGCGTACACATGATCGGAAATTCCGACAAGAAAACCATGGATTTTTTCTGATGGAATGTTGGCTCAAACTTGTGTTGCATACACACGGTCACACAAATCTTGCCGCAAATTCCAACTGTCAAGAACGTGGTGACATACGACGAGCCGCGATCAATGAAGTTCAATAGGCAGTTCGGCTCTTCTGCTTGATTCTGAGCATGCGTTTTTTTTTGCATGTCTGAATTGCATACAGACGAGCGTATTTTCCTATAGGAACTTTTTCCATTGGAAAAATAGAGAACCTGCTCTCAATCTTTTGTTGGTGGAAATTCCGACAGCAAAAGTCAGATGAAGCATATACACGGTCGGAATTTCCGACCAAAAGGTCACATCAGACTTTTCTTGTCGGAATTTCCGATCGTGTGTACGCGGCATAACAGTCCAGATTCATTTCTGTGTGGTTTAAGGCAGGGCTAAAAGTCCTGAGCTACTAGCCAAGCCTCAAGGGTTACTCGCCAACAGTTGCCCCACCCAACTTCTACCACGCCCCGCCCTAAATATGCCCCTTTATAAATTGTCTCATGAAATGACACTTAAAATGTTTTATGCAGAATTAGGTTCTAAAGATAAATATTAACAACTTTATCTGTGTCCATCAAGTTGCCTGTGCCCACCATGCTGCCTGCCTGTGCCCACCATGGTGCCTGTGCCCTCCATGCTGCCTGCCTGTGCCCGCCATGCTGCCTGCCTGTGCCTGCCATTCTGCCAGCCTGTGCCCGCCATACTGCCAGCCTGTGCCCGCCATGCTGCCTGTGCCCACCATGTTGGATATCTGTGCCCACATGTTGTCTATCTGTGCCCATTATGCTGTCTGTATGTGCCCTTCATGCATGGAACAGAGGAGATTAGGTTAATTCCCGTGTGGATGATGAGTGCCCCGAGGAACATCACAGCTTTCATTTCAATTGCCGTGTGTGCCCGCCGATTGCCGTCAAATGCAGCCCCGCCCCCTGGCCGAGGGAACTTTGATACATGTCACTCATGATTGGACGAGTGATCTGTCCATCAAAGTCCCGGCATCAGGGGGCAGGGCTGTGTGTGACAGCGAGTGCAGGGAACATATGGCAATTGAAATGAAAGCCACCAGTGCCCAGTTCCCTATACTTTGATGATCCGGCCACCGCTCTCCTCTCCTCCCCTCCACAAGTGCAGGGGACACACGGCAATTTAAATGAAAGCCGCCAGTGCCCAGTTCCCTGCACTCTGACGATCCGGCCACCGCTCTCCTCTCTTCCCCTCCACAAGTGCAGGGAGAAGGACTCCCATACAACCCCACATGCCTGCGGTGTTTACCCCGCAGCTTCCCAGGCAGCCTTTTCTCGCCAGCCCTCAAAAATCCACTCGAAAAATGCGAGCAGGCGAGTGGAATTTTTGAGGGCTGGTATATGTATAAAAATGATAAACACACAGGAAGGTTGATTTACTAAAGGCAAATATACTGTGCACTTCAAATGCAGTTGCTCTAAATTTGAAGCTCTGAAAAGAGGTGAAGCCCTGCTGTTTTCTATCATCCAATCATGTACAAGCAAAAATGTGTTTTTTTTTTCTTGCATGTGATTGACTATTCTTTACAAAGTGAAGATCTCGGTAACGAGCGTGTCCAATCACAGCTGATCACGATGTAAACAGGAAGAGCCGTTGACCGGCTCTTCCTCACTCGCGCCTGATAGACGCGAGTAAAGGAGAGCCGATCGGCGGCTCTCCTGACAGGGGGGATTCGCACTGATTGTTTATCAGCGCAGCCCCCCCTCGGATCCACACACTGGACCACCAGGGAGTGCTCAATAGAGCACAAATAGTAAAAAAATGGGCACTGACTGGCAATATGGGCACTGACTGTGCCTAGAAATTCCATCAGTATCACCCCTCAGTGCCACTTAGTGTCCATCAGTGCCACCCAGTGTCCATCAGTGCCACCTCTTAGTGCCCATCTATGCCCAGTGCCCACCTACCAGTGCCCATCAGTGCCGCCCATGAGTGCCCATCAGTGCCACCTATGAGTGCTCATCAGTGCCGCCTATGAGTGCCCATCAGTACAGCATACCAGCGCCGCCTATCGGTGCCCATCAGTGCCACCTCATCGGTGCCCACCAGTGCCACCTCATCGGTGCCCACCAGTGCCACCTCATCAGTGCCCACCAGTGCCACCTCATCGGTGCCCACCAGTGCCACCTCATTGGTGCCCACCAGTGCTTCCATATCAGTGCCCATAATTGAAGAAGAAAACTTACTTATTTACAAAAAAAATTAACAGAAAAAAATAAAAACGTAATTTTTTTCAAAAATGTCGGTCTTTTTTTAGTTGTTGCGCAAAAAATAAAAATCGCAGAGGTGATCAAATACCACCAAAAGAAAGCTCTATTTGTGGGAAAAAAAGGACGCCAATTTTGTTTGGGTACAGTGTAGCATGACCGCGCAATTGTCATTCAAATTGTGACAGTGCTGAAAGCTGAAAATTGGCTTGGGCGGGAAGGTGCGTAAGTGCCTGGTATGGAAGTGGTTAAACACTAAATAAGGAAAATGATACCATTATAATACAGACTGTAGACTAAGAGCTGAAAATCTTTTCCGTAGGGGAGAATGTTTTGCCTGCGCATCCAGAAAAGGTATGTTTCATTTGTAAGCTTTTTGATCCATTGGTTCCAATTTAGCGAGAATACCGCCTTTGAGAATTCAATTGAATAAAATGTTATAGCCTATTGTGAATGGCATATAAATACTTGATCACTTCTGGGTCTGTGAAAATTTGATCACATTTCTTAGATGATTTAAAATTAGAACTGCCCCTTGCCAATACTAAATGTAACCTTGTATGCTATGAAAGAAACTATACAACCAACATTTATTCAGTTCTCTTTCATGAATCACCATCCTTTAAAGGTTGCTAATATACAATGACCTTTACTTAAAACATGGTATAAAGAGAAATGGGCTCAGGAATTGCTGGCAACCAATCGAAATTGAACTCTACAATGCAGTCAGTCCAGCAAAAGGGAATGCCAGATTGGTTATGAAGGTTAATGCATTTTACCCTTTGCTACATGCATGACTAAATAAAGACATAAAATCTTCTAATATAACCCACTGCCAAATTATACAGTTTACAGCACTGGCAACTGTATACATTATTTCTAACAGATACACTAGTGAGGTGATCCTTATAACATGCATGGAGGGTTTAAAAAAAAAAAAAAAACATTCATATCGATCAATATCCCCCTTGACCAATGTGCTGAATTAAAGGAAGGCCCCTGGTACAAAAAAAAAATGTTATGCAAAAGATTTACTCTTTGAAAGTCATATCATAACTTCATTATGCAATATTTCGATCTGGGATTAACCCTTCTGAAAGTGTTACTAAGCCCAGTAATATAAAAAATAGTTCATCCGCCCCCCACAGTGCCCAAAGCTTATAAATCTTCTTTTAACAAAAAAATACTGCCACTACAGTATATACCTATTTGGCTGATCTGTATACCACGGTCACATGATAAACTGCAGGGTTTGTCCGAGTGCTGAGTGTTCAGGCAGAAGAAGATTTTCACTACAGCCTATGTTCTCATGCCTTTATGGGAGGCGGATCATCCATCAATCAGGATGTGACATCCCACCCACTGTTCTTTTTTAAATACTTGGCATGGAGGAGGAGGAGGGATGGACTGTGTTTTATTTTAGGATCTGTTTACACACCCAATGTGTGATGTCAATATCATGTGACCTGGCTAGCTCTGACAACACATACATGTTCTCTCCAGCAATAGAGACCAAAGTGAGCATGTGCAGCAGTACTACCCTCACTGTGTCTTATCTGGACTTGCCAAGAGAGACCCTACAGGAGGTGGAGGATCTGTCCATACAGGATCAAAGAGCCTTTTTATACAATGCAGAGGATTAACCCCTTAAGTTCCGCAGTGAGTATAATAAGCATGCTTTACTGCATATACAGACATATTTTACTGTTGTGGGTTGTGGGTTTAGTAACACATTTATGCTGTAAGGCTTCATTCATGCAGCTGTAAAAAAACACAGATACAAGTTTTTTTTTAATTAAAATAGCTGTATTGTTTTCAATTGGCCATGCAAAAAGGTGCATAATGCACTGTATTCAGATCCGTAACACATCTATGAATGTACCGTATATACTTAAGTATAAGCCAAGTTTTTCAGCCCTTTTTTAATTGCTGAAAATACCCCCCTCAGCTTATATTTGAGTCAGTGTACCTGAAATTATTGGGAGGCTGCGGGCGTCCATCGTTTAAAACTTGCGGTCTCCTCCTGGTCCCTTCCGAGGATGAGAGAATGTCCGTGATAGGCGGAACTGTGTCTGCTGAGAAATGCCTATCACGGAAGGGACCGGGAGGAGACCGCAAGTTTTAAACAATGAATGGACACCCTCAGCCTGTCAATTTCAGGTACACGGACAATGGGCACAGTGACGATGAGCACAGTGAGGATGGGCACAGTGAGGATGGGCACAGTGAGGATGAGCACAGTGACAATGGGCACCGTGAGGATTGGCACAGTGAGGTTGCAATGGTCACAGTGAGGTTGGCACAGTGAGGTTGCTATGGGCACAGTGAGGTTGGCACAGTGAGGTTGGGCACAGTGAGGTTGCAATGAGCACAGTGAGGCGTGCAAATGGGCATTGTTGACCCTCTTTTCTGCTTACAGTAGCTGCTGCATTCTCAGCCTAGGCTTATACTCGAGTCAAGAAGTTTTGCCAGATTTTGGTGGTAAAATTAGGTATCACCGGTCAGCTTATACTTGAGTATATACAGTTTATGGTCGTGGCCCTCTGACCGAGAGTGATGTGGATCACATAAACACGCGACAAGACTTACAACATAAATAGACCTGAAGTGTGCCTTGGTGGTCTGGTCAGTATGCCAAGAAAAGGGGGCATACCCAAAGTAAGTAATGGGTAGTTAATTGAAAAAGGATATGCTGAGAAGTGCCCTGAAAAAGGGAAGGGCGGGAGGGTGTCGAATGCGATTGAATGCGCAGACTCACGGACATGAGGTGAGCTGGGAAGAGTCGGCCCAGTGACATATAGTACTGCACACTGAACCGACAAAGAGCATGTGTGAGTGGGCTGCTTAAATACCCTCCGGGCTCCTCCCATAAACTCAGGCCACCATACTGGCCTTCTTATATATGCATTTGTAAAGTGTGTAAAATTCTAAACATAAAGGAAAAATATTATCATTATGTTCGCATATGGGTCTTTTTGCACTTAAAGGCATCTATATGCAAGTATTTTAATGATTATTATGCAGAAATTACAGTCTCCTGAAATGCGAATTGGATGCAGTAAAAACTTGCATCCAATTCAAAATAGTGTGAACCCAGCCTAATAGTTGTCATACATAGTCTGAAATTCCATCAAAACAGATCATAAACTCCCAGCTCCATTTATGCATTGAAACACTAGCAGTTCTGTATGAGTTAGGTTTTTGATGAGAACCGAGAAGCACAATCAGATACATAACTTTTTGGGTATCAGGTACCAAAGAACGGCATATCCTCTTCTCTACTGCTGCAAAGAAAGCAGCAAAAACTATTCATTGGTAAAAATGTAATGTCGTTGACAGCACTGAAAAAGATCTAATTGGATTCAATGTCACAAAGCTCTGGAAAATGGGCAAAATCATTTTCATAACACTACAGATGAGATTTGAGAAAATGAGAAAGCTGTGGGTCACTTGAATACATCACAAGGCAGGAAAACTGCAAATTTAGTAATAAATGTAGATGTTCCTTTAGCTGCATCTCTGGACATATCACTTCAGATGCATTTATGACATAAGGTCACGGAGCAATTGATTGCTGCAACAACCATCTGTACACTAATTATGTTGAGTACCGCTAGAAGTAACAGTTCCGTTTTTTACATCCCTTTCCCAGTCTGTTATTAGCTATTTCTGTGACTAGTAGGCTATTAAACATAAAGTTAAATTAGCCATTTAAAAACTCAAGGGGTGCCATTAAAGGACTGGAAAAAGATAGGGGATAGGGGGTTGTGAATTCTTATTAGGTACAGGAAATTGTTATGAGAATTGTAACCTAAGACATATTAATCACAAGCCACCCATGATAACATGGGCCGTTTTAGTTCTAAGTCTCTCAATCAACATGAACTATTTTAATCTTTATGCTTTTAGCATTAGTAAATAGATAGAAAGGTATATTATATTTACTTGTTTACATTTTTTTTTACATGTCTTCAGTTGCTTCCTGGTTTCTGGTCTGGACAAAAGAATGTCATACATCCCAGGAGTCTTCATGGGCATTTTTTTTTCCTTTCATCTGGGGGAGTTTTTTTTCCACTAAGCACTCCCTCCTGTCTGCATGCTTGAGCTAAAGGCAAATGGATTCCAAGAAGGAAATGCTACATGAATTATCTGGCCTTTCTCAAGATGGCCACAGCTAGAAACGCTAGGGGGTGTTTTTAAGAGCCACTGTCTCAACTAAATAAAGCATGGAGATGTGGGTGGATGGGTAAGGTTGCTTTTAAATAGTTCTGGAGCAGGGGTGTCAAACTTAATTTCCTCATGGGCCACATCAGCATTATGATTGTCCTCAAAAGGGCCAGTCGTATCTGTTAGGCCGCGTACACACGATCGAATTTATCTGCTGAAAACGGTCTGAGGACCGTCTCAGCAGACAAATTCGATCGTGTGTACGTCCAAGCAGACAGGTTTTTCCAGCAGACAAATTTTAAAGCATGCTTTAAAATCTGTCTGCTGGGAACCCGTCCGTCCGACATGTCCGCTGGTTAGTACACTAACCAGCGGACATATCTGCCCGCACATGTGTCGAATGGATTCGACGCATGCGTGGAAGTATTTTACTTCCTGGTTCGGTGACGTGGCGGCGTCAACGTCACCGCAACGTCACTGCGCTGTATGCCGGCGGGGATTTTGGTTTGATCGTGTGTACACGATCAAACCAAAATAGCCCAGCAGACAAATCCGATCAAAACGGTCTGTCAGACCGATTTGATCGGATTTATTTAGTCGTGTGTACGCGGCCTAAGATTAGATGTCCAGTGCACCATTAGAGGTTGAGTCGCCTACTCTCCCTTACATCACAGTGCACCCCCTTTCCTTATGCTGCTGCTGGGAAAAAGATGGATGCATTGCTTGAAAGCAGAAAGTAAGGGTCTGAAGGAGGACCTGCAGCTGCAGGAGAGGTGCGAAGGCCACATAAAATGGCCTAGAGGGACGAAAATCAGCCCACGAGCCTTGTGTTTGACACCTGTGTTCTAGAGGCTCAAGGTTTTATACCTTAATGCATTCAATGCATTAGGGTAAAAAACCTTCTAGGTGCAGCTGCCACTCCATCCCCTTTATACTTACCTGAGCCCTATCCCGATCCAGCAATGTTCCAAGAGCAGTGGTTCTCTGGGTCTCTCTTTCCTTATTGGCTCACACAGCAGTAAGAGCCATCGTCTCCTGCTGCTGTCAATCACAGCCAGTAAGCCAATGAGAAAAGCATGGGGGGAGGCAAGCCACGCTTTGTGTTTGAATGGACAGAGTCTTGCTATGGGGGGATAGAACTGCTGGTAGGGGACCCCAAAAAAAGAGGTTTGGAGCTGCTCTGTGCAAAACCATTGCACGTAACAGGTAAGTATAATATGTTTGTTATTTAATTTTTTTATCTTTCCTTTAGAATGCCTTTAAAAATGCATCCAATTTCGTTTTTTTTATTTCTTCTGCTCAAATACATTTAAGTTCAGCTTTATTATTGCTTTGAAATGTTATTACTTGAAAAAATAAATACAGCCAACCAAAGAGCATGATACTATGGAAGAAAAGAAACACAATTTCTGCTAGGGAAACCAACTATCACCCACCCACCACAGCTGCCTGGGCTTTAAAATATGCCCACAAACAAATATGTAGTCCACGGGACTGTATTGGAGGGATTAAAGGCTTTATTTTATTTAAATAAAGGCACACATACAACTAATCACTGCTGATGCCTAAATGTGTTTTGCACTGAAAGGCGCTTAATCATTAGGCTACCAAAGTCTTATGATTAAAGCAGAAAACCTAGGTTTACTTGTATTGTCCCCTAATGCGGTCTGTCCCATGTCTGGCTGCTGTTTTGTTGTTCAAAACTTTAACTTTTTTACCCCAACATAGAGCTGTAAGCGTTAAACTTACAGGGGTGAAACGTACAGTCCCACCGGGAGTCATGAGATCACTGTGGATTGCTTGCTCGGCATCTCAGCCATTTACAAAACATCTTGCATTCTTTTCAATAAATGCAAGGTGGTCTGCGATTGGAGGAGGTGCGAATGAATGTCACAATCTCCTCTACTCCAATCACAGAGCACCTTGCATAAATTAGTCAAGCCAGCCCTCATGGCAGGACTGTATGTTTCAGCCCCAGAAATGTTGTCTCTTAAAGATCTGTGCAGGGTTCACATATCTCTACTGTAGCACCGGTGCGAATTTGCACAGGAGCCCTGTGCGTCTTTTGGTCCGTTTCAGGTCCAAATTCAGCCAAAAATTCGGGCTGCAATCGAACCTAAAACGGTGAACCAGGACGCATGTGAGCTGCATGCGGCAGCAGGGCCGCTGATAGGGGGGGGCCACCAGCCCTCCTGTAGGGGGCCCCCAACACACAGAGGGGCCTGAACAGCAGGAGGAATCAGTGTGGTCGGGCGGAGGGGCAATTACAGAAAGCTGTCCTGTGCGGCTCTCTGCAGCAGATAAAAGACAGTTTCTCTCCCTCCCACCAGCTTTCAGCTGCTGAAGGGAGAGACATAGACACAGGGCATTGTTCCTGTCATTTTTTCCCCTGCACCGATCCTCCTCCCTGTTCTCTTATAAAATGGCTCATTTATACAGGTTCTCTGTTGTTTGTGTCCACTAATAATGATTTTAGTGTATTTTTAGTGAAAATATTTTTTTTATAGAAGGGAGGGCCCTGCCCGTTAGGCTGTACGGGGCCTCGAGATTTCTAACAGCAGCCCTGTGCGGCAATGGTGTGAACCAAGCCTAAAGAAAACTGGAAGAATGGAGCCATAACCTACAGTGATCTTGATCGTGATCTGATTGAAGACTGGGGGAAAGAAAACGACTTCAGTTAAGGTTTTCACTTTACAAATGTAAAAATATCAAGCATTGTAATTTGCTATTACTTTCCTACAGAGCCATAATGTGTACATTACATACAAGTTGCATGTGGACCTACAATCTTGCTGCAAGACCAAAGCCATCTCAGATAGCCCAGATAGCCACAAAGGCAAGCTCAGGTATGCATTGCAAGAGCGTGTACTCTAAAATTCCTTTTTAAAGCACAACTCCAGCCAAAAAATATATTTTCTTTTTTTTTTGTGTCCATAAATGAGATTTTTCTACTTTTCTTCTTTTGCCTAATACTTGTCACTCACATAGAAAGTGACAGAAATACTTTGCTGTGGCATTACAAACAACTATGCAATACTGAACCTTCCTCAGTCTGGTATAAAATGTTGGGCTTTATCCCAACTATTTATTTTGATTCAAACTGTAACTCATTTATAAGTCGGAAGACTGTCTATTTATTCCCGTTCTGTTGGGCTACCAATGCATAACAACATCTTAAAAAAAATCATATGACCCTGTTTAGCAATCTAGTGCACTGAGGAAGTATCAAAGCTGATAATGTCTGATGTGGCCCGCGACCTCCTGCTCTAGTGGGTTGGCAAGCCCAGATCGCAGGTTGCCGACCCGCCATACCACAGCATCAGTGTTGTGAATGAAGCTGGTGGCAGAGAAAGAAAGTGGCTGCAGAGCAGAGCCCCATAAGCTGATGCTTCCTCTACATCGCTGGCTTTTGCCACAGGCAGAGTCTATGGCAAAGTTCAGCTAACCCACAGGATAGACACAGGTGGCCTACACTGCACCCATGGTGTGGGTAAATCACAGCACATCAGTGTGAAAGCAGTCTTAGGCCCTTTTCACACAGTCAGCCCAACCAAATTGGACCCGTTTATGCTCGCCTACCTTCAATCCGAAAAACAGAACTGAATTCGTCCCCTTCCATTTGGGCAGATCGGAGGGCCTATAGAGTAGCAGTGACCTGTCATCTGTCCTCTCCGCTCATTGTGGCCCGCGACTGGTTACCAAGTTGCTTAAAGGGGTTGTAAAGGTTTGTTTTTTATTTTCTAAATAGGTTCCTTTAAGCTAGTGCATTGTTGGTTCACTTACCTTTTCTTTCAATTTCCCTTCTAAATGTTTTTTTTTCTACGTTTTCTTTGTCTGAATTTCTCACTTTCTGTTCCTCCTCAGTAAGCTGTTCTGGCTGACTAACCCCCAGATTACTGCGCAATAGTAAAGACTGCCCAGGGGGATATTGCATGTCTTACAGGAAGACTGATGGCTTTAAGTTGTGAATAATTAGAATAGGTGCAAAGATGGGTGAGGGCGGTAGGGGCCTTTAAAAAGTTGAGACGTGCTTAAATGTCTCTTTTCGCATTTTGTTACATAGCAAAGAATGTTAAAAGCTTTTAGATCATGGTGACCACCTGATACAACTCACATAAAACTGTTTCTGTTTGTATGCAAGAAGCAAATTCAATGACAATATATGGGCAGTTTTAGTTTTTGCCCTGTGCTGCACCCACTTTCATTTTGTCTCTGAGGCCCCGTACACACGAGCAAATAGATCTGTTCAAATCGGTCGGACAGACCGATTTGAACAGATCTGTCTGCTGGGATGTATTGGTTTGATCGTGTACACACGATCAAACCAAAATCCCCGCTGGCAGACAGCGCGCTGACGTGCCGGTGACGTGGCGGTGACGTTGACGCCGCCACGTCACCGCACCAGGAAGTAAAACAATTCATTCCATTAATTCCATTCGACGCATGTGCGGGCAGATATGTCTGCTGGTTAGCGTACTAACCAGCAGACATATCGGTCCGACAGGTTCCCAGCCGACAGATTTCAAAGTATGCTTTGAAATCTGTCGGCTGGCCAAATCCGTCTGTTTGCCTGTACACACTATCGAATCTGTCTGCTGAAACGGTCTGGCAGACCGTTTCCAGCAGACAGATTTGATCGTGTGTACGCGGCCTAAGAAGTGGCATTGATGCCAGTCCGATAGCATGTGGTCTCTGTAGATCAAACATCATTACACATTATTTCTGCAGCATTAGAAGGGTTAATAGCACTTTATTGTCTGTTACATCTTTATGACCGGCAAGCTAATCCTTCCAAACTCCATCTCCGTAGAGAATGTTACCCAGTGTGTGACATCCAACGAAACTGCTTTGCTAATCCTGTTTTATCAGCTTTGTTGCCTTGTGTGCTCATATCCAATAGAGTAAAACCTGCCTGTGGGTTCTTTTTTTTCCTTTGCCAACAACCTTTCTTCTTCCCTATGGTTTCAATTAAATGGTTCGAGTGGGGAAAATTCTATCTGGACATCTGCCAATGTCCTTCAGTCTCAATGCCAAGACATTTAATTACATACTGTAGGCCTCCAAACCCTTTCAGAAAGCCCACCTAGCAGGCTCTCTGAATTTACTACATGAAAGTGCTTTAACTAACAAAATAAATCTTAATTATTGTTAATATTTGATCGCTTTTTACAATTAGTCTGCTGTCAGTTAGACAAAATGCTTCATGGCCTCACGTTTTTATTGTGTAAAGTAGATTTTACTGAACTCATTGACATTAATCTGTGGCACGTTCCTTCCTAAACTAACCTCCGGCATCTGGTAAGTGGCTTGTCTGCAAGAGACACTGATACTCTTCAGTGCTGTGCCAAAAGGATGTGGCCAATCACAAGGAACTGGAGTGGGTTAACAAGGCCTTAGAGATTGCAGTGGATCTAAGATATGACGTACTGCTGTGAACAAGCAAGCAAAAAGCACACTTGAATTGCAGTAATGAAAAAAAAAGGATTTTTTAAAGCATACAGGGGGGAATTTACTAGAATTGGAGCGTGCAGAATCTGGTGTAGCCCTGAATAGAAACCAATCAGCTTCCAGGTTTTATTGCCAAAGCTTAATTGAATAAGCTGAAGTTAGAAGCCGATTGGCTACCATGTACAGATTCACCAGATTCTTAGTGCACCAGCTTTAGTAAATCTTCCCCATAGTTTCTAAAATTGCTAAGGAAAACAAAAGCAATTTCTTTACACAATCATGTTTTAAAAAAAAAAAAATATATATATATATATATATATATATATATATATATATATATATATATATATATATATATATATATATATTAATAATAATATGTTTATTTTTAGTGGCCCCCAACATTTTTTAAATCAGCAGCTACAAATACTATATAAGGACACTTACCTGTCAAGGGCCCCACCTGAACCAGTTCTTCACTGGTCTTTGGGTTCCCGGCACTGGCATCTTTACTATGGGGAGTTGGCTGTGTGACCGAGCAGCTTCACGGCCAGGTTGCTACTGCGCATGAAGCCGCGCTTTCTGAATGGTCCGCAGCTTTCTGGGACATGTGATGTGTCCAAGAAGGCTGCAGGGACAGGAGAGGGGGTTGAATTCCTCTCTGATCGCCTAAGTGGGAGCAGGTACCTGTCAAAAATAGGTACCTGCTCCCCATCACAAAAAAAAGTGTTCAAATGTGTTAGAGGTGGGGAAAGAAGGTGGAAATTGCAAGGACAGAATAGATAACGACACAGGGTTTGCACCAAGGCAGAGTTCAAGGCGCCAATGTATTTATTGTGAATGGAGTAAACAGTTTTCAACTTTCTCTGGATTTTGTAATCCTGGATTAGGGCCTGGAATTTGAAGGCTTTGAAATCTCTTGGGTGGGACAAAGCCATCAATCATGTGTGGTAGGGGTGATCCACCCGCAAAATCTTGCTGGGTGTGACCAAACAGATGAAAATTGAGGGCAGCCAAATCAAGCCTTCTAGGGGTAAGTTTTGGATAGCCTGAATAAGTGAATAATGGACAGAATCCAAGACTTTAAAGTGGTTGTAAACCCTAACATATGCCCATTGAAGTGACTAACCCCGGGTGATAAACAGAAATGCAACAAATCGTGCTGCATAAGTTGTAACTGTGGCATCAGTCCTCTTTCATCTTCAGCTGCCTAAAGCTCACATTTTTCAGCGCTCTTCTAAGCTCCAGAAGGCAGGGAATAAGGATCGGATGTCACACACAGCACAGTACAGAGCAGGGAGCTGAGTGTAATCTGAGACCTAAGTTAAGGGGAATCGATATCGACCCACCTCTGCACAAAAAACTGTCTCAAAGGGAAACATGCACAGCCAAGGCTGTCAATCACCTGTTGTGTTTTGGAAGGGGGAGTGGTACCCTGAGATTCTGTGGTGTTGGCATAGCCTATCAGCAGATAGCAAAAGAAGAAGAGAGAAGATGGGAATCACACTAGGTGCTTTGGATTAAGGCAAGAGCACACTATACAAGGATAGGCATTGTTCATTTTTCATTTCAGAGATTACAACCACTTTAAGTGAATGATGTAGTGATGGGGAAAGGTTATGAGTTCTCAGGCAGGAAGGCTTCCAGAGAACGCATGAAGTGGAAATTGGGACGTCTGTAAAGATTCAGCAATGCATATTGATATGTGCCATGCTTCCTGTAATCTGACAATTTATTTAGTTTTTTGTTTATGACCAGTATATGCCTTTTTTTATATTTGGGACATGCACATCATTTTATCACTGTGTAACTTTAACCTGGACTGATGCTGAAATATCAACCTCTTGTCTATTTTTCTATCCACATTTGAAAATCCAGCTGCAATACAAACTCCCTGTGACAGCGGCTCTAATCAGCAGTCTGAGAGTGACAGCTGTGCATATCCACTCCTCATCAACACTAAGATCTGTACTGACAACAAGAACAACACTGGAGAGTTTTGTCAGAATTGCATTCTGTGAAGGCATAAAGAAGATGTTAGATACTGGGAACTGTTGTGGTATATGTGTGATAATGCTAGAACTGGCCTCCAATGCCAGTGCCAATGCCAGTACACACGATCGGTTCATCCGATGAAAACGGACCGATGGATTTTTTCATCAGATATCCGATGAAGCTGACACACCATTGGTTAAAAAAAAACCTTTGTGTCAGAACGCGGTGCCGTAAAACACTACGACATGCTGAGAAAAATGAAGTTCAATGCTTCCGAGCATGCGTCGACTTGATTTTGAGCATGCGTGGATTTTTAACCGATGGACTTGCCAACAGACGATCGTTTTTTTTTTCTATTGGTTTATTAACCATCAGATCATTTTAAAACAGGTTCTACCTTTTTTCACCGACGGGGAAAAAAAATTATGAGGCCCACACACGATCAGTTCGTCTGATGTAAACGGTCCACGAACCGATCGTGTGTATGCTAGGTTTGTTAAAAAAAAAAAAAAAACTCTGCTGTGTAATTCCTTATTGTAAGATCTTTGCATGTACTGTGTTGTACAGATGCTTAAATTCATGAAAATTCTACATTTGCTCGGTTTAATTTACATTATACACCGTATGTACCATGAACTGCAAAGTTCCACAAAGGATTCTGTTTTTGTTATATAAAGCTGATGTCTCATTTGCTAATTTTGTCTTTCCTGGTTCCTTCTTTGACCCAATCAAAATGCATTATTTTAAATAAAACCCTTAAGTTTCATCACATACCTTATTTTAGACCCATTGTCATAACTACTTGGTCTCCTTGCATCTCTGTGCAATGCAGCCAGATCATGGCTGGTAGGGGGTCCCAGCAGGGTGCTGTAGATAGCTTCACAAAATGTCACAACGCCCTGCCTCAGTACTCCTCTTAAAGCAGAACCTCACTCCAGGGCCGTCTTAATAGCATCATGAGCCCCTGGGCAAAGTAATGCTCTGGGGCCCCTACAATGATGACAGTGCAGGTAAACAGACATTAAGTAGGTAGGAGGCAGACTGCCTCCCCTTTGCATGTATCACTCTCAGTACCATCATGGGGCTCCCAATTTCAGGACAGTGTGGGCTCAAGGACCAGCTGCTTTGGGGAAAGTGCAGGAGCCCCCCATGCAGCTGGGACCCCTGGGCAGTGCCCAGGTGTGCCCTCTCATTAAGACAGCACTGCCTCCCTCTCTCATTTAACATTTATTATTATGCTGCTAGCATTAGTAAATAGATAGGAAGGTATATTAAGTTTACTACTTTAAAACATTTTTTTACGTTTGTTCAGTTATGTCCTGGTTTCCAAGCCCAAGCAAATTATATCTTAATTAATATCCTACATCCCAGGAGGGAAGTAGGGTTCTCTCAGCTAAGCACACTCTCATGTCTGTATGCCTGAGCTTTGGACAGATGGATTCCAGAATGTAAATGTTGCATGCATCATCTGCCCTTACTTGAGATCTCCACAGCCAGAAATGTTAAGAGTGTTTTTCAAAGTGTTTTCTCAGCAAAATAAAACAGAGACATGGATGGATGTGTGAGTTTGCTTTGATCATTAAAAATATATTAAATAGCATTTTTGGTTTGTGGTGCTCAGATGCAAAGTAGTTCCGCTTTAACCTCCCTGGTGGTATTCCCGAGTGTGGCTCAGGGTTACATTTTAGTACCATTAGCGGTAACCGCAAGCCACACTCGGAATTGCATTGCAGGATCCTGGTGCAGTGTACTCACCTTCTCCCCAGGATCCTGCGATGTCCCCTTGCTATGTCCGCGGGCTGTGTCCTCTGCCCAATGCCTGTGTGCCAGGCTCTGTTCCCTGCGAGTGTCACAACGCACAGGGCGGCAAATTCAAAAATTTCTAAATTCACAATACATAAAGTACACTGTAATCCTACGGATTACATTACTGTATGAAATTATTTCATATCCCATTTGTCCCTATTGTTTTCTCCAGTGCCCTGCATGCACTTTTATTTTATATATACTAAAAATTGGAGAGCTGCGCTAGTGAAAAAGTCCAATGATTACATTAGCATCCAGAGGCTGTGTAAAAAACGGTGAACACTCTACAAGACAATGCAAATTTGAAAACGAATTGGAAGTGTCAAAACTAATAGGACACATCCAATCATCATAGTGAAAAAATACATCCCAATAGGTGAAAACAAGATTGGAATTAGCACAAACTGGAAATGACTAGAGCAATTAAGACTAATTTATATCAAAGTCCACATTGATGATAATGAATGACAGATTGCATGTAGGATGTATCAAACGAAAATTCTGATCTCTTGCATATCACCCGGTGAATCACACCATGGACAAAGGTGCCCACCGCCGTAAAAGATGTCAGCTTACCAGAAGGCAAGTTTAAACACGTATCCCAGGAAAGCACCAGGAACCAGGATATGCCAAAGTGTATATCAGATGAATACGTTCATTGCAATCACAGACAATCCGTTCGGCCAATATGAAAGGAAGAAAGTACACGTACCATGGCGTAATACCTCAAGGTATGTTTATAAAAAAGATGGTATTGCACTTACATAGGTAGAATTAAAAACAGCATAAATAATGTTGCCGGCCGGCACATAGGAAGCCAGTCCTCCTCTGCTACAGCGTGGTGACGTCAGCACGTCGCTCCTATACGCGTTTGGTCACATTACTTATGTTGTTTTTAATTCTACCTATGCAAGTTTATTTGTGTGTTATCCCACTAGTGCTGCTGCCTTTTTTGTTTCTTTATTTCTTGTTCCTTATTTAAGCACAGTTTTTCTTGTTTAAATTTTATTATAATTATTATATTATTATTTTTTTATAATTATTTATAGTTATTTATTATATTATAATTTAGGATTTCGTGTTTCAAACTTTATCATACCCGAGATATCTACTAGACTCTTGTTTAGACAGATTTAATTGAGTTATTCCTAAGAATTACAGGCCTACAAAATAAACGCCAAATTTCCTTGCAAAATAATGGTACCGCTTTCAGCATTAAAAATCTGAAAGAATCATACCGCCAGGGAGGTTAAGCGTTCTTAGGCCTGATGCAAGCAGTGGGCTAGATCTCGGGTGAAGCTATGAAAATATCGAAATGCTTTGATGACTGTTAGGCCGGCCATACACGGTGTGAATTTCTTTCCTGCAACCACGGGTTGCAGGAGAGAAATTTGCATGATTCCACATAGTAGCTGCTAGCTATAATCACAAGAGAATCTGGCAGGCTGGTTGTAGGGGCGGATCGGTTAATCAACTTGGTACATTCAGTCTGCCCATTACCCTCCCTGGCGGTAGGATTATGTCTGGAATTTTGTACCAAAAGTGGTACAATTTTTTGCATGGAAATTTGGTGATATGTATTGTAGGCCTACAATTCTTAGGAATAACTCACTCAAATCTGTCCAAACAAGAGTCTAGTAGACATCCCGGTTATGATAAAGTTTGAAACACAAAATCATAATATAATAAATAACAATAAATAATTATAACAAATAATAATGTAATTATAATAAAAATTATTCAATAATGTAATTAAATCAAAAACACTGAAATTTGCTCAGTTGCAGAAATGTCGCTGTCATTAGTTTTATTGTTTGATGAAGAATTTCCCCACAAATCGATATCGCTCAATTCTGCAAGTGATTCTAATTTATTATCGCTGTTTTCTAGCTGGTCTAAAAGCACTTTTGATGTAAAGGGACACTTTTTGGTTGCTATGGACAATCTCCAGTTTCCAGGCAGAAAGAACAGTTTTTATCATATAAAACTGCATGCAGGGCACTGGGCAGACCACAAGGGACAGAGGGGGTGTTTATTTATTTCATACAGTACTGTTATCTGTAAGATTACAGTATACTGTATGTGTATTGTGTGTTTCACTTTTTGAATTTGGCGCCGAACTTCGTCCCCCGTGCGTCGTAACGTCGCAGGAAATGGAGCCCGGCACTCAGCACTGTGAATCGAGTGAGGAGACACAGTGGAGGAGCCTGCACACACAGCGGGGACACATCGCAGGGACAAGGTAAGTAACTTCCCCCTGTATCCTGCAATGCAATCCCGAGTCTGGCTCGGGATACCGCTTTTGGTATGAAAAATTCACCCCAAGCCCGACTCGGGAATACCGCCAGGGAGGTTAATGGTTTGAATCTTGGCCGGTTCCTGCTAAACTGGCCAACATGTACAGCCAGACTACGTCTGGAGAAATGGGCATTCCTAGGCAGACTGCATGTACACTGTAAAGCCTGGTACACACAATCGGAAAGGGCGTTGGCCAGGAACTTGTATTGCATACAAACGGCAAAGAATTGTCGGCCACCAAACACAAAACTACGTGTTTTTTTTAGCTCTTTAGCGCCAACCTTTGGGAAGCTTCTGCTAATGTTGTGTTATGGTGAGCATTGCTTCTGAGCATGCATGTTTGTACTTTGGAGTTTTGGCCGACGGATTTGTGTACACACGATCAGAAAACCCGACAACACACAATTGTTGGCAGAAAATTTTAAAGCATGCTATCCCCCTTTCACACTGAGGCGCTTTACAGGATTTTTTTCACTAAAAATAGCACCCGTAAAGCGCCTGTAAACTGCCTCTTCTGCAGCCCCAGTGTAAAAGCCCAAATGCTTTCACAATGGGGCAGAGCGTTTGCAGGACAGGAAAAAAGTCCTGCAAGCCACATCCTTGGGGCGATGCAGGAGCGATATATACACCCCTCCCTCACTGCCCCTGCCTACTGAAATTAATGGGCGCTGCTTTCAAATTGCCTTAAAACACTTTAAAAGCAGTGCTAAGCAGGCACTTTTAACCCTTTTCTGGGGGGTTTATAAGTGCCACGCAAGCAGCGCTTTACCGCTAATGCCCGCACTGCCCAAGCGTGAAAGGGGTCTTACAGAGAGGTGTTACTATGGATGCCAAAGGTTGCGTGCCTACAGGCTCCAACAATGCAAATCTGGCCTATACCTTACTTCTAAAAATGTAGGCATCCTCTGAGTGTACAAATAAATGTACATCTGACTAGTGAATATAGGAAAAATTGCTGTAGAGTCACGTTTCCTCCCTTCAGTTGTCCTGTTCTGTAAGCTTATTCATTGTTAGGCTGGCAAGCACTGTGCTGTACATAGGCTTACAGGAGGCTGATACTAAGATGGGTTCCTGCCAACTGTATGTGAAATGTCTTTTTTTTTTATGAACACATGACTAGATTACATGGTGATTTTTAAATATTTGCTTGGCGTTTCATTAAACTGTATATTGTTACTTTCCACAGAAACAATGCTTCCTGAACTATCACAATCTCTTGAATGAGATCAGTGAAAAAAAGCCCCTATGATAAAACAATTAGGAGAAAATAATGAAGTAATGTGTAATACTGGGTTACATGTATCTCTTGGGGACATCTGTGTAACATTCTCACTGTCATTATCCCCAGTTCTCCACTCCACATTTTCTGCATCTAGGGATATTTCTAATCCTTCTACTGCCTTTTCCGTGACAAAAAAATAAATATAATATCCAATAGAGAGCAAGGCACTTCATCATAAAAGCTGCTGAATGCCATCATTGCCTGCAGACCTAGAAAATTACCTACAGAGAATTTGCCAACGTCCAAAAGAGACATCAAGATTGTTGTAATAAATGTGGCTGTAGGATAATGATTGTTATTGTGTTAAAACATTACCCTTGTCTTCTGTGCAGAAGATATAGACAATGTATCCCAGATCATGCTACACAAAAAACTTGCAAGTGTCCTTCAGGATACTATTAAGAAGTTTGCAAAGTCTTGGGAACCTTGGATGAGATATCAACAAATTGCCTTTGAAACTTAATGTATGTTTTGGGGCCAGGGGGGCGAGTGCCTCTTTTATACTTGGTCCTCCTCTATTGCCTTTTCTTTTCTTTACTCTTCTTTTTTCCTCCAGCTTTTTCTTTGATGATCTTGGCTCTCAGGGTCATGGTACTGTTAAGCTCTATGTTGACTGGCCACTTCCTTTTATATTATTCCCATTATGAACTGTGGGCATTGTATTCTATACAATAGTCATTGGCTCAGGTTATTGGTTTTACACCAAATGTAATTTGAGGGTATGGACCATGTACCCAGGAGAGGTATCTCCCTCTCTTGTCTTGTTTATGTATTTTTCATGTTTTAGGCCTCATACACACGACCGAGGAACTCGTCGAAAAAGACACATCGTTTTCCTCGATGAGTTCCTTGTTAGGCTTGTCGAGAAACTTGACAAGCTGTCTTTGCGTGCACACTGTCAAGACCAAATATCCTTGTTCTCACGTGGTGACTTCAACACATACGATGGCAGGGGAAGTTTGATTCCACTGGCACAACCCTTGGGGCTGCTTTTGCTAATCTCATGTTCCTGCGTGTTAGGTAAAAGTTTGGTAAGAGACATTTGCACTTTTCAGTCTGTTACAGCGTGACACATGTGCTATTTCCATTACAAACGCTACTTTTACCGAAGGTGCGCGGGTTTCTAAGCATACACACTGACGTGTTTCTCATCAAAAACCAGCCCGACGAAGAACACGACGAGGAAATTGAGATTCCAGTCGAGGAAAAAGAGAACTTGCTCTCTTCCTCAACAGTTTTCTTGATGAAAAGCATACACACAACCGTTTTCCTCGACAAAAAAGCTCTCCGACCAAGTTTCTTGATGGATTCCATCGAGTTTCTCGGTCGTGTGTACGAGGCCTCACTGTTCTGAGGTTATATACTTCATTCTTATAGAAGATAATAAATATATTGAAAGAGGAGTAACCCTTTCATATATTTCTTAAGTTCTTGGATTAACAGAATGGTCTTAAAGCTAGTTTGAGTGGAAGACATTGCTGGACTGATGCCAGGACTGCCTAGAGACAAGTTACTATGTAGAGCACAGGTGTCAAACACAAGGCCCCGCGGGCTGAATCCGGCCCTCCAGGCCATTTCATATGACCCTCGCACCTGTCCGGCAGCTGCAGGAGAACTCCAGCCCTCCTCTGGTCCTCCTCCAGGCCCTTACCTTTTGCTTTCTAGCAACACATCCAGCTTCTTCCAAGCATCAGCATAAGGAAAGGGGGGTGCACTGTGGTGTAAGGGAGAGTGGGGGACTCAACTTCTGATGGTGGGGTGGCTCTTGACATCTAATGTAAAGGGGAGTAGATGCGCTGGACATTAAATCTTACAGATACAACCGGCCTTTTTAAGGGCAATCATAATGCTGGTGCGGCCCAAGATGAAATTGAATTTGACAACCCTGATGTAGAGGGTCTAGATAGAAGGAATTGCTTCCAATGGGTTGTATCCCAATTGTAGGTGGTAAGTGATAGACTCCGTTGGAGTCCAAGGTTGCTACATTTCCAATACCGACAATGGAGGCGTTACCACAGGGAACACTTGGGTGATTGAAGAGGAGCGTCCGATGTCCAAAAAGAACAAGGCCTCATTTGATACATTTTAGTAGAGGCTCCATTTGTTTACTTTTATTTCCAATAAACAACTTTAAAATGTATCAAGTGAGACCTTCTTTTTTGGACATCGGGCACTCCTCTTCAATCACCCAGGTGGTCATAAATTTAGGGAATCAAAGGAATAGTCTTTTTCCAAAGAGTTAAAATGTGATGTATCTTTATACAGTTTTTAATTGCATTGCCTGTTTTAAAGCTGGGGTTTACCCTAAAAAAAATTCTAACATTACATGGAGCAGGCCTATGAGACCGACAGCATGCTGTTGTTTTTTTTTTTTTTCCGTACATACCTTTTTAGGGCTATTTTCACCCCCGGCCTTCCCGCGGGGAGTGGGCGTTCCTAATCACAGGCTGTGATTGACGTGCCGAAAGAACCCGAACATCGGTGCGGCTCTATACGGCGCCTGCTTTCGGGTTCTTTCGGCAACTCGTGATGCGCAGTATGCGCCGGTCGGAAGCACGTCAATCACAGCCTGTGAGGTGAAAATAGCCCTAAAAAGGTATGTACTGTACGAAAAAAATAAATAAAAAAAAAAAACAACAGCACGCTGTCGGTCTCATAGGCCGGCTCCATGTAATGTTAGAATTTTTTTTTAGGGTGAACCCCCGCTTTAAGTAACCACTTTTTGGGCACTCAGTTTCTAGAAGGGCATAAAGATGAAAAGAGAGCAAAAGTGCAAAAGAGAGAGTTCAAAAATAAAATAAATGCTAATATGTCGGAATAACATTGGGATTTCCCTTAGGTACATCTATTATAGTTTACCTTTCATACAGCAATGCATTAAGGTCTACCTCACAGCAAAGCCATAATCCATCTGTTAGAGAGATCACAGGCTCACTTGATGTATGCGCATAATTACTACTGTAACTCATTTTTATTGTGCCTCATGTTAGCAGCTGCTAAAATCTCAATACTGTATAAGAGAAGGAAGGTTATGTGCAATGCAACCACTTCCTTCAAAGTTATATACCACCAAAACATATTAAATGTATAGAATCAATCTAACTTAAAATGATACAGAAAACGTTCCGGTGTAAATAATTCAAGAATGCATGTGAAATGCTTCCCTGTGAATGTCAAGCATTCTTTCTATAGACCTTATAACAGGCACAGCTGTAGGTTTAGCAGTGAAGATTCACTGTGGAAGATGGAAGAGACATACTGTACATCAGGTCACTTTGCTGGGTGAACTGGACTAGTGCCTGAACCAAAGCTCCTAGTCACAGAAGACAATAGCAGCAGTCATATACTGTAAAGGTTACATATGTTGACAGAAACACTCATCATACACCCACATGTACTGTGCAAACTCGAATGCTTGATACAGAAATGAATAATGACTGAGGCCTCATACATACTTCATCTTTGGGAAGAGGATGAAGTCTGCAGGAGCCAAATCTGGCAAGTATGGTGAGACCTCATACACACGACCGAGGAACTCGTCGTAAATGAAACGTTGTTTTCCTTGACGAGTTTCTTGTCAGGCTTATCGAGAATCTTGTCAAGCTTTCTTTGCATACACACAGTCAAGACAAAATCTCGTCGGTCTCAAACGCGGTGATGTACAACACGTACGACGGCACTATAAAGGGGAAGTTCCATTCCATTGGCGCCACCCTTGGGGCTGCTTTTGCTAATCTCATGTTAAAAGCTCTAATCAGTGCTTTGCACAAACCTGGACACCAGGCTTTAAGATTAGCAATCGCCAAAATTTCCTTAGGAACTTGGTTTCTATTTTTAACTATGGTAATGTGACCATCATCAATGCTAAAAAAAGACTTTTGGATGAAATATGCTATTCCACGTTCCGCAGACACGCAAGCGTGAAATCATTTCATCTTTACAACGACTCCAATCTTAATGGACAGCTTCACAGTACTTAGAAAGGATCGATGCCAACTTCAAATTATCTCTTAAAAGGATGTTTGCTATTTTCACATAAGATGTAATCGGCTCCAGGACGGTCTAGCAGTAAGGACAGAATTCCCATTATACAGTTATCTTTCCATTTGTACAGCATTGTGGAACTCATTATTAATAAACCACTGAATACCTAACATTAAACTGGACTGCTGAATTTTGATATGGCAGCTAACTATGCCCTAATGGGTGATTTGAGATATCTGCCAAGACATTGCCGGCGAAAATGTACAACTTAATAATGTAAATCAATAAGCAAACAAGAGAAAAAATGTTGGCAGGAATATGAACAAATTGTGTTGTATGTACATTTTCTAAATTGATAAAATGATATGCACCATGTACCAGAATATATGAGATCAGGATGGATCTTCCTTGTCTGACCTGTGCAATAAATAACTTTATGGCAGGCACTACTAAATATTTTATTGCAAGCAGTGGCTGCTAATTTGATAAAGTGTACCTGTCACCTATATACACTAAAAGCATCCGTCCTTTGTTCCATAGCATGCAGTAGCTTCATTAGAAGTTCTGCATAACGATTCCTGTGATGCATAGCAACTAAACAACCTGTTCTTTTTGTTTTGCTGTATTGTACTTCAGATGTTTTATGCATGAGGCACTGTAGTATCTCTTACCATAAAAACATCACAAATTTCTAGTGAACTGATAGACTGTATCATAATGAATATAGTCCTGTCAACTCAAATCATGAGGTACTAATGGCAAGGTATCATGAGGCAGATAAAATGTAATCTTGTTGATGTCAGTAATTCTTAGATTATGCATACTAAAATGACAAATACATTGGGCCAGATTCAGGTAGAGTTAGGCTGGAGTATCTGTGATACTCCAGCCTAACTGTCACTTTAAGCCGGCGTTTCTGTTTTCTGTAACCAGAAAACAAGAAACGCTGGGTTGGTGTTCCGATGCGATCGGCGCAATTGAATTTCGCCATCGCATAACTTTAATTTAAAAATGGCGCCGGGGGCGTTCCCGCTGATTTACGCTGAAAAAATATGTTAATCAGCGGGAATCGGCAATTCACGATCGTATTCGGGTGCGACGCAGTGACTTTCCGAAGTTTCCGTAAGCGATACGCGGCGTAAAGATAAAGCAGCCCCCTAGTGGAGTATCCTATGTTAAGTATAGGCGTCGTCATCACGTCGGAAAAAAAAAAAATCGCGTCGCTTGCGTAAAACTTTCATGAATGGGGTTGTGACGTCATTGACGTTCACTGACAGAATTTGGAGCATGCGCACTGGGATGCATTGACACTCGACGCATGCGCAGTACGTTCGCCGCGGGATCGCGCTTAGTTTAAATAATACACGCCCCGTACCCGCCCAATTTGAATTCCGCCGGCTCATTTGCGATGCGCTGCCGCAACTTTAGGAGCAAGTGCTTCATGAATAACAGCACTTGCTCCTAAAATTTCGCCAGAGTAACGTAAATGAGAAGCGTTACTCCAGAGCAAAGATGCTCCCATCTACCTGAATCTGGCCCATAGTGGGCATCATACTCAGATCAAACTGCATTTGTAAAAAATGGCATTGTGTTTTTATCATAGAAGCTTGTATACTGGCCCCTGCCTGGCAGGACATTTGGTGGGATATTCTCTGGAACATGTGGGTGGTGGGACTGTATATTTTGTATAGGGACCCTGGCGTATGTTGGAGTGTCCTTAATTTATATCTGGTGGTGGCTGCAAGGCTGTAGCTGGCCTGAGCTTTATTTTTTGTTATCTGGGTTTGTTGGGTTCCCCCTAGGACCAAGATTATTGTTTGCTTCTGCTTACTACTGTTAAGTGTTCACTAAAAAGCTAGAGCAAGAAGATGCATTGGGTTTGTATTGGGTTATGAATATATAATTCACCCTGGCCAATCACTGTGGGGTTTATGTCAGCGATGTGGGCTTAGAGAAGAAATAAATATTTGAGTTAGCTGTCTAAAAAAGTCCCCTTAACGCCAAGGCTTATGAGGATGTAGTGTTGGAAGGTTCTTGATTCTCAGTCTCCAACTGGTAATGATATGAGGCCTGCTGCCTGATGGGGGTAAAGCTGCTCAGAGGTTCAGTTTTATGCTTCTCAGGCCCCTGGCCTAAGGGAGGGTGATAAAGCTAAAAAAGAGACCTGCTTAGTCAATTGCCCATCAAGGCTTAAAATAAATGTTTTACTGTTGTTGGGTCAATAAAATACAAAAAATAAGATTGTCTGTCACTGCCAATGGGTAGTTAAATATCTGGGTGAAGCTCCAGGGCAACTGACTAGAATGGCTAGGAGGGCCTCCATAAAATCCAACAGCTCCTTTGGAAATCATTGCTACATTTTTAATACAGGGATAAAGTCCTATAGAATGAGAGACACTTGACAACAATGCTAATGTTTATTAAAGCTTGTTTGATCATACGTCTCACGTGGGTCACAGGAGTGCACCCAGAATCAGCTGTCAGCGGGCTAAAGTCTGCTGTTGGCTGACATCATAGACCAGCTACAGTTTCTGAGAGGATCCAGACAATGATGTCGGGATCCATCCAAATTCCTGACCAACAGCTGGTTCAGCCTTTTAGGGTGCCTCAGAGAGTCTGAGCTAGCTACTCTCGCCCTGTCTCCTGTCCAGTGCTCCAGTGAGCACTGGAGGGCCAGAACATGGAGCAGTGTCTAACTGTATTCTTGCTCTGTGCTCAGAGCAGACAAAAAAACAGAGCAATGTTTTTTTTTTCACTTCCTCCTAATTGCACAAATTAATAGTGCTAGTGGAGTTAGTAAAGGGGGTGGTACAGAAGTTTCAAGTGATATATAAAATGCATAATTTATTGATATTATGCATTATTAAGTCCTAAAAATAACTGACCAGTTGAAAACTGGCAACTTAAAAATACACAGTTCAACCAAAAGTCTGTTTTTGGGAGATGCCAGAGACTTAAATCCCAGCTTAAGGACCCCAGAGGTGAGTAGGGAGGAGCTTTGTTTGTATAGTGACTAATTAAAACAATGCACTTTCTGACCTCTGATTTGTGTTCAGGTGGCTTAGAAGGGCTGATCATGGGGGTTCTCTTTTATGCCAGCCCCCTCCCATTAAAAGACAGAATTTGCAGAAGCTCTTTGTTAGTGTTGGATGAGACATTGAGTAGTTAGATACAGATCACAGAATGTTTGCAGGGAAAGCTACCTACTGCTGATTGCGGAAAACTCACTAAAGCTGGGTACACACCACAGTCTTTTTAAATGCAACCCAGCGGGTTGTACTAACCATGCAAGGATAGTTCATCAATCTCCCCCACTGAGCTTTTGTGTTTTGACAGGGGGAGGGTCATATGCGATCAGCACTCTCTGCCATTGGCTGTCAATGATTGTTAAGGACACTGGTGGGTGTAGGCACAGCTGGGACCTTTACAGCCACTGATGTCCCTGGGCCCATTCACTTCGATGGTTAGGAGACTTCACACCAGACAATTATCTGAGCTTGTAGCATGGCAGTTCAGGAATGAGGAGAGAAGCTGTGCCCCTCTTTCTCTCTTTACCCATACCAGGCCACGTGCCCCTAACAGGGGGGGGGGTTACCCTGCAAGGGGGCACCCCTAGCACAGCAGCTCATCCACATTGATGAGGACAAGGGTCTCTTCCCCACAACCCTGGACCAGTGGTTGTGTAGGTCTGCAGTGTCTCTCCTGTTCAAAATGTGGCGTAGTAAAGTGCTTAAAAACTTTGCACAAAATCACTACAACATTCTATAGTCCATTTTCAGTTAAATTAAAACACTCTAGGTTGATTTGTTGATTAAACGTTTTCTAGTGTTTCTCCAGTTAAAATGCAGGCTAGTGCTTAAATACTGTGCACAAAATCTGTAAAATATTTTGCAGTCTTTTTTTCAGTGAAAAAAATACACTCTGATTTAGATTTGTTATGTTTCTGCCCTTTCTATCTTGTATTAGAGACCATTGGCCTCTCACTACTAATATTGTTCTATCTGTTCTTTAGAGATGGCCCTTTTAACATTAGAAACTCCCTCTTTCTACTTTCGCCAACAGGATGGTAGCCCATTTTCCAACCAGCATCCGGTTGGAGGTGAATCACCTGGCCTTCAGAAAAAAACTCAAAACCCATCTTTTCTGAGGGCAAAAGTACAGTAGGGAAGGGATACTAAGCGCCCTGAGGCGATTCAGTTCACATGTGTTGCACTATATAAGTTTCTCACTCACTCACTCACTCACTCACTCACTCACTCACTCACTCACTCACTCACTCAAGAATGTTCATAGAGACAAGATGTTGGGCCTAAGACTGGTAGCTTCCAGGTTGCATTGCTATCCCTACCCATGTCTGCTTCTACAGACACTGATGATAAAAAACGTAAAAAATTTAAATAAAGGGGAATAATTCTCTGAAAATTAAATAGCGTTAAAAAAATCAACTACCTTTGCATATACGACCTCTGCCTGTCACATTTGGCAATGGCGACGTTATTTTTTAACCATTTCCCGCCCAGCCTTTTGTAAAATAACAGCGAAGAAGGAGCCATGATGGAAGTCACATATCGTCCACCAAGTGCTTATCTTGTGCGCCCTAGGGGCTGCGCAGTGGCACGACCTGTCATTAGCTGTATCCACTAGACACAGCGGAAGACAGATCGTTGTACTGGGTTGGAACTGGTAGCATGTAATCGTTGTGACCAATCACAGCAATCACATGTCACTAGAACACAATGGCTTTAATTCATAGACAGTAATTGTGTACTATTGCGATCTCTGTGTCAGGCCATAGTGATCACAGCACCCTTGTACCATGTGATAAGTATGTCCAATTATAGCTATCACAGTTGTAAACAATGGTGGCTCTCAGCAAGCCGCTAAGAGCCTGAGTCAACCGCTCCCACCCCCTCCACAGCCCAGTGCTCCAGTAAGCATGGGGGGGATCAGGGCAGACAGCCATGACTGAGAGTCACCAGCTCTCTGCTCACAGAGCACTGAGAACTGAGTGTTCAGCAGTGTTTGATCACTCAGTTCTTAGAACCGGTGGGGGAGAGATGCCCCATTGAACTGATGCTGCATCCTCCTAGGTAAGTATGTTTTAAAAAAAAATATACCAACCTTCTCTACTTTAAACTGAACAATAGGGGTCTCAAAAAACTAATATATGAATTATACATATTTATCACTTATTGCTTGCTAATGCTGTGGGCACCTGTACTAATTACTGGATATAACAAAATTAAAGAAACAATGTAACATTTGTGATCTCCACAGAAGTAGAGCTTCACTGCTTTTGACTTGAACTTACTAGAAACATATTATTAAATGTATTATATAAAAATGACAGTCTTTTTACAAAAGAAACACATTTCCCGACTACTTGCAATTGAAAAGCCCATGTCTAGACTATTTGTGTAAAAAACCCTAACATTATCCGTTCTTTGTAGAAAAATACATTCCTGAATAACCCTGCCTACCCAGAGATGAAGTATGGAATATTCAGTTGCCAATAATAAAAATAGGCAGATGACTTACCTAAATGAATGCATCGTTTGTGTGATACTATTATTGAAAAAATATGATTTTTTTTAAAGAAAACAGAATTCATATCATATGTTGTTTTTGTAACTGCAGGCAGAAAATGTGAAGTGTAATGACAAATTGATGCATATCTTAAACCCAATCTAGCAGCAATAATGACAGTAGAATGAGTGAAATTCTGTTCTAGAAAGAACAATCTGCCATTTTATAGTTTGACAATCTGCAGTCTGACTAATGCTTGACACAGAAACAATGTCCTGGCTAAGCACAGACACATATTTTTTATTTACAATGCCTTGGTTGTTTTATATGTATTAGAGAGAATAGGGACCTTGATGTTTTTACTTAGGTTTCAGGACAATACAGAACGTAAGAATGTCATGTTGAAGCATAGGCCTATATTTACTCACCAGTTTGATGGGGTCATAACATTGTTGACCTGTATTCTAAGTCAGCTTCGGCTCTACAATTACACACTTCAGGAAAAAAGAATTACCATCATCTTTAGCAAATAGTAGAAGAAGCTGCAAGACAGAAATGTCTGGCTATGTGTCTCAGCTTTTAGGTTTTCTCATATTATCTGGTAAATATCAACGACCCATTGTGTTGAATGAATGAATGAATGAAGAACTTGTATAGCGCAGCACATGCGAAATAAATCGCCTCTGGGCGCTTGTTGTTCCTTTCTCCTTTGAGATCAAAAGAGATGAGTCTTGATCTTTCTCCTGAAGACCAAGTAGTTCTCCTCCAGTCGAATGCTGGCTGGTAAGGCGTTCCATAGTCTGGGACCTTGGACAGCGAATCTCCTGTCTCCTTTGGACTTGTATCTGGCTTTCGGTATCTGAAGCCGATTTTGGTTATTGGATCGTAGAATACGATTGGGATTGTAAATTTTTTATTTTTCGCATAGATAATGGGGAGCATTCCCATGGATACATCTATGCGTTAGACAGAGTGCTTTAAAGGTGATTCTGTCTTTGACTGGTAGCCAGTGAAGGGATCTCAACGAGGGTGAGATTGATTCCCAGGGTTTTTTCCCAGTCACAAGTCTGGCGGCCGTATTTTGTACGACTTGAAGACGAGCGATTTGGTACTTGGGAAGTCCGAGGTAAAGGGCATTTGCATAGTCCAATCTGGAGTTTACAATCGCTCCCACCACGACCGCTATGTCTTTCTTGGGAATAAAAGGCGTGAGTCTGCGTAGTAGGCGCAGCAGATAGTGAGATCCGCTGACTACTGCCCCTATTTGTGCGTTCATTGTCATGTCGGAGTCAAAGATGACCCCCAGACTTTTGACTTTGGCGCTAGGGGTGATGACTTTGCCCAGAATGGGCGGGGGGATCCAGGTTGTTATCGATTGATTGCTACGCTTGGCGTGAAACAGAAGAAGTTCTGTTTTCGCTCCGTTGAGTTTGAGATAACTCTTTGTCATCCAATCCTCTATCAAAGAGAGGCATGTCTCTAGATTGAGGTGGTGATCCTTTTTATTGCAAATGCGGAAGTACAGTTGCGTGTCGTCTGCATATGAGTGATATAGCAGTTTTTGGCTGCTGATGATTTCAAAAAGAGGACGCACATAGATGTTGAATAACATCGGCGACAGGGGAGATCCTTGAGGGACCCCGCACGATAATGTGCGTTGTTTAGAAGTGAAGGGTCCTAGCTTCACTATTTGCGATCGGTTTTCCACAAAAGAGGAGAACCAGGATAGATCGCTTTCTGCGACTTTGGCTATTTTAGCCAGCCGAGTCAATAACAGCTTGTGATCAACTGTATCAAAGGCTGCGCTTAGGTCCAGCAGAACCAGCAGAGAAGATTCTCCTTCGTCTGCGGCCTCAAGAACGTCGTCCCATATCTTAAGCAATGCTGTTTCCGTCCCGTGTCCGGGACGGAATCCCGATTGCAATGGGTCGAGTAAGTTGTGGGTATCTAGATGCTGTTGCAGCTGCAGTACCACTGCCTTCTCCATTACCTTGGAGAGAACATTTAGGCCTGTTATGGGGCGCCAGTTAAGTGGGTCCTTAGGATCCAGGGTGGCTTTCTTCAAGATGGGTTGAATGAAGCCCTCCTTCAGCTGGGAGGGCATTTTGCCCTCCCTGAAGGATTGGTTAATAAGCTGCGTGACAGGAGGTGCCAGGATGTCGGCGCATTCCTTCAGCAGTTTGGTGGGGATAATATCATTTGGCGCAGTGCTGTTGCGCAGAGTGCCGATGATATTTTTAGTGGTCTGAATGGAGATGGGTTCCAGCGTGAACTCACCAAACTGTGGTGAATTGCTGCCGGTGCTGTGTAAATGACTACGGGGGGGCTGGGAGAGCAATTGTTCTGCTGAATGCTTTGCCGGATTGCCTCAATTTTGTTAATGAAGCAATCCGACAACTCATCGCAAAATTCTTGTGTATCCAAGTTGGGGGCTTCAAGACATTCTGGATTCATGGTCTGAGTGACCAACTTGAAGAGTTCGCGGGGGCGATTTAGGGCACCGTTGATAGCCTCAGAAAAATAGTTTTTCTTGGCTTCGAAGATTTGCTTGTAGTATTTTCTGGTTATTGCCTTGTAAATCGCGAGGTTCTCATCTGAAGGGTTTCTTTTCCAGGCTGCTTCTGCCCTTCTACGCTCTTGCTTCAGTAACGCCAGCTGGTTGTTGAACCAGCCGGCGTTGTTTTTCCTGATCTGGGTCTTTCGTTTCGGCGCTATCAAGTCAGCTGACTGCAATAGTGCTTTATTTATGGCCTCTAGTGTTTCTTCCGCTGTTTGGTGCGGCTGAATTGTGTTTATTTTTCCCCCTAACGTGGCTTTGAAGAGTTCCGAATGGAGCTTCTTCTGACATCTGGTCCAGTGTGTTGTCACTGGATTTGATGTTTTTGTTAAGGGGGGGAATTCGGCAATAATGAATTTGATTGCATGGTGATCTGTCCATGGCAATGGTTCATTTTCCAAGATTTTTATTTCCAGATCTTGTCTGAAAATAAGATCGAGCGTATGACCTGAAGCATGTGTGGGCCCACATACTAGTTGCTGAAGCCCTAATCCTTCCAGGTGGTCGATGCAGGCATCGGCAATGGGGTCTTGCGGGGAGTTGGCCCAGAGGTTGAAGTCCCCGAGCATCAAAAGGTGTTTACTATTCAGGGTATAAGTGGAGACAAAGTCCGTCAAAGATGGGAGCAGCTGCGACTTGGGGCCGGGTGGCCTATAGCAAAGTAGAATCCGGACGGTCTCCTGGCCGTTTACTTGCAGTTGAAGAGTAAGGGTTTCCATGAATGGAAGCGGGTTTTGGAGGCTTGGTTTTGTGATCGCAAGACGCGTCTTATGGATCACCGCCAGTCCTCCACCTCTTTGCCCTATTCTGTTTTCCGTTATAATACGGTAGTTTTCTGGCACCAATTCTCCTAGAATGGTGTTACAGTCAGCTGTGAGCCAGCTCTCTGTAATGAAGAGGCAGTCTAGGTCGTGTAGTAGAATGAAATCATGGATTTCAAGTCGGTGTTTTACCGCCGATCTTGTGTTGATCAGAGCACATGCAATGCGCTTAGGTTGGGGTAAACGGCTAAAATTTTTGACGGTCGATCGTCGATCGATCCTCAAAAGGTGCTCAATTCTTAGGGTCTTTTTGGTGATGGCTGGCAGCATTGCGGCGAAACGCCTCAAATTCCAAATGGTTTCTGCGGAGTACCGCCGATCAGCCATGGTCGCCATTCACCGGGGGAAAAGTCGTTCCTTTTGGTGGCGATGAAGAGAGGATTCAATGAATCCTCCCGGCTTGGTCCAGAGGAAGGCAAAAAAACCCTAGCCGTGCTATGCCAATTTGCCTTTGGTAGGGGAAAAAATTCCTTCCTGATCCCTGAAAGGCGATCGGGCAAGCCCCTGGATCAAGTGCTGTTTAAGTTGTGACAGGGGGGGTGGGGGGGGAAGCTGACACTGCTGACACTGCTGGGTGTACCAAGATGGCCGCCGACCAGGAGCAGGGCATGGGACCCAGGCTGGTATGTAGCCGGCTGGGTGGATTAGTGAGCCAGGGGGGGGGGCTGGTTGTTGAGGCCAGGGGTGGATGAGTACCCACAGTGGTTGGGGGTGAGCTCCTGGGGGCTACAACCAAAGATTTGGCCGAAAATGCGGCGCGCCGCTAGGCCGCGGATGAAGCCGCGGCCTTTCCTAAGCCGCGGCGGCCGCGAATCAGTGACGGCCGGCGCGGTTCAGGGGAGCAAACGGGAAATCGCGGGGAGGCTCCGAGGGGAAGGTTTTGCTAACAGGTGGGTGGTAATGTGGGGTAAGAAGAGGGAAGGAGACCCCAGCGTTCAGCCGATTCGGCGGCTTATCCTGATAAGGACGGCCGCCAATCGGTTCCAGGGAAGGTGATGGAAGGTAGGGTCTACCTGGGGAGGATGCTCAAGGAGGTGGAGGGGGTGGTGGAGATGGCCCCTATGACAGGGGCTTACCTTGAGGCTCACGGTGGGAGAGAAGAGAACCAAGGGATCCAGGGGCGGCTCAGGGTCAGAGCAGATCTGACGGCTCAGACAGCAGAGGCTGAAGCAGGGGGAGGAAAACCCTGCCTGTCTGGCTCCAGGAGCCGTACGCCCTACTGTTAGGACGCACGCCGATTACTACTGGAGTCAGTTCTAGCCCTGGGGAGGAGTCACTCTTTCTGGGCCTACCTTGTGTCCTCCTCCTAAATTAATATGACTGGTGTCCAAGAATATAAGGTGACACACCGATGGGATCCTCAAACCACGTAGATTAGAGTAACTGACTTCCAATAGTCAATTCTATTTTTTTTGCATAAACAAATTTGCTACAGATCTGGCTTTTTGTTCTTGGCCACTTGACCTTCTTGTTTGTCTATGTATCTGCTGTTCAAAAGAATGGAGCCAATCAAGTAAGGGAAACATGGGAATGTAGTAGCTCTAATCTAATGCAGGACTTACTAACACAATATAGCTTTAGCAAGCAGTGTTTTTTTTAAAAAGAACAAGCAAAAAAGGTCTAGTTGTATAGGTACATCTCCAAGAAAACAGTGATCTAAATATGTGATCTAAATTTGCTTAGTCTATATGTTAAGACTTGTACTACCTGCTGGTGGCACTTTTGCTCCCAGATCTGAAGGGCACAGTTCCGATGGCCACCAGAGGGTATCCCTAGCAGCCAGCTGACCTATATAATCCTTCACATAGTTGTTATGTGTGCACCAGTGTTTTGCCTGGTAGCCATATTCCTGCTTGCTGATCCCTTGCAGCTCCAATAAATTGTATCCCTGCCTAAAGTCGAGCCTGCCTCTGATGATTCAGTGCCCGATATCCAGCCTACCTCTGATGGTCCAGGGTTCATGGGGCATCAGGGTCACTCTGATGCCCCAGGAAGATGTTCCTTAGAACTAAACATGTTTTATATGTCACGTTGATGCCCCAGGAAGATGTTCCTTAGAACGAGATGTACTTCGGGCAGAGAATAGCGGTGACATCATCAAGCCCACCTGAAGCATTGCTTTCAGTTTGTGAGTAATTTTACTTACTTTTATGTTAAATTAATATTTAACAGTACTTTACTATGAGATTTATATTTTCCTTGGTATGATGGTGAGAGTGGATCTAGTGAATAATTATGAAATCATCCTGTTGCATACTACTTCTATAAGAGTAATCTGAGGCACTGTGGATTGAGAGGCTACGGATATTGAAGCCATCCATCCATCCATCCATCCCTGTGGGATCTTATGTCATTTAAATGTGATATTAAATCTTTTATAATGTGAGGTCTAAACATCTGGTAAGCACCCTCTTTTTCTCATATAGTGACTGATGCACTTTGTATTTATCAAGAAATTTACTTCATGGTTGACTTTAACCAATCTGTCAGACTGTCTCCAAATCTATCCACTTTTAGGCGATCCCTGAAAACTTTTCTCTTTGGAGAAGCCTATCCTCCCTTCACCTAACAACTGAACTTTTATTTTCTTCATCAGCTCATCACCCACAGCTATTACGATTTGGATCAATTGACCCTCCCTCCTAGATTGTAAGCTCTAACAAGTAGGGCCCTCTAAATCCTTCTGTATTGAAATGTATTGTAATTGTACTGTCTCCCTAATGTTGTAAAGCGATGCGCAAACTGTCAGCGCTAAATAAATCCAGTATAATAATAATAATGCATGAAACTGACAGACTGTCCTGAAGCTACCTAAGATCTATGATGTGTACCCCAAAAGGGCTATGTAATCTGTGGCAAGGAATGATGGGGCAGGAGTGAGCACCAGCAACAAAAAGGTACTGTATTTCCCCCCCAAAAAAGATGTGCAATGGTTTAACTGGAAGCAAAGGATTAGAATGATGCTGTTTATAAAGGTCCACTTTAGGGTACGTATTAACTGCAGGTGGGGGGGGGGGGGGGTTAAGGAGAGGGGTTGAGAGGAATGGAGTTTAGGACTGGAGAAAAGCTTTAAAAAATGCTCAGGCAGGAGTAAGACCTGGTATCCAGAAAGCCTTTGTCCAAAGATTTCTGGTGGCAAATAAAGACTAAAACAAAATTATTGTTCATGTACAGAACTATTATCCTTAAATCCCAGAGGAAGTGATAACGTTGGCCAAGAAAAGAGCTAGGGCACATGTGATAAAAATCTTTCACCTGGGGAACTGGTGATGATCTCCTTTGTATTACAGGGTTTTTAATAGGATTCTGTGCTATTCTTGGAGGTATAGCATATTCTGCACTGGGCCTGCCATTACTATTATATATTAGCTGTGCAACTATTAGTGCAATGTTCCTGTGAAAATATATTTTAGTCTCAAAGGCAAATGTGAACCAGAGCACCATTAGAGACCACATAAATAGTAACGCCTAATATAAACATACTTGCAGAATACATGAAATATGTGAACAGTCAAAGTCCCTTCTTGTATCAAAACATTATAATGAGTCAGCCAGCCTAGTTGTAGTTGTTGCTATACACTTGCCCCTACAAAGCATTAATGATGTTGCATTTGAGAATTGCTAAACAATTTAAAATGTATAAAAAGCTATTTTTTGTATTGGATAGTGTCTTTTAGTGTTGTGATAGACAGGGTTAGAACCTCCTTCGGTTTTTTATTGTTGGAGATTCACTCTTTTGTTTTGATGACCACTGTCTCTGGTACAGTGACATTTTCAACTTGTCACAAAAAAAAGCAGGATGGCAAACTGTTGGAGCTATATAAATCCTGTATAATAATAATGAAAATGATGCGGAATCTTTCAATGGGGAATCTTGTTCTGATAACAACGGTCTAAGAGAGAATATACCTTCCTATCTTAGAAATTCCCTATGTCTTGTTGTTTCACTTGGACAGGAAGTGACGGGACACAGTCGGAAGGAAAAAAATTACAGGAACTTTCACCAACCCATTGCATATCCAAGACTGAATTTTTTTTTGCTTTACTTACACTTTCACTAAATAGCGGGGTCAATTTTATGTATTCTAATATATACTTTGTGCAGAACTCCAGGTCTGATAAAATCTAATACATACACACATAATCCATATAGACTGTACTATACAGTCGAATGTTGATCCTGCATTAAACATTTTTAAGCATACAAAATGCATCACGGTCGTATATGAATCTTCATATTCTAAAGCTGATTATCTATAATAAATAAAGAATAATGAAATTTCTATAGAACATTACTGGACCTCATTCAGAAGGTATTGAACACTGGATACCCACCATGGATGATAATCCCAGATGGAGGCTCTTCTTCCTTATGTCTGCAGTGTCATCAGGCCCAGCACACATCAGATCGTCTCATTTCTAATGCATTCATTTCCTGCTTCTCAGAAAATTCAGACAGAGCATCCTGTGCTGGGAAAATGAGAAAATCAAAATCAATGACTGTCCAGGGATAAACAAGTCTCATAAACAGCACAGGCAAAGAGAGCGACTATTGTAAAGTAAAATAGAAAACATAATGCAATATACGGTTATATTTTTCCTTTCTACTACTAAAAAAATGGTTTTGTAAGTAAATTGTTTTATTAACCAATAAGTGTAATAATGTGCAATTGGACTATGGGATGATTTTGGTACTGTTGTTGAATAAAGCTTCAAGGTTTTCATATGCTTTTTTTTTTAAAACCATGATAAACAAAGAAAATGAGCAAATCATTTCTAAAAATGACATCCTAGTAAGTCAAAGTACATTATCTAATTTTTTCCCCATCCAATGTTCCCTTTAGTGCTGTACAAATATCTTGAACTCAAAATGTCGTTGATTTGATGAATGGTTTCCACACTTTACTGTTTTATGAATTGCATGCAAAATCTGCTTTAAAAAAGCTTTTTATGGTGAAAATAAAGATAGAATACCAGTTTACTGAAAATACAGCACATAGATCTAATGGGAAATGTGAGTTGGAATGTAACGTATAATCTTAAAGCGGAGCTCCACCCGCATTTTTTTTTTTCAAAGTCGGCAGCTACTAACAGTGTAGCTGCTGACTTTGAATAAGGACACTTACCTGTCCTAGGCGCCCGCGCTGATGGCCCCCCCCGATGCCGGTCCCACAATCGCTCCGGGACCCGCGCCGCCATTCACACTATGGGAAACAGGCTTCCCATTTCCTACTGTGCCTGCGTGAGTCTCACGCTGGCTTGTGAATGGGCTCACTGCTCTCTGAGAACACACACAGTTCCCAGAAAGCAGCGCTCCCCATTCACAAGGAGAAGGACAAGAAGAAAAGACACCGCGGTGTGGAAGAGGCAGATTACGGACTTCCGCATAGCAACAGGTATTTCGGGTGAGTATTTTTTTTTTCACGTTTTTTTTTTTTTCACGTTTTTTTTTATTTATTTTTTTAAGACTTTTGGCCAAATGTGGTTTTCCTGGGTGGAACTCCACTTTAAAGAGGAAGTAAACCCTTACGAAAAGACATTAGCACCATGTAACTTTTTTTAAATAAAATACGAATTTGCTCATTCTGTTATTGTTTCTCCCATGTACTGTACATGCATATGCTACAGCAAGGGCTGCATGGTATTTCTTAGGGCAGGTTTCTTGATGGTGACAACAATGAACCATTTTTACATAATGTGCATTGAAATAGCCACTTGTGGTCTCCATTGGAAAACTTATGTGACAGGGTGATAACTCTATAACAGTGATGGCAAACCTTAGCACTCCAGATGTTTTTCCCATGATGCTCAACTACAATGCAGAGTGCATGAGCATAATCGGAAATGTAGTTCCAAAACATCTGGGGTGCCAAGGTTCGCCATCACTGCTCTATAACATGAAGTGCCTGAAAAAATACCTTTTTTACCTTACAGTTTACTTTCAAATTTTAAAATAAAAAATATAAATGTACTTATTTATACATAGCGCCTATTCTCAAACTGATGACCATTCTGGTCCAGGCATTGCTGATAATGTGAAGTAATAGAATCACAAACATTGAGAATCATTTAGTTTGCTATTTGGAGCTCATTCTCTTTTCAGTAGCTACTCTTAATTCATTAACGGTTGCTGGTTTTGTAACAAAATTTATTTTAGAAAAAAGTTTACTGGTGTGAGGTCTCGAGAATGCGGAGGGTATTCTTCTAAACCTTTCTACCCAATCCATCTATTGGCTATCTTGATGGCTACTTTTAACAGCTGAGACCAGTTGCAGCTTGCAGATTCAGGACACAGTGGGTTTGATTATTAACCACTTAAGGACCGCCGCATGTACATTTACGTCGGCACAATGGCACCGACAGGCACATCAACGTATATATCCGGGATGAGGGGGCGGCTATTCGTTTTTGTCCGCCCCCCCGGATCGCTCTCAGCCAATGCGCGCACCCGCCTGTGTGTCACTTCCTCCTCCTGTGTAAACACAGGAAGGAGGAAGCGATGTGATCTCTCCCTCAGCGTTTTTTTCAACCACCGCTGAGGAGAGATCACAACACAAGTAAGTCTGCACTAACACTACACTGCACTAACACTACATACATATAGGCACATTTAACCCCCCCCGATCGCCCCCCTCCCCCTGTCACAGTGTCACTGAATGCAGTAATCATACATGTATGATTACTGTATTTAGTGTCAGTGTGACAGGCAGTGTGACAGTCAGTTAGTGTTAGGTCCTGGGTAGCCCCCGTACCCCCCCTAATAAAGTTTTAACCCCTTGATCACCATCCTAGTTAACCCTTTCACTCCCTATTGCCAGCATCACTAAGCGATCATTTTTCTGATCGCTGTATTAGTGTCGCTGTTCCCGCTAGGTAGCTAATTTTTTTTTATTGCGATTTTTTTTTTTTACTAAAGACATGTGGCTAATAAAATTTTGCCCTAAATGTTTGACTAAAATTTAGTTTATTGATTTTTCTTATAACAAAAAGTAAAAAATATTGTTTTTTTTTCAAAAATGTCGCTCTATTTTTGTATATAGCGCAAAAAATAAAAATCGCAGGGGCAATCAAATACCACCAAAAGAAAGCTCTATTTGTGGGAAGAAAAGGACGCAAATTTTGTTTGGGAGCCACGTCGCATAACCGCGCAATTGTCTGTTAAAGCGACGCAGTGCCGAATCGCAAAAACCCCTTGGGTCATTTGGCAGCATATTGGTCCGGTCCTTAAGTGGTTAAAGGCAAATATGCTGCTCATTTTGCAAAAGAAATTAACCGTAGCTTAGTGAATGTGGTGAAACCTTACTTTGGATACAATTCACAATCACTTGCAAGCAAAAAAAAAAAAAATTTTTGCTAGCACATGATTGGATGATGAAGTCATCAGAGCGTAACCTATTTCACTAAGCTAAGACAAAATTCCTTTGCAAAGTGAATAGCTTATTTGCCTTTATTAAATTAATTTCCAAACATGTTTTAAAGGGCAATACAAAGTACCAAACCCAACTTAATTTTTCCATGGTGGGTAACTGCTATGGGAAGTAAAATTACTTTTCTACTGTCAAGCCTCATACACACGGACGTTTTTCCCGGCAAGAAAACTGTTGGGAGAGCTTTTTGCCTGGCGTGTGCATGCTCCCTCGCCGGGAAAACTGCCAGGAATCCCGGAGGGGGACAAATAGAGAACCTGCTCTCTATTTTCCCGTCGGGATTCCCGGCAGACTTTATACCGCCGGGAATCCCAGCCGTGTGTACAGGGCTTGAGTCCACCAGATGGTGTACAGTTATCCAAGCCACACTCGAAAAACACAAAAACACACAAACACTGGAATGTTTTGTTTTATATTTAAAACATGTCAGTGGGTATTAATAGCATAATGTTACAACAGAGAAAAATTGCAGTAAAAAGCAAGATGGTTCATTGTTATTCATACTTAATGTAAGGTGTAATTTGTAATTATGCAGTTATAATTATTCCCAAAGCTGTGACTGCAGTTCTGAGGTGAAAAATGTCTAAAACTTTTTCACATATACTTGACATTTTGTGGCTGTTGTCAAGTGCATTCGACTAATGAAATGGTTGAAATCAAGGGCAGAATTTCGGAGAAATTATAGAGAGATAACAAAATTACATACTAACTGGAAAAATATGATGCAGAAATCAGATGAAATTCATTTAAATGTACTCACTAAAAAATTGTGACCTAATATAAATATCACAATTTTCAGAGAAGGGTTGTTGCTGTCCATCTTCTGCCACCCCTCATACCCCTCATACCCCTCAGCCGCCTGACGAGTTGCATCCCATTCTATGCAATAGAACTGTTCTAATAGGAGAGACTTCGGGGGCGGCTCGGGGCGATTTGCATTGACTTCTATACAAAAGTCATTTTGCTAATCGCCTCTGAAGTCGTCTTCAGGAAGACTTGCAGAGTTGCCCCCGAAGTCGTGCTGCCGCAGTGTGAACCGGCTCTAACAGGCAACACTACTTTTAGTCACATCCATCCTTACTGTCAATAAATTCCTCAGACAAAAAACAGATAGTTTTTGTGTATGTAATGACACTTGGCCAGGCCTTGTTACCATACATTGCTGAGCCTGGTAAAGCAAGGCATTTTCTTTATTGAAACCAATGGCAGCTCTGTACAATTATTAGTACAAGCAGAATGTATATAAGCTGCAGTAAGTTTTGCTCTTTAGTAAAACAAGTCTAATTGAGGATGACCGGGTCCACTGAGGCCCACACCTGACTATAACTAAACACAGACCAGCCCTTCTAGTAAATACTAGAATACCCATATAATATTTCCAGTCTACCTTAAGCAGGCCATACATAATTCGAATTCTGAAATAATTTTCTTAAGAAAATCATAACCAAGGATTTTCTATCGAATTTCGCACCATTAGTGGGCTGCAGCAATGGATTGTTTTCGTGCAACCATCAAATTTGAGTGATCAGACTTGTTGGAAATTTTTGGAAAAACAAACGCATCTATAATCAATGATGGGAGCATCGTGCAAAAAATATAATCCAAGAAAAAAATGTGCATTAGCGCAAGAAGAGAAAATTCCTGTAAAGAAAAGAAGATTCCCGGCCACGAAAATAATTTTCTGTAGCAGCATGAGGTGAAGTTGAAGGCTTGTTTTTTCGAATTTCGAAATCAATGGAGGCAGATTACTAAATGCACGAAATTTCTGATTTTCAAAAGAAAATTTGTTTGGGATTCAACCCATGTAGCCTGCATTACTTTGTCCTTCCATGTTACAGGTGTCACTATTTGCAGAGAAATTTGTCATATTAAAAAAAAAAGTTTAATGTTGTTCGCTTGAAGGTAGCAATTTGAAAGTCATGTTTCTTGTCAAGTTTTGGACACTGCTCTATTCTATCCAAGCTTCAACATTGTTAGAGATGTACCTTTTTCTGCATGTCTTCTTACTAAACAAACTTAAGTAAGGATCTTGAAATGTTTAAGTCATTTTGTATACTTATGAAGAATTACTCAGGCCCTTATTACAATTCAGCTATTTCCTCCCAATTATTTCATCTCCAAATATTCAGTAACATTTTTGAATTAGAACACCTCATATCTTCAGCCTGCTTTTAGGCATGGAGCATTGGTATCTGAATTGTAGTTCAGGACAACAGGGAGGCCTTAGTGCCGGTTTACACTACCGTGACTTTGGATCCGACTCCCCAGGTCGCGCGACATGAGAAATTCAATTGAAGTGAATGAGAGCCATCTTAATGCACACTACTGAAGTCGCTCCGACCTCAGAAAAGGTTCCTGAACTACTTCAAGGTGACTTCTAGGCAACTTGTAGGCAACTTGTACCGATAGATTTCAATGGAAGTTGCCTCCAAAGTCGGATCACTGTCTTAACTAAAGCAATTTTACAGGAAAAGAAAATAGTTTACTCAGGCAAACCCCTCCCACAGATATGATTATTCTGTGATTGGTCACAGCCAAAGTCGCCTGTCCTGGAGGCAACTTTAAGTCAACTTGTAAGTTGTTCCAAGTCGTGCTGAAGTCACGTTGACTTTGCGCTGAAGTTGCCTTGCAAAGTCGTGCTGTAAGTTGGGTTGCCCCTGTGTGAACGGGCTCTTATTGTCAAGCCTAAAGTATAAATCAATAATTTTAAGCAAAACAGAGCAGATAACGGGAAGATAATTATAATGATATGGGGCTATGCTTATTGCAGTTACCTATGGATTTGTAACTTTGTGTAGGAGTGATCTGTGTCTTAAATCCTAATTCCTTGTGCCAGACAAATGCTTAGACCTAATAAGAAATCACTAGAATTATCCAGAAATATTGGCGAAGCAAACTCCTACAGGAGACGTTTAATGAGAAGAAGTCATTTGGTTATAGAAACAAAAGGAGGAGGCATCTACGATGACTCCCTGAAGGCTGGAGACAGCATAATGAAATATATGAAGTAGAAAGATAATAAGATAAAAAAAAAAATCTATTATCAGAACCAGTTTCTTTATAATGGATGAATGCACTTTCATTTTGTGTCTGGGGGATATGGCTTCTAGATACAATTAGAAGAAATCTAGAATTCTTGTTCAGATGAGGCATCATGTGCCTCCCTCAGCCCTTCTAATGACATTTAATAACCCCTATAACCAATGACAGGATGAGAAACACATTTTATGTTTAATGTTAAAGGGAGGAATCTACTTTTAGGCTGTTTTCCTTATCCTTCTATAAAGGCCATATTACACAGGGAATATTTAATCACTCCATAGCTTGAGACTAACTCCTTGTTCACAAATGAGCCATTTGCAGCAAACTGAAATCATTGTCATAAATTTTTCATTTATCAAAACTGGAGAAGCCAAAATCTGGTGCAGTTGTACATGATATCCAATCAGCTTCTTCACTTAAAAGGACACTAAAGTCTGGTTGTTGTTTTTTTTTAAATAACAAACATGTGATACTTACCTCCACTGTGCAGTTTGTTTTGCACAGAGTGGCCCGGAAAGCTGGCTCCTGGGGTCCCTCGGCGGCTGTCTGGGCTCCTCCTCGCAAAAGCTTTCCATCTTCATGCGAGGGCGCTCGCACGGTGGAAAACTTTTGCGAGCGCGCTCCCATGATACAGCGGCGGCCGTAGCCGCCGACTGTATCACTCGGCCCCACCCCCGGCGTGCCGCGTCATCCGCTGTGATTGACAGCAGTGCCAGCCAATGGCTGCGCTGCTATCAATCCGCCCAGCCTAGCCAATCAACGGCCAGGCTGGGAACCGAAGAGGATGACGTGGACGCGCCCGGTAGTTTCGAACGGTAGGGTAAGTAAAGATAAATTCCCCTCAATGTTTTGCAAATGATGTGAATGCCAGAACATGATAGCTCAGTATCATTACTACTATTGTGTATGTACCCAAATGTTAAAATAACACACTTAGGCAACATTCAAGCTGACGCTTTTGACCAATGCAAATCAAAGTGAAATTAATCTTCTGATTCCTGCTATTGCTATGAGTGGCTAGCTGTGGCTGCCATCCCTGCTCACTATTAGTACAGGATGCTGAAAGCCAAAGCTATTCACGGATGTCCGCACAGCCAGCCATTACCTGTGGTGATAAGCAGACGTAGAAGCAGCTCAATGTTACCCTATGTGTCCATACACGTTAAGTAGTTTAGAGGCATATTTTGAGCTCAACGTTTGGAGGCAGAAAAAAAAAACCTTCTGGCTCAGGCTCCATGCACATTGGACTTAAAAAACGTCGATTCTACTGCCTCTAGAAGCACTTCTATTGTGCTCTATGTGTCTTTGCACATTATTGACTGCTACAGGTGTTTTCTGTCAGGGACGTTCAGAAGCAGGAAAAAAAAAACGTCTCTATCGCGTTTCCTGGAGGAGTTTAAGAGCTGTAAAAACGTCAGTCTCTCCTAAACTCCTCTTATCTCTTCTGAACGTCAAATGCCAACTTTTTTTTAGGTGTGTTGTGGGAGTAAAAGCTTTTGCAGAGGGGAGTGTAGTGCAAAAAACGCCTATAAACTAAACTCTCATAGACTCGCCTAAACTCTAATAGACTCGCTTAAACTTTGTACAATATGCTTTCATTTCGTGTCTTTATGCCATGTTTTTCAAGCTAAAAACGTTGACGTTTGTTCTGCTCCTAGTGTGCATGGAGCCTCACATTCCCGAGTGGAGTTTACTGGCAGAAAAAACATAAAACTCCTCTAAACTCATCTAAACTTTGTACAAAAAATGCTCTATATGAGCGTTATTTACTCCCAAGAGAAATTTTTTTTAAGCCCAGTGTGCATGGAGCCTTACTACGGTAAATAATAAAATGCTGCTTCCCCTCCACATTATTCATTACATAAACTTAAAAGGGTTGTAAAGGTACAGTTTTTTTATTCCTAAATAGCTTCCTTTACCTTAGTGCAGTCCTCCTTCACTTACCTCATCCTTTGATTTTGCTTTTAAATGTCCTTATTTCTTCTGAGAAATCCTCACTTCCTGTTCTTCTGTCTGTAACTCCACACAGTAATGCAAGGCTTTCTCCCTGGTGTGAAGTGTCATGCTTGCCCCCTCCCTTAGACTACAGGAGAGTCAAGACGCCCACTAACACACAGCTCCTTTCTCTATCTGCAATGTAGAGAGCGACCTGACTCTCCCGTAGTCCAAGGGAGAGGGCGAGCACGACACTGCACACCAGGGAGAAAGCCTTGCATTACTGTGTGGAGTTACAGACAGAAGAACCGGAAGTGAGGATTTCTCAGAAGTAATAAGGACATTTAAAAGCAAAATCGAAGGATAAGGTAAGTGAAGGAGGACTGCACTAGACGAAACAAAGCTATTTAGGAAAAATAAAATTGTACATTTACCACCCCTTTAATCTATGAAAATATATTAAAGGTCCTGCCCAGCAGAGTACTGTAAACAGAAGGTGAGGGCTTGGTGATTCCAGCAGTGCTTGTCCCCCTCCTCATTTCCTGCACTGCATGAGAGATGGAGAGGCTGCAGCTAGGCATCAGGCTGCATTGGATGGGCGCAGATCAGGCTGCAGATGGGCACAGAGGCTGCATTGAGGCTGCATTGATTGGCACTGACCATTATTTTGCTTCAAAGTGTTTTTTCTTAAAAAAAAAAAATCATGAAACTTCCCTCTTTAATTTGTGTGCGTGTTATACGCTGGTGCGTGTTATACGCCGATAAATATGGTACTTTATAAGCCATTACAGCAAACATTTTTTTTTCCTTTTGGGATAAAGGTTTTACATAAATACATTAAATAAAGGTTGTAAGTACCCCTGCTAGTGTCTTATCTCTGTAACTGATACATTCTGCTGCAGAGCTTGTTCTTTTGTAAAACAACAAACTTACCGGCTGGATCACCAGATGAAAATAGAAGTAAGAAAGACTAAAAATGAAAAATGAACACAACCATCACATCTAAGAAATGGTAAGCTGTAATATAATGAATGTTTGCTTTTGGGTTTAATACCACTTTAAAAATTATTTTTGAAATTGCATTAGCATGATGAAGCTTATATGAGATGTTAATGATTGGCTTTACAAATATTTTAAGCCAGTTTCTTACAGTAAGGGAAAAGGCAACCTGTAAATCGACTAGTTACTGTGTTAGTAATAAATAATGAGTAACATTACAGAACCTAATTTGGAATAAAAGCAGATTCACTTACTGAAAATACATAAACAATAAAATGTTTTAGCTCAACCACACAGCAAGAGCATAAATGTACTAAGCTCCTTAACAAAATACATTCTTTGTGTTGCACTTCCTTTTGTCTATTTAAATCTTTAAGGCTTTCAGCGACATCCAACTGAAGTTTGTTATAATTGGTTGTGCTTCAGATAATGGTGTATTCTATGTCCAATAAAAGCACAAAAGTGGGAATCCAATCTTTTGAGTATCAGTCTGTATAATAGATAAAAAAATTTAAGAGATATAGGGAATCTTTTTTGTTAGATAGAAACTGAGAACTCATTTCACTGTAAGGATTGTTCCTTTCCCATTTACTGTGTAATATAAATGACAGATCGAACAAAACACTGAATATCAGTCAGCATAAACAGTAATTTATGAAAAACTGTTTATAGTAATCTAGATTTGTTGTGCATGCAATGCATGATCCAATATGTTGGATAAAAGAGACCCCATGCACCAATCTCAGTCCAAATCCATGTACATCAGTTCTGCGTATATGTTGGTTCCTGAAATCTGAATTCTTTATTGCAAATGACCAATCACATTACTTTGATAGTGACCTGTGAAATCCAGTGCACGTAACAAATTACCTAATCTAGAACTGAAATCAAAACTTTTTTCATTTTGGATAAAGTAAGGGTTGTTTATAACCCCCGATGCCTCATACACACAAAAACTGCCGGAGAGCATTTGGCTGGGAATCCCGGCCGTGTGTATGCTCCCTAGCAGTTTTCCCATCAGGAAAACATCCGGGAATGCCAACAGGAAAATAGAGAACCCTGCTCTCTATTTTCCCTTCGGGAATTCCAGCAGAGTGTTTCCTGCCAAGAAAACCGGTCATCTGTATGTGGTGAAGAACCAAGCATGTTTGATAACACTTCGACGCATGCGCCGTAGAATACAAGGTTAGTGTGGGGTGTAGCAAAATGGTGAGACACTGGCTCGTCAAAGTCGATGATGTCACCGCATTCTTGCTATTCAAAAGAACGGCGGTTCTTTTTAGTGGCCGTCTGTATACAACGTTTTTTTCCTGATGGGATTCCCGCCCGTGTGAACAGGGCTTGTCAGTTTATTCCAACTATCCCTATCTCACTTCCTTTTCCATAACCAACAGAAAACAAGAGGAAATCTCTCCATAGTTAAGGAACATCCCAGTAATGACTATGGTCACCAGAAAAACATCCCTATTGGAGGAATCCCCCTTTATTCCTGTTCTAGTGACCACACAAATTTGGGATTTACTTTTACTTTCAGTGATAAGTGTCACCAGGAAAAAAAATTGAGATTAAATCTCCTGAATAGGGACATAGACAGCAATAAAAACCTGACAGTTGTTCTAATCCTTCTCCACATTATCTAAAACAAAAAAAGTTTTAACTTTGGTTCTACTTTAATGAAAGAAGTCAAACATTTGAAAAGTCAAACGGAGACTCCATGAAAACAGAAAGGCAAGGTAAAAGTACACCTGTCGTGACAAAAACATGAGAGCTACCATTTGGTCTCATTGAAAATGCTATTTATCTGTTTATTTTTGGATTCTGTCATTTCTAAGGCAAGGGTTCAGAACAAGCATGGAGCAAAAAATAAATAAAAAATCCAAAGAAATTTGGAAATTCTCTATACTTGCAGGTTTCAGGTAAGTGATTTAGACAATATTTAAACCCCAACTCCGATTTGGGCAAAGATTGGGAAACTCTAGTCTCCATCACAGTGGTAGCTGGTGGGTTCTCCTTTTGGGGGAACGGCAAACAAACATCCCCCTCCCCGACGGCGTAGCACTGAGACAGCCCCCCCTTCCGGGCAGCACGGCGCTGACAGCACCCCCACCCCCCGTGGGTGGTCCAGCCCTTACCCGCTCCTGTGACGGGCTGTAGTGTCCTCTCCACTCCTGGAGTGCGGCTTCGGTGTCCATGCTCTTCAAGCTTCCTCCCTCATGTGTCTCCTCTTCTGCCAAAGTGCTAGGCATCCAATAGGTTTTCCTGATGCTTTGACCAATCAACCCGCCTCCTGATTGGTGGGGAGGAACTTTAGTGTGAAAATAGCAAAAATGTATTTGCTATCGTCACACAACTGGGTGGGCCACCCATTTTTGAAGCCCTTTAAAGCCTCCTAGGTTCTAATCAGGTGCTTAAAAAAACACCCACCCTGCATTGGAATGGTCTGGCGCCCTGATTTATAGATTATGGGGCCGGACACGTGGATAGGGGAGGCGGCGCCTTTGCGCTCTCTATGGGTGGGACTGCTCCAGCATCACCTGTAAATAATACAGAATACACACTCCTGCCATGCCCCCAGTTATGGGAAATGAAAAGAAGTAAAAAAACTAAATATGATTGGTTCAACTCTGAAGTGCTTATTGTCATCATTATTTCTTTTCTTTAAACTGACTTTTCAAAAGACAAATATAACAATTTAGGGTTTGTATGCAAGGTTTTGTGTGATACAATACTTTTCGAAGTTAAACAGTGTGTTTGTACCCAATAGGAGAGGGACATCTGAGGAGCACAGATGGATTTGGCTCCAAAGATTGACAGTCCTCCACCTTTAATGTACCTTTAAATAGTCTATTTGGGCCAAGCTAGTCCAAATGAACTACTGTATTTAATGGCGTATAAGACGCACTTTTTTACCCTGAAAATAGAGGGTAAACTGTGCCTGCGTGTTATACACAGGGGGCTGTGTAAAGTTTTTTTCCTGAAACTTCCCTCTTAAAGTTAGGGTGCGTGTTATACGCCTGTGCGTGTTATACACCAATAAATACGGCATTTAATGCACTAACAGGCGCACTTGCTGGCCTCAGAAACATACAGCATAGATCACTGTGTTCCAGCACTGGGATGGGAACTTCTCATCTCATTCCCTGAAAAAAATAGAGTTAGGTTGAGGGCCACTTCTATGAATGAATACAAAGCTTCCTCTGATTGCCTGAAGCAGACAGGTGGGCAGATGGCATCATGATCTCTGACTCCAGCCAATCAGAGGAAGCTTTGTATGATGTATCATAAGTGGCTGAGCAGCCCTCAGCCTGACTCAATTTTGTTGTGGGAGTACGATGAGAAAACTCCATTCCCAATGCTGTAACACAATACTGTATACTATTAATACAGTGAGGCCAGCAAGTGCACCTGTTAGTGCAGTAAATAGTTGGTTTGGGCCAGCTTAGTCCAAATGAATTTTATTTAAAGGGGCATTCAAGTTGGAGACCAGCTTTAAATGAGGGATAGCTTGTAGCTATGCTTGGACTAACCCTCTTTAACAGTATATGAATAGAGTTTGCGTGTTCTCCCCAGTGTTTACTGGGTTTTCTTTGGGTTCCATGTTTCCCTCATAAAATCCAGAAAACCTACTTGGTTAAAGAATCAGTAATTTCCATTCCACCATGCTTATGCTGCCCTAGATTTCCTTTACAATAACTGCTCCTATAAGATACTGTAAGTCAACTAACAATGTGAGAATTTCTCAAACTCATCTAAGCATTACCATGAGTCTCCTGCAATTGGGGGAGATCCCTATATACAACAATTATTTGTCCCCTGAACATTGAAAGTTGTCTTCCAACAAGACACATTCTCTACACAATTAAAAGGAAAAAACATGTTTATTCAAATATGTAGAATAGTATGAGAAGATGACATCCTATCAAATAATATAATCTGCAAAGACATACAATCTGCTTTCAGCCTCTGAAAGCAAACGGCAAGCCAATTTATTTTTACACACAATGACATTTGCTGTGATAGGATTTACCACATTTGCATAAAACATATCAAAATGTAACTGTATTAAGCAATTAGAGGTCTGCAAAGAAAGCTGCAGATGCGTCTTTCTCTTCTAGATATGTTTGCTTATTTGTGAGCACAATTTTACAACTCAAACTTACATTGTGTGGATACCAAAAGGATACTGAATGTAATATCTACATGCTTGGACGAAACTCCATTTTAAAAGACCATACATCATACTCTTTCCTAATAAAGATAAATAAGTCAAGCATGAAAAAGAGGTGCCTTATATACACTTATGAAAAAACGGGAATGTGCATTGTATTCAAGCATTTCTAAGTACATGAGGTCAGCGATGGAATCCTCATTTCTGTACACATTGTTGACAAGTCCTAAGAATTCCATACGTAACAGCACTGTTATTAATGAAGGCATCCATCTGGCATTCAGGTGTTATTGAGGGGCACAATTATATTGTCACATAGTTATAATGAATTAAAAATTGATGGCCGTAATTACTGTGGCTTGTGGTGCAATTTGTGTAGGACTGAACTCAATTACAGTAGTTATGATGAGTTTATTACAATGGGAGTATAGGGTAAAGCATTGTACCTGTGGCAATATAGGATAAAGTATTCATGGTAGTGACATATTTAACTATGTGGGCTTGATGAGCTTGGGTATGACATGCTCAATGGCATGCTTAATTTCCCTGCTTTCTCACTCTCATCCCACCCTTGTTAACATGTCAAAAAAATTATGTTGGGCCTTTGTGCCTTTAAAATCCAATCAAAGAATGAGACGATCCACTAAAAATAAGGCTGTAATAGTAGGAACTTGATGATGCTGGACATCATTCAGTCCAGAAATTAGGTGGCTTGTTTCTGAATGTAATGTACGTTGCACGTGCAGTAAATCAAATGTACTTTATGCATCATTTTCACATGTAATAGAAATGTTCAGTTGTTCAAGGAAAGAAAAGATCCAGGCTTAATTTTTTTAAAGCAAAAACGTTGTGAGCTAGAAAACGTACTCTGTTGTCATCTTATTTTTTTTTTTTCTAAAAATTATGTCTGTAAAAGAACACTTAATACTAACTGTTCTCACACCCATAAGAATCCATTGTTTTCTTTAAGACCCATTGTTAATTAAGAATATTCTGCATCTACCACACTTCTAGATGTGTTAGAGGCCACTTCATCTCTATTGTGTCCTGTAGTTATGACGCAGCATGCAGTGGGGGACAAGACATACAATATAGTACACCTGAAAGTATGTCAGATGCAGAATATTTTTCGGTAACAGTAGATCTTCAAAAAAGTGGAGATCAGTGGTGCAGGTAGCAGGACAGGCAAGTAATAACAGTTTTCCTTCACAGGCATTTTTAAGATTTCTTTAAGGCACTGGCAGAATCATTTTAAGCCATTTATCTTTAAGGCTGGGTTCACACCTATGCGAATTGGTTGCGGTTTCAACCGCATCCAAAACGCAGAACATTTCTAAATACATTGTTTTCAATGAGGCTGGTTCACATATGTGCGATGCATTCACACTGCGCATTGCCGGAAATCCGTATGCGCTGTGGAGGCCTTGCGGTGCGGCTCAGGTGCGAATTCAGTCCCATTATCTTCTATGGGTATGCAGCTGATTCGCAGATGTGTTCAGTTCTCTTCAGGAATTTCTGTCATTCAGCTCAATACATTTCTCCCCCACTCTCCTCTCACTCTGAACTTCTCCCAGGTCTCCAAATTCGCAGCAAAAATGGAGCTAATCTGCTGAACACTTCCCTTATCTGTCTGCAGAGATAAAAGAGCTGAAATATGCACCGCACAAGTGTGAACCCAGCCTAAAGGTTAAACACCAGAGCTTTTATATAACATAAAAAAACAAATGTGTAACTTTTATACAACATGAAAAACGTAATTTTGAGCACTGGTATTTTATTGTTGTATCTGACAGGAGCAGGTTAACACATTATCTATCAGTGCTCCTACCAAGAGCACTGTTGTGCGTCATTATTTCTAATAAGCATATAAAAAAATATATATATATTTTTTTCAGTTTAAATGTATGTTATTGGTTTTACTATTCAGTGTAGAAGTTCCAATACAAACATATAAGTTGCCCACGCAGGGGCTAATAAATGTTCTTAAATACTACAAAAGAGTTACAAACACAGAAACCATTGATAAACAACTTTATACTGTGTAAATAGTATCAAAGAAAAATAAATGCTAACGGAAAAAAAAATCCAAAATTTTATTTTTATACGTTTAAAAAAATGTATCTATTAGAACTTAAAAGTATTAAAACAACTATTATTTTTTTTAGCTTTGGAGAGAGGAGAGATGGTTTAGAACACCTGTCAGAATTGTATTGCTGACCATGTCCCTTTTTGGGAGATTCACTTTCTCCATTTGTCACATTACCATTAAAAGTGAAACTAAAAGAAAAATCCACCATATAAAATATAAAACTTAGGTTAAGTGGTGTAAGAAAGTGAAGTTTTAAAGTGTATCCTCACAGGGGGACGCCAATGTCCCGACAGTATATGTAAAGACAAGTTAGAACTAGAAAAGTAGTATTAAAAAGATTATACAAAAACAGATATAAAATACATAGTAAATGACCCCATAGACTCTGACAACACCTCCAAAGTGTACAACTATTTTGTAAACCCAAATGGTAATTTGGATGCACAGTAGCGGGAAAATGTCCAAAGTCCAATGTCGACGTGGAGTGATTGAGTCAGAATAAGAGGCCGTACAGAGATTCGCTCTACTTGTTACGTGTAAGCGTAATCTTCTTCATGAGCACATAGATATATAGAGCAGATTGTCTCAGCAACACTGCCAGAGGATTGCAAATGGATGTCAAAACCAACTAGTCCATATTATAAAATAAGGTAACTGTCAACCGCAGGTAATCAACATTGTAGATTGCTGGTAAGCAAAAGATATCCAGGGGGCAGAATGAATAGGATCTAACCAAGTGCACACGTCTAGATGGGAACATATATTGGTAGTGTAGACCAACAGATGTTAAGGTTTGGGAGGTAATTCTGTCCAGTGATGAAAAGAAGGGAAGGCTTACAGCTCAGGGTAGCCAATCCTGTTTGAATAGTTGGAAGGGTAGTGCAAGATGTGTGTTCCGCCTGGAAATTTGAATGAGATTGAATGAGTTTCCAGGCGGAACACACATCCTGCCTACCCTTCCAACTATTCAAGAGGGATCGGCTACCCTGAGCTTAAAAATGCAGCGATCAGGACCTCTTTAGCCTAGGTTTACGCATATGCGGGTGTGGGAAGGCGTGTAGATCACATGCTTTGCCACACCCGCAGACACCAAAAATACCTTGCTCTTTAACAGAGGTGTAATGGTGCCATTAATTCCTAATAGCACCCCCACATAACCGAAAATTCAGTGTGTTTTCGGGCATGCAAAACTGCATGGTGCCGCAGCACCATGTGGTTCTGTGCGACTGCCCTGGTGTGTTTTAGGGAAAGGGTCCAAGACATTTGCCCTGGATCTCCTGCAGGTACAGCATCCCTTTCATTTGAACACACGCAAACACACCCACACAAAATACAGAGATGTGAATCTAGCCTTAGACTATACATTTCTTCACATCCATGCTATTTAAACAAATTGTAACAAAAAGGATGACCAGGCATTTGGCATGATCAAGCATTTGACTTATTACAAGGTATTTGGGCAAAAACAAGCGTGTTGGCTCAGCTATGTGACAACACACGATTTAATTTGGACTAATTAATTAGCAGTTTAATTTCTATAAACCTCACATGAATTCGAAGAGTGTGGCATATAATTCACTGTCAGCTGTCAAACATAAATATCAGCATCCCTTGGTTTAATTCACAGCAGGGAACACAATGGCATTATAAAAAACAAACTATGTAAAGAGAAAACAATTTTCATCAGAATACCTGTCATGTGCAGCACTGAGCAAGATTAAACCTTTATCATTATTATGGCACAGGCTAGCTCTGCAGCACAGTAAACACAGATTATGGGACCCATTAATTAACTTCCCTGCAGACTAACAGTCAGTAATTTATGTTAATTGCTATATGTAGTCGGTAGTGGGTATGCGTCTGTTAAGGGATGGAAGCCTCATTTATCTTCATCTGCTTGGTGTATCCTCTAATATATGTTATAGGCAGGAAGGAAGAGGCCTAGTAGTTGCTATGGCAACCTCAAGACTTGAAAAAGACAATGGTGATGAAAAATATTCTTCTTTACTTATAACTTGCCACCTTTCTTCGCATACGCACCACCCATCCTATTAATAGAGTGCAGCTATTGTTTTATGTTAATTCACTTGACAACTTATCAGTTAGTTAATTTTCTGCTCTTACATTCATAGTGTTAAATCTAAGTATTCTATACAATCTCACCCCAGTCTAAGCTGAACACAAAAAGATTGATAAATATAAAGTTGGCTAAATTTATTATCAATTTAATATAGTCGTATCAATTATATATCTGACAAAATATATATCTAGTATATAAACATAATAATCATAAGGCATGGTTGGACAGGAATTCTTGCATTGCATTAGTTCCATGAAAAGTGAAAACTCAAAACTCTGTATTTGAAGTATAGGAGCTAGCAGAAAGCTATTCATATACTGTACATTAGGGTTTCACCAATGGAAAGCTAGAGCAATATAAAGAGCAATATAACACAGCAGCTGTTTGTGAGATGCAAATGATTGCAAAACACATCACTATGGTATCCCAATGACCCCATGACTGACAAACGTTTGGTCAGTTTGGTTGGATTTTTTAACTGAACCAGGAAACTTAAAGCTCTTTATTTTCAATTGAATATTTTACAGTTTGAGGGCCTAATGTTTTTTCCACCCTTTAGGACCCAAGTCCAAAACCTACATCCCAAATAACTCTACTACAATTATGTAGGGGATCTAATAATGAGAAAATACTATCATTATGGAACAAGCTTTGCTGGGGTTTTTATAAATACAAAAATAAACCTAAACTTTACCCATACCAGGCAAATACCGGGTTCCCTTTGCAGGAAAAACTTTAAGCAGAGAGCATTTATCCTCTCTGCGAGTACCCAGACTTGTTTCCAGGCCACCTAAGAAATTCCTGCTACTTCTGGGTATAGGTCAACAAATGAAAGTCCTACTGCTTTCCCACAATTTAACACTCTATGGGGTTGATTTTGAATCTCCAGAACCGTACATGCTGCGGCCCAACCTTCAACCTTTTTTTCGCTAAAGAAGACTATAAATTGGTGAAACATGTCGGGATTGCTACACCAGGACAACACCAGGACAACCATTTATAGATAATAGTTTTAAACTTTATTCTATACTTCCCTTTATGTTTTAAACATGAATTCAATAAACTGTGTGAATTTTATTTGACATTGTGGTGTAAGTTAATGCACCTGAAAAATCCCAGCTCTTTTTCTGAGCATTTTTTTACATTGCAAAGAATACCCAATCTTGTGCAAGAAAAATAAATAAAACTGCATTTTTGCTTGCACATAATTGGATGATGGAAATCAGTAGAGTTTTACTGAGTTTTCATTGAGCCCTGGGGAAAATTCCCTTGCAAATGCAACTATAAGTTTCAACTTGCTCAGCGTAAAATATAAAATGTAATACCATGACAAAGAATAACAGGATGTGTGAGGTCATCCATCCTATACGATCTCCAGAGTTGCAACTTTTAGTCAAGTATTTGTACGGTATCACTGACTATGGCTATTAACCATTTGTTACTATATATCAACAATGTAAACCTATTGTGGTGGATTTCAAATAGGATGATAGCTTATTCTATATAGACCATTGACATAATACTAGAACATGGTGGTCTTAAACTCTTAATGTCTACAGTATAATGTTTGATAAGTTGTGTTATTTGCCGTTTCCATCATAAGTGTCCATTCCTTATCTTTATTCATATGAAACCATTACTACAAATGATTTGGGTTAAATCTTGTTTTATTGAGGTTTTATAAAGTACAAATGATTTTAATTTAACAAACAGTAAATCTGGCTTTGTTCTGCCATTAGACCCTCTACAAGAAACCAGTAGATAAAGAAATAAATATGATCTAGAAATAAGTGTAAGAAAACTAGTCATTGCCCCTGTTGTTAATGTTTTAGTATATGTTGGAAAGTGATGCTGTAACCCTGCTCTTTCACCAATTAAGTGCTAGCTCTTTTTTAAAAGTAGGCTAAAATGGCAGCTAAAAGCTTAGATTGTGTTGGACCTCATTGTCCCTTATACAATTGGTGTTCCCAGAAGTTGAATGGAGGCTATGCTAGTCATCCCTAATTATCCCTCAGCCTAATATTCCAGTGCTGCTACATCAACAGGCAAACTAGGTGGAGGAATGGAAAACCAGCATATATCCCGTATATGAGCCTTCCAAAATACACTGCAATCTCCTTAGAGGAAGAAGCAAATGTAATATCTACTTTTCCTACCATTCTCCGACACAGTATTTTTTTTCAACAAAATTATAGGTGTTTTTAAGCTCTAACAATTCTCAGCAAAACACAGCAAGAGCCAATCGCTACTTGGCTGACCAAAGATCCATTTGCTTATATACGGTGACTCCATAAGTAAATTATGCTGCTGTGTTTATTTAACTGTTACAGCTTGTACAGGCTACCCGTTATTACTTCTATAACATAAACGCCAGGGCATAAAACATGGATAGAAACAATGGGTTTAAGTACTCTACAGCCAGTATCATGAATTGAAACCATTCCACATTATACGTTTGTACTGTTTAATTATATAACCCTTCAGAAAGTCTGAAAGGTTTTATACTTGTAGAAGAGGCAGGTAGTCAAAACACCTCTTTTCTAAATGAAAATGACTGCATTGTTCTAGTTTTTGTTACCATGGATATTAGAAACCATAGTAAGGAATGGAATGCAGGATATACAGGGTGACATTTGAATAGGCAACAAGCATGTTCCAATAGTGCAATTAGGTCATTTGTAAAAGGAGTTAGTAAAAAATTTGAATCTGTATTCTATCAGGGACCCTTCATACATCTGTACTTAGGGTGTCTTTGCTGCACTTAAGACTGCACTGAAAGTGCAGAGTCCTTTAGTGTTACAGCATTCTTCAAAAAAAATTCTGGGAAAAAATAATTAAAAAGCCTGGAAATTGATAGAATGCTCACCTTTCATGGGGTTAAATGATACCATAAGCAAGCTACCTGTTACATATCTTTTATCTATTTGCTAAAATCCAATGGAACTTTCAAATGAAATCAGCTAAAAACACACATGCCTCAAATTAAAAGGCATGCAAAGTTTTGCAGTTTGTTTTCCATAAAAACAGCCACAGCCACAACTCATCATATAGTGTAGGGGTGCCCAACCTTTTGAAGAGCAAGGGCCACTTAAGCGACTTGGTACCTGGTCGAGGGCCACAATGAGCCGAGCGGTTGGATGGCAGCTGACTCGGCTCTATGAGCCCACTCTACTCTCAGCAAACCAAACTCACAGGTAATAACAGAAGTCTATGACTTAGGGCAGGTAACCCGCAGGTGCATTTCTCTCCACCTGTAGATCAGTTTGAAAGCAGTCCAGTAACCACTGCAGAACAGATATGCCCATAAATACACTGTGATTTTAGTAATAAACATACCTTTTAATAACAGTATTCTATTCTATTTTATTCCATCCCAGAGCAGGAGGTCGCGGGCCATATCAGAGGGCTCCGCAGGCCACATGTGGCCCCCGGGCCACTGGTTGGGCACCCCTGCTTATGGTGAGTCAGAGTGATGCCTCGTACACGCGGCCGGACTTTCCGAGAAAAAAAGTCAGATAGGCTTTTTTTCTCAGAAAGTCCGGCAGTGTGTAGCCTTCTTCAGACTTTTTTTGTCGGAAGTCTGACGGACCTTAGATAGAGAACCTGTTCTCCATCTTTCCGCCGGACTTCCGTCGGACTCACGGCGGACTTTTGCATGGTCAAATGTCCGACCGTGTGTACACGGCATAAGAGATCTCCAATCAGTGGCATACCTTCCAACTTTCTGAGATGGGAATGAGGGACACCTTTTAGCAAAAGTGTGTAGGCATAAGACTCCCCTCCTGCCACAGCCTCTTATGGGAGAATAATAAAAAAAAGATTGGTTAAATTCACAAATGCTTTCTTTTAAAACTACAATTCCTTTATACTGGCTTTTGGAATTTACAAATGCAGCAATTTAGAAATTGGATGAAAGGTTTAGCACTGGGAAACTTTTTGAAAGATAAAAAGTGCAATTTTTAAAAAACTATACAGTATAGATCAGACCAAAATGAGGGACAAATGAGGAGGAAAGAGAGACTTTGTTCCAAATTAGGGACAGTCCATCAAAATCAAGGACATTTGGGAGCTATGCAGTGGGGAGCATCACTTTTGGCATTACAGATCTATAGGTCTCAGTAGGAGGCATGTCAAACCAATGCATAAAGATAATTTCTTCCAAACAGATAGCAAGGAGTCTTCTCTACAGCATGCTGACAAGGGACATGCTTTTATACTCAGGCTGTGGCCTTTTTTTTGATGCACGTGGAATGTATTTAGCTGATTTAAACTGAAAGCTCAATTGGGCTGTGAAATTTAAAGATGAACAGTAAACTCCCTATCCCTTAGGCCTGACAGAAATGGTATCTCTTTCGCAAAACATTCTTAACGCAAGCTTTTTTTCTTTCTAGTTTTGGACACAGCGCAAAAGAGGTAACATTTCTGTAAGGTCTTTATTCTTGTCTGGGACCCCATTAACACAATGGGGTCCTTCACTTCTTGACTCTGGGAAGTGCTTAGAGTAAAAAAAAAAAACGGAAAGTAATCAAGAAGTTTCATTTAGACATTTCCAATGCATGGCAAAGTAATACTGCATGCATGTTAATGTACAGTATTTTTCACCTGAGCGAGCATTATGGCAGGGTAGCCCATTTGTCTGTAAATAGGCCGCAAACATATCACTAAATACATTTAATGGACAGCAGCATTTTCTTCATGCATTGCTCCACAACATTCAGATCTTTCACACCTGTGTGTTGCGGAGCTATAACATATACAGTAAAACCTTGGATTGCGAGCATAATTCTTTCCAGAAACATGCTTGTAATCCAAAGCACTGGTATATCAAAACTAATTTCCCCATAAGAAATAATGGAAACTCAGATTATTCATTGAATGAATGAATGAATGAATGAATGAAAACTTGTATAGCGCGGCACATGCGAACTGAATCGCCTCTGGGCGCTTGTTGTTCCTGTCTCCTTTGGTATCAAAAGAGATGAGTCTTGATCTTTCTCCTGAATGCTAAGTAGTTCTCCTCCAACCGAATACTGGTTGGCAAAGCGTTCCATAGTCTGGGACCTTGGACCGCAAATCTTCTATCTCCTTTAGATTTGTATCCGGCTTTCGGTATCTGCAGGAGATTTTGATCAGTGGATCGCAGCACGCGATTAGGGTTATGGGTTTTTATTTTTTCGCGTAGATAATGGGGAGCATTCCCATGGATACATCTATGCGTTAGACAGAGTGCTTTAAAAGTGATTCTGTCTTTTACTGGTAACCAGTGAAGGGATCTCAGCGAAGGTGAGATTGATTCCCAGGGTTTTTTCCCAGTCACAAGTCTAGCGGCCGTATTTTGAACGACTTGTAGACGAGCGATTTGGGAGTCCGAGGTAAAGGGCATTTGCATAGTCCAATCTGGAGTTAACAATTGCTCCCACCACGACCGATATGTCTTCTTTGGGGATAAAAGGGATAAGCCTGCGTTCCACAACCATTTATTAATAGGTCCTTCAGTTTATAGTCTATATAAAAAGAATATAGCAATGTGATAGGTTGTGTAACCATAAAATATCCGTCAACAAGTGGAAGTCTCCACGAGAGGATTAGAAGCAAAATCCAGCAGGAGATACAGAGTATAAAAGAGAAGAGAGGCTCTTCTAAGTGTAGCAATAAGTTGCTAAATGTTGTACTTTTATTAACTGTAACCATATTGCTACACTTAAAGGCACCTCTCTTCTTTTTTATACTCAGCTGTGACATGACGCTACTTGTGTATCAAGACATCGCTTTTATATCAAGTCAAAATGTATTAAACTATTTTGCTTGTCTTTCAAAATGCTCTCAAACCAAGTTTTTACTGTATGTGCATTGAAGTGAACTGGCTAGGTAAATTGGAGTGTCATTTAACCACTTAAGGACCGCCTCCTGCACATATACATCGGCAGAATTGCACGGCTGAGCACAGGCACTTACAGGTACGTCCCCTTTAAGTGCCCACCCATCTGGAGCTCCGTGACCACGGGCGCGGGACCCGATCGCCGCCAGTGTCTCGCGATCAGTCAAAGAAGCAGAAGGACAGGGAGAGGTGTGTGTAAACACACCTTCCTCGTTCTTCACAGTGGCAGTGTCACTGATCGTCTGTTCCCTGATATAGGGAAAAACAATCAATGACGTCACAAGTCCAGCCCCGCCCCCCTACAGTTGGAAACACATATGAGGTCACACATAACCCCTACAGCGCCGCCTAGTGGTTGACTCCTAAACTGCAATTGTCATTTTCACAGTAATCAATGCATTTTTATAGCACTTTTTGCTGTGAAAATGACAATGGTCCCACAAATGTGTAAAAATTTTCCAATGTGTCCGCCACAATGTCGCAGTCACAAAAAAATCGACATTACTTGTAAAAAAAAAATTATTAATAAAAATGCAGAGAATACCCAATCATGTGCAAGGAAAATATTAAGAAGAGCCTTTTTGATTGCACATGATTGGATGATGGAAGTCAGCAGAGCTTCTGTTCATTTACTAAGCTCTGGAACATCGGCAACTATTTTTGCCTTTAGTAAATCTACCCCAATGGCTTTAATACATTCTGTAACACTTTGTATCAGAAGTCCAGATTTCACTGACTGTTTTTAAAAATAGAGGCAGTTAGGTCACTAGCAGTTTCACAAGTAGGTCAGCTATGGCAACCTAGAGATTTCTCTCAGTGCAGATTTAATTAGCTACCCAAATGAAAAATTACTTAATTTCATATATGGTAATGAAAACAATTTCCTGTGTAAGTCTTATGCCGCGTACACACGGTCGTTTTTTGTGATGAAAAAAAACCGACGTTTTCTGTGAAGTAAAAAACGACGTTTTTGAAACGTCACTTTTCAAAGACAATTTTGCATACACACCATCGTTTTTTCACAAAAAGCGAGGTTACGTTCACCACTCTTTTCCATTGAAGCTCGCTTCATAACTAGCTTCTGGGCATGCGCGGGTTGAAAAACGTCGTTTTGAACGACGTTTTTGCTACACACGGTGACTTTTTGTGAAACAAAAAACGACGTTTTGAAAAACGACACAAAAAATTCAAGCATGTTGGAATTTTTTTTTGGGCGTTTTTTTGATGAAAAAAAACGACGTTTTGCCCACACACGATCAATTTAAATGACGTTTTAAAAAACGTCGTTTTTTTTTCATCGCAAAAAACGACCGTGTGTACGCGGCATTAGAAAAGGCTAATATAACCTGCATCCAAACTATTATTACATTTGTTCAAATATAATATGACTGATTGGATGCAGAAATTAGATTGTAGCCTCCTGGTAGTCAACCCATATACTGTACCCTCTCTCACAGGGACGGACTGACCATTCGGACACTCGGGCACTGCCCGAGGGCCCCGTGCCACTAGGGGGCCCCATCAGGGTTGCCAGGCTCAGTAAAACCAGGGACAGTATGTAAAAATCTGTGTTTTTTTTTAATCTGTCCCTGATATGTCTGATACCGACTTGCTTTTCATGTGAAAATACCGAGATTTTAGCTGATCCGCCTCTGCACTGCCTCCTGGCGTGGTGGCCATCTGTAAGCCCTGGGGCCCCATAATCTTCTATTGTCTGGGGGCCCCATGAGTTGTCAGTTCACCCCTGCCTTCTCACTCATATACAGGGGCACAAGAATGAATCACAAGGCCACATAGCAAATTTTGGCAATCCCACTAGTAGCACGTTCCCTATTATCCCAAATGTTATACTTCACATGTTATTGTACACATTAGCTTACGTTGTCAATTAGGGCCCATTCAGGACTTTCCAATATGAGGTGTTTTGTGAACATGCACCACATTGCTATTTATTTCCAGTGGCATCCCAATTCATTAAACCAATGCACATGCATTGTGGTACACTGTGTCAGAAAAAAATGCGCATGTCTATTCCATTGGTTGAACTAAATGAACTTATGTTGCTTTCAACCTGACTAAAGCCCAGTACACATTATAAGAAAATTGGATGAACGATCATCTGGTTTTCTTCGGTGTTTCACAGCAGGTCAAAACCAAGGATGTTACTAATTGCACCAACATTTTCCATATGACTAAGGCTTTCTTTTGTTGTCTATTGTTTCTGATCATGCACAGTCATTTGTATCTGATTTTTCTCTTAAGAAAACCATAGAAAAACAATACACGTTAAACGAAAATAATCTGTTCAGGTACGAGAAACATTTTGTCTGTCTGTTTGGAAAATTTTGTTTGGAAAGTCTGAATTGGATGTAGAAAATTGTGTCCGCACTATACGAAAATCCAAAAATCGTGCCACGTATGGAATTTCTCTGCCGATTTTCTCATACTGTGTACCTCACTTAACTATACAGCCATGGGGTTGATTTACTAAAACTGGAGGGTGCAAAATCTGGTGTAGCTCTGGATAGAAACCAATCAGCTTCCAGGTTTTATTGTCAAAGCCTAATTAAACAAGCTGAAGTTAGAAGCTGATTGGCTACAATGCACAGCTGCAACAGTTTTTACGCTCTTCAGCTCTAGTAAATCAACCCCAGGTCTGATTATTGGTGTATGTAGGGTATGTGTTAATGCTCTGGAACAGACAAGTATGAATGGACCCTTACTTTCTGGCATTAATGATCTACATTCTTGTTCCTATAGAGCAGCCATTCTAATCCAGGGTATCATGGAACCCTGGGGTTCGTTCAGAGAAGTTCTTTGAGCTGAGGCTGATTGACCTTCACCACTTGGCAGAGCCAGCAGCATGACACCAACTATCTTTTTAGCTGCCTGTAAGGATAACATTCTAGTCACCACTGTACTGGGGCAGTATTCCCACTGGCCACCATTGTAAGGGGCAGTTTCCCCCTGCCACCATATTAATTGGTTTTAGCAGGAATTTCCAGAGTTCTGGGGTGAAAATGTTGAGGAAGAGTATTATAGTTAGAAACTCAGCATAACAACCAGTGAACTAGCATTATCTGAAGAAGGTGCCAGCCCCAACATTTCTCTCAGCATGGGTTTATATTTACACAGCAGAAACAGTTTCATTTCTAAATATGCTTTACACAGATAGAGAATCGGATTGGAGGGTTTTCGCGGGATTTAGAAAGAACTTTAAGCAAGTTCTTTCTAAATCCCACGATAACTCGCGGCAGACCTCCTCAATGTCTCCTGGGAACAGGGACAAAAGCTCCCAGGAGACATTGTGGCATCGAGAAAGTGATGGAATACCCGCACACTACCCGATGAATCCATATACAGGAAGCGGCCAGTAACATAAAGGATTATTAAGGTTCGCCTGCCCCTGACAGTGACTCAAGCTGGGCATCGCCACTTAGTGAAGGATTGGCTCGGGCAGCTCGGCTGCTCTAGTCCGGCAAAGGGAACTGCGTTTCTGCTGTGAAAATAGTGCAGGGACTCCATTCCCACGCGTTCCCGCAGGACTTGAGCCCTGGTAAAATCAGTATATGATATGGGAGGTGTGCTCGTAAATGGTCAGAGTACAGTTTTATTAAAGAAAAGTTCAAAACACACTTTTTTGTTAAAAATTATTCTTTGAGCAACTTGTATAAAAGTAGTGTACAGAAAGCTTTTGCCAAACATTTGTAAAGCTTTAAGCAAACGTTTAGCAGCTTTGTTGAAGCCTTTATAGAAAACTTCAGATCCAGTTTGAGGATGTAATACAAAGATTTTAATGGGAATGCTGACTGCCACTTGAAACAGGCAATTAACAAGCTGTTAACAAGTTTCAAGTAGTAGTAGCTTGTTAAATGTGACAGTGAGCACCTGAAGCCAATTTTTTTAGGGCTTTTGAGGGCTGAAATACAGCTTAAAGATAGGAATGTTAGAATAATTTCAGTAGCATATTGTGGTAATATTCTCTTTAAACGGCACCCCACTGTACTAAGGTAATGCAGTTCCAACACAAATGTTTTGCAGCACAGGAGAACACATGGTGAAGTTCTACCATGCATTGTGGTGGCAAAGAATGCTGTATGTCCATTGTTTTGGTCTGTTCTTTTGTATAGGAAGAACACCATAAATGAATGAACTGCCTTTATGCAATGCACGTTAATGGGCAGGAGTTAATGCAATGCATAGGAATGCAGAGATATGAAATCAGTCTTAAAATCAAACTCCAGGAAAAAAAATACCTGTAGTTATGGGTGCCCCATTCACAAAATGCAAGGGGAGCGATTTACTAAAACACACAGCATCTGATGCAGCTGTGCACAGTGACCAATCAGCTTCTAGGTTTCATAGCATACATTTTTTAGATAATCAGATTTGTATCTGCACTACTTGATGAGACCATTAACACTTTAATTCCCAGATTATTGCCTTTAAATTAAATCAATTTTGATAGAAATATGGATATTGAGATTGTAAATTAGTTTTTTCATGTGCACGCTCCAGAGTTGTCATCCTTATCTTAGCTTAAAGTGGTTGTTAACCCACTTTTGATCATTTACACTATCCATTTGTATGCTAATATAGCGCCCCCCGGTCTCTGTGTTTCATAATAAAATACCTCCTTCACTGTATTTCATGGTGACTCCCATTGCTCATGTAACCAGCTGTTCCTCCTACTTGCCCGTCTTGCAGAAGAAGGGGACGAGGCCGAGGTTTCCACGCTGACGTCAGCGGGATGCGAGGAGAAGAGAGAGGAGACACCGGTGGTAACGTGATCTCTGGGAGCTTCCGTGAGACATGGTAAAGGAGGTATTTTTTCAATGAAACACAGATACAGCAGGGCACTGTTTTAGCATACAGAACGGATAGTATAGCAATCTATATGTTTTTCCTGCAGCAGGAGGGGGATGGGGCAGAACTGTCACTAAGTGACATGCTGAGAGGGGGGGGGGGGGAGCACAGAGAAGACAGACACAGGATAGCAAGGCTGAGGCTGACGGAGGCACACAAATAGACCACGATGTCAGGGGCTCTGCAACCATGATTATCGTGGTCTGTTTGTATAGGGGAGGGGAGAAACTGGCAGGATCAGCCAGGTTTTTTAGGTGTTTTGACTCCAAAGAGGAGCTGGGGGGATGTGGTTGGCATGGATCGTTATAACATATGCATTTTATGACTTCTTTATTATTAGTGGGTTCATATTTGTTTGGTAAGCCTAGGTTAATAAACACTTTAAAACAGACCTGCGGTTTAAACATGACAAACAACAGGTTCACTTTAATTCCCCCCTTCTCATCAACACATCCTCATCCTTTTTGTTTCTTCTAGAAACAAAGGTTTATTGAGTTTCATACACAAAAAAAATATACAAGACTACTGTACAGTGCAATGTATACAGTGTATATGAAGGATACAACCCGATAAACAAGCAAAAGAAAAAAAAGAAAAACTGGTGTCAGTTACTACCATATTCAGCTATGACCATACATTGGACATAGAGGTATACAGATAATGGGAAAAAGTTCAGGTGATGCCAACAAAAAGCACACTATTTAGATTTAAGAGACACAAGTTGATGAGGATTGTAACCATCTGTCCCAGATTTTTTCTTATACTTGCCCGGGCAACCTCTATTATGTAATTGTGTAAATAATCTTTTTGTATGGTAAGGTGTTATTTCAGCGAGCCAGGCAGCTAACGTTGGGTAAGCAGCCTGAATCCAATTCCGGGCTATGATCTTTCTAGCCACAAATGAAATTTCATGGGGAAATCTAAGGCCTCGTACACACGACCGAGGAACTTATCGGAAAAGACACATAGTTTTCCTTGATGAGTTCCTTGTTAGGCTTGTCGAGAAACTTGACAAGCTGTCTTTGCATACACACTGTCAAGACCAAATGTCCACGTTCTCAAACACGGTGACTTCAACACATACAACGACAGGGGAAGTTTCGATTCCACTGGCACAACCCTTGGGGCTGCTTTTGCTAATCTCACGTTACTGCGTGCTAGGTAAAGAGACATTTGCACTTTTCAGTCTGTTACAGCGTGACAAATGTGCTATTTCTATTACAAATGCTACTTTTACCGAAGGTGCGTGGGTTTCTAAGCATACACACCAACGTGTTTCTTGTGGAAAACCAGCCCGACGAGGAACAAAACGACTCCTGTCGAGGAAAAAGAGAACTTGCTCTCTTTTTTCCTCGTCGAGTTCCTCGACAGTTTACTTGATGAAAAGCATACACAAGTTTTCCTCGGCAAAAAAGCTCTCCCACCAAGTTTCTTGATGGATTCTGTCGAGGAAACCAGTTGTGTGTACGTGGCCTAAGTGCGTGTATATCTATTTCAGTGTCAGGAAATAAGCCCAAAAGGCATTGCCTGGGATCTAACAACACCGGTGACCCCATCTGATCATGGAGGAACTGGACGACCTGCGACCAGTATCATCGAATACAAGGACATTGCTAAAAGAGATGCTCAAAGGTGCCAACAGAGATCAAACACCTAGGGCACATAGAACTAAGAGAAGGGCAAAATGTGGCTATTTTATGAGCTAAATATGCCCCTATGTATGATATAAAGTTGCGTAAGCCTATCAGACATTTTGGGGACACCAGTTTGCAGGTCTCCAGCGCCTCACCCCAATCCTTACCATCTAATTCTCCAACCCCTTCTACCCATTTGTGCTTAACTTGCGCATCTTTCTACACTCCCCCATGCTCCTTACAGCTGCCATGATCAGAAAAAATACCTGGTACTATCTAGTACTGAGGAACATGGAGCTCACTCTGTCTGACTACAGTAGTGCTTGGTGTCTGGACCACCACTGTAACTTGGGGAAGAGTACAGGTTCACTTTCACTATTTAGCAAACCTTTGCACTACACTTCTTTTACAGAGTAAACATAAAGGGGTTGATTTTCTAAAGGCAAATTTACTGTTCACTTTGCAAAGTACAGTTGCCCTCTGAAAGTGCAGTTGCTCCAGAGCTTAGTAAATGAGGTAAAGCTTCACTTTGCAAAGGATACACACATCCTGTGCAAGATTAAAAACATATAGGTTTGCTTGCACATGTTTGGATGATGGTAGTCATTAAAGCTTCTTCTCATTTACTAAGCTCTGGAGCAACTGCACTTGCAAACAGCAACTATTTGCCTTAAGTAAATCAATCCCAATGACTGTATCCACACTGGTCCTTGTACATTTTCATGTGTGTTGATGGGCATTGGTAAAGTGCATTTCGGATGGGCCCTCAATGCAGTCAACGCAGTAACAATTCACAATAAAACATAGATGCGAATACATTTGCCTTGAGATGCTCTGTATAGCCAATACTAAGTTATGTACATGTTTGATCTGTGAACACACTTTAAGAGCTCATAGAAGGTCAAAAACAGTGTGCAATAACAGTGTTAGGGAAGATTATGAATGGGCGCTAAAATTCAGTATAGGCCCCAAAATTAAATCTCTAGAAATTAAGATAAACAAAGTGGTCCATTAATAAAAATGAAAATATGATCTTGGTCCCAAATATCTCTATTGAACAGTAAAAATAAGGTCACTCATCCGTTTCAGCTGTGTACTTATTTTATTGGCTTCTGTAAAGACTGAGCTGCTAAATACCAATACATGGATGGACAGTGTGCTTCAGGTCATGTAATCTGCAGGCTAATTTAGCTGTTTTTCTTTAAAGGGGTTGTAAAGGTTAGTTTTTTATTTTCTAAATAGTTTCCTTTAAGCTAGTGCATTGCTGGTCCACTTATTTTGTCTGAATTTCTCACTTCCTGTTCCTCCTCAGTAAGCTGTTCTGGCTGACTAACCACCAGCCAGAATGGCTCGGGTGATGGGGGCAAGCTTACTGAGGAGAAACAGGAAGTGAGAAATTCAGAAAAAAAAAAAAAACTTTTAGAAGGAAAAGGTTAGTGAACCAACAAAAAAAATCTTTACAACCCCTTTAAAACTGATTTAGCCTTCTGTTTACAGTGCACTTTAACAAACATTCATGGAAAATATGTTTATTTAATGTACATACCTTTTTAAATGTCCAGAAAATTGACTGCACTCAGCAAAGAAAACAGTCCTTCTCCCCAAGAAGTAGTGAATCTAGAACACAAATAACAAGTGGCCATTTATTATTTTTGCTGTTACAAATATTTGCATAATTCCTAACTTAAGCAGTTCCATTTAGCAGAAAATGGGCAGTTATAAAATAAATTCGATATATTACAAAATAAATGTGCAAGCTAGTACTCTGGGTACAATTTCTAAGGACCTAAACACATGGGCATTGTTTAATCTTACCTTGTAAAAATCTAAAGCTTAATATGCATTATTTTCAGTAGGAATTTACAAAGCATTTAGGAAGCTTTGAGCAGTAATCTTGAAATATTTTAAGTTAAACTCCAGACTTTTTTTTTCTTACGTCCCCTCACCCAATCAAGAAAAAAAACCATTGCCGATTATACTTACCCTCATAACGCTGCATTATTGGCAGTCCACGTCTGGCAAAATCTGGTTCCTAATCGCTCTGCTGAAGACATTCAGAGTTGTCCTAAGTACTCTGCACACTTCCTTGTATTATCTTAAGAAGCCTGATCAGCCCTCCCTGTTCTTATCTTGGAAGTTAACACACAGGTAGCTTCTTCTTCCCCCTCTCCAGTCACATGACAAGGCCATGAGGCCTTCTGGAGATAATACAGGAAGCGTGCAGAGGACTCAGGACAGCTCTGAATTTCTTCAGCAAAGCTCTTAGGAACCAACAAGGTCCGCCATGACATTGTCTCCACCTCTTCCAAATGGATAGATTTACCATGATTTATGATTCCATGCTTATCTTGACTCTTATAATGTGGAGTCTAGAGTTCTGGTTAGTGCACAATTTTATCAATTATGGTGAAGGTGCATTCGTGAATGGTGAATGTTTTTTTAAGACTTTATTTCCATACTGTTTGATCTTTTACTTGTTTTTGCTCAACTAGCGCAGCAATTCAGATTTTATACATTGTTATGCAATTTGTTCTGTTGATTTATTGCGGGCAGCTTTTTTAATTTTTTTCATTTCTTTGCATATTTCTTTATCAACTGAGTAAATGCAAATGAGCTCCACTGCAGTAAAATATGTGAAAGTACTAATCTGTCAGACCCATGCCAATCTCTGACTACTGCATCCCCTGGTACGCAAAACTGGCAAATATAAGCATGCTGTCTAAATATAGAGGTAATCTGTATTCAGAAATGTCATGTCTGCTGTAACAATCAATGCCACTGAAGCGCTGCTGTGAGCTAATATCCTCATCAAAGCAATTATGATACATTTGATTACTGGCTTTACTTGGACCCTAACCCCCAGTTTATTCTCATAACCAAAATGAATACGTGCTTTATCATGAGTATTTTCTACATATTTTTTTTCAATTTTAATATAAACACTTTAGTGGTTTTATTCACTTATGCAAAAGATACCAACAAAATAAACTTGCTGTAATTAAAGTGAACCTGTGCTTTACCCATGTAGGAAAAAGCAATACGTTGGTTTATTGCAAGCATGTCAGATGTGTGTTTTGGTGATTTGGCATGCAGCCCCCTAACTTTGTCTCTGGGGCCCTCAGTGGTTTAGGATACAAAAATATGCCCCAACTGTTCTCTATAATTATATATATATATATATATATATATATATATATATATATATATATATATACATATATATATATATATATATATATATATATATATATATATATATATATATAACATTTTAAAGCTAAATGTTTCTAGAAATGTTAATGGTCCCTTTCTCCGGGATGAAATATTGTAACTGTCAGTTTTTGCTATAGTATTACATTTACAATTTTTCTCAAATTAAAGTGAAGCTCCATTTAGAAGGGGTAGGTTTGCTTGTATTCCTCTCCCCGCTGCCACATTTGGCACCTTTTGGGGGTGGGGATGGATACTTGGCTTTGACAGAAACCCTCTTCTGGCTCCCACTGCTGACTCAGTTCACCATGACGAACTGAACCGGAAGTTTAGCTTTCAAGTTCCATTTTGTTTGACTGTGGAATCTCAGAGAAAACTGCTTCTTTGAAAATAATACCAGTTTTTCTTCTAGCCATGAAAACTTTGCACATAAAGTCAAATTTAATCAAAGTATGACATAGAACATTTACTTAAAATAGTTTACAAGCTTAACTTTTACTTAACGTTTACTTAATTAGAATGTTCGCTCCAGACAGTCCATCACCATTCATGACAAAGTCTATTTTTTTTCTTCCAAGTCAGCTGGCAGCAAGCTCAATCTGGCATTTATTCATGAGCATGTGTGCTTTCAGAGTGTGATATCATGAATATTAATTATGTTTCAACTAAGGTATTACAGAAAATAAGAAAAAAGATATTAAATTGTTTATCACAAAATACAGGTGTTAACATCTTATTAAATAAAGTGACAGCACAGTGGCTAAATGGTTAGCACTACCATCTAGCAGCACCAGGGCCGTTGGTTCAAATCCCAACCACGGCACTTCATGTCTGGAATTTACATGTTCTCCCTGTTCCTGCATGGGTTTTCTACCACACTCCAAAGAAATGCTGGTAGGTTAATTGGCTCTTGTCTAAATTGTCCCTAGTATGTATGAATGTGAGTTAGGGACCTTAGATTGTAAGCTCCTTGAGGGCAAGGACTGATGTAAATGTATAACATATATTTAAAGAGCTGTGTAAATTGTTGGTGCTATATAAGTACCTACAATAAAAAAGTCAAAGCTTTTTAGTTGTAGTTTTAGATAAGTATTGAGGGATTACAGCCCATTTCTGTGTCCCCACTGGGAAGATTCTCCCTCTCTATTTTTGTTGGCGACCATTGTCAATAGGACAGAAAGTGAGGAAACAATCATAATTTTGGGTCATTCTTTCATTTGGGTCACTGGTTCCAGTGACAAATGTCTAACAGGGACATTGCTGTACATTGGAAAGGTTTCCTTCCACCTTTTGTTGTGTTTACAGGACAGGAAGTGAAGGAATATCTCCCCAATAGGACACGGATGACAAAAAAAAAAAAAAAAAAAGCTTACACCGGTTTTAATCCCTGAACCCACAGGCCATATGCCAGACGACATTGGTCGGGTCAATAAAAGCTGGCCGACATTCAGCACGTGTGTATGGGAGCTGATCCAAATTAAGCCGGCCACTTGTCGGCTTTTGTCGGACGAGCATGCTTGAAAACCAGCAGCCGACCGGTTCCTGATCAGCGCTCTCGGTCAATGGCCGAGAGTACTGATCGGAGTGTTCTGGCGGGGGGGTATCCCCTTGTCAGAACACAACAGCTCAGTAGGGGAGATCGCTGTACAATATCCGTTCGTACAGTGGCACCGACTGGAGCTGACAGTGTATTTTCCATTAAACACAGCAAGAAAACTCATAGTGTTTACCAGTCTTTATGCTTTCTATAGTAATTACAAAGCAAAGAAACATGTTGATACTTTAGATATACTTTAAATGGCTTTAGTGATTTATGTTATCTTAATTAAAAAATTAATACAGCTTTGTTTTTAACCTACCTATATTTATTCCTACTTTTAAACTAACAAAAATTATATATTTGTAGGTAAAATGTGAAATAGTTCTAAAATAATATTCTCAAACTGTTACATTTGTTTAAAGATAAAATATAATTGAAAGCACTATTAGAATGTATGATAATGAAGGGCTGTATAAGACTTAGCATTTTATCAGATTTAATAGCTGGCCTTGGGGGACATCTGAGTTACTGAGAAGATTTGGCAATCACTATTTGAAACCTGTAAAATCAGCATCAAACAGCACAAAACAAAAAAAAGAAAATTTAAGTATTTTTTTTTCAGGTTGTTCTTTGATAAAACTCCAAAAAAAAAATAAGATTCACTCAAATTAAGTATGGAAAAATATGCAGAAACGCAAACGGAGGCAAACACTTTTCTCAGCAGTAGATTAATTCATTGTGGTGTTTGCATATAACAGCAAACATGGAGAGACACCTGCTTTTTTACTAGCTGTTACTTTACTTTTTTCTATTTTACTTGTTCTTTTTTTTTTCCTGGTCAATATGTCTCGCTTGAATTAATATTCCAAAAAGACAACATATTTAGTAAACAATGCAATGCTGCTGCAAAAATGTAAGGAAAACTTTCCTTTTCATATAAATTGTATTAATATTTGGGTAGAGCTTAGATACCAGTCCTTACTGTTGTAGACTCTCTAGGCAGTGATTATAGTCTCCAAGAAGTCCTGTTTATCTGCAAGATACCGGAGAAGAATACAGACTTCATTCTCCACAAGGTGCTGAATGCAGAAGGGCATACAAAGATGGAAATACTGTACATATAACTTGGCTCTGAGAAGTCCTCAACATATGGACACTGCTCTTCTTTATCTATTACCCCACGTGATGTTAATGTGGAGTATGATATGAAGGGTGGAGGGGATATTTAAAATTATTTCATTTTTTTTTAATTGAGTTTTCCTATTAGTATAGTAGAAAACAATGATTTAAAATAGTACACATAAATGTCTGCACACCATAGCAGCTGGCTCCCAGTTTAGACAATGTTATTTTATGAGATTTGTATATACAGTATGAGCTCTGGAATATAATTAATGTATCTGTAATATAATTAACTTGATTAACACCTACTGTTTTATTCATGTTTTAAGGTGATAAGAAATACACCAATATGGTAATAAACAATGAAACTTTAAAAATAAATGAATGAGAAAAAATATATATAGTGAGTACTTGCACACAGCAATGATGTATGAACATCAGATATTCCTGGCAGAAAAAACAGGAATGGGATGTATAGCACTTGTGCATATTCATACATAGCTGTATGTGCACATAAAAATCCTTCTAGCTTTTTTAAAGCAAGGGAAAGTGGCGTATGCACGTAATTGCATGTATACTCGCATTCAAATACTGACTGGCAACACAGTTTTTTTTTGTTTTTTTGTTTCTTTTTACTCATGTAATTGCAGAACACGTTTATAAGCCTGTGGGCACAGGCCCATTAAAACAACGTGTTTAGATCAGTAAAGAGTAAATGCCTAAGGCTAGCCATACATTATTTATTTTCTTGTACAATTTTAATTTCGATATACCAAAACCATATAAAGCGAGGTCAAACCTAAACACTTTCAATTCGTATGCAATCAAGAAGGGGCATGCACTACAAGGTAAATCTGAAGGAAATTGAATAAGACAATTGTATAATGTATGGCCAGCCTAAAAACATGGCATTTTAAGGGGTTTTTAGGTGTCCCGAGTGCAAGAGGCCTTAGATGCAATGGGTAAGATTTACTAAAACTGGAGCGCATAGAATCTGGTGAAGATGTGCATGGTAGCCAATCAGCTTCTATCTTTGTTTAGGTTAATTAAGCCTTGACAAAAAATAAAAAATACAAATTTGAAGCTAATTGGTGTTTGTGCAGAGCTTCACCATATTTTGCGCTTTCCAGTTTTAGTAAATCAAGTCCAATATGACTCACGACTATGTTCAGTGCTCTATTTGGCGACACTACTGAAAAAAAAAAAAAACTGTGAAGATACAGCAACTTCTGCACAGCCCCCTTCTTGTTGCGGCACTTCACAGCACTTGGGGGCTAGAGACCATTTGCAGTATAATTTGCAATACCTGTGTTTGTAAACCACCACAAATGAGGCTATGATTTAACAGTTTAATACAAAATGACTGCAATCAAAGCTGTTTTTTTTAAGATGGGCAATAGTAAGACATCTTGTATTCTAAGAAATCAAAGAAATCTTGTGTATTCTAAGATATTCTCCTTTACTTCCTTTACCAGCAAAAAAGACTAGGAAAGGAGGAGAAATCAGACCAATAAGACAACAATTAGATCCAATAAAAAGAACAATAAAAATGTAGCAGAGATTCCTCCCCTACTTTAGGCAAAACAGCGAAAAACTATTTGTCTTGAGTTCCACTTTAATAATAATATTTTATTCTTATACAGGTACTCCTCGCTTAACAACCAGTTTCAGTTCCAATGACCAGGTTGTTAAACGATTTGATTGTTAAACGAAAAAACATAAGTAATCAATATTTTAAGCATTATTACTACTGTATTGTATTGTGATAAAAAGGTCTAAACACTAAACTCCAGTTCAATAACATTGTTTTAATTTGCATAAGTACAGAACAAAAACGGAAATACAATAATGTATATACGCAACGATAGAGTGGGGAGAGCCGGTCGTAAGTCCGAGGAGTCCGTAAAACGGGTAAGTCGTTAAACAAGGAGTATCTGTACAGTGGCTATGAAGGTAGCTTCACCGGAGCAGTCAAGCTTGCAATATAATTTTAATACTTGGGATAAATAAAATTTGACTTATCCAAGGTTATGCAGGCGGTAACAGAAGGATTGGGCCCCACTGTCCAGCAAGGTTACCCTTGCCATTGATTTATAGACAATACGGTATTAATGCAATTTCTGGCATTGCCCGGCAGTAACAGCCAGACTTTTTATCTTGTGAAATGATAAAGTATGTTGAAGAATATTTCCTAACTAATGGAAATGTACAGCTTTTTACTATAAATACACAGTATCAGAGCCTGAAATTTTTGGAAATACCAAATAGGGTCGTCACAAAGCGGCAAAGTGCGCCTCACTTAATTCTCCTTTAACCTTGTTTTATGTAAGTCTGCAAATAAATTTGTACCACAATTATGCATTTATTTGTTTAATAAATATTTGTCTGAAATTTGTAGAAATTGCAATTTGGTATCACAGAGCCTAGATTATGTACATATAGATATATTTCAGGGGCCTGTAGACTGTCAATACAATACAATATCAAATGAGAGACCAACCAATCTGTTAAGCATTTAACAGAGTGTAGGTGCCCCTTTCCTTGGCCTGGAGTGGATTTGTTAGTAAAAGGTGGGTGACATTGTGTTTTTGGAGTAGTATGTGGTGAGTGATGGAGGAAGAGAGGAGGTACAGAGAGTGCTCTGGGTTAGCATGCTTTCTCCTATGAAGGAAAAGATTGGAGAGCGAGGCTCTGAAGTTCAGATAGATTAGGAAGCAGTAAAATGCAATAGTTTGGTATCTGTTTTATTTGGACTATGTGAATACAGTGACCTTCTTTCCTTTGCATTGCCTGCACCAGGAAGAGAAATATTTGCACCATGAAGATAAATGTGTTTGTTGAAAAGGTTCTGATAAAATCTTGTCATTCCTATATTTTTGGAAATGTACAATTTACTAGAAAGGTTCAGTAAATGACTATAAAGTGAATTGGCACTCTCTATACTGAAACTCCACCTAGGTAGTAGCTGATCAATATAATAATATCTAATTTGAAGAATTTAATTTAAAGCTGAATTCCAGGAATCAGCCAGTTTGTAAAATGTACTAGCATGCTATGAAGCAAGTCCAATGAGGTGCATGCCACTCCATGGATTGCCTATTTCATTTACATCTGACAGTTTTATGGATCTCTGGGAGGACAGCTATTGCTACACTCTTGAGCTCTAAAAGGTGAGAGGCTGTCTTCTCACACACAGCAGCTCTGTTCTCTTATCCTATCAGTAAGTCCATTGACAGTACATTCACATCATGTACTGTAATTGTGCTGTCCCCCGTCTACATTTTAAAGTGCTGCGTAAATTGTTGGCGCTACATAAATCGTGTATAATAATAATAATAATAATAATTTACATTTAGCACACCTTATTGGAGGTCAGTTTGATTGTTGTTGTTGTATAGGGATCATAAGAGGCCGATACCACGTCAAATCTAAATACTTACTGCTTGCAGTTAAAAAATACAGTATATACCGTACATTTAATAATTTCATTAATTTGCAATAAAAACTCTTTACTACTTCACCCCCCCCCCCCATAAAAAAAGAAAAGATATGCTTTTCGCTGAGCTTGAGGGCTTTTTCACATTTGTGGCTGTCCTTGCCATCCCTCTGAAAAGTGATGCGCAGTGGGTGGCTAGTCAAAAGGTAGTTAATTAGTTTCAGGGCATTGACTCAGTAGTCAGGATTAGGTTTACTTGTCCAGAACTAGTCTATGATATATAAGTTAGGAAATAAGGAGTCTCATTACAGCCTATTATACACTTTTTATTTTTTTATTTTTTGCTTTGTAAAGGTTTTTTTTTTAATCGTGTGTTGCTAAGGGTACATGTAAATTCTTTTGCAAGTCATACAGCAGGCTCCAATGACTCACACTGAGCTTTATTTATCTGATTCAGAAAGTTTCTCAGTCTGTTGCTTCATGGCAGCCAATTATATTCAAAGATCCACTTCAAAATGATAATTTGAAAAATAAGCTTTGAATGCGATTAATTATTAAGGACGTCCTAGACATTTTGTCTCTCAGAAACCATGATAAATAGTGATAACTAGCTTCTGTATTTCCAGTACAATAATATCATAATGCCTATGCCTACAAGCTATTTTGTAAATCAAAACATCTTTATAAAACATTGATAGGTTATCTCAAAGAAAATATCTGTATATAATTTTTTAGATGATTAAAGGGGTTGTAAACCCTCAAGGTTTTTAACACAATGCATATGCATTGAGGTGAATGTCAATCAAATCCAGTGACACGGGAGCCAGGGGGTGGGGCTGAGTCCTGCTGTCTGTGTCAATGGATGCAGCAGGAGGACTCGGGAGAGCGCCCTTACGAGTGCCCCCTTGGAAATCGGCTCTCCGTGGGGGCACTCGAGAAGAGGAAAAGCCAGGAGCGCTGCTGAGGGACCCCAGAAGAGAAGGACCATGCCCACGCTGGGCAAAACCCATGTACAGAGGAGGTAAGTGTGACATGTTTGTTATAAAAAAACAACAACTTTACAACCCCTTTAAGGCTACATTCACATGAGTGTGGGGGGGGGGGGCTGTCCATTACCTGTAAAGTGCTGTTAGTTTAAAAGCGGGCTTTTAACCCCCCACTAGCAGCCGAAGAAAGGGTTAAAAGTGCCTGTGTTGCACCACTGCTGAAGTGCTTTGCTTTGGCAGCGCTGCCCATTTATTTTAATGGGCAGGGCGTTTTGGGAGAGGTGTAAACACCACTTGCTCCCAAACCGCCCCAGAGATGCAACATGCAGGACTTACTTTCCCGTCCGACAAACGCACCGTCCACCACTAAAACGCCTGAAAAGCACCTCAGTGTGAAAGGGGTCTAAATGATAAAGATCCCCATGCAAAAAAATTGTATGGCACTGCCTGTCCAGTGAGAGAAAGCAACTTTTGCTTGTTTTACCTAACATTGTCAATTAGTTTGCCATGAATGACTGAATAAAGCCAGCCTTTCCTCCCGTAACTTTATTACCTGATTACATTACAGCAGCCTTTTTAAACCGGGTGCCCAGGCACCCTGGGATGCCTTGAGGTTTCTTTAGGGTTGCCTTCTCAAAATGCCTAAAAATTGCCCAAAAATGTATACAAGCCAGAAGGTGGATCAAGCCTGCCTTTTAGTTACCCCAAGCCACAGGTTTTTATTGTGCACCATTTCAACCGTCCAGCCACCAGCGTCCTAACAACCAAGAATGTCATCAGTGTTGATAAAAAAGGGTGTTGATTACCTGTAATGCATCCTTGTTTGACACTCCCCTGCCACTCTCTGTCAACACTGAGGCCACATTAGTTGAGTGATGGCAAGAAACTGAGGGAGAGGAGAAACACTGGAATACTAGTCAATACCAGTGTGCAAAAGTGTATTTGCTTTGGAAGAATAAATCACCTCTAATGTTGAGTGTCCTATGTGTCGATGCTATTGCATTATGTAAAACTATTAGAAAACTTTTTTATATTTTAGAATGGGGTGCCTTGAGATTGTCCAACATTTTAAAGAGGGCCTGGACTGAAAAAAGTTGAGAAACACTGCATTACATTATGCAGTGCAAGCTTCCAGTGCAGTGAAGATGAGATGATATGAACAAGGAGAAAACAAGGAGAGAGAGTGAAGGGCGCCCCAATCTAATTACTAGTTATATGGCTATAGTACCCCCACAGAATGGCTACCTGTGCCGCCACACAATTCTGGGATGCCTGTTTTGCATGCTGACTTTATTCATTTGAACCAGATTTCCATAAGCAAAATTTTTGTGCACAAAAAAATAATTTGTTTGCAAATTAGTGCACGCTAAGCGTAGATAACATTGTGGCTGATTCAAAAGTTTCACTTTTTACAGTGGATGTTTAAGTCTGAAATTTAGACAGTTCAATTTATCCAGCTGAAAGCAGATGACATTTAGCTGATGACAAACTAGATGGAGCGTGTTATGGAAGTTTACCAAGAGTTTAGCCTGGATCCTTGCTAAGTTGCATCTGTTTTCACACAACTTCTCTATTAAATTAACTCAGTATTATGAATTCACATAAATGTAACAATTTTAACTCGCATTTCCATTTTCCATTTCCATTTTACGGAGTGTTATATTAGATGTAGTCCAAACTGAACAAAGTGGTCTAAGCAGCGTTTATGTCATAAGATAAGCAAAATATAAAACTTACTAAAAAAAGTAGTTTAAAAAATTATTTTTTTACTTTTATATATTTGTGGTCATTGGTCTCCTGCTTTATATTCACTTTTGAATTATTTACTTAATTTGGTAGATAATATATACCCTGCATGACTTCATGAATCCAACAATTTCAACACGCACTTAATGGAGTTTGCACGGTAAAATGTTGCGTGCAAACTATATTGACAAAACTTTACATCATATTGGAGCACATAAAAACATTTTTGATTTCATTCATAATTAAGTAGATTAAACAAAATAGTGGTTGATCGCAAACTAGTAAAAAGATTCCTTTATTGATATACATCTATAAAACTGGTACAACAGGAGCGGTGAGATATCTAACACATTTCACGCTAATAAGCACTTAATCAAAGATTGTTACTCTTTGATTAAGCTATTATTAGCATGAAATGTGATAGAAATCTTAAGAAGGCCGTAGACGATTAACTTTTTATTGTTCAGCCAGCAGACTGAAGGAAAAAAACAAATGGATTTCTTAATCCACACAATTAAAGTGAATGGGGAATCCCCCCTACCATGACTATGGGGTTGATTTACTAAAGGCAAATAAACGGTGCACTTTGCAAGTGCAGTTGCACTCATTTTCCTTACTAAATGTAATGTGGTAATGATTCACTTTGTAAAGAATATCAAAACAGGTGCAAGAAAAAAAAAAGAAAGATTGGATGATGGAAATTAGAACTTTACCACATTTACTAGGAACTGGAGAAAATAAGTGCAACTACATTCACAAAGTGCAAGGGATGTTTGCTCTTAGTAAATTCACTCCATTATATTCTGGCAGCTGAGCTTTCCAATGTCAGAATACGCTTATCAATGACTAAAGTTGATTGGCTGCAGCCACTGATCGTCAGTTTTCCAACATTCCCATGCGATAGAGGCCGGTCTAATAATCGACTTCTGTCAACCAGGAATGGTATGAGGTCCCTGCTGATCCGGATGAATTTTGAACCATCTTTGGTTAGCTTAACTACTCCTGTTTTACCAGATTTATGAATGTACATCAGTGAAGGAAACTTTTCCCTGGAGTGTGATCCACTAGTTTTTTTTATGGACTTACATTGATGAGCTAAATGTGCACCAAGTAGTATTGTGGGTAAGCATGGACCATCCTGGAGTGGTGGTATACAGTATGTGTTTTGATTGTATAAATTAAACAGTTTTTTATTTTTTTACTCATTTGGGACTTTTCAATTTAGTTAATTTAGGGCTAGACCAATCAGCAGCTCAAAATAAATGCAGAACATCATAATACAATGTAATGAAAAGATTTTTACATAAATGCTGCCTAATTAAAATAATATTTGTAGTACTAAAACCTGAGTGACAGAAGCCCATGATTACATAAGAAGGATATAAACATCATTGAGGACTTTTAAAATGTAAATTCCACTCAACAACACTGTATAGAAATGGAAGAGCAACGATACTGGATAGAAACTGATGCATGGCGTAAATATACCGTACTTCACATATATTTTGCCCATAGCAACTACATTCTTCCATTACATTCTAGCTTGCCCTGTAAAAATGAAATACTCAGGCTGTCTGTTTTATTTAGGTAACACATACACACTGACTTTTTCCATTGGAAATTCCGACTGTGTGTATGCCCCATCGGAGTAATTCCATTGGAGTTTACATAGAGAACATGTTCTCTTTTCCTCTGATGGAATTCCGTCATTTCTGTCCGAATTCCGATTTGAATTTGGTCGGACAAAGGTCCGATTGTGTGTACAGGGCATAACAGTTCAACTTTAAGCCAGTTTTATGAATGAGGTTAAATGTGTCTAAATTGCATAATAATCAGTGTTATTGGGCCTGTTTGTAAAACTGTAAAATGTCTACACTCTGGATGACAAGGAATTTCTTTTAAAATGTATCTAAACCCAAGAACAACATATAATATATTGCCATTTAGCAGTCTTTAGATGGGGCTGTGTTTTCCTTTTTTTCACCTGGTGATCCTGCACAGGCAATGATAACAGTTATCTACTTGGACTGCATAACACCTACCTCCCATGTTATGGAGATGAGGAGTGGGGGCAGTGCTCCGTAGTCCTATACATTTTCTTTGGGTGAATACGCTTACTCACTGTACTTACTGTATCTATCTTCTCCTCATCCAGAGAAGATTCTGTAGATCCCAGAGAGAACCGACAACTAGTGAAGCTTGTTTGTGGCACAATCAATGGGCATTGTTTGACACTAAGGCCAGCCATACACTGTTCGAATCTTGGACGGTTCAGCAGGAACTGGCTGAGATTCAAATTGTTAATGGGCAGGCTGAATGTACCAAGTTAATCGATCATTCAGATTGGGTACAACCAGCCTGCCGGATGCCCTTATGATTATAGCAGCTAGCAATAATCACTGTCTTCTTCTGGTGGGGACAGCTTGCCCGCCCCTGCAGGGCATCTATCTTCCCCCGGTCTTTCTTCTGGGTTTGTGGGCTTCAGCCATTTGAATGGCCGGGCCATGATGACATCACTTTCATGCATGCGTCCCTTCAGAGCACAGTGTGCATGCACCGGTGAAGTCAATGGCTAAATAAATAGTGAATACCTCTTAAACAGTTCACATTTAGGAGATATTCCTTGTTCCTACAAGTGAGCTTTATTATAAGCTTACTTGTAGGTACAAGTCAACAAGTAGTGTTTACTACCGCTTTAACAATCAATTTCTTGCTAAGAATACAGATTGCAGACATTAGCTCTTCTGTTGAACCTACAGTATCTAATATAAGGAACCATATTGGTTTGTTTATTATTAATGAGACTGATCACTGGTCATCAGTCAGCTTATGGCAGTTTTATTTTTACTAGAATGATAAGGACAGTGTAAAATATATAAAAAAATACTTTAGTCTTCATATGCATCAGGTAACCTGAACAGCTCTACTTATGCTGGGTATACATGTTCACTCTTGTTTCGTTCAACCAGCGGGAGATGGTAGTTCCTTTCTTTATGCCGCGTTATGAAATAAAACGACTGTAACGGAATGAACCGTGACAGACTGAGACTGAGATTGTCCTATGTCTAGGGTCACCTTATGTCCACTAGGGCCATAGGGTGACAAAGAATCATAATTCATATATTACATGAGATGGGACATTAATAATAATTCATATTGCAGGACTGGAATATTACAAAAGTGGTTCATGTGGACTTGAGACCAGGTTAACAAGACAGTGACACATCTCTCTGTGTAACCGACTCTTTCATTGTGTGAAGCTCTCTGTTTACCCTATTGTGTTATTCTAAAGTTTAATTGAATTCTATTGATACCGGAATGTATTAATGCTCAGGTGTGATAGTATTTGGTTTTGATGTCATTATCTCAAGGAATGTATCTGTCAGTATCGGGGCCGAATTGTCTGTCTAGATAATGTGATTGAGGTTCCTGATATGTGTGAAGATTATCTGTGATTGTGTATTATTCAAGGTTAATTGAACACTATTGATGATGCGGTGCCCAGATGTCTAGCTACGGATTAGATAATTAGCCCCCCATGGTGTGAAGGGGGGTGGAGATTGCATTGTCCTGTGATTAACTGTATTATGCTTGAAACTGTATAAGAAGCTGAGAAAATACCAATAAATGGGTCATATCTTTTGAAGCAAGTACGGAGCTGAGTCTCGTCTTATTCTGGGAAAGGATATGGATCGTGTATGCAAGATTGTCGCAGTGTGTCAGATAAGCTTGTCGTGGTTGGATGGAAGGTCGTAAGCGGTGGTGACCGTTACATTTGGTGGCAGCAGTGGAATGATTCCATCACCAGAAGGACGGCTACAAGGACACATGACAATGGAGACGGTGTATGAACGGATGAAGCTCTCTTCCCTCATGGACTTACTGGAGAGCCGGGGCAGACCGGCCAGCAACCGTAAGAAAAGGGACATTATCGCAGAACTGGTCGAAATGGATAGAGCTAAAAGGCCCGCCGTAACAGACAGGACACCCGAAGAAGCAAGTTTTGATCGGGCAGTTAACATAAGACTGACACATTATGGTCCTAACCCTCCACCGGAGATCAGGGACCGAGTTATAGCGGCTCTGAATGCCACCTTGCTACAGCGAAGAAGTGCTGCAGCAGCTGAAGTCACAGCAGCACCAACTAAAGAGAGAGGAGAGGTGCAGATACCAGTCTCCATGGAAGAGGAATTCCAAAGGAGGTTACAAGAGATGCGGATACAGCATAGAGGACCAGTATCAGAGGAAGCCCTGCTGGGATGGTCGGATGTGATTCGGTGACAACTCTGGAAGGAAGCGCTAGCTCTGGAGCAGCAACACCAAGGAAAGGTCCTGCCCTCCATCTATGCAAGGTACTGGCCACTGTATGACATACGAATGCTGTTGTTGGGGGAACAACTGAAGCAGGAGTGGATAGCAGAGTTAAGCAGGCTGATCCGGGCAGAGATGCAGCTGGACGAGAGCTACAGAGCCCTCCGGTGGTATGTAGCCCAAGAGTGCCCGTGGTCAGCGGATGACAGCCCCACAGAAGGCTATGACTATGATGGCCTGGGATTGTTGTATTGGAGGATGTCCAGTGATCCCGACTTCGGGGATGATCGGGAGTGGCGCTTGGAGGACATAATGGAGCACAGAGAGGAAAAATTGAATATCTCGGGAGGCCACTGGTCACAGGAAGATTTAGAATTTCTGGCCATTCAAGAATGGGAGCTGGAGGTCGCCTACAGACAGCTGCTAGACTCGGCTCAGCAGCAGGGTGGGGCTCCCATTGCCTGGGACTATGAGGAAAGTTCAGATGACAACTGTGAACTCCTGGCTGATGAATCGGCAGTGGAAAAAATGGAGATTGCCATCCCTAAAGCCGAAGCGGATGGTGTGGAGTTCCAGAGAGCCGGGGCGGTTGGCCCCTCTCTCCAACAACAAGCTGAGGTGGTAAAGCTTTTACCCCCAGCTGAATCACTGGCAACAGAGCAGGGTGCCCCAGGCCTCTCCTCCAAACTAGCAGAAGAGGGAGACCCTGTGGTAGTGGATGGGACTGTGATCTCCACTGACAGCAAACCAGCGGAAGAGCTGGCCACCGAACAGAGGGTCACGGACCTCTGCTCTCCACTAACGGAAGTGGGGGACCCTGTGGTGGTGGATGGGACTGTGGTCTCCACTCACAGCAACCCAGCGGAAGAGCTGACAACAGAACAGAGGGTCACGGACCTCTGCTCTCCACTAACGGAAGAGGGGGACCCTGTGGTAGTGGATGGGACTGTGGTCTCCACTCACAGCAACCCAGCGGAAGAGCTGGCAACAGAACAGAGGGTCACGGACCTCTGCTCTTCACTAACGGAAGAGGGGGTCCCTGTGGTAGTGGATGGGACTGTGGTCTCCACTCACAGCAACCCAGCGGAAGAGCTGGCAACAGAGCAGAGTGCCCCAGGCCTCTGCTCCTCACTAACAGAAGAGGGGGTTCCTGGGGTAGTGGATGGGACTTCAGTCTCCACTGGCACAACCCCAGAAAATGGTGCAGGACTGGGACAGGAGGATGTCGACTTTGCTTTGCAAGCACTGGGGGGTTTTCACCAAGCACCAGTGGATGGGACTTCAGTCTCCACTGGTATACCCCAGGAAGGGGGGGCAGTTGGCCCAGACCCCCAACAGCATGATGGACTGAGCCCAGCCACCCTGCCTTCTCCCCAGCGGCAGGCGTGTTCTCTGAGAGAAGCAGAGGTTGGCGGGGTGAGTAATGCTCAGTTTGGAGCCATTTATTTGCGGTACAGTATGGATACCAGCATTGGAGGACTGGAACTACTGAAGGACTTCGGAGTCAACCCGTTTGGGGTTCCCACCTGTGTCCGTCTCCCACCGAAAGGGGAGAGATGTAACGGATTGAACCGTGACAGACTGAGATTGTCCTATGTCTAGGGTCACCTTATGTCCACTAGGGCCATAGGGTGACAAAGAATCATAATTCATATATTAAATGAGATGGGACATTAATAATAATTCATATTGCAGAACTGGAATATTACAAAAGTGGTTCATGTGGACTTGAGACCAGGTTAACAAGACAGTGACACATCTCTCTGTGTAACCGACTATTGAAATGTTAAGTGAGGTTGACTCTTCAATGTGAAAGACACATTCTGTTGAAAAGGTGTTAATTGCAAGAAAGACTCTTTCATTGTGTGAAGCTCTCTGTTTACCCTATTGTGTTATTCTAAAGTTTAATTGAATTCTATTGATACCGGAATGTATTAATGCTCAGGTGTGATAGTATTTGGTTTTGATGTCATTATCTCAAGGAATGTATCTGTCAGTATCGGGTCCAAATTGTCTGTCTAGATCAGGGGTGGGCAATTATTTTTTCGATGGGGCCACATGAGAAACTAAAAATATTTTGGAGGGCCGGGCCAAAAGCCTAAACTCAATACTGCATAAAATCAATTGTATTTCTTTATAAAAAGCAGTAAATATCATTGTTGGACAACTGGTACGAGTACTTGTTATATAGTTAAACAAGAGTAGATGGACGGTGTGTACGTGTGAATTAATATAAATTAAATTTAAATATGTAACATTAAACATAAAGGAGTTATTTTACAAAACCCTCACATGGACAGGACACAGGAGATATCAGAGACAGCACACAGAGATTGCATACAATGATTTTGTACAATCTCACCACTGCCATTTTTGTCTGGAAACTGCTGCCTGTGCCTGTGTGACAGCAGAAACCCTGTATTAGTTAACAGCACCATTATACCTAAATCACTGATAATCCACAAGCCAATTGCTCATCAGAATAAGGGGGTTTCTTTTAATTAGCACATCAAGTTCAGGTAACTGAAAACACCATCCATGCTGTTAAATAATGAGCAAAAATATAGCATTTCTAATAGCAACCACGCACAGTGCTGTCACACAGGCACAGGCAGCAGTTAACAGACAAAAATGGCAGTGGGGAGATAGTACAAAATCATTGTATGCAATCTCTGTCTGTTGTCTCCGATATCTCCTGCTGTATCCTGTCCGTGTGAGGGTGAGCAGGGAGGCAGCCAGACTGGAATGATTTATTGATGGTGGAGGGAGGAGGGGGCTCAGGTGGACCTGTGGTATCATTCCAGCCTGAATAATTGAATGAATGAATGAATGAATGAAAACTTATATAGCGCGGCACATGCGAACTGAATCGCCTCTGGGCGCTTGTTGTTCCGTCTCCTTTGATATCAAAAGAGATGAGTCTTGATCTTCCTCCTGAAGGCTAAGTGATTCTCCTCCAACCGAATGCTGGTTGGTAAAGCGTTCCATAGTCTGGGACCTTGGACGGCGAATCTTCTTTCTCCTTTGGACTTATAGTTGGCTTTCGGGATCTGTAGTAGGTTTTGATTGGTGGATCGCAGAACGCGATTGGGGTTGTGGGCTTTTATTTTTTCGCATAGATATTGGGGGGCATTCCCATGGATACATCTATGCGTTAGACAGAGTGCTTTAAAAGCAATCCTGTCTTTCACTGGTAGCCAGTGGAGGGCTCTCAGTGAAGGTGAGATGGATTCCCAGGGTTTTTTCCCTGTCACCAGTCTGGCCGCTGTGTTCTGAACGACTTGCAGACGAGCGATTAGGTATTTGGGGAGTCCGAGGTAAAGGGCATTTGCATAATCCAGTCTGGAGTTAACAATTACTCCCACCACGACCACTAAATCTTCTTTGGGGATGAAAGGGGTAAGTCTGCGTAGTAGGCGCAACAGATGGTGGGATCCGCTGACTACTGACCCTATTTGTGCGTCCATTGTCATGTAGGAGTCAAATAAGACCCCGAGACTTTTGACTTTGGCGCTAGGGGTGATGATTTTGCCCAAAATGGGCGGGGGTGTCCAGGTTGTTGCAGGTTGACTCCTTTGCTTGGCGTTAAACAGGAGAAGTTCTGTTTTCGCTCCATTGAGTTTAAGATAACTCTTTGTCATCCAGTCCTCTATCAAAGAGAGGCATGTCTTTAAAATTGAGGCGGTGATCCTTTTTATTGCAAATGCGGAAGTACAGTTGCGTGTCGTCGGCGTATGAGTGATAGAGCAGTTTTTGGCTGCTGATAATCTCAAAAAGAGGACGAAGATAGATGTTAAACAGCACTGGTGACAGAGGCGATCCTTGAGGGACTCCGCATGTTACTGTGCGTTTCTTAGATGTGAAGGGTCCTAACTTCACTGTTTGCGATCGGTTTTCCAGAAAAGAGGAGAACCATGATAAATCGCCTTCTGCGACTCTGGCTACTTCAGCTAGCCGTGTCATTAAAAGTTTGTGGTCTACAGTGTCAAAAGCTGCGCTTAGGTCCAACAGAACCAGAAGACAAGATTCTCCTTCGTCTGCGGCCTCGAGAGCGTCGTCCCATATTTTGAGCAATGCGGTTTCTGTCCCGTGTCCTGGACGGAAACCCGATTGATATGGATCAAGTAGCTTGTGGGTATCTAGATGCTGTTGCAGCTGTTGTACCACTACTTTTTCCATTACCTTTGAAAGTACATTTAAGGCTGTTATGGGACGGCGGTGTAGTGGATCCTTGGGATCTAGGGTGGGTTTCTTCAGGATGGGTTGGATTACACCCTCTTTCAACTGTGAGGGCACTATGCCCTCCTTGAAGGACTGGTTGATAAGCTGCGTGATGGGGGGCGCCAAAATGTCAGCGCATTCCTTCAGCAGTTTTGTGGGGATGATATCATTAGGTGCTGTGCCATTACGCAGAGCCCCAATGATTTCATATGTCGCATCGATGGAGATGGGTTCCAGGGTAAACATACCTGATAGAGGTGAATCACTGTGGGTGTTGTGTGAAAGGTTGCGGGGGGGGGGCTAAGGGGGGAATTGTTTTGCTGAATGTTTTCACGGATTCCCTCGATTTTATTAATGAAGTAATCCGACAAATCATTGCAAAGTCCGAATTGGGGGCTTCAATACATCCTGGTTTCATGGTCTGAGTGACCATCTTGAAGAGTTTGCGAGGGCGGTTTAAGGCGCTATTGATAGCCTCAGAAAAATAATTTTTCTTGGCTTGGAAAATTTCTTTGTGGTATTTTCTTGTTGTTGCTTTGTAGATGGAGAGGTTTGCCTCTGAAGAACTTCTTTTCCAGGCGGCTTCCGCCCTTCTACGTTCTTGCTTCAGTAACGACAGCTGGTTGTTAAACCAGCTACCGTTGTTTCTCCGGATGTGAGTTTTACACTTCGGCGTTACTAAGTCGGCTGACTGTAATAGGGCTGAGTTTATGGCATCCAGTGTTTCTACGGTCGTTTGATGTGGCTGGATTGTTTTTATTTTTTCCCTTAAAGTGGTTTTGAAGAGTTCCAAATGGAGCTTCTTCTGACATCTAGTCCAGTGTGTAGTCACTGGTCTAGATGTTTTTGCTGAGGGGGGGATATTGGAAATAATGAATTTAATTGCATGGTGATCAGTCCATGGCAGTGGTTCATTTTCCAATATTTTTATTTCCAGATCTTGTCTGAAAATAAGATCGAGTGTGTGGCCTGAAGCATGTGTGGGTCCACATACTAGTTGCTGTAGCCCTAAACCTTCCAGGTGGTTGATACAGGCGTCGGCAACGGGGTCTTGTGTGGAGTTGGCCCAGAGATTGATGTCCCCGAGCAGCAAAACATGTTTGCTGTTGAGGGTGTAAGTGGAGACAAACTCCGTCAATGATGATAGCAGCTGCGATTTTGGGCCGGGTGGCCTATAGCAGAGAAGAATGTGGACGGTCTCCTTGGAATTTGTTTGCAATTGCAGAGTAAGGGTTTCCATGAAAGGAAGAGGGTTTTGAAGGGCTGGTTTAGTGATCGCAAGGTGCGTCTTGTGGATCACCGCCAGTCCTCCTCCTCTTTGCCCTATTCTGTTTTCCATTATGATACGGTAGTTTTCTGGCACCAGTTCTCCTAGAATGGTGTTACAGTCGGCTGTAAGCCAGCTCTCTGTAATAAAGAGGCAATCTAGATTGCATTGTAAAATGAGGTCCCGGATTTCCAGTCGGTGTTTTACTGCCGATCTTGTATTGATCAAAGCACAAGATATGTGCTTGGGCTGGGGAGAATGGCTGAAATACCTGACAGTCGGTCGTTGATCGACTCTCCATATTCGCAAAATTTTTAGGGCTTTTTTGGTGATGGCTGGTAGTATTGCGGCGGATTGCCTCAAACTCCAAATGGTTTCTGCAGAATATTGCTGATATGCCATGGTCACCAAACACCGGGAGGGGGGGGGGTGGGTGGGAGTTTCAGGGGCGATGGGGAGAGGAATTGGCTAAATCCTCTCTCCTGGCTTGGTCCAGAGGAAGGCAAAAAAAACCCTAGCGGTGCTGGGCCAATATGCTCCGGTGGGGTAAAAAAATTCCTTCCTGACCCCTGTGAAAGGCAATCGGATGAGCCCTGGATCAAGCTTCTGTTGTGTTGATATGAGAAGTGGCTGGGGGTGAGGGGTGTGCTTATTGCTAGTGTAGCAGGAGAGCTGCCTGATCAGGCAGCAGGATGCAGCCTGGAGCTGACAGCTCGGTGGATGGAGATACTATGGGGCACAAAAGGTAAGCCAGGGAAGAGTGGCTGTCCTATTGGGGAAAGGGGGGATTCCTGGAGGATTTGGGGGGGATTAAGGGAGTGGGGGGTGAAGCCGCGGTCTTTCCTAGATCGCGGCCCCGCGAATCAGTGCAGGCCGGCGCGGGTGTCCGGAAAAAAACGCCCTAGGATGGCGGAATTGTGGCTGGGGGGTAGTAGGAGGGTGTCTCAGCTGGCGATGGCGGTATGGGGGCATAGGGGATGGAGGATAGGAGCGAGGGTGTGGGGAGCGCCGCAGCGGTAGGCCGCGGGTGAAGCCGCAGTCTTTCCTAGATCGCGGCCCCGCGATTCAATGCAGGCTGGCGCGGGTGTGCGAAAAAGTCGCCCTAGAATGGTGAAGTTGGCGATGGTGGTATGGGGGCACAGGGGATGGAGGATAGGGGCCGGGGAAAGCCGAGGGGGCATGGGATGTTTGCTGCGGCTGTCCTGACAAGGACGGCCGTCAGCAATTTCTTACCTGGAACAAGGCAAGGGATTGAGGGAGGCCGGAGAGCCAGGGAGCTGATCCGCTGTGGTTCTGAGTGATGGAGGGAAGCTGGAGGAGAAAGGCCAGGTTGGGGATGAGTAGTGCTGGGGCTGGAGCTGGAGCTAGCAGAGAGAGGCTGGGGAAAACCTAGCCTGCCTGTCTACCTCCTACGCCTGCCTGGAGCTATGACACACACGTTCCTACTCTAGGAGACGAGCGTCGCTGTGAGCTCCTGCTGCTAATCCGTCTGCCTCAACTGACTGAGTAGAGAGTAAGGAACTGTGCAGGCGTGGCGCTTGTGCAGGACTAACCTCCTGGCTGTCTCCCTGCTCACCCTCACACACAGTCAACGGCGGGAAGCAGGCTCCACACACTTTACTCACTCATTCGGGCAGGCACTGGCAGGGGTCCGTCCATTGCTCCGGTGGGGGTGTGTGTGCTCCGTTATCCAGTCCACTGGTCCCGACTGGTCAGGCTTCTCCGCAGCTGCTCAGGTCACAGACCGTGACTCTCAGATCTCTCTAAAAATCTCCTCTGTCCTGTCTGCCTGTTCATAGGCTGGCGGAAAAATGTGCTCACTGCATTGGCTGCACAGGCGGGTGGGCTGGACAGAGGCTGTGCAGGAGGTAGACTCGGCGGCTTAGCATCGGATCTTCTCGGGTTTTTCCGGGAATTGCGCATGCGCAGTTCTCACCCCGAGCCGATCGCCGCCATTTTTACTGGCACCTTTCCCTTACATTTATGTACAGGGAAAAAGTGCCTTGTTTTAACAAACTGTCCGTGGGCCGGATTAAAAGGTCCGCCGGGCCGCATACGGCCCGCGGGCCGTAGTTTGCCCCCCACTGGTCTAGATAATGTGATTGAGGTTCCTGATATGTGTGAAGATTATCTGTGATTGTGTATTATTCAAGGTTAATTGAACACTATTGATGATGCGGTGCCCAGATGTCTAGCTACGGATTAGATAATTAGCCCCCCATGGTGTGAAGCGGGATGGAGATTGCATTGTCCTGTGATTAACTCTATTATGCTTGAAACTGTATAAGAAGCTGAGAAAATACCAATAAATGGGTCATATCTTTTGAAGCAAATACGGAGCTGAGTCTCGTCTTATTCTGGGAAAGGATATGGATCGTGTATGCAAGATTGTCGCAGTGTGTCAGATAAGCTTGTCGTGGTTGGATGGAAGGTCATAAGCGGTGGTGACCGTTACAACAACGTTTTAAAAAACGTAATTTAAAATGATTGTGTGCGGGCAAAATGTCGTTTTATGTCTTCTGAAAAACGACCAATAAAAATTCGAACATGTTTCAATTTTTTTTGTTGTTTTTCAGAATGTCGTTTTTTGTGTCATAAAAAATGATCGTGTGTGGGCAAAACAATGTTTAAATCAAGGTTTTTAATCCTGCACATGCTCAGAAGCAAGTTATGAGACGGGAGCTTCAATGGAACAGAGTGCCATCGAATGTGGTGTACATAACTGCGCTTTGCAAGAGCATTTTCAGAAAACGATGGTGTGTAGGCAACGCCGTTTTTTAAAATGAAGTTTGAAAAACATTGTTTTGTTTCGTGAGATAAAATGACGTTTTTTTACATCACAAAAAGTGATCGTGTGTACGCGGCATAAGAACTTCTACAAAACCCTTTAGCTCAAAAATGTATATTAGTATCAGACTATAGTCTGCCTGCACCTGCTTGCCAAAAATACTTCTCTCTGCATACTAATTATTAGAAAAGCAGCTAAAAACTAAAGCCAAAAAGCATCACATTATGCAGAAAATAATTGAATTAACATAAACTTAGAAGTGGTATTACACTTACAAGTTTCACACTTGAATTGAGTATATCGCATAGCCACAAAAATGTGTAGTCACAAAACCTCAATACCCTCTTCTGGTCAGCCTGATGGGAATGTCAGTGTGGTCCTATCTATTTTTGTGACTTCAAAATTATTAGAAAGCCCAGTTTGCTTTTCAAAGATATGTACAGGATATATAACCACTTCAGCCCTGGAAGCTTTTACCCCCTTAATGACCAGAGCATTTTTTGCGATTCGGCACTGCAAAAGTCCTTTTTTCCCCACAAATAGAGATTTCTTTTGGTGGTATTTAATCACTGTGTCTTATTTTTTGCGCTATAAACAAAAAAAGAGCTTACATTTTGAAAAAAAAAACAATGTTTTTTACTTTTTGCTATAGTAAATATCCCACATAAATTTTTTTAAAACAAATTTCCTCATCAGTTTAGGCCGATGAATATTCTTCTACATAATTTTGGTAAAAAAAAATTGCAATAAGGGTAAATTGATTGGTTTGCACAGAAATTATAGCATCTACAAAATAAAAAATAGATTTATGGAATTATTATTATTATTATTTTTTAATGGTAATGGCGATGATCTGCGATTTTTATCGGGACAACGACATTGCGGCAGACAGTGCGGACACTTTTTTGGGACCAGTGACATTTATACAGCGATCAGAGCTAAAAATAGGCACTGATTATTGTGTAAATGTCACTAGCAGGGAAGGGGTTAACACTAGGGGGCGATCAAGGGGTTAATTGTGTTCCCTATGAGTGTTTAGAACAAAACCCTCCAGTGGCGCCCGCACACCGCTGAGACGGCTGACATCTTCCCCAGAGTTTCTTCAGGGTTCGCTGGCTTTGGTGCGGTGCCGGTCACGGCACAGGGCTCTGAAGAAATGGCACAGGCGGCCGTTCCTTCAGAGCACATGCATGTACAGTAAATATTTCCTAAATGGTGCATGTTTAGGAGATAGTTACACTACCTATAGGTAAGCCTTATTATGGGCTTACCCAAAGGTAAAATTCAGTAAGAGTTTACTTGCTCTTTAAATATCCCCAACATTTTTTAATTTAATTGACCAGAATAAGACAGTCATTTATTTGAACAAGGGGTTAAATTTTATGCCAATGAATTGAAACTAACACATTACACTGTAATTCAAAATAAGCAGAAATAATTCCGCAGTAAACAAATATTATATCTGACATTGCTACGCTACAACAGATAATCTTTATAATAGCTATATGGCTTACAGTACAAATACATACACTTTCCATGATTAAAACGATTGGCTGCATCTTTATCTGATGAATAATTATGTGCCACCTATCCACAAAAAACATGCAAATGTGCTTAGCCTTATAAATAGCTTTTCACACATGTATATGCGCTTTTAATGTATATGCGCTTATCACTTTATTCTATCTCTGTTGTTTTATCACATATCACAATTCAGATTGAGCAGCACATACCCCCCCCCTTTTCACTTTACTTATTTGGTGGCGCAAGAGCTTCACATACTTATAGCTTTTCACACAGCTTTCTCCAAGGATTCACACGTTTTTCAAGTTCAACACATTCAACTCTTTTCCGGTACAATGTTTTATTGAGATATGAAAAAGGAAGAACCCAGATAACAAATTCCTACACAGGGGATATGAACAGGAAACATAAGAAAGAAGTTCACATAAAAGTACATAATAAAACATATATATTGAGGGTATAGATTATAAAGTGACACTGACCCACCAGCGGGGGGCTGGGGGGTCAGTGCGTTATGCCCGAGCCTTGAGACCCAGGGGCTAAAGTAGACAAGTTGGAGTGGAGTTGTCCACAGAACGGGGGCAGAAGGAGGGACAGAGAGGAAGGGGGAAATATAAAGGAGTGTCCCCCAGGCTGGAGACAGGGTCAAATTAAATTTAAAATCCTAGAATAGTCGGATGTAGAGTAGAGAGTGCGTAGGACCATCACAGGGCCCACACCTTAAGGAATTTTGCATGGGAGTCGTGGAGGACGCTGGACATTTTTTCATGGATCATAAGGTATTCTTTACCTCTGAAAATGAGACAGACTTTTTTTTCCAGGCCCTTGCTATTGTCCGTTTGGCAGCGATAAATAGGTATGTGGCTAGTTTCTGCTGGTGAGAGAAAAGGCCCGGGATCAAGCAATGGACTAATGCAAATTTGGGGTCCTTGCGGAAGGGTGCGTGAAATAGGGAGGATAGTAGGCCAAGGACCCTTGACCAGAATCCTACAAGACAGAGGCAAGACCACCATGTGTGCAGTTCATCTCCTCGTTGACCACAACCCCAGAAGCATCTGTCATTGCATGTTGGGCTTGACCCAGTACAAGTGCAGGAAAACCTTATAGGCTGCCTCCAATTTGGCAGTGTTAAAAGAGCATTTTGCTATGCTGGATCAGGCCTTACTCCAGTCTGCAAGATGTATGGGGGACAGGCTATGTTCCCATTTAAGCACATAAGAAAGTGTCCATTTAACTCCTTTCAAGAAAGGAAAAATCCAGTTCAATTTATTCTTTTCCTCATAATACATTTAATTTTCCTGCTCATCTTAGTACCCTTACCATATCCAATCATTTTGCAAAACTATTGGTATAGGAGAACATTGTACATAGAGAATGGGTAAGCAAAAATACACAAAACAATAGTACGGCACCAAATAGTAAAAAACACATACATTGGTCAAAAAAGAGTGAAAACTTTTATTTTTTTTGCTATTTGGTGATCTATGTATATGTATTTCACTATTTAGCTCCACACTATTGTTTTGTAAACTATTGCTCAAAACTGAACATAATATTCAAGATGAGGCTGTATTATTGGCAAACATGACACAAAACAGAGAAGTGTTAATTGCCATAACTCATTCACATAAATCATATATATCACGCCACTTTGGTTTTTGTTGTGTGGTCACATGATCTTTCCTTGTTCTTTGGTATGTGCAGGGAGGGGCTTCTATTACTCTGCTGATGTATGACATCTACAGGGTGAGTCTGTGTCTGACCAGCCCTGATTGGTGCTGTGCCAGTCACATGACTAAAAAAACAGTTTCCCCAAAGAAACCATTAATATTATATACTTGTTTTACAGCTCGCTATAAATCTATATTGTACATCAAAAGTGTATTTTTTCATGCAATAATGCGATGTAGGCGAAGTCAGAGATGACTAACAATAGCTTTAATTTTGTTCAGACTGCATCTGCATCCAGGGTTCTTTTTTATTGCTTTACAGATATTAGAAATTACATTTAATTTATTTAATACTAATTTATATTAAAACTAAACGTTTCTGTGAGTTTTAGAGAAAATAAGAAATATGAGGAACTGGAGGAGGAAGGGCAGAAGAAGGGTAAGGTCAATTACCACTGTGCATACTCCCATATGTAACTTTCAGTGTTGTCAGTAACTGTGTTAAAGTAAACGCCTTTACTTAACGCAGTTACTTTTGAGGGTACAAGTAATCTAACTGATTACTCTTCCCCTCATGGTAACGCTGTTCCCATTACTTGGGCGGCGTTACCGCAATTACATTTACCGCCACTAGATGGCAGCAGAGTAATTGCTTCTTCCCCCATTCCACGCCACTTCCCCAATCTCGAAATCAAAAGGAATTTTTCTACTCCTTTCCATAAATGTACCCATCCAAATTTCAGATACTCTCATTGATGACCAAGGTAGATATGTCTTTCTTAAGGGCACCTTCAGGAATAAACCGATCACCCTGGCAAACATATATAGCCCCAACTCAACCGAGATCCCCTTCTTCCGTGCCATTACATGACTGTTATCCAACCTTCAAAAAGGGATCTTGATCTTAGGGGGAGACTTTAATGTACCCTTAGACCCCCTTCTAGACACTTCCTCAGGTAAATCCCATCTATCATATAGGGCAATTAGACAAATCAGACTTACTACTCCATGACACCTGGTGTACCCTCCACCTGAAAGAAAAATACCTTTTCTGCTCCCACAACAGATACTCACGCCTTGACTATTTCTTCCTCACACAAAAGGATCTCCCAACTCTGACAGCGGCAACTATAGAACCAATGACATTTTCTGACCACCACCGCATCTTAATTAGTAACTAACGCAATTGCATTGTAGAATATATAAAAAGAAAAAAGTCACAGTTACTTTGCTGAGTAACTAATTACTTTTTCAATGTAGTAACTGAGTCAATGACGCAATTACGTTTTCAGAGAAGTAATTTGTAACTGTAACTAATTACTTTTTTAAAGTAAGATGAGCAACACTGGTAACTTTATACTAATGTGGGCAGCACATATAGGAAAAAAGAGTGAAAAATTACGAGCTTAGAGGGGAACTAAAGGCAGCATACCTAGTAGAGCAATGTTTCTCAACTCCAGTCCTCAAGTACCCCAACAGATCATTTTTTCAGGATTTCCCTCACATGAAACGGCTGTGGAAATTACTAAGACACTAAAACTGATCAAATCACCTGTGCCAAATAATGGAAAGCCTGAAAACATGAACTGTTGGGGGTACTTGAGGACTGTAGTTGAGAAACATTGTAGTAGAGGACATCAGCTGGACTTCACAATCTCAGACTGCAGTTGGGACACATAGAAGATGTGAGGGACAGCTGAAGGCAGGATTAACCAGGTATATTTCACTCTACTGTACACAAAACAAATGCTATAATGGCTTTGTGAGAATGAACAACACTCTGTTATATAGCATGTAATGAGAGGTTTTCATAGTCTGGGTTTAATGCCACTTTAATCTACACATTAAATGCTTGTTAGTAACAGTGTGGAATGGTTTTACATAATTCAATATATACACAGCTGTCTATCTTTCCAGCTTTCATATATAGTAAAAAAAAAGAAAGTAGCAATGTATTTCAACATCTATAGAAACACAGAAGCGTGATGGCAAAAAACAAACAAATTGCCCATCAAGTCTGCCTCTTTTTTTATCTTTTTTTTTTTAACCTTTTTCATTATGTTTTTGCAAAGCATGTTTAAATTTACTTACTGTTTTTATCTTATGAATCTGTGCTGGTGGTTACTTATTACATTATTTTCATACTCTTGTAATTGTATGTGATCTCTCACATACCCCTCAAATATATATCACAATAGTACTTAAGCTTACAAGTCTATAATTACTGCTTAAAGTTCGTGTTTCTTGGTTGAAACCTCACAAAACTTTTAACTGCAAGCCCCTCTCTTTTATGCAGGCATAACACCCTGTGCAAGTGTTTGTTGAAAACAAAGCCTCTAAATACCTTTTTTCAGATATCTTCAGGCCAGTCATGTGATTCCCGATCGATCTATTTCTCCCATCTACGGACAACAGCGAGAGGGGCCGTGATCTCCCTTTGCTGTCAGCCTGGGAGGTCACATGACTGCTGCGGTAGCCCTTAGATGGGGAGGAGAGCAACCAGGTGGCACGTGACCGGCCTGAAGATATCTGAAAAAAGGTATTTAGAGGCTTTGTTTTCAACAAACACTTATATAGTCTGTTATGGCTGCATAAAAGAGAAGGGCTGGCAGTGAAATCTTTTAAAGTTACTTTACTACTAATAGCGGCAGGAGGGGGCAGAGATGGCACACACACACACACACACACACACACACACACACACACACACACACACACAAGAGCTGACAGGCAGGGAAGGAGGGGGAGAGAGGAGAACAGTTGGATAACTGAGACACGTAAACTGACCCGGTAATCAGGGATCAGCAGCCAAGATTAGCATGGTTGGCACACCAAGGGGAGCACAGGAACAGGCAGGATCAACCAGTTTTTTTTTTACAGCTTACAGAGGGACAGGTTAGACAGCACAAGCACTGTGATGTGTAAACTGCTATAAGGAACAGGATCTTTTTTTTAGGGTCACAACCACTTTAAGCATAGTTTACCTTATTGGCTTTAGGCCAGCCAATAGATTCAATGCCATGACTACAATATCTTAACTCTGCAAATACCCAATCAGGCACTAGTTAAAAAAAGAACTGTATTTTTGTTTGCACATGATTGGATGATGGAGGTGAGCAGAATTTCATCTCATTCACTAAGAAAAAAATCCTTTGCAATGTGTACATTCCTTTGGAAAGTAAACAGCCTATTTGCCTTTAGTATATTAACTCTTGTGTTTCATTTACTGATTACTCATATCTCTAATGGGTTCGTAGTACCCAAACAGCCTTGACAAATGAGAGAAAGACTTCCACAAAACACTATCTGCTGAACAAAGAAAATAAAATACTGCAATTATCTCATACCTCAGCAGACTTTAAAACGTATTTCACTTTTGCAGTCAAGTTTGAGAAAACCCCACTGTTTGTTATGTGTTTCCATTCACACTGCTTTTTTGATGCAGTAAAAAAAACACACTGGGCTGCATGTGGTGTGAACTGACCCTCAGTCCATCAGTCGCAGAATGAAAGTGAGAAAATAAATATAGAAAAGTATTTCCAGGTCAAGTGGGAAGGTGTTACGTTTTCCTACTCCCATAGACATCTTTGCGATACTAAAAATATTTTTCTAATCTATCTTCTATCTATTGTTATGTTGTGGGTTTTTTTGCTTAGTTATAGTGCTACTAAACCATCATGTTTTTGTTAAAATTAAAATAAGAAACATGTCTATACTTTCTTTGAGGTGGTTTACTCTCACTTCCTATTGAACATCTAGGACAGGAAGTGAGGGGAAATCTCCCCATCAGGACAGCAAAAAATAACTTGATAGGGGTTTTAACCCTTTACTTCCCTATACAAAAAAACTTTAAAAACGATTTGGCTATACATAAACTTTCAGTTTTAAGTGTTCTCTATAGTGATATCAGCAAGGACAAACATGTACCTAGTTCATAGCCCATGAAAGGATAGACAGAAATAGAATTCTGGAACCAGTCAGTTCAATCTAGGACTGGGCAGAATTAAAAAAATTAGATGCCATAAGTAGCTTCAGGGGAAGTGCCTATATGGCTATTCCTAGGGCTGGTTCTGTCTTCATGTAGTGTTAGTATTATAAGTAGTGGATGCTCATGTTGGGTGACAGATGGTCAGTTTGTCATATCATTTGCAACCAAATGACTAAATGCCTTAATTTGGCTATCTATAGCATCAAAACACACCATAGCCTGTACATTTACTTTTCTTTTGTATAAACCATTATGGGCGCATAACTGCTAATGTAAAATAAACAAATATTATAAAAAAAATAATTTTTGTTCAGAACAGCAATATACTTTTTAGCACCTGTAAGATACTATTTCATGGCTCAATACAACACGGACCTATTGCAAAAGATCATGCAAACAAGGATAAATAAATCAATATTTTCATTAGATGAGAAACACAAAGGAATGATGCTTGTCTTACAACATTTATGGAGGTCTGGCATTCTTAATGTCCAAGAAACATTAGGCTATCGATTAAGTCTATATAATAAAGTTTAAATTAAATTGCCCTTTTTTAATTGTCAGTAAAGTGTATGGAAAAAATACCATGAAAAAGAACAATGCATGCCAAACTAAACTTCCACTTGCTTCTAATATGCATACCAAGCAACAGGCCCATTAGTTTGTATGTTTTATAGCAGCTAACCCTTAAAAGAATAAACCGTAAACCACTAGAGCCAGTTAGTTAAAGACTATCTATGCAGTTAGGACCATTCAACTTTATAGGTGTTTTATTCACCTACTCCAATCCAAAACTGCACTTGAACCTGTTCACTAGGATTGATGGATTACAGTCGTATTTAGTCATCAGTATTCTACCATGTTCACAAAGGACGCTACATATTTAATATATATATATATATATATTTATATATATATACATACACATACACACACAAATACACACACAAGGGCTCTTCAAAAAGTTTCTGAGCTTTTTTTAAACTTTATTATGTATATAAGTGTGGAAACTTTTTGAAGACCCCTCATATATAGATATATATATATTTATATATATATATATATATATCTATATATACACATACATACACACTGTATACATAACTCCCAATTGTCCCTGATTTCATGGAACGGTCCCTGATTTCGAGGGACTGTCCCTGATTTCGAGGGGCTGTCCCTGATTTCGAGAGACTGTCCCTGATTTGGAACAAAGTCCCTCTGTTCCTCCCCATTTGTCCCTCATTTTGATCTGATCTATATAGTTGTATATAAAATGCACTTTTTATCTTTTATAAAGTGTTTCCCAGTGCTAAATCTTTCATCCAATTTCTAATTTGCTGCATTTGTTCATTTCAAAAGTCAGTATAAACAAATAGTAATGGTAAAAAATAGCACTTGTGGCTTTAACTAATATTTTTTTTGTGTAATTCTCATTTAAAGGGGCGTGGCAGGGGATGTGTCCTATGCCTACATACTTCTGCTAATAGGTGTCCCCTTTTCTAATTTCTCAAAAAGATGGCAGATATGTGAATATAGTTATCAAATGCATAAATAAATAACCCTATGTTTTCTATGTTTAAAGCAGTTATAATGCCATACCACTGCTTCAATAAAGGAAAAATCACTACTGCACATTTACAACATATTAACAAATGTGCATCGCACGCTGCTGGCTTTGGAGGCTTTGGGAGTCCAAGGCCAGTGGAGCGCAATACCATTGAATGAGCAGAAAAAATAAGTGCTAGGAGGAGAACACAATCACATGACTGTCTCTCCTCCAATAATGAAGTTCTTTCTGTTGCACTAAGCAGAGAACACCCCAATGGCCACCACCCACACACTACGGCCTGCATTTTATAATTAGGCTGCAGGCCATTGTGTGCGGATTATACCAGAGAGCAGATTGCATATTGACTCTCTGTTATAAAGGGGCCTTATATACTGTATGCTATATGCAATATAAAAATTAAAATAGTGTGTGTGTGTGTGTATTTATATACACCTCATAGCAGCAATAGTACTTGTTTGAATAAAATCTTGATTTTTCTTTTCTAGAGTAAAACTATTACACTCATCATGATACTAACTGCATTAACGTGCCATGTTGCATGATTGACATTTCCTCTGGCATAAAAAAACTAAAAAGACACAATACATTATTGCAAAACACATTGAATCTGAAATATTCAGGTCTGTGAATTACCTAATTTTGAACATTTTAACCATTGCCAAGCACATAAAAAAGGTGGATCTTTAAAATGTAATGATAAGAAAAAAAAAATTACAATGGATATTACATGGACACCACACAATCACCAATAACTAGCCATGCTATGGCACATAGATATACGAGAATCACTTTAGAATAAATCTTACCTTTGTTATGGGGATCACATGATTACAGAAAAAAAAGCCATTAAATGATAAATATTAGGAAGCAGAGCAATCTTCAAATAAATGATAAACCTTAACACTGTCCTACAGTACAAATCTTAAAAATCTGTCAAGATAATTTTCACCTCTTCATCAGCGGCACGGTGATAACCAAGCGGTTAAGCCGGCAGGGATGACAGGCCTCATCACAGCTCCCCATATTGCTTTCTCGTCTGCAGTATGGCTGTCCGCTGCCATATTTAATACATTCAGTGGATTACATTAGCAAGATTGGTATACTGCATAAAATAAACTCTTGAGCCACAGAGACACCTTTTCCGGACTGTGTTAGCAGTCAGTTTGAAGAAGATGTAGCGTACATCTGTTTTACGTTCCACTCTCCCCTCCTCCTCCCTCGGGAGAAGAACCAGAACCAGCTACTTGCCCCGTCTGCATTATTAATACATGTTAATGGCTCCATTACATCAAACTGACCTTTTTTCTCCTCTACTATCTAAAATGGGAAAGATCTTAAAATAGAAATATTATATATGTGTTGGGATCGCTTCATCAGTCTTGTAGGCTGCAATATATGCTTTACACCCCCCCCCCCCTCTTTCTCCTTGTCGTATAGATCTGTCAACCAATAAGAAATCAATGCAAGGCAGTAAACATCTGCATTATAGCAGGGTGGCAGACAAAGACTCCTTACCATAAAAGCTGCCTTTGCACATATAGGATGGTGAAGAATAGCAAAAAAAAATGTAAGGGTGGGGTGGAGGAAGCAGATTCTTTATTGAAAGATGCAGCAATGTGAGGATGATGTGACACGCATAGCAGCATGCAAAGGGCTGATAAGAAGTTAAAACGCTGATGCTCCGACTGGGAAATCAAGGGAGAAGGCGAGAGATTGCTAGAATGGTGAATCCTCGTTGTGACTCGCGCACACAGCTGGTTCGCTCTCTGCTGAGATGCTGATTGCGGTTTGCCTCAAGAAAACAGAAGAATGTCGCTGAGGTTTCCTAAGGATGCTTGCTAGCTTTCCCACCCATTTTTTTATTATTTTCTTTAAATTCAGGAATTCCGTGAAGGGACATTCAGACTCGGTAGGTGTAGTGCAGTCAAGCACCATGTGTTTGTAGATTCATGTGAGAATCTGACCTATTTTTATCTGATCCCTATGTGGGTGTTGTGCAGGTACTACAGAGAATGGTATGAACTGCATCTTTCTGTTAACCCTTGCATGGCCCAGCCCGAGAGATTGAGAGTGAAAGGGAAAGAGAGAGAACGTGGCTGGGCACCAGCCATTGTGTGCTAATTTTATTTCCCTACCCATTTTGTTTTCTTTCACATCCATGCTTGCTTGTGCATTATACATGCACAAAAGACTAATGTATGCACCACCGCCCTTGCTCTTCTCTTTACAACGTAAAGCAGACGAAGGCAGCACTGTAACTGTACACTCTATATCATTCAAAAGCATGTACAATTATTAATCACATGCAGATGCCATATGTCTGCTGTCACCAGTGACTGTGCATGGCTGCTGTGTAATACTGTATGATGATGCATGATGACCATTCATTCTCAAGAAATGTATTTCACAATGGAAGTCAGCTTTTGAGTTAATTACAGTAAATCCATTTATACTGGAGGATGCTTCCCTTTGATAACCACAAAAATTACGCTTTGTCTTTATAATTATTTTTTTGTTATCTAAAATTGACATTTGACGATGATTATATCTATGCCTTGTATAATAAACCAATGCATAGCATGCAATAATCTCATTACTTAAATCATACCACTGTCGATACATTGCCTGAAGCATGTTATAACCAACAGATGACAAACATCTAGGACACCTACATCAAGCTCCTAGACTCAGGGCTCTCTATTAAATATTGTTATTGCATTACAGTAGGTCTCCCCATATAGTAATGTCCACTTTTAATTTGAAAGGTTCTTATGATTTTTGCTACAAGTATTACTCATCCAGGTTATTGTCACTTAACTTGCATAGTGCAATAGGAGATGATGGCACTGTACAAATCTTAATTAATAACAGTACAAAATGGAGTTTGATATGATAATGTGTTCAAACAAACAGGTCTTAACACTGTTTCCATTATATTTTTCCATTTTAACAGTACGTAGTGAATCAATCGTCCAACCTTCCATTTGCACTCCAATTTTTTTATGTATATAACTTCAAGGCATGCAGCTAAGCCTGATCTTACTTGCATGCCATATATATAGAGAGATATATATCTATATATATAGATCTATAAATTTAGATATATATATATACACACACATATATATATATATATATATATATATATATATATATATATATATATACACACACACATATATAGAAATATATATCTATATATTAGGTATTTATATAGCATGAATGTTTTTAAGCAGTGCTTTACATACTATACATTTAAATTGGTCATACATATAGTTACTTAATAGACATTCAGCTGTATGCATATAGTACACATGTAACTGATATCCACAAAACTCATATGTCTTAAGTAAAATGGAAAACGCAGTTTGAATTCATGGTAACAATCACTAACATGTTCATCAATGCTGTCCTTCTCTCTTTCTAATTATTTATCCAGATTGAGGTTGACTGCTGGAAAATTAGTTCTCTACAGGAGGTAAAAGAGCTGAAACAATTTTATTGTCCTCTTAAAGGATGAAAGACTGGCTCGGATACCTTGCATTATGCAGGCAATGCTTTGACTTTCTCAGGCTACTAGGTATACAGAACCCTCTCTGCTCAGCTCTGGGACACAAGCAGCAGAAATACATGAACCTTACTGGATTTAGACTTCACTCTGATAACAGAAGGCTGCCTACGCAGCAGGGGGGCAATTGAAAGCATATGAATCTGCACAACCTCTGTCTGCGGAAGAAGCAGGCACTTACTCGTCTTAACAGCACATGCAAAATACTATAAAAGAAGAACACACATCATATGATATGACTGCATTCTGCTTTCCCTTATCAAACCGACAGGAGGATTGCAAGATAGAACATCACAAGATCCATCATTTTCAGCTTTTTTAGAAGTCAGTTTGTGGCATTTCCTATACAGATTCTACAACATTTCCCCAAAGCGGATAACATAGATGAAGAGGATTTTAAATATTTTTAAATACACTTTAAATTTTATCAGATTTCTTCACTGTTTGCACAAATGCAGGCACAGAAAAAGCAAATGTAATACCAGTCAGATAAGAATATAAAAGAGGTGAAAATGCATGCTATAGTATCTTTAAAGACCTATTTTCATTATTCTGGGTTATAAAAACACTTAAGTGATTTTTGAATAAAAATATTATAAGAAGGTTTAAAAAAATTATACGGGGAGGTATAAAAAAATTGTATATAGATTTTAAGAGAAAAAAAGCCACAGCAAAATAGTTTTTCCATTCATGTTTGATGAAAAATAAAAACCTACGTATCTCGTACACCTGTAATGCATGATGCAGGACCAGACTAGCATTTTTTCTATGCCAATTTTTATCACCAGGCCACACCCTGTTGAGAGTTTTTCATATTAGTTCAGTGTGACATTATGGCATTTTCTTTTTACAGCAATCCTGTGAAATAATGCCGTAATAGTCATCATATTTTATCTCTACATTTAAAAAAAAATACTTCAATTTTTAATATGTATTAATATGAAAAAAAAAAAAAAAAACCAAGGAAAAGTACTTCTGAAAAGTACTAAAAGTTGTTTTTTTCTACAGGTATAGGCAGTCTTGTAAAACTAAAATGTTGGACCTAAAGTTGTGTTAAAGCTTTTTTCTTTTTGATAGCTTAGATACCATAAACTAAATATTAATGGTGTACACATAAGCTGTCACACCCGTCTACAAGATAAAATGCTAGCACAGCCTGAAAAAGTTAAAGTTAATTTACTTAACTTAAAAGTTTTTGGTAATTATTTTCTATAATACAACTGTATAGGCTTATTTTTTACAGAACCCTGAACATTTTAATACTGATATCTTTTTTGTATTGCAATTTAGTGATGCAGTTACTAAATTAAGTTCATGTAGTTCTAATTTCAATATCCAAAGAAATAAACTAGAAATTAAATTAACAAGTAGGTAAGTTTTCATATATTTGTCTAGAAAACGCTAATATGATCATTCTATTGGTTTTAGCAGGTGCCTTAGACCAAATTAATTCATACATTTGTGATTTTAAAACAAACATATTTAATGAGAGCAATTAACAGTTTGAAAATTATACAAACTCTGTTAAAAATATTAATAAAGCGGTAATAATGATGACCATGGAATATTTAGATCACAACAAAGTCTCATACAAAATATATATATTCATAAAAAATAAAGAAGTGTTTTTCTGTAAAAAAAAATTTAAAAGCAATGGAAAACTATTTCATTACTGCAAGAAAAGAGCAGCAGCTAGACAATGTTCAATGTTTCAAAAGTTAGAAATGCATTTAAATGCAATAATCTAGAATACATCTCATACAAAAATTGTCAAATAAGATCATCAGCAATCCTTCTATAAAAATGGAGAGTCTGCAGATTAGAAAATTAAAGTTTTGTGTGCTACATCTAATACATTATTAATATGCTTAATATATATACCGTAACTAAAAGTAATGTTCACTTTACGTGGATTTTTTAACAACAATTTCTCAGGATTACAATAAGCCACTTGTCGCTTTTTTTTTTTTTTTTGCTAAATAAGAAGGTAATAGTAGAATACAATAAATAATTGTATCTTTTAACACTCAAAAATTCTACACCGCATTGCTGAAATGATGCTGAAAGAACCATAACTGACTGCATGCCTAAAGGTCAATCTAGATGGCAATGCTAGGAGATCAACTACACCTGAGAGGTTAATAGCTACTAATCTTGAGATTTAACCCTCTGTTGCTAATTTTCACAGTTCAGGTCAATGTCTTGTTACAAAGTATTTGCCGACAAAAAGTTATATTTCAATCTCAAAAGCATATAATATCTCATGTGTATTTGAACCCTTGGCTGTGGACTAAACTAAATAGATAATTCTAAACTCATGCCTTTGAGATTTAACCACTTGTTGGCAATGACTTAATTTACAGTATATTTATTTAAAAGTGGTAAAGTGTCCTCCATCAAATGGTTAAATCTCTGCTGCAAGACTAACCTATTTAGTTTATCTCTTTAAAAGCTCGAGTCCATTTCTCAGCCAGAAGCATACACACAGATGAAGACTGCATTGAGCCCCACCCTAGTTACTGCATGTATCTCCATTGTGCTACACCTATCAAGAAGCAAATATTTGTCATCCAATATATATCATCAGTAATCACATAGAATTTCTCAGTACACATCTACCTGCTTTTATATCAGGTGAGAATTGAGGTACCTGTTGCTAACTAAAACACAGCAATCAATTGTATATGCTGTAAAAGGTACAGATTTATAAGCAAGCATCGAAAGACACTTTTAAAATGTACTAAAATGAGATTATTCCCCACTTCAGATCTATATTTAGAAAAAATTAAACACATACTGTTGCTAAAACTATATTTGCCAATATCAACGCCCTAATTTAAAAAAGATAACTATGTTCAGTACCCTAAGACATACAAGCAGTTGCCAGCAAATGTGTAAAGGAGAAAGCCAAGGAAAACCATAAATATGTTTAAAGATGTCAAAGACATTAACAAGCCATTTATCGATAATGTAAATTAGTTACATTAAGCTTAGACGCCACCCTTCTCCACAACGTTGTATGTGATTTTTTTTCTCCTTAATTTCACTATTATTCCCCTACATTAAAGGTATAGAAACAGTTCTTTGTAAATTATAGAAAAATTGAATAAAATATGCAGCCCTTTTTAAAAGATACTTCCTACCTCATCTAATTTAATCGATGACCTGTTTTTTTATTTGTTTACTACAAAATACATTTATGTTTCCCTAATTTAAAGAGCCAGTTTTGTGCTCTCTATAATGTTATCCTCGTATATCATATTACTCTGGGTAGCACAATGTTTAAAGAGAATAACAAGCTTTTAGCAAAGGTCCACAGCCACAACTGAGTTATTTTTATTTTTTTATTTTTTTATAAATTTATAATTTTTCTAAAATATAGAGTCGTTTCAACAGTTGCCTATGTAAATTAAATAAATGCCATAGCTATGTGTATACTTCTGTAAAGTATTTTTTTAACAATATTTTAACATCTTATTTGTGGAGCCAATTAGTTAAGTTGACTTAATTATGCCCAACAGTATGACAGCGGCTCACACTACATTCAATAGTGTTTGTGTTTTTTTTATTTTTTTATTTCCTTATATTAACTGCTTGATTGCAAAATAAAGTGGGTATGTAAAAATATCTAGTGTAAGAAGGATATCTGGATTTTGAATAATGACATATAAAAGAAAGCTTTATTTAGCTATTTAATCTAAAAGAAGCTTTTGCATAAAAATATGCATACTGACAAATGGTGTAAAGTTTAGGCAATTGTAACAAAACCGATTTATTTTGAGTAAACTACCTATATAAATACATTGGCAGCACTGCAACTGGCATGGCAAGTGCCATATTGAATTAATGAACACATAGAAGGAAATGAAAACTGCCCTTGTGCAAGTGTCTAATAAAAAAGTGTTTAGTCTCCCAAACATCATCAGGTGTTAGTAAGCAAGCCTGACGTCAACTTGAAAAATTAGTACTTTGGCGTGTGTTTGTGTGTCAGGATTTAGGGACCCAATGAAATAGCTATGAACTACTCATCCTAAAATTAGTAGTCACATTTTTTTCTATCCTGTAACCATAGATAGAAATTGTAATACAATACAAAAACCTGTGGGTTTTTCTATCACTGCATTTTGTAAGCATCAGTGCAGATCCATGGGCCCCATATTATTAGAAAGGCCTGCTATTGGGTATAAAGGGTAATGTTGAGTAAGTGCTAATTATAAGACTCATAAAAACTTGCTGTATAAAAAGAGATTTAGATATACATATAAAAACATACAATTTTATGCTATACTAAAAAAAGAAACATTATAAATACCATTTGAGTGTGTGTATTATTAAACAATTCCACAGAAGGTTCAACCCCATCTTCAAATAATCATTATAGGGTACTTTGGAACAAGAAGCAGTTTCCTTTTTTCTGAGCCCACACATTTTTGCCTAATTGTTTGGAAACCCACCCTTCAACTTTTATTTCATACTACCTTAAATCACACCCCTACTTCCAAAAGAACCCTTCAACCTTTATTTCATACTACCTTAAATCACACCCCTACTTCCAAAAGAACCCTTCAACTTTTATTTCATACTACCTTAAATCACACCCCTACTTCCAAAAGAACGACCAAAACAGAAAACAACATATGCCCAACTGTTGGACTGCCATTGTAATGACTCCGTCCCATACATTGTGTCACTTCTGTCTAGTTTCAGAGAACTTACTTTAAAAAACTAAAGAAAATCTATAAAAAAAAATAAACATCTAGCAATTTCCTTAAAATAGGCCCATTCTGCATTTATAATTGCGCGCATTTAAACGTGCAAAGGTTTAACACCCTAATTACAGATCCCAAGCAGATACAGGTAAAACGAAGAGGAATGGTTTAAATAGCTAAAACTACATTCAAATGCAAATATGTGTTGGATGTCATTGTGAAGAATAAACAATAAGGAATGGAAACTGTGAATAAATTTTTTTTTTTATTGACGCCATCTTGGAGTTGTAAGAAAAGGGAGTGGCACTATGTAATGAATAAAAATTAAAATGGCCCAAAGCAATTTTAAATATATTTTAGTGTTACAAATAAATGATTAGCTGTGAATTGCTAATTACTTTGCCTTTTTGGTTCTTACCAAAGAGTGACAAAAGCTTATCCACTTGTCTTTATGCCTGCCAAAGTTGCAAAGTCATGGTGCCATCTTCCACAGACCATCCTTAAGCATCCATGGCAGCCATATTGGGCTCTAAATAAAACTGGGCGTCTTCACAGTGTGTGTTCTTTAGATCTTCCGGTCAATTTGAAGGTCACCAAAGACTTTAATGAAAAATGTTAGTAAAACGAACGCCCTGTTAGACCAGGCCAGGAAGTTGTCTATTTAATCAAGAAAAACCCCTTTAATTTCCTGCCGGTAGATGTTCACTTAGCGAAGAAGCATTGTACTAGCATGCTTTGCTCTTCAGATGGTTTTGTCATAACATATATCACTACCGCAGGCCAATAGCGTCCCTTGATTTTGTGTGACTCTTCTGGAAGCATCGTGGATTTGTGCATACTCATTTCCATAGACGTGAGGCGGTGCCATTCTGGAAAGTTCTCATGACGACGTTACTGTGGACCATAATCATCTACCAAAGACACTGTACTGGTGCTGCAAAGCAAGCTATTTGATGAGTCACCAACTCACAGTCCACAGCCACAAGAACATAAAACAATTTTGTACCGTCACGATTCTCCGCCTTAATCTAGAGGAAGCCAATATCTGCCATTCTGACATACAATACCCCCACATTTAGCTACGTGTATTATCTTTGAATATTCTGTCCAGGCCTAGGTTTATTTCTCTAACCAAAACTGAACCCCAAATATACGTCATTAAAAGAGTCAATGAAAATGTTCTAAAAGACTGCATTAGAATACACTTGTGTCGGACTCACTGATGAACACAAGGAAAAAAGCTTCAAATGTGCCAATTTAAAACGTCTACTGTTTTTTTTTTCGAAAAAATCCTTGTTTTAATAATTTAACATTTCATGCCATGCTTCTGCGTATGACAAACAATTAGTAGAAAACATGAACGATCAGATGCTTAGATCTGAACATTTTTTTTCTCCAAGCTCTTTTAAAACAGCTGTTCACTTAGGCCAGCTGAATGCACAGCCAGTATTCCACAGACCGTACCTAATGTGACATGTGGCTAGCATGTATCTCATGCAGGTACAAGTGGCTGCGCTGTGGCTGCGCTGTGCTGCTTGAAAGTCACCCTCCCTGCCTACGCCTAACTTCATTTCACAGTCAGCAGACGTTTGGTCCAGACGGCGTTGCTACTGCTACATAAGCGAGTCTTACTTCCATGTCTTCTATGGCACGCCCAGATCATCTTCTACTCCCTTTTAGAATCCTTCCAGCCTGCATTAAGGAGAACATGCTCTGTAAGCATGTCTGCTGCTCCGAGACAGGCCAATTTGTCAGCTTCTCTAATGTACTGGGATCTGTTTAGATGTCACAGCACTTCAATATAAGCCCTAGGTGATGGCGGAAAATCAACACAATCTACACATTGCATATGTGCGAGAGCCCATTGCATGCACTTTTAATTGGAGATGCTAAAGAAATAAACATATACAACGATAAAAAAGAGATAGATAGAATGTTATGTTTTTTTCATTTTGCTAGAACATATACTTATTACTTTAAAGTCCAATTTCACAACATCTCCCATATTCATATAACTACGGCTTTTGTTTCTTTGCAATACACAACCAAAAATCAAGAAAAATTAAGCGTCAAGGGAGGATTCTTTTGTTTTCTCAGAGCAGATCATTATGCGTTCAATTAATCAGCGAGAGGTGGGGTCCGAATTCAGACTAAAAATATCTTACAGGGTGTGGAAAATCAGACGGAGCCTCGACAAAGAATTGCGAAAAAGGGTGACAGCTTTAGCGATCACCCTTATCGCTCGTCCAGGTATATATACTGCAAAGAAAGTAACAACAAGGAGGAAGGTATAAAAACATAGAAAATATCAGGAGCGTTCAGCTGTGAGGCTCACCTGTGAAGGAGTCCAATGACTGCAGAGTAGAGCTTGGCATGATGTCCTAACAGCAGTGTTCAGTGATGCTGCAGCAGCATCAGCCAGGACGAGGAAGGATGCTGCCTATGCACTTGCTACACCCAGGCACACACAGCACAGGCAGCACGTGGGAGGGGGAATTTGTAACTCAGCGGACGCTGCCATCTCACAAGATATACAGAGGGGGGGCTGCAGGGGAGGAACCAAAGATGCTTTGGCATGCAAAACCACCCCATAGGTGGTGTCCGGAAAACAGCCTCTCCCTGTGACGATGATGTGCGGTGTGGTTCATTCCAGAACGCAGTGGAGGCTGTGATTGGAAATGGAGAGTGGTGCTGCCGAGCATTCCAAGGATGGATTCTTTAGGCGTGGTGTCAGGAGATGCTGCCTGGGGAATGGCTGTGGCCAGAGATGCACTTTGCAGGAGAATTCCCTCATTCATACAAGGAAATGGAAGCTTTACCCTCCTGTAATTGACGTTTTAGACTCCTTCTTGTCGTTTTGCACTTTTCAGTGTAATATAATAATAACCCACTTATGAAGAGTTTATCTCTGACTTCGCCTGACAGTGCTGCTGAATTACTGCAGTCAGCTGACGAGGCATCTCCTTATCTTAGTAGTTCCGGCTATGTACAGCGTTCGCAGGGACTGTGCCCATGATTACATGTGGGGTCTGTGCCAGAGGGCAAAATGGGCCACACTGCAGCAAAAATACAACTGGAGTTGTTTTTAACCAGTTCATTACCAAAGGCGTGTTACACCAGGCCAGAGAAATTTCTGCGTATTTAGCAAGGCGGTGGTTCATTTTTTTTTGGGCTATTATTCTTAAAAATATGGCGTTTATGGAGCATAATACGTATGAAGTGTTCCCACCGCATATGTGAGATTTTTCTTTAATGAAAACCTGTACAGACTGCAGAAATATGGAGGCTGCTTTAGAAAATGCTAGTTGTTTGGCTGTCATGCTTCAGTACTGGGTCCCTGACATGGAAATATGTGGTTTAGGAGTCGAAGCCAGAGACAGCCAGGCAAGTGGCATTTTCAGAAGGAGGTCAGCAGTAGCAGCTCATGTATTTCTCTCAGTAAAGATTTCATTTTATATAAGGCCAGTCTCTGGGCATTCTGTATTCACTTCCTGTGTATACACTTCTACATACACCTCTTCATTCACCTCTCATGTATACACCTCTTTATTTACCTCTTATGTATACACTTATTCATTCACCTCTTATGTCTACACCTATTCATTCACCTCTCATGTATACACCTCTTCATTCACCTCTCATGTCTACACCTCTTCATTCCCTCTCATGTATACACCTCTTCATTCACCTCTCATGTCTACACCTCTTCATTCACCTCTCATGTCTACACCTCTTCATTCACCTCTCATGTATACACCTCTTCATTCACCTCTCATGTATACACCTCTTTATTCACCTCTTATGTATACACCTCTTCATTCACCTCTCATGTATACACTTCTGCATTCACCTCCCATGTATACACTTCTTCATTTACCTCTCATGTATACACCTCTTCATTCACCTCCCATGTATACACCTCTTCATTCACCTCTCATGTATACACCTCTTCATTCACCTCTCATGTATACACCTCTGCATTCACCTCTTATGTATACACTTCTTCATTCACCTCTTATGTCTACACCTATTCATTCACCTCTCATGTATACACCTCTTTGTTCACCTCTCATGTATACACTTCTGCATTCACCTCTCATGTATATACCTATTCATTCATCTCTCATGTATACACCTCTTCATTCACCTCCCATGTATACACTTCTTCATTCACCTCTCATGTATACACTTCTGCATTCACCTCTCATGTATACACCTCTTCATTCACCTCTCATGTATACACTTCTTCATTCACCTCTCATGTATATACTTCTTCATTCACCTCTCATGTATACACTTCTGCATTCACCTCTCATGTATACACTTCTTCATTCACCTCTCATGTATACACCTCTTCATTCACCTCCCACGTAAACACCTCTTCATTCACCTCCCATGTATACACCTCTTCATTCACCTCTCATGTATACACCTCTTCATTCACCTCCCATGTATACACCTCTGCATTCACCTCCCATGTATACACCTCTGCATTCACCTCTCATGTATACACCTATTCATTCACCTCTCATGTATACACCTCTTCATTCACCTCCCACGTAAACACCTCTTTATTCACCTCCCATGTATACACCTCTTCATTCACCTCCCATGTATACACCTCTTCATTCACCTCTCATGTATACACCTCCTGTACATACACCTTTTCATTCACCTCCCATGTATACACCTCTGCATTCACCTCCTGTACATACACCTCTGCATTCCCCTCTCATGTATACACCTCTGCATTCACCTCCCACGTAAACACCTCTTCATTCACCTCCCATGTATACACCTCTTCATTCACTTCCTGTACATTCACCTCTGCATTCACTTCCCATGTATACACCTCTGCATTCACCTCTCATGTATACACCTCTGCATTCACCTCCTGTACATACACCTCTGCATTCACCTCCTGTACATACACCTCTGCATTCACCTCCTGTACATACACCTCTGCATTTCCCTCTCACGTATACACCTCTTCATTCACCTCTCATGTGTACACCTCTGCATTCACCTCCCATGTATACACCTCTTCATTTACCTCTCATGTATACACCTCTTCATTCACCTCCTGTACATACACCTCTGCATTCCCCTCTCATGTATACACCTCTTCATTTACCTTTCATGTATACACCTCTAGATTCACCTCCTGTGCATATCCCTATGCATTTACCTCCCATGTATACACCTCTGCATTCACCTCCCATGTATACACCTCTTCATTCACCTCCCATGTATACACCTCTTCATTCACCTCCTGTACATACACCTCTGCATTCCCCTCTCATGTATACACCTCTTTATACACCTCCTGTACATACACCTTTTCATTCACCTCCTGTACATACACCTCTTCATTCACCTCCCATGTATACACCTCTGCATTCACCTCCTGTACATACACCTCTGCATTCACCACCTGTACATACACATCTGCATTCCCCTCTCATGTATACACCTCTGCATTCACCTCTCATGTATACACCTCATCATTCACCTCTCATGTATACACCTCATCATTCACCTCCTGTACATGCACCTCTTCATTCACCTCCTGTACATACACCTCTTCATTCACCTCCTGTACCTACACCTCTGCATTCACCTCCCATGTATACACCTCTGCATTCACCTCCCATGTATACATCTCTTCACTCACCCCCTGTACATGCACCTATGCATTCACCTACAGAACATACACCTCTTCATTCATTACCGTGTATACACCCCTGCATTCACCTCCCATGTACACACCCCTGCATTCCCCTCCCATTGACATACACCTCTACATTAGCCTCTTGTACATACACCTCTGCACTCACCCAATGTACATACACCTCTTCATTCACCTCCTGTACATACACCTCTGCACTCACCCACTGTACATACACCTCTTCATTCACCTCCTGTACATACACCTCTGCATTCACCTCCCATATATACACCTCTGCATTCACCTCCCATGTATACACCTCTTCACTCACCCTCTGTGCATGCACCTATGCATTCACCTACAGGACATACACCTCTGCATTCATTACCGTGTATACACCTCTGCATTCAACTCCCATGTATACACCCCTGCATTCCCCTCCCATTGACATACACCTCTGCACTCACCCACTGTACATACACCTCTGCATTCACCTCCAGTATATACACCTCTGCATTTGCCCCATGTACATACACCTCTGCATTCACCTCCCATGTATATACCCTTGCATTCACCTTCTGTGTATACATCTCCTGTACATACACCTCTGCAATCACCTCCCATGTATACACCTTTTCATTCAAGCCCTGTACATACACCTCTACATTCACCTAGTATACATACAGCATACCTCTGCTTTCACCTCCAGTACATACACCTCTGCATTCACCTTCTGTGTATACAACTCTGCATTCAACCATGTATATACTGTCCGTCTTCATTCAAGCCCTGTACATACACCTCGGCATTTGCCTACTGTACATACACCTCTGCATTCACATCCTGTACGTTCACCTCCCATGTACATACACCTCAGCATTCACCTACAGTACATACACCTCTGCATTCACCTCCCTTGTATACACCTCTGCATTCACCTCCCGTGTACATACCTCTGCATTCACTTCCTGTATATACACCTGTGTGTTCACCTACTGTACATACACCTCTGCATTAACCTCAGATGTACATACACTGCTGCATTAACCTCCCCTGTATACACCTCTGAATTCATCTCCAGTGTATATACCTCTGCATTCACTTCCTGTACATATACCTGCAAACTCAATTGACAGACTTTGAGACTTCAATAGGAAAACTGCCGTGCAGGGAAAGGCCCCAGCGAGGCACCACTTCTGCATGTGCAGGATTGCTGTCTCCTATGGTAACAGTCCCTTAACAGTTCCTAACTCAACATATGAGTTCCTTCAGCTCCACTACAACTGCTCCTTGTAGTTATTCAATACTGAGCTCCTGGTCTCTCAATAGACCCACTGATTCACTGACTATGAATCCCTTGAGCTCCTCCAAGGTTTGTGGTGGTATCTCCTTAAGTGTCACACCGCTTTTCTGCTGGGTCCCTAGCTTGGCACTCCAGATACTCCTCAAGCTTCACCCCTACTAACCGGCTCATCCCTGGCTTGACACGCAAGCCTGCTCTGCAAGCATCACCTCCACTGGTTGGGTCCCTGACTCGATCACCACGTGAAGTTTCCAGATTGTCCACCATGACTGTTGGTGATAATATTATTCTGGGACTTTCTTCAGTTACTCACTGTGGTCCCTGGTAAAGGTGATTGGTCCTTTTGTGGCGACAGCTTCCCTTCTACCTCCGACCACTGACAGGTTCTATGGCCGGCAGAACCGTCACTTTTGGTTGGATTGCAAGCTACAGTCCCAACCCGGTGCTGCTCTCTTACTTCTCAATAGGCCCTTACACAGCCTGGCAGCCAGATGACCCCAGGATAGGCCCAATCTCTGGCCTAGGAGGCCTGGGCAGATGACACATGTCCACTCAGATGGCAGTCCGTGTGGCACAAAACACTGATCACCTGACTTCGCCCGAATATATAGGCTCTCCTAGCAGGCCAAGGGATTAAAAAAACCTGCCCATTGGCTGGGACACCCATATACCCATAACCTGACCTTGGGTTGCCCTTCTCGTATCTAGTACCACCAAGTACCCGCTCACCTAGTGGAAGAGGAGAAAAGTGGAACACGGCCAAACTTAGGGAGAAATCAATAGATCCCTATCAATCGACCAAGATAACTACTCTTGGCAAGTAAATTTGTGAGGAGCTCCCTGACTAAACTCCAGGGAGCTACATCCAGCTACCTCCAGTGTATACAATTCTACATACTGCAATCGCCTGTGTATACAGTAAAACCTTGGTTTGAGAGTAACTTGGTTTAGAAGCATTTTGCAAGACAAGCAAAATGTTTTAATACATTTTGCCTTGATATACAGGTGATGACTTGATATAAGAGTAGCGTCATGTCACAACTGAGTATAAAAAAGAAGAGAGGAGCCTCTAAGTGTAGCAATATGGTTATCATGAAGATACAACTAGCAACTTTAGCAACTTATTGCAACTTTATACCCTGTAAAAAATAATGCTTTGATATACAAGTGCATTGGATTACTAGCATGTTTCTGGAACTAATTATGCTTGCAAACCAAACCTTCTGTGTATTCACCTCTACACACAGCTACTATTCCATGTAGTCACCTATACATCCAGCTACCATTTGTGTACACACCTCTATGTCCGGATACCTTCTGTGTATACACCTTTGCAGCACAGTGGTGCAGTGAGTAGCACTTTCGCCTAGCAGCAAAAGGGTCACTGGTTCGAATCCCGACCACGACACCATCTGCCTGGAGTTTGCATGTTCTCCCTGTGTCTGCGTGGGTTTCCTTCGGGTACTCCGGTTTCCTCCCACACTCCAAAGACATGCTGGTAGGTAAATTGGATCTCGTCCAAAATTGGCCCAGTATATATGTACATATGTGTGTATGACTGTGTGTCCCTAGCGTGTCAACATCCTACGGGGTAAAAATGACCGCACCAGCCAAGCAGACACTGGCTGGAAAAAGCGCCCAGAGGCGATTCAGTTCGCATGCGTTGCGCTATACAAGTCATTCATTCATTTGCATTCACCATCTGTGTATATACCTCTGCATTAACCTCCAGGGCATAGGCTTCTGCATACACCTTTGCATTTACATCTTGTGCATACAGAACCTATGCATACACCTCCTGTGTATACATCTATATATACAGCTACCTCCAATGTATACAATTCAACATACAGCTACCTCCTGTGTATACACCTCTACATCCAGGTACCCCCTGTGTATTCACCCTGTTATCCTTTGTATATACACCTCTACATTAAGTTACATTCTGTGTACCTATGTAAAACAGGGGGGGGGGGGGTGCAATCAGCGCAAAAATATAAAGATCAGAAAAAAATAAAAATAATAAGTGTAAAAATGAAAAATACTCAAAGAGTGAATTTCATATGGATGCAAGCTGAACACCAAAAGAACAATCACAAAATTCCTGAAGTAAATATATCAAACAGAGCAGTGCAGCGCAAACCTAAATAGCATAATATTAATATTACAACGAATATGCTCATACCAGTGAAGACATAGTTGAATTAATAACAGTGAAAAAATAAAATAAAATAAAATAAAAAGAAAGTCCACATTAGCAAAGTGCAAACAAATCCTGTGATCAAAACAGTCAGAGTATCTCCACCATGTGACTTGGAAAACCAATATTTCAAATATTTCAAACGTGATCCCTTCACCAGTAAAGATGGGTACTCTCACCTCACACCAAGACCCTTGTTTTACCAAAGGTCTAAAACGCTTAGAACAAATGGCAGGAAATCCAGATGGCTCAAAGATGTGCAATTGTCAGCTGAAGGACCCGGAGATATGCAAGTATCCTCAGTGGCACCAACGAATCAATATGCAAAGAAAAAAGGCCAGATCTAAGAGCTTCCATATAAACCAGGTCTCTTTAATGAGTAAAAAATGTGCAGGGTACTCACATTCAAGTAGAAAATACAGGCATAAAACACCATATCAGGCAGCTCAAATGAAGATGTGGGACATCAAGGAGTGACATGGGATGGTTCCTGACCCCGGACGCGTATCGTAATACTACTTCCTCAGCAGGGCGGCCCTGCCCTGCGACCCGCCCTGCTGAGGAAGTAGTATTACGATACGCGTCCGGGGTCAGGAACCATCCCATGTCACTCCTTGATGTCCCACATCTTCATTTGAGCTGCCTGATATGGTGTTTTATGCCTGTATTTTCGACTTGAATGTGAGTACCCTGCACATTTTTTACTCATTAAAGAGACCTGGTTTATATGGAAGCTCTTAGATCTGGCCTTTTTTCTTTGCATATTGATTCGTTGGTGCCACTGAGGATACTTGCATATCTCCGGGTCCTTCAGCTGACAATTGCACATCTTTGAGCCATCTGGATTTCCTGCCATTTGTTCTAAGCGTTTTAGACCTTTGGTAAAACAAGGGTCTTGGTGTGAGGTGAGAGTACCCATCTTTACTGGTGAAGGGATCACGTTTGAAATATTTGAAATATTGGTTTTCCAAGTCACATGGTGGAGATACTCTGACTGTTTTGATCACAGGATTTGTTTGCACTTTGCTAATGTGGACTTTCTTTTTATTTTATTTTATTTTATTTTTTCACTGTTATTAATTCAACTATGTCTTCACTGGTATGAGCATATTCGTTGTAATATTAATATTATGCTATTTAGGTTTGCGCTGCACTGCTCTGTTTGATACATTCTGTGTACCTGGCTGTAGAGGTGTATAGACATTTATAATTAGCTATGTCATGTGTATACACCTCTACATCCATCTACCTCTACACCCAGCTACCTTCCGTTTATCTACCTCAACATTATGCTACCTTCCTTGTATCCACCTCTACATCCAGCTATTTTCTGTGTATACACCGCTACATCCAGCAACCTTCTGTGTATACAGCTCTACATCCAAATACCCCCATGTATACACCTCTATATCCAGCTACCTTTTGTGTATACACATCTACATCCAGCTACCTTCCATGTATACATCTCTATATGCAGCTATCCTTTGTATATACACCTCTACATTAAGTTACCTTCTGTGTAACTGGATGAGAGGTGTATAGACTTTTATATTTAGCTATGTCATGTGTATACACCTCTACATCCAGCTACCTCTTGTGTATTCCTCTCTACATCCAGCTACGTTTCGCATATCCACCTCTACATCCAGCTACCTCCCATGTATCCACCTCTGCATCCAGCTACCTCCCATGTATACACCTCTACATCCAGCTACCTCCCATGTATCCACCTCTGCATCCAGCTACCTCCCATGTATACACCTGTACATCCAGCTACCTCCCGTGTATACACCTCTGAATCCAGCTACCTCCTATATGTCTACACTTCTACATCCAGCTACCTTCTGTGTATACATCTCTGTATTCAGCTACCTTCTGTCTATACACCTCTATATCCAGCTACTTCTGTGTATACACATGTATCCAGGCTTGCTAGTGGTTACAAATGTATTACCTGTTTTGAAACTCTGCTCTTTACCTGTGACACAAGAAGGTTTAAATGATGTACGTCTCTACACCCAGCTACCTCCTGTGTATCTGCCTCTACATCCAGCTACCTCCTGTGTGTACACCTCTACATCCAGATACCTCCTGTGTATACACCTCTACATCCAGCTACCTCTTGTGTATACACCACTACATCCAGGTACCTCCTGTGTATACACCTCTACATCCAGTTACCCCCTGTGTATTCACCCTGTTATCCTTTGTATATACACCTCTACATTAAGTTACATTCTGTGTACCTGGCTGTAGAGGTGTATAGACATTTATATTTAGCTATGTCATGTGTATACACCTCTACATCCATCTACCTCTTGCATATCCACCTCTACACCCAGCTACCTCCCGTTTATCTACCTCAACATTATGCTATCTTCCTTGTATCCACCTCTACATCCAGCTATTTTCTGTGTATACACCTCTACATCCAGCTACCTTCTGTGTATACAGCTCTACATCCAAATACCCCCATGTATACGCTTCTACGTCCAAATACCCCCATGTATACACCTCTATATCCAGCTACCTTTTGTGTATACACATCTACATCCAGCTACCTCCCATGTATACATCTCTATATGCAGCTATCCTTTGTATATACACCTCTACATTAAGTTACCTTCTGTGTAACTGGATGAGAGGTGTATAGACTTTTATATTTAGCTATGTCATGTGTATACACCTCTACATCCAGCTACCTCTTGTGTATTCCTCTCTACATCCAGCTACGTTTCGCATATCAACCTCTACATCCAGCTACCTCCCATGTATCCACCTCTGCATCCAGCTACCTCCCATGTATCCACCTCTGCATCCAGCTACCTCCCATGTATACACCTCTACATCCAGCTACCTCCCATGTATCCACCTCTACATCCAGCTACCTCCCATGTATCCACCTCTGCATCCAGCTACCTCCCATGTATCCACCTCTGCATCCAGCTACCTCCCATGTATCCACCTCTGCATCCAGCTACCTCCTATATGTCTACACTTCTACATCCAGCTACCTTCTGTGTATACATCTCTGTATCCAGCTACCTTCTGTCTATACACCTCTATATCCAGCTACCTTCTGTGTATACACATGTATCCAGGCTTGCTAGTGGTTACAAATGTACATGCATCCAGGCTCGCTAGTGTCACAGGTAAAGAGCAGAGCAGAGCTTCAAAACAGGTAATACACCTGTTTTGAAGCTCTTCTCTTTACCTGTGACACAAGAAGGTTTAAATGATATACGTCTCTACACCCAGCTACCTCCTGTGTATCTGCCTCTACATCCAGCTACCTCCTGTGTGTACACCTCTACATCCAGGTACCTCCTGTGTATACACCTCTACATCCAGGTACCTCCTGTGTATACACCACTACATCCAGGTACCTCCTGTGTATACACCACTACATCCAGGTACCTCCTGTGAATACACCTCTACATCCAGCTACCTCCTGTGTATCTTCCTCTACATCCAGGTACCTCCTGTGTATACACCACTACATCCAGGTACCTCCTGTGTATACACCTCTACATCCAGCTACCTCCGTGTATCTTCCTCTACATCCAGCTACCTCCTGTGTATACACCTCTACATCCAGGTACCTCCTATGTATACAACTCTACATCAATCTACCTCCCCTGTATACGTCTCTACATTCAGCTACCCCATGTGTATACACCTCTACATCCAGATACCTCCTGTGTATACACCTCTACATCCAGGTACCTCCTGTGTATCTTCCTCTACATCCAGGTACCTCCTGTGTATACACCACTACATCCAGGTACCTCCTGTGTATACACCTCTACATCCAGCTACCTCCTGTGTATCTTCCTCTACATCCAGCTACCTCCTGTGTGTACACCTCTACATCCAGCTACCTCCTGTGTGTACACCTCTACATCTAGCTACCTCCTGTGTATACACCTCTATGTCCAGCTACCTCCTGTCTATACACCTCTACATCCAGCTACCTCCTGTGTATACACCTCTACATCCAGCTACCTCCTGTGTGTACACCTCTACATTTAGCTACCTCCTGTGTATACACCTCTACATCCAGCTACCTCCTGTGTATACACCTCTACATCTAGCTACCTCCTGTGTAAACACCTCTACATCCAGCTACCTCCTGTGTATACACCTCTACATCTAGCTACCTCCTGTGTATACACCTCTACATCCAGCTACCTCCTGTGTATACACCTCTACATCCAGCTACCTCCTGTGTATACACCTCTACATCCAGCTACCTCCTGTGTATACACCTCTACATCCAGCTACCTCCTGTGTATACACCTCTACATCTAGCTACCTCCTGTGTATACACCTCTACATCCAGCTACCTCCTGTGTATACACCTCTACATCTAGCTACCTCCTGTGTATACACCTCTACATCCAGCTACCTCCTGTGTGTACACCTCTACATTTAGCTACCTCCTGTGTATACACCTCTACATCCAGGTACCTCCTGTGTATACACCTCTACATCCAGCTGCCTCCTTTGTATTTGCCTGTAGTTGGATATTCCCAGTTCAGCTGCATCCATTGTAAATAAAATACATGATTACCATCCCCTGGTGCAGCCATTAACCCCCTCTAGAGATCACTGCACTGCGGATAAACAAGGAACAGTCATGCTCCCCGTGTCTCACTGTATGTGGCTTATGTTCTGAAAGGCTCAGAGTATGACCCCTGATCATATGGAGTTTCCCATCACTCTTGGGATTTCCTGAGTGGCGTCTGTTACCGGAACTTCCATATGATCAACAATTACACGCGCAGGCTTCCGGGACACCACGAGAGAGCTCAGTGCCCAGCATGTTACTTCTCCTCCCTCCTCCTTAGCCTGGCTGTGCTGCACTGTGTAACCATCAATGAAGGGAGGAGACTAGACAAGCCCTTTGCTTTGTACACTAGACACATGGCAGATAATGAAGGGAGGGGCGGCCATGAGAGGAGAAAATGTACTGCCTGTATCTTTCTCTGACATCTTCAAGGGGCCTATTCTGAAACTGAATTCAATGCAGCATAGTGAGAGAATAATAATCCTTAACTACACACATATACATTTTCTAAAAACAAGCCGCTACTAAAATTTCAAAGTGTTTATCTTTTGTTGAAGCAGTATTAAAGCCAAAAGCCAAAATGTGATCTACTGTAGCTTACCAAACATTGGATGTGGTGGATGCATCAGGTTTTTCCTCTCTGTTTTCACCTAGTGATCTGGCCAGTAACACACCTCCTGTATTAGAATGTATTAGAATGCCCCCACTAATAAATTGAAGCCAAACTCCAGTTCACATTTTATAATCACGTACCGCAACAGTTTTGTTCTTTTTGGGATAACGGTTTTATATAAATAAAAGCTGATCATTATACAGTGCGGAAAATAAGTATTTGAACACCCTGCTATTTTGCAAGTTCTCCCACTTGGAAATCATGGAGGGGTCTGAAATTGTCATCGTAGGTGCATATCCACTGTGAGAGACATAATCCAAAAAAAAAATCCAGAAATCACAATTTATGATTTTTTAACTATTTATTTGTATGATACAGCTGCAAAGAAGTATTTGAACACCTGTCTATCAGCTAGAATTCTGACCCTCAAAGACCTGTTAGTCTGCCTTTAAAATGTCCACCTCCACTCCATTTATTATCCTAAATTAGATGCACCTGTTTGAGGTCATTAGCTGCATAAAGACACCTGTCCACCCCATACAATCAGTAAGAACCCAACTACCCAACTACTAACATGGTCATAATTCCACTAACCGTGTTTGGAGGAAGAAGAATGATGAGTACCATCCCAAGAACACCGTCCCTACTGTGAAGCATGGGGGTGGTAGCATCATGCTTTGGGGGTGTTTTACTGCACATGGGACAGGGCGACTACACTGTATTAAGGAGAGGATAACCGGGGCCATGTATTGCAAGATTTTGGGCAACAACCTCCTTCCCTCAGTTAGAGCTTTGAAGATGGGTCGAGGCTGGGTCTTCCAACATGACAATGACTAGTGTTGCTCACGAATATTCGCATTGCGAATATTCGCTACGAATATTGCATATTCGAGTATTCGCGAATAACTCGAATATTGCGGCGAATATTCGCTATGGCGAATATTCGTATTTTTTCAAATTTATTTTTAAAACAGCTCACATCCTAGTGATCTCCATCGACGTCTAAAAGCATTGCTGGTGTGATTAGAGAGAGACCCTGGGCCGAGTAGCTGATGCGATTCTTTTATGTTGCCGAAAATTCGCATTGCGAATTTTCGGCAACATAAAAGAATTGCATCAGCTACTCGGCCCTTCTTTTGCATCAGAGCCAATCAGAATAACTCGAATATTCGGCAAAAGGAATATTGCGCGATATTCCTTTTGCCGAATATTCGAGTTATTCTGATTGGCTCTGATGCAAAAGAAGGGCCGAGAAGATAATCGCGCAATAGGAATATTGCGCGATTATCTTCTCCGCCCTTCTTTTGCCCCCTTATTCTCCTTTCTTTTAAGTAGAGTTAGTGTAGAGTTAGTGTTTAGTGCATATTAGTTTAGTAATACAGGAAATGATCTCCGTTTATGAGAATTTCGCAATCATTTTTGCATTAGCGAAATTTCGCAAATTTTTTTGGGATAAAATATCACGAATATTCACGAATATTCTTCTATATATTCGCGCAATATCGCGAAATCGAATATGGCGTATTCCGCTCAACACTAACAATGACCCGAAGCACACAGTCAGGATAACCAAGGAGTGGCTCTGTAAGAAGCATATCAAGGTTCTGGCGTGGCCTAGCCAGTCTCCAGACCTAAACCCAATAGAGAATCTTTGGAGGGAGCTCAAACTCCGTGTTTCTCAGCGACAGCCCAGAAACCTGACTGATCTAGAGAAGATCTGTGTGGAGGAGTGGGCCAAAATCCCTCCTCCAGTGTGTGCAAACCTGGTGAAAAACTACAAGAAACGTTTGATTAACATTGATTTTCTCAGGTGTTCAAATACTTATTTGCAGCTGTATCATACAAATAAATAGTTAAAAAAATCATACATTGTGATTTCTGGAATTTTTTTTTGATTATGTCTCTCACAGTGGACATGCACCTACGATGACAATTTCAGACCCCTCCATGATTTCCAAGTGGGAGAACTTGCAAAATAGCAGGGTGTTCAAATACTTATTTTCTGCACTGTAAGTATACCTGTAAAGCCGGCCATAGATGACTCGATTCTCATCCGGTTCGAAACCATGCATGGGCAGGCTGAATGTACCCATGTGGATCGATCCACTTGGGTACAACCAGCTAGTCAGATTTATTATTGCTAGAGGCTATTATAGCTGCCAGCAGTAATCACAGTGTTCTCCCGGTGGTAAGGGCTTTCTTTGCTGAGAGATCACAATGGCTTCACAGGAAGGATTTAGTGGTCGGGGGAATCTAGCAAGTAGGGTTGCAGGAAAGAAATTTGCTCTGTCTATGGAGGGCTTTAGTTTTAAATGGTTTATCTCAACCCTGTAATTGCTACATCTGCAATTCTGTTCTGTTTAAAAAAAAAAAAAAACCTTACTGGTGAAAATAAGGGAAAGAGAGACTAAAAAATATAAATAAATGCAGCCACCCCATTTAAGAATTGGTAAGCTGCAATATATTAACCACTTGCTTACTGGGCACTCCCCCCCCCCCCTCTCCCGTCCCATCCTGCCCAGACCAATTTTCAGGTTTCAGCGCTGACGCACTTTGAATGCCAATTGCGCGGTCATACAACCCTGTACCCAAATGACATTTTTATAATTTTTTCACCACAAATAGAGATGTCTTTTGGTGGTATTTGATCACTTCTGCGTTTTTTTTTTTAAATTAAATACTGATTTAATATTTTATTTTTTATATTTTATTATAAAATTTTGCAAATGTGTAATTTTTTACCTTCATTGATGTATGCTGAAGAGGCTGCACTGATGGGTTGCACTGATGGGCACCGATAGGGCTGCCCTGATAGGCGGCACTGGTGGGCACTGAGAGGTGACACTGAGAGGTGGCACTGATGGGTGGCACTGAAGGGCATTGATAGGTGGCACTGGTGGGCACTGAGAAGTGGCACTAAAATGCGGCATTGATAGGTGGCACTGATAGCTCACAGTGATGGGCACTAATTGGCTGTGATTGGCACTGATAGGCAGCACTGCTAGGTGGCACTGATGAGGCATTGATAGGTGGCACTGGTGGGCATTGATAGATGGCACTTATGGGCATTGATAGATGGCACTGTGGGCACTTGCAGGTGGCACTAGCAGGGGGTACTGGCAGGGGTTACTGGCGGCACAGGGGAGTCTGATGTGCCTCCTTCCTCTTGGGGACCGATGTCCCTTTCACATAAGCTGGTGATCGGCTTTTTTTTCTCCTCTAGCTGTCATTGGCTGACAGCTGATCACGTGGTAAGGGGCCGGGACTGGCCCCTTACCCAGATCCGTAATCACCCAAGTCTCATGCCGCGTACACGTTTTCAAAAACGTCATTTTAAAATGATCGTGTGTGGGCTTCACATAATTATTCAGGTTCTGAAAAACGAAAAATTCTGACATGCTGCATTTTTTAACGTCGTTTTAAACAATGTCGTTTTTTGGGTTGTAAAAAATGATTGTGTGTGGGCTAAAACGAAGTAAAAAAAATGTGCATGCTCAGAAGCAAGGAGCGCTTGTTCTGGTAAAACTACCATTCGTAATGGAGTAAGCACATTCATCACGCTTACAGACAGAAATCATCTTTTACCAACACGGAATCAGCTAAAGCAGCCCAAAGGCGAATGGAACTTCCCCTTTATATTGCCGTTGTTCGTGTTGTACGTCACCACGCTTTGCTAGATCATTTTTTTAAAACGATGGTGTGTGGGCAACGTCGTTTTAATGATGAAGTTGAAAAAACTTTGTTTCTTCTACATGCTGAAAAACTACATTTTTTTTCATGCTGAAAAATGACCGTGTGTACGCGGCATCAGTGACTCGGGTGATCACAGTGCGCAACCAGTAGGGGCACACGGGGAGCGTGCAAAGGGGAGGACGTCTATTGACATTCTCCCAGCATTTGGCATCTGCGCTGTGGCCATTATTCGGCCATAGCGCGGGTGCCAAGTGGTTAAATGTTTGCTTTTGGGTTTAACACCTATTGACATCCTTCCAAACCCCCCGCCCCTCCCAATCACACCCTTAGGGAGCACACTGGGCCCATTCTGTGATAGCTGATCACAGATCGAGATAAAGGGCCTTTATTATGTGTTCAGCTGTGTCCAATCATAGCTCATCACATGTAAACAAATGCTTGTTATCAGTATTTATTTTCTTCAGCGCTGTCACTGTCTGAGTAAAGGAAAGCCGATAACCGGTGATCCTGTTACAGGGGACATTTACACTGTTCAGTGTAGCCCTAACAGTGCCAATCAGTGTCCATTAGTGCAGCATATCAGTGCCCATCAGTGTCACCTATCGGTACGATCACATCAGTGCCCATCAGTGCAGCTTATCAGTGTATCTAGAGGTGGAGTGTGGAAGAGCTGGGGAAGGTGCCATATGGAGTCAAACTAGAGGAAATAAAGCATCTTAATAAAGTGCTGTGGACCTGTTTATATAACAGATCATAAGGATCTGGTGAGTGGCTTTTCAAAAGGGAGAGGTGGAGAGCACTTTTTGGCATGGTGGAAGAGCACTATTAATGGAAGCACTTTATTTAGACTGGTCATATATTGGACGTTGAGAAGTTTTACAAAGCACAAGCACTTTATAATAATGACTGGTGGAACTGGATTTGTAGTTTTAAATTGCACTGATTCCTATACCGTATATATTGTCATTTAAAGCTAATACACATTTATGTTTAATGTTGGAATTTGAGTTTAACAAGGTAATAGCTGGCAACAGCAGATCACTAAGATCCCTTTCACACTTTGTGCTAAAGTGCCGCTCGTTTAAGCGGCTTTTAAGCGCTGCTTTAGCAGCGCTTTTTGGGCGCTAGCGGGGAGGTTTTATCCCCAAAAAAGGGTTCAAAACTCCAGTTTTTGCAGCGCTTTCATATTGTTTTTTAGGTTATAAAGGCCCGAAAAGTATTTGACAAATTCTTGTGCTATGTGGTCAGGTCTGGTAACGGTACCCCCAGAGGGTGTTATAATCGAGTGAATAGTGTTATTAGCCCACTTCTTTTGTATTGCCGCGGCCAGAAGTTTTCCGGCCTTGTTTCCAAACTCATAAAACAACTTATGAGAAAGGGTGAATTTACGTTTCAGCGTCGCTTGGATTTCTTTTAATAATGCCTCCCTGGCTGTCAGGTGATCCTAGTGGGTTTGAGATGATAAGGTGCGTTTGTGTGTCCTCTCAAGCTTTCTAACCCGGTCCGATAATTTGGCTATGCAGGCTTTCCTAAGTTTATGGTAGGGTTGTCCAGATACCGATACTAATATCAGTATCGGGACCGATACCGAGTATTTGCGGGAGTACTTGTACTCGCGCAAATGCTCCCGATACCTAAATAGAATACTTTTTTTGTATTTATCAACATGTTCTGTGAAAATTTGAGTTTTTTTAATACTGCGTGACAAGAAAATATTTTTTTTTTAATTAATTTTTACTCATTTGTATTCTTTTATAATGTCTTGAGTTAGAATTCTTCATAATTCTAAAGAAAATATCCTTAGTCTGTATTGTGGTTTGAAAACTGTCACATGACATTTAAAAAAAGTATCGGTATTCGGTATCGGCGAGTACATGGAAAAAAGTATCGGTACTTGTACTCGGTCCTAAAAAAGTGGTATCGGGACAACCCTAGTTTATGGCGTTGGGCCGATAACGAGATAAGTTCGCCACGTGCGGTGCATTTATGCGCCGCCCAAAGTGTAGTAGGGGAGAGATCTTTGCTATTGTTGTCAGTAAAATATTGAGTCAAACGTTCTGAAATCTGACGAGAGTTATCAGGGTCTAGTAACAGTGAGTCATCCATCCTCCATATCGTCGATTTGGCACTGTGGTCAGGTATGGTTAGCGACATGGTAATAGGGTGGTGGTCGGAGACGGTCATGGGTTCAATTGTCGCCCCCGTGAGGTGTATAAGGTCAGCCTGGGAGATGTAGAAGTGGTCAATCCTGGTGTATTTTTTGTGTAGAGGAGAGAAAAAGGAGAAATCTTTACCGTTCGGGTGGAGCGTACGCCAAGTATCGTGTAAGGTTAGTAATTCGAGTTGAGATTTTATGGCGCGTAGTGCGCGGTAGGACATGTAATTTGCACCATTAGAAGTATCTAGTGCGGGTGACAGAGGCGTATTGAAGTCCCCTCCCACTATTAATGTTCCATTTTTAAAAGCAGTCAATTGATAGAACGTCTCTCGGAAAAAAGTTACCTGTTTAGTGTTTGGTGCATAGACGTTCGCTATTGTGAGCGGTTTGCCATAGAGTGTGCCTTTCAGAAATAGGTACCTGCCTTCCTTATCCCTTTGCACTTCGGAAGTCTGGAAAGGGCAGTGCTTGGATATGAGGGTGGATACTCCCTTCGATTTTGAAATTTCGTTGGTGGCATGATATACAATGGGAAAATAATGATTGTGCAGTTTGGGGATGGAATCATTGCGGAAGTGTGTTTCTTGGATAAGCACTATGTGGGGCTTGGCCTTTTGTAGTGTATAAAGCAGCTGGGAGCGTTTTTCAGGGGTGTTTAAACCCCTGATATTTATCGAGAGGAGCTTGAGACTTGGAGGGCAGGGGGTTTGTCGCGTCAGTGGCAGGGCTATGGAGGGTCTGTCCATCCTGAAAGGGGGTGGGGGATATCAACGGGGGGAAGTAACGGAGTGGAGTCAGGTAATATATGCGGGGGGGGGGGGGGGGGGGTGTGAACCGTATCTCTTGGGTGCGGCGGTGAAAGCTGTAGTCACCAGACACTGCACTAGAACAGTAACAAATAGAAAGTTAAGAGAATACCGATTAGGCAGCGGGACTACGTCCTCTAACCTATAGGGAGGGGAATCGGAACAGTACGGTGCGCCCAGGACACCCGCGTCTCCAACCGAGCACAGGTGACACCGAACGCCCCCGTAGGGGGGTTGGACAAAACACTGTCTGATAGAAAATAATGTAAATTAGAAGATGAGGGGAAATTAACAGAAGTGAGCCACCCCAGACCGAACACTGAAACATGGGGAGAACATAAGAAACCTGTTAGTTTAACAAAACTGAAGCCTGTGGGTAGCTAGACGTGTTGAGCCTCACTTGTTATATGGAGGGAGACGTGGAAAGTTAGGATCCAGAGAGAGAGTAACAAGGTTGTGTCCCTGCGCCCATAAGAGCGACAGCGAACAAACCTGCATCGGCACTCTTATGTCCTCCTGGAACAACAGGGTGGTACATGGAGGTCACTGCACAGCGAAAACAATCAACAGGTCACCAACATTACCCGAGTAGCGCGGGCGTCTTTTTGGCTATCTAAGACCTACAATTGGCTAGTCAGTGGAGTGCTTTCTGAAACATTGTGTCATATATAAGAGGTATGCGGTAACATTTAGAAGAATGCGACCAGTCCTCCTACCGATAATCAGGTAGCTAGACCCCAATCAATACAAACCCTCAGGGATGTTAAAGGCACGTGAGTCCATCAGCGGTTTAGGAGCTGTCTATCCAGAAGTTCGCCGTGTTTTTTTGTCCACTGAGGTCCCACAACGGGCGGAGGCACCACCTGTGCCTTAATGCACAGAGAAGACGAGGTGAGGTTCCGACGTGAGTCAACGTATAGGGGTGCCGATTCGGCAGTCAGGCTGCCATCGTATGCTACCCGAGTGCAACGTGACTGTGGAGTGGTCTCTTACATGCAGTTCAGCGCTCAATCCAGATGAGGCTTGAAAGGAATGTTTCCGTGTGGGATCCAAGAACTGGAGTCAAGGCTTGGTGGAATGCTGGTGATTTCTTGTCGCAAAGCCTCTCGGGTGTTGTAGTATGTGACATGTGATCCACAGCTATTTCCTAAGCGGGGGGTGGGGGGGGGGGGTGCCGGGCCGCGGGCGCTGTGTGATAGTATAGTCTTGAACCGAGAGTCTAGGGCCGCGGTATCCCAAGGCAACACGGTAAGCAGCAACAATATGAATGAGAGTTAATAAGGAGCCTGTGAGCGATGCAAAACCTATATTTGGTTCAACAGGAACAATAGGCAGGTTTTCGAGCTGGGAAGACTGTGAGCCGCGGCAATTTAGCAATCACGGCGTGCTCTCCTGGCTCCGGGAGATGCCAGGGGATCACGACTCCTCTGAGGGACTCCAGTATTAGAGGGGATCCTTGATCCAGATGGGGATCGCCACCTGCGGGTACCGGAGGATTGGGTCTCCATCCGTTCCTCCAGGGACTTGCCCCATCTGCCCACAGAGCGCCGGTAAGGTATGTGAGTCTATTTTCCGGGTGGACCTCTGAAGCACCATGTCATGGTCCCCTAGCACCTTCTCCGAGGTGGACACCCTGTCGTTCAGCGCTCTCATGTCTAGTCTCAGCTCAGCAATGGAGGCGGACAGGGTATCCTTAATGTCCGCTGCTATGGCCCTCAGGTCTTGGATACTGATGTGCTGTTGCGGGGCGGCTATTAAGCCATCTTGGCTCCCTCCAGTAACCCGGGTACCATTTGTTTCAGTCAGGATGATTTCTGGCTGTGGTGAAGAGGGAGCGTGAGAGGTCCCTTGAGAGGGAGTTTGGCGGGAAGTAGCCATGTTTCCTCTGCCCGTACGAAACATCTCCGGGATGTGCTAACTGAAATCGCCGGTCTGTTCCCTTGGAGAGCGGGACCTAGATGCAGACGAGGTTCTCGAGGCAGTACCCATTGTTCTAGGTGCGTTTAAAATCACAGGTCTCTGCTAATTATCTGTTTATCGGCCCGGGGTGGCAGGAGCTCAGAGCTCAAGCGTCCATTCTTCAGTCAGGCCAAGCCACGCCCCGTTCATATCGTTTTTTAGGCCATTTGAAAGCGGTGCGCATTTATTTCAATGGGCAGGGCATTTTAGGAGCACTAAATACAGCGCTCCCAACCAGCCCCAAAAATTCTGCTTGCAGGACTTTTCAGAACATCCTCCAAGCACACCACCCCAGTGTAAAAAGACACACTGTAATGAATAGGAGGCGGTTTTCAGGTGCTTAGCAGAGGCTATTTCCAGCGCCAAAGCACCTGAAAACCTCTCCAGTGTGAAATGGGTCTAATTGTATAAAAAAAAAAACACTGGCAAGGTTTCTACTAAATTTTTTTAGGGCTGCTTCACAGATTGAACAAAGGTAATAGTTCACAAGTTTACAAGGTAATAACTGGCAACTAATAATGGGCTCGGGCGTGTTTGGATTGAACCCACCAGGAAGCCATCACTTCACACCGCCAATCATAAGCAGTGAGGCATTTCCTGACCCACAGCTGCACATACATATGCTGCCCTATGATTGGCAGTGTTCAGTGCCGACTTCCTGGTGGATTTGATCCGAACATGCCTGAGCCCACCACCTGTAGCAAGCTTAAGTGAATTTTTTCAGCTTCATAGCTGGTTTCCCAAACTTACCATGCCAGCGCCTGAACCCAAAGACAACCAAAGAGTCGGATTGGGTGAGGACTGCACTGAATCCCTGAACAGGTAAATATCTTATTATTAAAGCGGAGGTCCACACAAAAATGGAACCTCCGCTTTTCGGAACCCTCCCCCCTCCGGTGTCACATTTGGCACCTTTCAAGGGGGTGCAGATACTTGTATAATACAGGTATTTGCACCCACTTACAGGCATAGACCCCTCACGGGGGTCAGACCTCTTCCCGTCCGTCCCCCACTGTCGTTTGGTCAACACAAAGGTCCCAGAAGACAGGCGAATTTTGGCTATACTTCTATTGGTCACAGGAGTTAAGTTTGTTCTGCACTTCTGTGTCCTGTTTTCAGCTGACAGTGGCCTGTAACAGAAACAGTGGGCAAATATGAAAAAAAAGGCTCAAATAGTGTAAAACCTTCCATCTCCAATTTTATTAAAGCCAAATAATTACTCACATAGATAAAAAAAAATCAGCATAAATGTCCATCCTTTCAGGTAAGATCAAATAGTTAGCAATAAACCTATCCATGTACAACCCGAGAGCCTTCTGCCCATATGCTCAGTAGCTCACCAATACCCGATACGTCATTTCTGGTGAGTTACTTCCAGTTGTTGTTCAACCACACCTCTTCTTGTGGAAGACATTTGGTTTCACCTTATTTTATTATTGAAGGACTTGTTGGTGGACTATTATTATTTATACACATCAGCACTGAGTGTATTTAGAGTCTTATTTATGTTATCAATGTTGATGGTGTTTGTTCACAGTGCTGCTTTTTTATTTTATTTAGTTTGATACTACGGGCCGGATTCACATACATTGGCGCATCTTTATGCCGGCGTAGCGTATCTTATTTACGCTACGCCGGAGCAACGCTGCCCCGGGCGCAAGTACGTTAGTGAATCGGCGTATCTCCCTCATTTGCATATTTGCATTGAAAAATCAATGGGAGTGCCACATGCGTCCAGTGTAACTATGCGCCCACTATACGCCAGTGTAGGCAAGTTACGTCGGTCGGATGAGTCAGTTTTTAGACGTATCTTAGTTCTGTGGGCACGGCGCACAGATACGACGGCGCAAATTTACACTTACGCGGCGTATCTCGAGATACGTTGGCGTAAGTGCTTTGTGAACCCGGCCCTACTTCTGGTTATCATCACATCATGGCTGCAGTAAGCACTTATATGATGAATTTAGGAGGTTTATTATTAATTATTAACTATTATTTGACATTTTTTCATTAATATTTCAACAAATATTATTATTCATTTTAATATTAATAGTAAAAAAAAAGTGTCACTCTCCAGTACAAAGTGAGGTGATTGATATTGTTATGAATCCATATCATAATTTATATCTATCAAATATTAAAGGAGTCCTTTCTGTGTAATATTATACTGGTGGTCATATAAAACATGATACAGGTGGAAAAAGAGACACATCACAGACATTATAGCTCTCCTTTTTTACAGCCCCAAGCTCTTTTGATTGGGAGGGGGCTGGTTCAATTATGCCCCCTGAAAGGTCCACAAAAAACTGCTGGAATTGTCAGGTGGATCTCTCAATTTTTTATTGTAAGTATACATTAAGTATACATTAAGGCTTCATTCACATCTGAGCGTAGCGCAGCGACAAATGCTGTAGCACATTTTTTTTAAGCTTTGTTTTTTTTAGTGGATCATTTTTGGAGCGGCACCATTCATTTGAATGGGCCTCCCTCTGCTCAAAAATGCTTCACAGAAGCTTATGTCCAAATCTTGGCACAGGCCCAGGAGCACTTGCAGTTGCATTTTTTTTTTATGTGATTGTAGCGTGTTTAGTCACTCGACAATTGCAGCAAAATTGCACCACGTTTGGGATGCCATTAGGAAATAATAGCATCGCAAACGTGCTATTCCAAATCACTCAGAAGCCTTATGCCGCGTACACACGATCGTAATTTTCGACAACAAATGTTTAATGTGAGATTTTGGACGGATATTCCAACCGTGTGTATGCTCCATCGGACATTTGTTGTCGGAATTTCCGACAACAAATGTTTGAGAGCCGGTTCTCAATTTTTCCGACAACAAAAGTTCTTGTCGTAATTTCCGACGCAAAAGTTTGTTTGCAATTCCGACGCCAAAAAATCCTAAACATGCTCGGAATCAATTTGACGCATGCTCAGAATCATTGAACTTCATATTTCTCGGCTTGTCGTAGTGTTGTACGTCGCCGCGTTCTTGACGTTAGGAATTTCAGACAACATTTGTGTGACCGTGTGTATGCAACACAAGTTTGAGCTAACATTCTGTCGGAAAAAAATCCACGGTTTAGTTGTTGGAAATTACGATTGTGGGTACGCGGCATTAGAGTCACCTCTGTGGGCCAGTAATTGTAATGCACCAAATTGGACTTGCACTACATCAAACTGCCATAACCACAGATCTGTGAAAACTTTGTTAAAGAGTAACTCTACTGTTGCTGAGAAAAAACAATCCCCTCTGGGTTAACAATATGCAATATGCATGTCATTTTAATAACATTAAATTACAATGTGACCTGTGTAGCAATTGTATATGCTATATTATTTATTTTTTCCACTATATTTTTTCCTGCAAAAGTGGAGTTACCCTTTAAGTACGCTTTGCTTTCCATTCCCACTTATTTTTCTGTTGCTATTCATTCTCTACTTTTGTAACATATTTTTCTGTAAATATTTTTCCTTAACCGTTATGTCTTTCTTTCATTAAAATCATATTTAAAACACGTTAAGCTTTCTATAAAAGAAAGAAACCTCACTTTTTGAAGAACGTTACCAAATTTTTAACCTGTCTGACTTGACAGTGTGTATCATTGATGTTTGTTTAAAGTAGATATTGTGAATAGTGCATTTTTAAGTTAAAACATATGTTGGTAGCTATTGTGTTTGGAGTCAACTGAGCCAGATCACTCAGTTGGAACTTAAATTGTTGTTCTGAGGTTTGTAAAATCCCTATTCTGGGTTACATTGCCACAGAAGGCAAAAACGTTAGGCTACATAAAGGTGAAGTATGTAAAATGCAAGAGAGCATGCATAGCGGATACAGAACACTAGATCCAGAACACTACCATACATATGGTAGACATTTATCAAGGATGTGATCTACCCAGATATGTAAGAAATCTAATTGGATGAAACAAGCTACAAACCAGGCAGAACAAGAAGGAAGAAAAGGGGTAACATTGTCAAGGCGGAGCAAATAGCAGAGTAGACATGGACCTGTCAGCAACCGAGAGATCCCCCGCTGAGGAAGAGGATCCCGCTTCACAGAGGCCTCCCATGTGAAAGGGGTCTAGGGGCTTGTTCACACCAGCGTCGTTGGGCAGCGTTATTTGCACCTAAACAGGCTAGTTATACTAACCTCAATGCAAGCCCTCTGATATGAATGAGCATCTATGGGAATTATTTTACATTTGAGAGATTTCCTCTTATTTACTGTTGTGGCTGCAGGACAGGAAGTAAAGGGAAATCTCCCCAGTGGGGTTTTAACTCTTCCGTACTCCAATCTACAATGCTAATTTTTTTCTTTATCTACACTTTAACATGAATAAAATATATCAAATGTCAGGTCTACCTTAATGCTGTCCATATCTGGCAAGTGATTATGAACAGTGTGGTGGTGGAAGTAAAGCCTCGTACACACGATCAGATTTTACAACAACAATTGTGTGATGGAAGGGTTTTGCCGGATAATCCGACTGTACGCTCCATCGGACAATTCTTGTCAGAATTCCCGACAACAAATGTTTTATAGAGAAGTGTACCGCTCCATAAAACAAATGATCCCCGTTGCTTTCGTCCCAATCAAACCAAGAGGGTGCTGGCTGTGCACAATTAGCATGGGATGAAGGAAAAAATCCTGGATCGCTGCACTCCTCGGAAAACAATGTCTTTATTTAAGCATAAGCAAACAAAATTTCAATAGAAAAAAACAGCCAAAATGCATGCAGTCAAAAACGGTGAGTGGACAAGGAGAAAAGGGCTGACATGTTTCACATCATGTGATGCTTACTCGTAGCTAGTGAACAAATGATGTTTTATAGCATGCTTTCAAATTTTCTGACAACAAATGTGTCTTGTCGGATTATCCGATCGTGTGTACACAAAAAAATCCAAAGTACAAACACTGAAAAAGTTCTGCCGTCTGTATGCAGACCATGTTTAAGGCTAACGCCCTTCGCACAAAAATCCACGGATTTGTCCAATGGAAATCCGATCGTGTGTACGAGGCTTTACATTTTGATTGGCTGCATTCTGGAGAATTGTTCCTGCAGCTGTTACCTGTACTACTGTAGTGGAAGGTTATAAACATTTTGCAAGTTTGATCTGGATCAAGTTGCGTGCCCTAATATTTTAAGGAAATACCATTTTTATCTGACTCAGAGATACAATGATATTAATAGCTCCCAATAACAGAACACAACACAGTGATCATTGCATAAATGATATCATATCAAAAGGACCCAACAACAGAACACAAGCAGCACATCATATCATAAATGAGCCATTCATCCAGCATTCATCCAGCCTATAGATCGGTTGAAAAGGTGACATTCGACCAAGATGGCTACAACCACTTGCTTTGCTGGAACAGCACGTACAGGCTTTTAAAAATGGTGTTAAGCTTCAACCTTTGCACAGAAAATGATGGCATGCTGAAAAAATAAGCTCCCAATGTATTCAAGCATTAAAAAAAAATATTGTTTTCGGTTGTGTATTTTGTAAGAGTAATGAGAAGGAAACATGAAAATGTTGCTGTCGTACTATTCTTTCATTTTGCAGCATGCAGTAGAAAAATAATGTAATTCAGATTGGTCGCTAAAGTTTTTATTTTTCCCAACTTCTATAGAAAAACCCATAATGCTAAGGCTACGCATTCTATACAAATCTTTGCAATCTTTATTCCATAATACATTGAGAGGTTGATACCAGTGGTAATAGTACAATGCAGTATATACATGTAGAATTTGTATGCCCACCTAGAAAGCATTGAATTGTGTAAAGAAAACTCATCAGGGCAGCACTGTTGATCTGGTCTTTTCAAACAAACTCTTCTTTCAGATGTATCACACATTTAGGAACATGCTTTTCTACAGCTAAATATAGATTCTGTATATCAATGAGTGCAGTCAGCTACAGCCCCAGAGTCTGCTGTCGACTTATACCCGGCTTCTGCGGAATATATTTCAGGCATTCTGCTTGTGATGATACTTAGCAAAAAGTGGGCCAGATATCTCTGGTTGTTTGGTATTTAAATAGGTCACAAAGCAACGTGAGACCATATCTCAACCCCAAGCATATGTACTTACACATGTAAATATCCTTAGGACTCCAATTTATCACAAACCTATCTTCCTGGTTTAGGTTTATGTAACTACTTTATATGTATTTTCTTACCATGTCACAATTACTGTATGTTTCTTATAGTCCAACAATTTTATTGAAGCGTTACAGGACTATAGCAGCTTTGACGTGTTATTAACTATCACAGTAAATACCTGTAATAAGGCTTACCTTTAGGTATTGTGAATATTTCCTAAACTTGCACTGTTTAGGAGATATTCAAAGTGCATGTAGCCGGTGTTGTCCAAGTTATGTGAAATACTAGTGAACAAGTGAAAGTGTATAATCCACCACCGATAAGGTAAAGGCTTACCATATAGTTTGAACTCAAAAAGACATACATCATTTGAGTCAAACATGGTTGAATTGGCAGACGCCAGTGATGAGCACCACTGCCGCCACATTTGTACTATTAAGCGTTGTTTATTCTCCTGAAATTTGAGTTTTAAAGTTTATTAAGCCTTTTACAATTTTTACGCTATGTGCCTTTTTTCACCTCCGCGGCACTTCCGCACGCTGAACAGCTTAACACCAAGGCGTGGAACGCACGCCGGCGGGGAAAAAATACTAACGCTGGACAGACTGGTGCCGGGCAGAGAAGGCACATTCAAATGTGAGTGTACATTTTATATGTTTTTGAATAAAACCTGTAAACCTTTTTATACATACTACACTAGTGATGAGCGGAATACACCATATTCGATTTCGCGAGATTTCACAAATATATAGAAGAATATTCGCAAAATATTCGTTAATATCGAATATTTGTGATATTTTATATAAAAAATTTTTTTGCGATATTGGCAGAACCTGTCTTTTTCTTCATATGAAATACCTTTTACAGAGAGTACTATCCCAATGACTGTTGGGGGATTTTCTTCATTCATGAAAAGGTTTCCAGAGTTGATGTTCCCATTTCCTGGCGTCTGCCAATTCAAGCATGTTTGACTCATAGTACATATGTCTTTTTAAGTTCAAAGCATCTGGTAAGCCTTTACCTTATCGGTGGTGGATTATACACTTTCACTTGTTCACTAGTATTTCACTTAACTTGGATGTCTAAGTGAAGATTTGAACACTTTATAGATGCTCCAACAAGGGATGTGTTGACTTACCATTTAGTTTACTTTGTTTCACATATGGACGTTACAGTTATCACTGTATAAGTGTCATAAGCACTGTGTATTCATTTATTTTATTATAGTTTCTTGTTGGACACTTTGTGCACTTAGTACCCACCACAAAGTACCTGTACACTTTAAAGCGGAGTCCCACACAAAAGTGTAACTTCTGCTTATCTTATTCCTCCCCCCTCATGCATGTGCAGTAGGGTTCCTGGTGTGAAGCCGAAAGGCTACACTGCCGGGTTCCCCCTTCCCGCAATAGCGGCGGAGCACCCAACAGCTCTTATAAACATCAGCTGCGGGTGCCGACATCGCTGGACTCCAGGACAGGTAAGTGACCATTTATTAAAAGCCAGCAGCTGCAGTATGTGTAGCTGCTGGCTTTATTTATTTTTTTCAAGACCGGAACACCACTTTAAATTGCAAGCACTGCACTATTTTTATCTTATTTTACTGCAACATTGTCTATTTGTCATGCTAGCTGCTGCTTAAAATTTGACGGTCTAGCGTGGTATTACACTTATATTTTCACTTTTTCATGTGACGTCACTGATGCCTACACTCTGAAGATTTGGCATACAATGCTGGACCTTCTGAGCCCATGCTGTACATGGCATCTCCCATGCGCATGTGCAGAATTGACGTCATTTGCCCCTGGCCACTCATGTAATCGGTGGCTGCAAACCTGGGGTCCGGTGCACTCCTGTTTACAGTTTCAGAATTCATTCGGTCAGAATTTTTGGCTGAATTTGGACCTGAAACGGACAAGAAGATGCACAGGACTCCTCTGCAAATTGCTCCGCAGCCATCCAGGAGCTATATGAACTGGCTCCATTGAGAGCCAGTTGTTGGAAGAACAGCAGCATAGTAGCTTTACATAATGGCCCGGATTCACAAAGCACTTACGCCGACGTATCTCCAGATATGCCGCGTAAGTGCAAATATGCACTTTTGTATCTATGCGCCGGACTCTGAAACTGAGATACGCCTGAAAGACACGCCCACTTCCACTTATGACGACTTACGCCTTCCAAACCCAGCACAGATTTGGGAGCTGAGGCTTTGTGAATACTGTGCTTGCCTCTTTGCGCTGCGTCGGCGTAGCGTATGTTAGATACGCTACGGCGGCATAAATATGCGCCGATGTATGTGAATCCGGGTCATAGTGTTCAATACATATGCATTATACCTGTCTATACCAGAAGGTGGCGCTGCAGTATTATAGTGTGTATCTATGATATGATGTAATAGCAGGCAGTAGTTTTTCCTGTGTGTTCACCTGTTTGTGCTTAGTTCCTGTTTAATTTTTCTTATGCAGTAAAGACATGATCTAATATTATCCATAAAAGCAAAGCTATTGCTGCAAACAAGAATCTTCCAGAGCATTATTTAAATACCCTGCTCAACAGGTTACAGGCCCAGGCACCCAGCAGGCACTGGAGCAAAGAATTTTGAAAATCAGTGGGCACCGTACACAAGCTACTGAAAGATGGCACGCAGTTCAGATGTGAAGTTTGCAATTGCAAAGTTGAACAATGCCAATTACCAGCTGGGGAAGTTTAAACTAGTAATGCTCCTCAGCAAGCATGACTTGTGGCAAGTGCTGAATACAGACAGACCCACAAACTGTGAGAAGGAAGAATGGGACAGAAAAGACAGACAGGCAAAAGTGACTATAAGCTTACTAGTCGAAAATGTCCAGCTTATTCACATAAGAACAGTGTTTAGGACTTCTGTGCCATCATGGGCTTGTTCTTTATCTCCATTGTTATGCGGTTCCTCTAATAATGTATCCGCAGCAGTGTCTGGACCAAGATGACGCCTGTTCCGTCTCAGTTTCTGTCCACACTTGGTCTCAATTATATATGGTTTTGGTGCATTGCCTTCTTTGACAATTCGAGCGGGTTCCCATGTATTCCCAGTTACTCTGTGTCACACAGCTTGCCCAGCAGAGAGTGGACGAAGGGATTTTGTAGATTTATCAAAATACAGATTTTGCGTTTTCATGTTTATGATCCTCTGGTCTCTTACTCGATCCCATGGAATGGACTGAGGCTGCAATTTCTGTGGTGCAATAGGCACTGTGGTCCTCAGTGTTTTACCCATTATCAGCTGTGCAGGTGAGCATAAACCTTCAATAGGTGTTGCACGATAGTTTAACAGTCCTAGGTACACATCCTGCCCTGATGATTGCGCTTTCAGTATAATGGACTTGGCTATGCCAACATACTTCTCTGCTAGACCATTGGCCTGTGGGTGATAGCGGCTTGTGGGTTTGTGCCTGATTCCCTATTCACGCAGGAAGCACTGGAACTCAGAACATGAGAATTGTGGCCTATTATCAGACACAAGTTCTACGCACACTCCATGTCTTCAAACTATTGTTTTGAAAGTCCATATGACTGTTGTTGCTTTTAAGTTTCTCAGCTGCACTAGCTCAAAGTATTTGCTGTAGTAATCTACTACTATCAGGTAATGGTTGTCCTCAAAATAAAAAATATCTGTAGCCAGCCTCTGCCATGCCCGTGAAGGAGCATTCCACGGTATAAGCGGTTCTTTTGCATTGTGTTTTTGGAATGTCTGGCAGGTTTCACACTTCTTCACAAGTGTCTCAATATCAAAGTCCAAATTAGGCCAGTAGACCAACTCCTGCATTCTGCGCTTACACAGAGTGATGCCCAAATGCCCCTGATGGATTTGTTTCAGTACTTCTGCCTGTTGTGACTTAGGAATGAGAATACGGTCACCCATAAATATGATGTCCGAATTAATGTATAGCTTTCATAGGCCAGAATCCCTGTAGTTCAGGACACAGCTTCTTTCGTTTTTCTGGCCAGCCATTGCACATGACACAAGTTCGTTTTTCTAGGACTTTATCCTGTTTGGTGTCTTGTCTTATCTTCTCCAGCCGCACATCCGATATTGGAATGTTTGCTAGTACTGTATGTACCTGTTCTTCTAACTCAGGTTCATCCTGTGCTTCATGTCCTTCTAGAAACACCCTAGACAGGGTATCTGCCATTGGAATTTCCTTTCCAGGTTTATACTTTACTGTGAGATCATACTGCTGTAATTTCATAACCATCCGCTGCAGATTAGGAGGTGTAGAAGCTAGTGATTTCTGTAGGATGTACTCCAACGGCTTGTAGTCTGTTTCCACAACTACCGGGTGACCATATATGTACTGGTGAAATTTCTCACATCCATTTGCAATAGCCAGCATCTCTTTCTCAATTTGGGCATAATTGGCTTGCGTTGAGGTCAGTGCTCGTGAAGCATATGCCACATCACGTCCTTGATGAGTCAGTACAGCACCTAAGTCAAACTGGGATGCATCCACTTGAAGTACAGTGTCACAGTTTACATCAAAATATTTCAGTATTGGCCCTGGATGTTTAGTGATCAGTTTTTTCACTTTGTCGAAAGTCTTTCCCATGTTTGCATCCCAACACCAAACAGCATCCTTCTGTAGCAGTGTACATAGCGGTGCTATCTGTTGAGCAAGGCCCTGAGAGAATTTGGATAGATAGTTGAAAATATCTAGTGATGTCTCCAGCTTCTTTTCTGGAGGTTGGGGCCTTCATGTTAAGAACTGCTGTAATCTTCTTTGGATCAGGCTTCAAACCCTCTTTGGTTAGTAGGTGTCCAAAATATGTAACTTCTTCTACCCCAATTTGCATTTTGTTTTGATTGAGTGTGAGATTCTTCTCACGACACCGATTGAGCAAAGCAGTAAGGTTTTTGTCATGTTCCATTTGATCCTTTCCATAGACCAGCAAATCATCAACTATTACTTCAACACCCTGTAGACCAGCGATCAATTTGTGTAATTTCTTTTGAAATATTTCCTGTGCAGATGCTATGCCGAAAGGTACCCTTGTGAAGTGCCATCGACCTGAAGGCTTCATCAAGACACAATTGCCAGTAACCAGAATGGGCGTCTAGTACACTGAATACTGTTGCTCCTACTAGCTTGTGCGATATATCCTCTATGGTGGGGAGTTTGTAGTGTTCTCTCATTATGACTTTGTTCAAATCACGTGGGTCAATGCATATACGTATTGCACCTGTGTTCTTCTTCTCCACCACAACCATAGAACTGACCCATTTCGATGGTTCTGTGACCTTTTTTACTACCCCCAGCTTCTCCATCCTAGTGAGTTCTTGTCTGCAAGAGTTAAAGGTATTCTCCTTGAGGGCGTGAATGACAGGCTGTGCCCCCTTTTTTATACGTATGCGGCTTACCCCCGGGAGGCACCCCAGGCCCTTGAATAGATCAAAGTACTCACGTTTAATGTCAGCCTCTGTCAGACCTCTGTGCCCACTATCCACAGTCATTATGATCTTCACAAGTCCAATCTCTTTACTTGTTCTGAGACCTAGCACGGCTGGGGCTTGAGTTTCTATCACAAACAATTGTAAAACATTTTCGGATACCTTGTATGAGCATTTTGCATGACAGCGACCCATTACTTTCAGCTTTTCACCCCCATATCCCATTATTTTTGGTAGGTCTAGGGGGATTCATTACTGAGGTGTTCCAGGTATATGTGGCTTGGTACACAATTTACTTGTGCTCCTGTATCTATTTCGAATGTGATTGGAGTTTTGCTAGCCCCTATCTGTAATGTTACAGTTGCTTCATCTGCAGACAGATGTGTTTTTTGTATTGCTGTGAGATATACTGTATTGGGGTGCAATCTGACCCTGCAGTGTTTTTGACCTTCCAGTTTGTGAAGACAGATTACACACCTTGACAAAATGTCCTCTTTTCTTGCATCTATTGCATATCTGCCCCCCTTGCCGGACAGACACTATTTTTGTGGTGCATATTTCCACAATATCCACGCATTGCTTGTGTGTTAGTTGTCCCAATGCCATAAGTGCCCTTTACTTCTGTGTGTGTTCTTTCTTGCCCATATCTGCTGCTGTGATTATCTATAGCATTAATCTGGAGCTGTGTTCCTTCCAGTACCTGCCTTTCTTGACATTTCATATGCTCTGGCAATCCTTATGGCTTTCTCAAGATGTAAGTCTTCTTCCTGCAGCAGCTTTTCCTGAACTTCCTTAAACTTACTGCCCATCAGAATGCGGTCTTTGATCATATCTCCAGCATCATAGAAAGCACAGTCTTTGGCAAGCAAACGCAGCTGTGTCACCCATTCATTCAGAGACTCACCTCCACACTGCTTCCTCTTATAAAACAGTTTCCTTTGCACTGTGGAGTTTCTCCTTGGTTTGCAGTAGGCCTCAAACTTTGCAAACAGTACCTCTGGTTTCTTTTTGTCCTCTGCAGTGATGTCCCCACATGCTTGCCATGCTCTGCACACATCACGTCCCTTTTGTCCCACACAAATCAGAAAGTGAGCTGCTTTCTGCTGAGCAGACCATCTGTCTGCATCTGGTCCTGCAAACACAAGCTCAATCATCTCTCTCCACTGTGACCAGTTTTCAGACACATTCCCTGATTCCAAATCCAGGGATGGAATGTTCTTTGTGTTGCTGTTTGCTGCTATGACTCTTCTGTTCCACACTTCTGGTACCATGTAAAGATTTAGCATGAAGGATAGGCAGACAGCTTGAGCTTGAACATGAGCTTGGTCTTTATTCAGCAGCCTCCATCTTAGAACTAACCACAGGAACTGGGTATAACAATTGAACTTGAATTATAACATAAAGCATACACATCATTACAATAAGATGAGACTAGAAGGCCAGCAAATGTGTGACCACATGAAAGCTATGCTAAAATTCATAGAGCAGCTGCACACATCGGAAAGGACATCAAAGATAACCATATTGTTACTGTCAGGGTAATGTCATGCGCAGACATACATTTGCATGTGCCCGTCTTGCCGGGCATAGGATAATGCATGCACGGGAACATTAGCGCTAACAGGCGACCGCATATGCGCAAAAATACACACGCCATTAATGCTGCCACCAAATGGCCTAAATTAAGTTTGATCTTCAGCTGTACCCTGTGTTCTGATCCTGTGCCTGTATCTGATCCAGTGTTGACCCGGCTTCCTGACCACGCTGCTATCTCCAGCCCTGACCTTTGTCTTGCTTGACCTTGCTATTCCTGCCTGTTTATCTGATCGTCCATTACCAAACCTGGCCTAAACTCTGACCACTCTCTGCCTGTTGTTTATGCTGACTGATATTCTGTGTTTGACCCAGCTTGTCTGACTCCGCTTCAGTAGGCTGTCTTGCATCGGCAGCACACCTGCATCTGTTGGCCTGCTATCATCTGCTGCTCAGCGCTCCAGCCTGGTCCTACTTGTCAGCTGCTACCGCTTTCAGCTAAGACAGGCACTCTCACCTCACCGTGCTCTCGCAGCCACTGTCACAACTCCAGTGGTCCCTGAACTGGGGCTGTATTAAAGGTCTCACTCTGCAAGTCAAGTTAATCTTCAAGGTACGTGACAGTAATCCTGCTCCTCTGCAGCCTTCCAGAGACATACACTGCTCTTATTAACGCTTTAGAAACCAGACCTCTGCAGGAGCTAACACTAGAATGTATCAAAGGCAAATTAATTGATTAATATGACAGAAGGAAATAAAATACATACCATGATGACAAAGCTCTTCAGATGTACAAAGGCACAAAGCACAACAAAGAAAGTAGAGCCTGTTATTGCTGTATAAGGACCGGTCACGTAAAAAAGGACTGTTCTATCTGGATAGCCAAGCGGTGAAAGCTAGAGCTATCCACAAAAAGAGTCAAAGCAGCCACAAAGGAAACTGCAGACACATAAAGGAGTGGCACCTTTAACCACTTGACCACTGGGCACTTAAACACCCTTCCTAACCAGACCAATTTTCAGCTTTCGGTGCTCTCACAATTTGAATGACAATTACTCAGTCATACAACATTGTACCCATTTGAAATTTGTGTCCTTTTTTTCACACAAATAGAGCTTTCTTTTGGTGGTATTTGATCACCCCTGGGTTTTTTATTTTTTGCGCTTTAAAAGAAAAACGACTGAAAATTCTGTAAAAAAAAATAAATAAATCTTGTTTCTGTCATATTAGCGGGTTATTTCTCACACACAGCATATGCATACCACAAATTACACCCCAAAACACATTCTGCTATTCCTCCCGAGTATGGCGATACCCCATGTGTGAGACTTTTACACAGCGTGGCCACATACAGAGGCCCAATATGCAGGGAACGCCATCAGGCGTTCTGGAACACCCAGGCCAATTCTGACATTTCTCTCCTACATGGAAAAATCATCATTTATTTGCTAGAAAATTACATAGAACCCCAAAACATTATATATGCTTTTTTTAGCAAAGACCCTAGAGAATACAATGGCGGCCGTTACAACTTTTTATCTCGCACGGTATTTTCGTAGAAATTTTTTGAACGCGTGTTTTTTTTAAAAAACTGTTTTGTGCTAAAAAAAAAAAAAAAACAGTAAAGTTAGCCCAATTTTTTTTCATAATGTGAAAGATGACGTTACGCCGAGTAAATAGATACCCAACATGTCACACTTCAAAATTGCGCACGCTCATGGAATGGTGCCAAACTTCGCTACCTAAAAATCCCCATAGGCGATAGTATTTGGGTATTGCAGAGTATTTGGGTATTGCAGAGTATTTAGGTATTGCAGAGTATTTGGGTATTGCAGGGTATCGCACAGGGTATTGCGGTATTGGGGTACTGGAGTATTGGGGTACTGGAGTACTGCAGAGTATTGGGGTAGTGGAATACTGCAGAGTATTGGGGTACTGGAGTACTGCAGAGTATTGGGGTACTGGAGTACTGCAGAGTATTGGGGTACTGGAGTACTGCAGAGTATTGGGGTACTGGGGTACTGCAGAGTATTGGGGTACTGGGGTACTGCAGAGTATTGGGGTACTGGGGTATTGCAGAGTATTGGGGTTTTGGGGTACTGCAGAGTATTGGGGTATTGCAGAGTATTGGGGTACTGGGGTATTGCAGATTATTGGGGTACTGGGGTATTGCAGAGTATTGGGGTATTGGGGTACTGGGGTATTGCAGAGTATTGGGGTACTGGGGTATTGCAGCGTATTGGGGTACTGGGGCATTGCAGAGTACTGGGGTACTGGGGTATTGTGGGGTACTGGGGTAATGCAGGGTACTGGGGTAATGCAGGGTACTGGGGGATTGCAGGGTACTGGGGGATTGCAGAGTACTGGGGGATTGCAGAGCTGGGATGGATTGAGGGGTGGCTGGATCTGTGACTGCATTTGTCACAGATCCAGCCACAGCTCAGCTGCTGACACCCCGCTCCCCCCCCTCTCCTCGCACACTGTACCGAACGGTACAGAGAGCATAGGGAGGAGAGGGAGGAACCGGCGTCATCAAATGACGCCGTTTTTTTTACAAGTGATCGCGCCGTCATTTGACGGCGCGATCACGTGGTAAACGGCCGCTATCAGCGGCAATTTACCGTGATCCGTGATGCGCCGGGTCTTCTAGACCCGGCGATCACGGACACTTTCGCGAGCGCGTCCCAGGGGACGCGCAATCGCGGAAGTGAAGGACGACGTCCCAGGGACGTCGTGTCAAAACTACTCGACCGCGCTGTAGCAGTATTTTCGCTATAGCGCGGTCGGCAAGTGGTTAAAGTGAAACAGAGCGGCAAGCCATGCGACTGGTGCATAGACTCAGGTGCAACAAGCCACATGACTAGCGATGAGACCTTTTTCACAAACATTGATTACAGTGCCAAAAAATAAGTTTTCCTTGGGAAACAGGAAAAGCATCACTTGAGAAGGTAATTAATCGAAACAATAATCGGCCAACTAATCGATTATGAAAATAATCATTAGTTGCAGCCCTACATATGTCTGATGGGTGAGGAGGGTGCCCTGGAAGTGGTGCTGATCGCCCGTGTGCTAGATCCACGCATCTTTCTGCAGCCATTTTTACTTGCTTGAATTTTGCTTTATCCAATATGGCCGTGAGTGGGGCCTTGTATCAAAATTTTGCCTAAGGCCTTACAAAGCCTCATACCTCAAGAGACAAGGAATAGTACACCAGACAACCGCACCATGCACTCTTGAACAAAATGGTGCAGCAGAAAGGAAAAATCGCACTCTTATGGAAATGGCTAGATGCATGGTTGCGGTTGCCAACCTACCTCACAAGTACTAGTCTTGACTGCCCTCAAAAGCCAATAAAAGCACTCAAAATGTGCCATGGATCAAAGCCTAGCATAGGGCACATCAGAGTGTTTGGGTGTAAAGTGTATGCCTATATTGCAAGTGAAAAGCAATCCAAGTGTAAAGTTACGCCAAATATGATTAGAGAATTTGGATCTCAACTGCGGAGACTTCTCAGTTTCGGACCCAGGTTTCACTATCTTTTGTGCAGAGAGTTTGGAATCCTAGCATCACAGTCTCAGTCAAGAAACATGGCGCATATTCCTTCATAGGCGCCAGTGAAAACAAATATAAATATAAAGTCCAGGTAGAACTGATACTAGTTCAGGCTCACTAGGGTGATACCCTGGGGAGTGAGGTTGCATGAATACTAATAACAATGTAAGCAGTATTAGCACCACACACCTCCAGAGTAATGGACTGGTCGCAGTGCAGCAGTGTTGAGAGAATGGCGTGAAGGCAGCATTCCACTAATACTTGGAAACTACAGACCAGGTTCTAGTTAAAAGCAGAAGTAGCCGAGCATGTGTGGCATGTAGTTAAATGCAGAAGTAGCCGAGCATGCGTGGCATGTAAATAAACTTAATAGCAAAGTCCTCAAAGTAATAGGCAGTATATGTGCACACAGTAACATTTGAGAAGGAGGTACATAGACATGAAAGGCTTCCGTTTATACTTGGTGCCTTAGAATGTAGAGATCATGGCAGGATCCTTATTTGAAGTACCAAACATAGAGAGACTATGGCTGCAGTAATTCCTGGTATAGTTAGCATACATAACTTAGCAGGCAGGGCAGTTCACAGGATAGCAATGCACAACAACATCAGGGTACTTGCGATACTGAGGTGAACAATGCAGGCATGAGAGCTCACAGAATAGCAATGCATAACATCATCAGGGTACTTGTGATACTGAAGTGAACGATGCAGGCATGAGGTCAGGCTCCAAGGGTCCAGACAGGTAAGGCTGGTGAAGCAGGCAGTGGAGTCTCCTGGTCCAGGTCAGGAAGCTGAAGTTCAGAGCAGGTATGTCTGGATCCCAACCGACAGAGGCGTTGTGTCAGCAGAAATAAAGGAACACTTCCTGGTTAGTGCTAGGACCTTAAAGCGGAATTTCACCCTAAATATATACCCTCTCCCATGTGATCCAGCATACTGGCGTCAGCGCCAGTATGCTGTTTTTTTTTTTTTTAAATCCATGTACTTACTGTCTTATGCAGAATTTTATTTTTTTTAGTTTTTTTTACCCCGCGGTGGACGGCGCCAGTATAGCGCGTCACATCTTACGAAAGTACCCGAAAAGGACTCGGGTAATCGCGGTGAAAATGCGGCGCCTGCGCACAGACCTAGGAGCTGACTGCGCAGGCGCCGTATTTCTCCGAGTCCTATTTCGGCGTTTTTCGGAGGGCGTGACGCGCCATAGCCGTAGGACTCGGAGAAATATGGCGCCTGCGCAGTCAGCTCCTAGGTCTGTGCGCAGGCGCCGCATTTTCGCCGAGATTACCCGAGTCCTTTTCGGGTACTTTCGTAAGATGTGACGCGCTATACTGGCGCCGTCCACCGCGGGGTAAAAAAAATAAAATTCTGCATAAGACAGTAAGTACATGGATTTAAAAAAAAAAAACAGCATACTGGCGCTGACGCCAGTATGCTGGATCACATGGGAGGGCTTATATTTAGGGTGAAATTCCGCTTTAAATAGGCCGCCCAGCAGCTTAACAGGAAGTCACAGGCTAATCAGAAAGAAGGAAGTAACTATAGTTGAACTTCAAGTGAGAGACTCCTAAGTAAGAAGGTTTGGGAGGGAAGTAACGGATGAGAGTTAACTGGGGAAGAACTAAGTAAAATTGTACTTAGTGAAAAGTCACTCGAGAGATGTTACACCAAGCTGGAGAACAGAGCCATAGAGAGCATTCTAGTATGCTAAAGTGTGCAAACTAATCATTACAGAATCCTACACCCAAAGTGTAGTCACTAACAAAGTGACAATAGGCCATAGTGTTTATTTTAACGAGAGCCCATCACCAGAAACACTGATCCTTGAAAGCTGTGAATTGAGTATGCCAATGAAACAGAAGAAAAGGTTGACCAAAGCGAACTTGTGCAGGAGTCAGAACAAGAGGGGGAACTCACAATGTCTAAATAAAGTTCCCCACCAGATCCTGCTGAATAAACAAACAAGAGCGACAATTTTGAAAAAAAACACAGAATATTTTTTACTTTTTGCTATAATAAAAATCCAATTTTTAAAAAAATATATTTTTTTTTCTCAGTTTAGGCCGATATGTATTCTACATATTTTTGGTAAAAAAAACAATCGCAATAAGCGTATAGTAATTGGTTTGCGCAAAGGTTATAGTGGCTAGGAAATAAGGGATAGAATTCTGACAATTTTATTTTTATTTTTTACTAGTAATACGGCGATCTGCGAATTTTGTCAGGACTGCGATATTGCGACGGACACATCGGACACTTTTGACACATTTTTGGGACCATTCACATTTATACAGCGATCAGTGCTATAAAAACGCACTAATTACTGTATAAATGTGACTGGCAGTGAAGGTGTTAACACTAGGGGGTGAGGAAGGGATTAAATGTGAGTCCTGGGTGTGTTCTAACTGTGTGGGGGGAGGGGGGTGACTGATGCTGTCTCCCTATGTACAAGAGAAACAGCATCTGTCTCCTCTCACTGACAGGACGTGGAGCTCTGTGTTTACACACAGAGCTCCACGTCCCTGCTCTAAAACTGCCAATCAGCGGGTACCTGGCGGACATCACGAGCGCCAGGCACGCGCATCGGCATCTCGGGGACGCGCCGGATGCGCGCGCGCGCCCCCCAGTGGCCGGAGAAAACGATGCTTGGATATTCAGATCCCCTAAGCTGCCGTCAATTGACGATGAGCGGGGACTGAAGTGGTTAAGAGACAGAAAGTGCTGCCAATATATCACTTGACATTCTAGGATTAAAAAAATTCAACATTTAAAATTGATATTTTGTTTACTCTCAATCAGGTTGGATTCAAGCATGAATAGACAGATTTTTGTTTCTGTAATTGTTTCTAATTAATCACATACACATACTTCCGCCTAATCACATACACAGTTGTGGGGCAATTGCTTGCAACAACCATTTTTTATTATTATTACATTTTTGAGTCAGATTAAGTACATTTTTTGTTTATTTTGGAATACTGTGTTTTGGATGATTCCTCTTTGCACTACCTTACAGAATACATGGGAAGGAATTTTTTTTTAATTAAAGGGGCTGTTGACATTTTTAGACGTTTGGATACCACACATGAAAGGTTTTTGCAGCTTTTGTAGCATTTAACAAGCTTCTAAAGCATTCAAGATAGCTATATTGGCACTGCAAGAAAGCAGTTATTAATCCCACCTACACTTTAGTTTATAAAGAAGGATTGTAGATAGAAGGAATGTGATGAAATGTAATTTCTATTGTCTTTGAAACGGCTGTTTTTTAATGGATTCTTTGAAACTAATATCTATGATTGTGAGCCAGGTGTATCTTAAGGGGATGTTGAAATGACTGAGATTATAATGGGTGAACCTGTTTATGCTGGGTTTATCTTCTGGACTGCAACATCTCTAAATATACAGGGAGTGCAGAATTATTAGGCAAATGAGTATTTTGACCACATCATCCTCTTTATGCATGTTGTCTTACTCCAAGCTGTAAAGGCTCGAAAGCCTACTACCAATTAAGCATATTAGGTGATGTGCATCTCTGTAATGAGAAGGGGTGTGGTCTAATGACATCAACACCCTATATCAGGTGTGCATAATTATTGGTCAACTTCCTTTCCTTTGGCAAAATGGGTCAAAAGGAGGACTTGACAGGCTCAGAAAAGTCAAAAATAGTGAGATATCTTGCAGAGGGATGCAGCACTCTTAAAATTGCAAAGCTTCTGAAGCGTGATCATCGAACAATCAAGCGTTTCATTCAAAATAGTCAACAGGGTCGCAAGAAGCGTGTGGAAAAACCAAGGCGCAAAATAACTGCCCATGAACTGAGAAAAGTCAAGCGTGCAGCTGCCAAGATGCCACTTGCCACCAGTTTGGCCATATTTCAGAGCTGCAACATCACTGGAGTGCCCAAAAGCACAAGGTGTGCAATACTCAGAGACATGGCCAAGGTAAGAAAGGCTGAAAGACGACCATCACTGAACAAGACACACAAGCTGAAACGTCAAGACTGGGCCAAGAAATATCTCAAGACTGATTTTTCTAAGGTTTTATGGACTGATGAAATGAGAGTGAGTTTTGATGGGCCAGATGGATGGGCCCGTGGCTGGATTGGTAAAGGGCAGAGAGCTCCAGTCCGACTCAGACGCCAGCAAGGTGGAGGTGGAGTACTGGTGTGGGCTGGTATCATCAAAGATGAGCTTGTGGGGCCTTTTCGGGTTGAGGATGGAGTCAAGCTCAACTCCCAGTCCTACTGTCAGTTTCTGGAAGACACCTTCTTCAAGCAGTGGTACAGGAAGAAGTCTGCATCCTTCAAGAAAAACATGATTTTCATGCAGAACAATGCTCCATCACACGCGTCCAAGTACTCCACAGCGTGGCTGGCAAGAAAGGGTATAAAAGAAGAAAAACTAATGACATGGCCTCCTTGTTCACCTGATCTGAACCACATTGAGAACCTGTGGTCCATCATCAAATGTGAGATTTACAAGGAGGGAAAACAGTACACCTCTCTGAACAGTGTCTGGGAGGCCGTGGTTGCTGCTGCACGCAATGTTGAAGGTGAACAGATCAAAACACTGACAGAATCCATGGATGGCAGGCTGCATGAGTGTCCTTGCAAAGAATGCATTTTGAATGTCAAAAATTTATATTTGTGAATGTTGAGATGTTATATTGGTTTCACTGGTAAAAATAAATAATTGAAATGGGTATATATTTGTTTTTTGTTAAGTTGCCTAATAATTATGCACAGTAATAGTCACCTGCACACACAGATATCCCCCTAAAATAGCTAAAACTAAAAACAAACTAAAAACTACTTCCAAAAATATTCAGCTTTGATATTAATGTGTTTTTTGGGTTCATTGAGAACATGGTTGTTGTTCAATAATAAAATTAATCCTCAAAAATACAACTTGCCTAATAATTCTGCACTCCCTGTATATAGCCAGATTCACAAAGCACTTACGCCGACGTATCTGGAGATACGTTGCGTAAGTGTAAATATGGCCGTCGTATCTATGCGCCGTACCCATAGAACTAAGATACGCCAAAAAACTGACTTCATCCGACCAACGTAACTTGCCTACGCCGGCGTATAGTGGGCGCCTATTTACGCTGGACGCATTTGGCACTCCCATTGATTTTCGATGGAAATATGCAAATGAGGGAGATACGCCGATTCACGAACGTACTTGCGCCCGGCACATGTTTTAAGCGATTTGCGTAAGGGTTACATCCGGCGTAAAGTTATTCCCCATATTGGAGGCGCAACTCATGCAAAGGTATAGACCAAGGATCGAACGCCGTCCAATTTTACGTAGTTTACATTGCACGTGAATAGGGCTGGGTGTATCTTAGCCAGTTGTTTCGACGTTATAGTGAGCATGCGCACTGGGATGCGTCCAAGGTACGATGCATGCGCCGTACATTTTAAGTACTTGTTTGAAGCTCAGCCCATCATTTGCATGGGGTTACGCTTCATTTAAATGTATCACACCTACTTCCAGCCCACTTCCACCTACTGAGACTTACGTCGGCTTACGCTGACGAATATACGCTACGCCAGCGCAACGTTGGGAGCATTTGCTTTGTGAATTCCATGCTTCCCTCTCTGCGTTGCGCCGGCGTAGCGTAAAGAAGATACGCTACGCCGGCATATATATGCGCCGATGTATGTGAATCCGGGCCATAGTTTCTATAAACATTCCAGGATTATATGCAGATGAGTATTCACACTTTAATGCTCTGCTTGAGATCCTGCAATCCACGTTACTGCATGTATTGATTATTGCCAGGGCGGCTTCTAGCCTTCTAGAAAGGGAAAATTTTGAAGAAAATACATTTTCTATTACTGCATGTGAGCCAGTGTTGTATCCTGACCTAGGCCAAAAAGGCCCAGGCCTAGGGCAGCACTTTGCAGGGGGGCAGCACCGAAAGAGTGCCCGCCGGCGTTACACTGTACAGTGTAATGCAAGCTGCTTCTAATTTGGACTGCCCTATCAGCCTGGGCCGCAAGCCTTCCTTACTGTGCTATATGTTTTCTGCTGCACTATTTGACATGGTTATATCTTCTTGGTCCTCTCCATAAAATTATCAGAAATTTGTGTTTAAAGTAGAACTATAGGCAACACTTTTTTGTTTTAATTTTGGATAGAGTAAGGAAGGGTTATAGCCCCTGTCAGTACAATTTTTTATCATCCCTGTCCCATTGCAGAGATTTCACTTCACTTTCTGCCCCATAGCCAAAAAGGAAGTGAGAGGTAATCTATGCAAATTCAGGATGGGTCTTAAACAGAAAGGGTGTGGTCGTGACAGAAAGGGGTGGGTCATATTTAAATTAGAGGGTGCATGCGTTTAGTCAGGCCTAGGGCAGAACAAAACCTAAATACACTACTGATGTGAACACATACTGTAGGAACCAGATGCAAAGTGGTTTTCCCAAATTAGCTAGCTATAATTGTGGAGCAAGTAACAGTACCAATATTGTATCATTCTGTTAATTAGCTCTCTGTCTGTTTTTTTTTAAACAGTTTTCATATCCCCTTTCCTCCTTTGCTCAATTTTGTTACTGTACAATTTTTTTTTCTATTCACATATTTCTTCAAAAAAAACTGGGAAGTGTTGACAGCATCCCCTGTGACAATGCATGGGCCCACTGATTGGGCTCTTCCATACTCAGAAGTGCTGAGTAGTCTCGTTGGATGCAGAGGAGCAAGGAGCTGTAAAGGAGCCCAGGTAAAGTGAGAATATGGGGGTGGGTGGGGAAGGGTGATGTCAGAGACAATGTAACCTTGCCCTGTATGTCTGTTTAATCATTCAGACTTATCTTGGCACATAAAGGTACATCACAGCCACTGTGATCCAGTTACTTCCGCATGTAGAGTTTTGGCTTAACTTGCTGCACGATTGTTTCAGGTCAGTGATTCACAAGTCACTGAAGCCAAAGACATTCAGGTAACTTGTATTTTCAGATATAATTTAGCAATGGTAATCCCCATTTTTGTTTTAAGGAAAACTCCTGCAAATGCTGGATCTCAGTACAGAATATACCTACCCAGTTGCACTGTACCAAAACTACAGTCTAAGCCATAATATAAAGTACTTTATAATATGGCTTAGACTGTAGCCATATTATAAAATATATAATAACAAAAAAACAGCAATGGGAATGAATTAATCTATCACATTACTAAAGAAATTTATTTTTCAGAACTTGTAATAGATGTGCTATAGAACCAAATTAATGCTATGTTTACCTGGCTTTTATTGCCAATCTTTCTTTACTATGCCATGCAGTTTTAATACAGGTGTTAGGAAAATATACTTGCATTTACTGCTAATTGTTAATATCTCAAAGTCCTTGTCACCTGGAATTCCTACAAAACATTCCAGTTTTAATTGCAGGCTTGCAGCTCTGTGATATACATTGTGTAATTGTCTGCAGATGAAACATCTGCTTCTACATTGTCAGGCTTATCTAAAATGTACAGTGCCAGTACAGTGCCAAAAAGGACAACATTCGCCAGATCTGGATGGATTACTATTTTATTTACTAATCACAACCAGCCATCTGCTGGCAACCTGGCATGTAATTTTTTTGGGGCCGGGGGGGGGGGGGGGGAGTGGATAACCTCTCTTTAGAGGCATCCAGGTCCCATCGCTGGACGGAAGTTTACCTCTCCCCTCTCCCTCCCTGCAATCCTCTGGGACATGTCACAGGCCCCCGAAGATTGCCCTGCCATTCACAGCAGGCAACCCGGTTTGTGCATTTGCAGTGCGGACACCCACAGTTACAATTCCGGCGCCACAGAGAGGAGGAGGAGAGAAGCAGGGTTTCATTCCCCCGCATCGCTGGACAGTGGGACAGATGAGTGTTCAATTATTAAAAATCAGCTGCTACACTCTTTGTAGCTGATTTTTAAATAGGTGGAACTCCGCTTTAAAAGTGATTGTAAATGTAATTTTCATTTTTTTTAATTTGCAATCTGGTTTATGCTTACCTGATCTGTGCACAACACGACACACGCATGTCTGACACTCGGCCCATCATTTACATGGGGGTCACGCCTCATTTGCATGGCTCACGCCCACTCCCACCTACGCCGGCTTACGCCTTAGAAACCAGCGTAGTTTTGAGAGCTTTGCTTTGTGAATTCTGTGCTTTCCTCTCTGCGCTGCGTCGGCGTAGCATAAAGAAGATACGCTACGGCGGCATAAATATGCGCCGATGTATGTGAATCCAGGCCATACTGTATGTTAGAATATTATAGTCAGAAACTAACAGGCAACTAGCATTTTTAGAAGGAGTTCAGTTTTCACTGCCCTATTGGCAGAGCAGAGATAGCAGGCATCGTCTTTTGTAAGACCCTCCATATGTGAATTTCACATTAGAACATTTTTTTTTTATATTGTTAGGCTATTCCCAATATAAAGGTTGCTGTTTCAGATTACTAAATGCAGAACCATCACACAACAATTAGTAATGTTACTGACTAGTGCAAATTATACTGTATATATTTCTGAATGAACTCTTTGAAGGGAATTTGGTATTTTTCCATCTATTGTCTTTATTTTCCACCACCAAATTTCTTTACCGATGAAAAATTAAATACTTAAAATTCCAAACAAATGTTCAATTATGTATACGTTTCTTCATTTCTTCACTTTGTACCAGTAAAACATCTAATGATGACTATTCACTTCTAATTGCTGGACCTAATCAATAAGGAAGACAGCAGTAAATTCCAGGCTTTGTTATGTGGAAGCAGACCGTCCAACCACATTTTTAATATATACTGGGATATATACTGTCATTATTGCATTAACTATCTCTAAATGTTTACAATTAATACTTAAAAGTGTCAGGAATTGATCTTCTAAGGGCTCCCTCATATTAGAACTGTAAACGTGTTTTAGTATCTTGCTCACTAAAGTTATCAAGTGAAAGCATGAAATTGGATAAATGCAGTGGATCTTCAATGCAGTTTTGTTTACACTTTTCGTGTCCATGTCATAGAAATGTGTGCTAAAAGTTTAGACACATTTTGTGGTGTACCAGTAAAGCTGGCCATACATATATGAAAAATCGTTCGAAAAAGCATTTGATAAGCCAGATCGTTTGACTTTATAAACGCTAGTAAACACATTTTGAGCACTGCGCCCTGAGCCCACCCAGTTGTGGGGCAATAGCAAATTTAATATCCGCTATTGTCTTCCTGATTCTCCTCCTGGCCAATCAGGTAGTAAGTCTTAAGCCCCGATTGAGAGGGGAAGCGACGGTATTGGCCGCTGAGGAGGAGGAGATGCAGGGGAAGCTGCCTAAACCCATCGAGGAGGAGGAGGAGATGCCGGATAGAACCAAAAGCTGCCGCGACCTAGATGGGGTAAGTGCGGGACTGGTAAGTGGACAAGCTAGCAATGGGGGGATTGACCGACTCAACGGGGGGGGGGTTGTTTGTTTGCCTCCCCCCTAAAAATGGAGCACAAGCTGCCACTGGTGACCATATATAAAAATGGATTGAGGAACGTGAAAAACTGGTGCCTTAGGCTAGACATCTGGTGTTTTTTTATACAGATTCTTCCATTAAGCCAAAGAAATGCTGAATAAGTAAAAAAAAAAAAACTGAAAATACAGCAGAGACATTCTGTCCCAAGGCTGGCTTGATAATGAATGGAAATGGTTCAAGAAAATCTGGTGGCACAAGAGAGTTTGAGCCATTCTGCTTCCCGTACAGGACTAAGTGGTGGATAAATGAATAAATAAATGCACAAATTGATTTTAAAATCAATGAATGAGATGACTTGCTTTTTCAAATGTAAAAGATTTTTTTGTCTTAAAAAGAAAAAATGAAAAATCTGTCCAATAGAAAGCCACTTGCCCAACAATGTATCAAAAGGCTGACTTATTTTGCCAAGAGATTCATTTAGATATGCCTTTTTTTTTGGTTCATATCCAATATAATGGTGAAAGAAATTTGAATGTTTTGTTGTTTTTCTATTCTCTTTAGTCAAATGGACGTAGATGACAAGGAAGATTTATCTTACCATTAATTGTGCTGCATAAGCTATTAACAAGCAAGAAGCATTATTTTATGAATGGAAAAAGGGAAATGAAAAATTAATGATAATGTCTCCCAGATGCTTTATTAAATAGGTTATGTGCGTTAGAGGATCGAGAGTAGAGCAGGAAATCTCATCTAGGGTTTTTTTTTTAAACGGCAAATGTTTAGGGAAAGAAAGGATTCTGGAAAAGCTTTGAACATAACTTTAATTTTGTTGGTTAATAGCGGATTACCGTTAGAGATAAGCAAAAATATACGAACTAATCCATATTCACCCAAGATCAAGGATCAAGGAGATCTTCAACCTGCAGATCCAAATACCTGTGATTTCAATCTCAACACCCCCAAACATCTGCTCTACCAGCCAATGTGCAAAGGTTGTGATTTTATGTTTCCATATAAGCATGTGAACGGTGATATCCAAACTTTTTATTTTTTGTCACCATGACACCAAATGATATGCCATGAAACTATCCCCTATTTTGTAGACGTTATAACTTTTGCGCAAACCAATAAATATACGCTTATTGAGATTTTGTTAACCAAAAATATGTAAAAGAATACATATCGGCCTAAACTGAGGAAAAACGCTTTTTTTTTTCAATTAGGATATTTATTATAGCAAAAAAACAATTAAAAAAATGCAGAGGTGATCAAATACCACCAAAAGAAAGCTCTATTTGTGGGGGAAAAAAATTATAAAAATGTCAGTTTCATTTGGGTACAGTGTTGCATGACCGCGCAATTGTCTTTCAAAGTGCGACATCGCTGAAAACTGAAAATTGGCCTGGGCAGGAAGGGTGTGAAAATGCACTGTTTCGAAGTAGTTAAGGCTGCATTTATAAATATAAATATGTATTTAAATCCTATCTCCCTCTAAAGAAGATCTCTACATGTGCGCTGTAACAGAAACTGCATTCAAAGCCACCGTTTAAGTCTCTAATAGGATTGGTAGGTTTATAACAAAATGGATAATGACTTTTATATTAAAAAGTAAAATAAATCAGAAAAGGGAATGTATATATAAGTGATATTACTAAGGAAATGTGTTTCTTCTTCTTCTTCTTTTTTTTTTTTAAAAGACATATTATAGAAACAAATGAGTGCTTTGTTTGTTGCATGGTTGTTTCAATGACATCCAGATCATTGTCTACTGTGTCATAATCTTTTTTGTACAGATGTTAGGTTATGTTAATTGATTTACTGCTAATTGTTTTTCTGTCAAAGACATTGTTGCCTGGAATTCCTACAAAGCCTTTTCACTTTAATTCCTTGTGTCTCTGTGCGTTACGTGATTCTCTGCAGATCAGATATCTGCCTGTACATATTCCAAATTTACAACCCTAGAAAGGATAGCATTTGCAGTGTTTGCCTGGTTTGTTTATTGATTTGCTAATTTCAAGAAGTCATGGGCTGATAAAACACTTTTTAGGGCTAGTCCATCAGTCTGCTTTTTTTTTTCTTCTCTGTAATCTAATTGCAGTTGCCTGCCAGGCAGTGTGTGTGTGTCTGATGCCGCGTACACACGATCACTTTGTGTGATGAAAAAAAATGACGTTTTATGTGACGAAACAAAACAAAGTTTTTCAAACTTCATTTTCCAAAACGACGTTGCATACACACCATCGTTTTTCCAAAATGCTCTAGCAAAGCGTGGTGACTCTGTTCCATTGAAGCTCCATCTCATAACTTGCTTCTGAGTATGCGCGGGTTTAAAAACGTCCTTTTCAATGTCGTTTTGCCCACACACGATCACTTTTTATGACACAAAAAATGACATTTTGAAAAACGATACAAAAAATTCAAGCATGTTCGAATTTTTATTTGGTCGTTTTTTTGAAGACATAAAACAATGTTTTGCCCACGCACGATCATTTTAAATGACGTTTTTGAAAACTTCGTTTTTTTTCATCACAAAAAGTGATCGTGTGCACGCGGCATTAGGCCCACATCGTATACTGTGCCCACTTGTCTAGTGCCACATCTCATATATATTTTGTTGGCACAGTAGGGGGCGATCTGTAGTGGAGAAGGATGTGGGGGTTTTAGTTGATCATAAGCTCAATAATGGCATGCAATGCCAAGCTGCGGTTTCCAAAGCGAGCAAAGTTCTTTCTTGTGTTAAGAGAGGTATGGACTCCAGAGATAGAGATATAATTTTGCCCCTGTACAAATCATTAGTAAGACCTCATCTGGAATATGCAGTACAGTTTTGGGCACCAGTTCTCAAAAAGGATATCGGAGAACTGGAGAAAGTGCAGAGAAGGACAACTAAACTGATAAGAGGCATGGAGGAGCTCAGCTACAGTGCCTGCCGCCGAGAATGTGTTTTTAGCACGACAGCATCGCGCTGATTCTCGGCGACAGACTGCCGACATCTCGCACTCGCTGGAATAGTAAAAGCACATTCCAGCGAATGCGTCATAGAAGCGACGGGGATCCGACGCGGATTCCCGCCAATTCTACACGTGGGCGGAGTTTGTTATGAATCCTGAGAAGGAAGTCCCCGCCGGATTTTAAATAAAAATCTGGCATGGGTTCCCCCCTCAGGAGCATAACGGGCCCTTAGGTCTGGTATGGGTTGTAAGGAGACCCCCCTACGCCGAAAAAATGGCGTGGGGGTCCCCCCACAATCCATACCAGACCCGTATACAAAGCACGCCGGCTGGCTGGTCAGGAGGGGAGTGGGGGCGAGCGAGCGCCCCCCCCCCCCCCTCCTGAGCCGTACCGGGCAGCATGCCCTCAACATGGGGGGGTCAGGTGCTCTGGGGCAGGGGGCGCACTGCGGCCCCCCACCCCAGAGCACCCTGTCCCCATGTTGATGAGGACAGGGCCCCTTCCCGACAACCCTGGCCGTTGGTTGTCGGGGTATGCGGGCGGGAGGCTTATCAGAATCTGGAAGCCCCCAGATAATAAGGGGGCCCCCAGATACCGGCCCCCCACCCTAAGTGAATGAGTATGGGGTACATTGTACCCCTACCCATTCACCTGCAAGAAAAGTGTAAACACAAATAAACCACACAGTGTATTGAAATATTTTATTAGTTGGCCGTCGGGGGGGGGGGGTGTATGATCGCTTTTATAAAAGCGCCCCCCTCCGGGGGGCGTGGCCTGACACAGCATGGAGTAGGACGTGCAGGCATTGTGCTCTGTCCAAATACTCCTTTTTGCATTAATCCTGCTCTTCAGCGCTATCCTGCACCTGTCCAGCGGGACCCCCTGAGTAGCCTGCACACCTGTGGCCGCAATTCCCCTACCTTCGGATCAGGCAGTGACATCCGCGGAGCCGCGATCCCGCTCGCGGGTGCGGCATTCAGGAAAGTCCGCGGCTTCGGCCTAGTTGTGGAAGTCGGCGGCCATCTTGCTCCACCCGGCCTGCCGCCTTTGCTGCCTCCCGGCCCTCCTACTTCCAGGAAACATCCTCCCGGGATCAACGGAGACCTCCTGAGGACCCCGCACACCCGCAGCTCCTGACCACCCAGCCATAGCATCTGGAAAAGGCCGTGGCTTCGGCCTGGCGCTGGGAGCCGGCGGCCATCTTGGTTCACCCAGCCTCCTGCCTGTACTGCTGCCGAGCCCTCCTGCTCCCAGGTAACACCCGGTGGGGACACACTGGGACCCCCTGAGGACCCTGCATATCCGCAGAGGGGAATCCATCAGCCTCTGACCGCACGGCCCCAGAGTTAGGGCAGTGCTTGGAGTCAGCGGCCATTTTACTTCACCCAGCCTGCCAACTAGTGGGTCTCCCTGGCCTACCTGCCCTACAGCTCCCTACTCTCCAGAATAATCAAGCCTGACTGCTTCAGGGGCGGAGAGATCACAGCAGATACCTGCCATGTCTCCGCCAAAAACGCCAAAAGCCACCCTGGCGAAATTGGACCAGTATCGCCGCCAGGAGGAGAAGAGCGCAGGGAGAGATGATGGGGCCGTGTGCGCCGTGCCGGCCACTTCGGGAGGCGACACAGCTAAAGTGCTCGAGGCCATCACATACTGCCGGACATCTCTGACAGCGCAAATAGAGGAGGTCAAGGTGGACATTTCACTCATGCGACAAGACTTCCAAAAGCTTCGTGGGCGTGTGACAACAGCCGAAACCCGCATAGGAGAGGTGGAGGATGCCATTGCGCCGCTCCAGGCTGGCTCGGATCGAATGCAGCTTCAAATCAATCAAATTCTAAGCAAGCAAGACGACATGGAAAACAGACTCCGGAGGTGCAATCTCCGTTTCATTGGGCTCCCGGAGGGAGCTGAGGGCAATGATCCTACCACCTTCTTGGAGCAACTTCTAGTTGACACCTATGGCCGCAAAACCTTTTCCCCCACCCTGGCAGTGGAGAGGGCGCATCGTATGCCTGCCAAACCTCCTCCTCAGGGGGCTCCCCCCCGCACGTTTATAGCAAAATTCTTGAACTATAAGGACAGGGATGCGGCACTGCGCATGACCAGGGAAAAAGGTAACATCCACCTTGGAAACGCAAAGATCGCTATTTTTCCCGACTTCTCTGCCGAGGTGCAGCGCCGCCGCCAGGGCTTCATGGAGGTGAAGAGGAGGCTCCGGATACAACATCTTAAATACTCTATGCTGTTTCCAGCTCGTCTCAGAGTTGAAAGGGACGGTCGTGTGTTCTTCTTTGAGGATCCTGGGAACGCCCTTGCCTGGTTGGAGCGTCCAGAGCCCTCCGCTAGGGTGGTCGAGTGACCTGACCGAACACGTTCATTAGCGCTGTTGATCGTCACCATCACCCACACATTACACATATGCTGCCGTGGGAGTCTGCGAATACACCGAATCCTGGTATGTTACCCCCTTTTGTTGTCTCCTTCTTACTGCCTGTGACACATGCCCTATTACTCCTTACTTCTGAAACCTCCTGGGACCCCCCTTTGCCTTCCCCTGATTTATTCCTCTCTCAATTGTAACCTGCAGAGGGGGTCTCCCATACTCAGGGCCCCTGTTGACTGATTGATGCATGTAACTACCCTGGAGACTGTAATTGCGGAGCACAATTAGTCCTACAAACCACATGCCTAACACGGCGAATTTTCGCCCCCCAGCAACCGGACCACGCACCCCTCTATTATGTGACTGCAGAACTTTGGCTATTATCGACCTCGCACTGTACTTCTGGTTCACAGTACAGGAGGAGCCTGTTGCTCTTTATTTGCGGGCCCTGTATCTTTCGCATTTTTCATGCGGACTGATCGCTGCAGATTTTTCACATGACAGCAAGACATTTTGGTTCTACCTGCTACCGGCTGCTACTTTTTTTTGGTTTTGGGCACATACCCGCATCAGTTGGGGAAGATGTAGGGTGGGGAGGGGGAGGGGAAAGTAAATTTTTACATGATGGAATGCAATACAACGAAGTGCATGCTAACATTGATACTGCATAGACGGCAAATCTTGTATTCATGTAATGCTACTGTTCCACGATATGTTTTAAAGTTTGTATTATGGTATCGATAAAACTGCTCACTTGGAATGTGCGTGGGCTTGGGAACAAGGTAAAGAGATCCGCAGTTTTCTCATTTCTCAAAAAACAACGTGCCGACATTGTGGTGTTGGTGGAGACACACGTTGAGGGTCGGCTCCAGATGGCACTCCGCCGGCCATGGATCGGGTGGGCCTATCATTCATCCCACTCCTCCCATGCTCGTGGAGTCTCAATCTTGATTTCCAAGATGGTACACTTTGAGCTATGTGATGTCCAGTCTGACCCACAGGGGCGATATGTCTTTCTCTCGGTTAAATTGTATGGTGAACCTTTCCTATTGATGGCATTCTATGTACCTCCACCATTTAGCTCTACTAAAGTTACAGAGGGCCTGCTATATATGACTCGTCATCCTTCCATCCAGGCGGTGTGGCTGGGGGATTTTAACGCTACACTGAACCCTACATTAGACAAACTGTCACCCTCACCATTGCCTACTACAGCTCCAACCCACACTAGATTCTCCCGACTTATCTCTTCCTTTAACCTCACTGACACCTGGCGTTTTAAATTTCCGCTCACCCGAGCTTACTCCTGTTTCTCAGCTACCCATAACACTATGTCCCGTATAGACTTTATATTTATTTCTAATACCCTTGCCCCAAGATTACTGGGAGCTGAATTTGCCCCCAGATTACTCTCAGACCATAGCCCATACTGGATTAGCCTCTCCATCCCATTGGACAGACCGCCCCGTACGTGGCGCCTGAATCCGTTTTGGCTCACCCTGCTATCGGAGGATGACGAACTTGATAACAGTTGGAGAACCTATTTTTCAGAGAATGACGGATCTGCACCCCCAGATATAGTATGGGAAGCCTTTAAACTACACGCGCGCATGACTTTGACCTCCTGTATTAACAGGCTGAAGGCCAATTCCTCTGCTGCGCTGGATGGGGCAATGCAAGATCTGTCCTCCACTGAACAGGGGTATATGGCGAGCCCCTCTCCTGCTGGGGCTGCCCAACTTAGGTTACAAACCAGGGTGGTTAATCAGCTACAGCACGAGACAGCCAGGAAAAAACTTTTTTTTGCCAGGCAGAAACTGTATGAACATGGGGAGAGAGCAGGAAAACTGTTGGCTTATCTTGCACACAGTGAGGATAGACCCCCTACAGTCATCTCCCTCACTGGTTCTAACGGGGAAAGGATTACGGAACCCCAGGCTGTCACTTCCAAATTTAGGGACTTCTTTTCTCAACTTTATACGTCCCAGGATTTCACCACGGAGGCTGAACTGGAGGATCTACTGGCGGGAATTACCTTTCCACAGCTAGATGACACTCAAATTACTATGCTAGATGCACCTCTTACACTTGACGAAATAACCGCAGCGATTGCGAGCTTCGCCAGTTCCAAGGCCCCTGGTTCAGATGGGTTACCCATTGAATTTTATGCCCAGTACTGCGAGATACTTGCCCCTAAGTTATTGTCCCTCTTCAATCATTTATTCAACAACTTCACCCTACCCCCATCGATGGGTGAGGCGGTCATTATTCTTATACCTAAACCGGGCAAGGACCCCGGCCTCCCGGAATCTTATAGGCCCATATCACTCCTCCAGGTAGACATAAAGATCCTGGCTAAAGTGCTTGCTCTCCGCCTTAACCAAGTGATTCTAAGCCTGATCCACACTGATCAGGCTGGATTCATGCCGGGGCGCAACACCTCCTTCAACCTCAGGAAATTGTTCATTAACTTGCAGGCGACACATGCTAACGTTGGGTCCCGGGTGGTGGTGGCCTTGGACACCGCCAAGGCCTTTGACTCGGTGGAGTGGCGGTACCTTTGGGGATGTCTCTGTAGCTTTGGCTTTGGACCCAACTTTATCAAGTGGGTTCAATTATTATATCTGGCACCCAGGGGTAGGGTGGTGGCCAACGGGAGGGCCTCCCAGACGTTTAACTTATCCAGGGGCACTAGACAGGGCTGTCCACTGTCTCCACTCCTCTATGCCCTGGTGGCAGAGCCCCTTGCAATCTCCATTAGAGAGGACCCCGAGATCCAAGGTCTTTGCCTTGGTTCCCTGACTGAAAAAATTAGCTTATACGCAGACGACACGCTGCTATACCTGGCCGACTCTACCACCTCTCTCCAGAAGGCATTACATACGATCGAACACTTTGGTCGGTTCTCTGGCCTTAAAATTAACTGGGAGAAATCCCAAATATTGCCTATGGATAGCTCTTCCTCCCCCGAACTACAGGCGCAGTTACCACTCCAGCGAGTGAACACTATCAAATACCTTGGAGTATTGGTGAATAGAACACCGGCTGACTATATATCCCTGAATATAGAACCCCTTTTCGATCTCATTAAGTCTAAAACCCAAATATGGGCGAGATTGTGTGGGACCGCATTAATATCGTTAAAATGATATTACTTCCTAAAATATTGTATATACTTTGGCACACACCCGTATACTTACCCTTAAAATGTTTCAAGTTAATGGAGGCCATAATACGGACCTTTATCTGGGGTACCAACAGACACATGCTGGCCTGGAGAGTCCTTAAGAACCCCACTGATCTAGGTGGGACAGACCTCCCTGACTTAAATCTCTATTACCTTGCATCCCAGCTGTCTCAACTATACCACATAGATAAAACCGACAGACCCAGATTTCTCACGCTTCTCTGTCCACGGTGAGTGCAGCTGACCGCTGATCCGCTTACTGCAATCACGGTGGGGCATAGTGGGAACAACTCCAGTAGAGACAGGGGGTCCCTATTGTATCAATATAGGCGAGTATGGGACATTGCCACTAAAACGTTGACGATCCCTAAACCCAATGACTACACCCCTTTATGGCACAATAGACTACTCTCAGAGTTTCTCTCGATCCCTGATACGGAGATATGGTGCGAACATGGAATATATTATCTGCATCACATAATTTCTAATGGCACACTTAAAAACTTTGAGGACCTTCAAAATGAGTTCCTGCTGCCTAACTCCATGCTTTTTAGATTCTTTCAGGTGCGTCACGCAGCCCAAGCTCAGTTCCCCCAGTCTCTGCCACAATCTACACCAAATGTCATCATGGCAGTGGTTAAGGGTGTAGATCCACGTAAACTGATTTCTGATTTTTACGCCATGCTCCTAACCCCGTCATCTACTACGCTAGCTTACAACCTTAAACCACGATGGGAAAGGGAGGTGGGCCCAATGGAGGATGAGGAGTGGAGTGAAGCACTTGACGCATGTAAAACTGTATCCCCCAAGCTTTCCGACAGGTTGACCCAGTTGTACGTGGTGCACCGGGCATATCTCACCCCCCTAAGAATCGCCCGCTTTCGACAGCAGTCTTCTACTTCGTGCACAATGTGTAATCAAGCCACAGGCACATTCTTCCATCTACTTTGGGCGTGCCCGGTCCTCCAGGGTCTGTGGAAGCAGATTGTGGACTTCCTCCATGATGACATGGGATCCCCATTGTCCCTGGATCCCAAACAATGCTTACTGGGGATATTCCCCGATGCAGAAATGGACAAATTTACTAAAACATTTTTGCATGAAACATTGTTTTCTGCTAGGAAAATTATAGCCAGACAGTGGATGAGACCCACTCCCCCCAGCTTTAACGACTGGAAACTAGATATAAATAACACACTTCCCTACAAAAAGTTCATATATATTAATAGAGGTTGTCCAGATAAATACAACAAAATCTGGGACAGATGGCTTGAGTCCACTGACACATGCACTGAGGGTCCATAAACCTATATATTCTTCTAGCGTACAATCCCATGAATAGAGTAGGCACAAGGTTTTCCATTCATAAATAGCTTCAATGAGTCCATTGTTCGATCTGAATACATTTTTGTTTTGATCTACTCTGCCCATATGTGTATAAGCCATATTTCTTTATTATATGCACTTCTTCAGCATTGCCTTGTAACTTGCAGAACTATGTTCCAAATGTAAATTGTTCAGTAAAAAAAAAAAAAAAAAAAAACGTCATAAAAACAAGTTTGTGTTCGAGAATTCAGACAAAGGTTGGGGACTTTGTACTAGAATATAAAGGAGAGTTGCAAGGGCATTTTACAAGAGTTTTGGAAAACACAAAAACAAAGTTGTGGTATTGCCTATAGCAAACTTCAATATCTGTTAGAAAAAGGTTCCATCCCCACTAAAACAGTTGTACTGTATACAATTTTGAAGGCCACGTGAGAGGGCTTTGTGACCTCGTTCCCTAGGATGCAGTGTGATCCCTTTGGGGCATCCAGGGGGTCGGGATTCGCGATGCTTGGCCAGTTTTTTCCTTTTTTTGTAAAACATTAATGTTATATGGTCTGGTGAACACAGTTATGATATTGGTTGAGCCAATTAGGATAATGCTGACAAATTCAGATACTTTGTTAGCTTCTGCGATTAGAGAGAGATTTTCAAAAGTATAAACTTAAGTCTTATAACGTACTGTTATCTCGCATATATTTTATACTGTATTGTTATCTCGCATATATATATTGTTATCCTTTAATTTTCAATAAAATTATTGAACGAAAAAAAAAAAAAAAAGCGCCCCCCTCCTGCGGGCTTCTGCGGGGGGTGGGTGCCGCTGTTCTTCGCCGCCGTCTGGTACTCTTCCGCCGCCGGGGGGGCGCTTTGATAAAAGCGCCCACCACCCGGCGGGCTTCCTTCGACATCTTCGGCGGCGGGGGGGGGTCTTCTCCCACTCTCCGGGGTCTTCTCCCACTCTCTGGGGTCTTCTCCCGCTCTCCGGGGGTCTTCTCCGCTCTCCGGGGGTCTTCTTCTTCTTCAGGACTTGCCGCCGCTATCTTCGTGTTAGCTCAATTACTGGCGGCGGCGAGTCCCCTCTTCTGTGACGTCGTCTTCTTCTTCTCTTCTCCAGATGTTGACGCGACGCTTCCTTCCGCTGTTATGGCTGGCGCGCGGCTCGCAGCCAGTTATATATGCCTGTCTTGTGACGTCGCAGTCCCATCATGCTCCGGTAGGTACCACGTCGCTTCTATGACGGCTTTGTCTCCATCGCGGCAAGCCAGCTCGGGGCTGGCTCCCGCGATGGGGCTCGCAAGTGCTCAATCTCGCCGAGAAAGGGAGCGAGATTGACACAATAACGCGGTCAACCACTGTATGAGGAAAGATTAGAAAAACTGAATTTATTCACTCTTGAGAAGAGGAGAATAAGGGGGGATATGATCAACATGTACAAATATATAAGAGGTCCATATAGTGAACTTGGTGTTGAGTTATTCACTTTAAGGTCAACGCTGAGGACAAGGGGGCACTCTTTACGTCTGGAGGAAAAGAGATTTCACCTCCAAATACGGAAAGGTTTCTTCACAGTAAGAGCTGTGAAAATGTGGAACAGACTCCCTCCAGAGGTGGTTCTGGCCAGCTCAGTAGATTGCTTTAAGAAGGGCCTGGATTCTTTCCTAAATACACATAATATAACTGAGTACTAAGTTCTGTGGGTAAATCCGATTGCCTCTCGGGGGATCAGGAAGGAATTTTTTCCCCTCCGGTAGCAAATTGGATCATGCTCTGGATCAACTGTGGGTATGGAGTTGGGTGTATGGGATGTACTGTGTTTTATTTTGTTTGTTTATATATTTTTTTTTTATGGTTGAACTGGATGGACTTGTGTCTTTTTTCAACCTGACTAACTATGTAACTATAGATAACATTTAAAAAAAAACTCAATTTTGACTGCAATAGAGAATAGTAGTCAGTTGTCTGCCAGCATGTCTCAGGCTCACAGCGTATACTGTGCCCACTTGTTCAGTGCCACCACTCATATCTGGTGGCACAGTAGATTACATAAAAAAATAAAAATACATTGACTGCAATAGAATAGCAGTTAGTTGTCTGCAGGCGTGTGTGTCGGGCCTACAGCGTCTACTCTGCTAACTTCTGCCAGTGCACAGTGCCACTCATATGTGACAGGCAGGCCACCCCGCAGGGGCCGTCGTGGTGCTGTAATTCCTTTTGGCCCTAGAATAATGCCCAGTGTTCAGAGGCCACCTACCCTAAACTCGAAAAGTTCTGAGGACATAGTTGACCGGCTAACACAGGACACCCAATCTTCTACAGCTTCCGCTCGGAACCTTGACGCACCATCCTCCTCCAGCTCAGCTTCGGGCACCTCTCAAGTTACCCCTCGCCCGCCTGCCACCACCACCAACACTAGCATCACAGCTGCTTCACTTGATCTGTCAGAGGGGTTATTTACACATGAGTTGGAAGAAATAAGTGATGCGCAACCATTATTGCCAGAGGATGTAGATAAAAGGGATATGTCTCAGTCAGGCAGCATTACACACATGGACGTATGGTGTGATGATGATGATGTTGTACCTGCTGCTGCTTCCTTTGCTAAGTTGTCAGATACAAGTGAAGCGGTTGATGATGACGGTGTGTCCGTGGATGTCACGTGGGTGCCTGCTTCAACCACTGCTGTCCTCTTTTCCCCCTCTCAACCATCCGCCACTCCGTCTCTCACCTTGAGCAGTTCTGTCAAGGACATGTTTAAGCGTAAGAAGACAATGTCACAGAGTCACCCCCTCGCCCGGCGTCTGACAGCTGGCTTGTCAGAACTCTTAGCCCACCAGCTTTTACCATACAAGCTGGTGGAGTCTGAGGCCTTCAAAAAAATTGTAGCTATTGGGACACCGCAGTGTACCCGGACAAAATTTATTTTCACAAAAGGCAATCCCCAACCTGTACTCTATTGTGCAAAAGGAAGTCATGGCATGTCTGGCACACAGTGTTGGGGCAAGGGTCCGCCTGACCACTGATACCTGGTCTGCAAAGCACAGTCAGTGCGGATATATCACCTACACTGCGCATTGGGTAAACCTGTTGACGGCTGTCAAGCATGTAATGCGTGGCTCTGCAGAGGAGTTGGTGGTGACACCGCCACGTCTTGTGGGCAGGCCTGCTGCCACCTCCTCTACTCCTCCTACTCTTCGATAACCTCCTCGGCTGAGTCCTCTTCTGCTGCTGTGTCTTGCTCCACATCAACTGCACCCCCCAGCTCCCCAGGGGCTATTCCACATCCTGGATACGACAGTGTCACGCCACCTTGGGGTTGACTTGCCTGAAAGCAGAGAGTCACTCCGGACCAGCACTCCAGTCCGCCTCAGCGCACAGGTGGATCAGGGGCTGACTCCGCACCAACTGGAGATCGGCAAAGTGGTGTGTGACAACGGAAGCAATTTGTTGGCGGCACTGAATTTGGACAAGTTGACACATGTGCCGTGCATGGCACATGTGTTGAATCTGATTGTACAACGCTTTGTGCATAAGTACCCAGACTTACAGGACGTCACCAAGCAGGCCAGGAAGGTGTGTGGCCATTTCAGGCGTTCCTTCACGGCCATGGCGCACTTTTCAGATATCCAGCGGGGAAACAACATGCCAGTGAGGCGCTTGATTTGCGACAGCCTGACACGTTAGAATTCAACACTCCTAATGTTCGACCGCCTGCTCCAACAAGAAAAAGCCGTCAATGAGTATTTGTATGACCGGGGTGCTAGGACAGCCTCTGCGCAGCTGGGATTTTTTTTGCCACGTTACTGGACGCTCATGCGCAATGCCTGTAGGCTCATGCGTCCTTTTGAGGAGGTGACAAACCTAGTCAGTCGCACTGAAGGCACCATCAGCGACATCATCCCATTTGTTTTTTTCCTGGAGCGTGCCCTGCGAAGAGTGCTGGATCAGGCCGTAGATGAGCGTGAAGAGGAAGAGGAAGAGTTGTGGTCACCATCACCACCAGAAACAGTCTTATCAGCATCGCTTGCTGGACCTGCGGCAATGATGGAAGAGCAGTCTGAGGAAGAGGAGTCAGAGGAGAAATGTGGCTTTGAGGAGGAGGAGGAACACCAACCACAGCAGGCATCCCAGGGTGCTCGTTGTCACCTATCTGGTATCCGTGGTGTTGTACATGGCTTGGGGGGAGAAAAGACCTTTGGTGAGATCAGTGAGGACGAGGAACGGGACATAAGTAGCTCGGCATCCAACCTTGTGCAAATGGGGTCTTTCATGCTGTCGTGCCTGTTGAGGGACCCTTGTAGCAGACTACCTCGCCTTAACTGCAGATATCGACACTCTGAGGAGTGTCTGAACCCCTCTGAACCCCTTGACTACTGGGTGTGCAGACTTGACCTGTGGCCTGAGCTATCCCAATTTGCGATTGAACTTCTGGCCTGCCCCGCATCAGGTGTCCTTTCAGAAAGGACCTTCAGTGCAGCAGGAGGTATTGTCACTGAGAAGAAAAGTCACCTAGGTCAAAGTCTAGATTACCTCACCTTTATTAAGATGAATGAGGCATGGATCCCGAAGGGACTGACAATGGGCGATACATTTGACTAAAGGCCTGATTAGATGAGCTGCCTTGGGCTAAAAATGGTCCACACACTGCTGTATTTTATCTCTGCATGCTGGATCACTTGCGTGACGTATCCGCCACCAACTAGGGTTCAAGCCACTACGTTTTAGTGCACTTTCTGCCTGTAAAACATTAATTTTTCTGGCCACTGCTACAGCAGCAGCTGCAAAAATACCTAATTTTACAGGCATGTTTATATGCCTAATTTTTCTGGCCTCTGGTGCAGCACTGTGGCTGCAAAAACAAAACCAATAAAAAGCACATACATGTGTCAATTCCCCTTCGTGATCGTTACCTTGTTGTGGTGAAGGGGCTTGCGTATCACAATGAAGCGACCACCTCTATGAGTGTGTTGAAAATGGCAATGTTGGCACACCCCAGATGATAAGGTCCTTGCTTCATTGTGAACAGACCAAAAGCGATTGGCTGAATAATTTTGCATAGAAAAAACATTAATTTTCTTTGTGATCATCTAAGGTGATCATTAAAGCCTACTAGGCCAACAATGGGCCCACACTGCAAAATTATTGTTTTCTGGGTCACTTAACTGTCTGAACTACCTCAGCACGACCTTAACCCTAACCCTATCTGTAACCCTAACCCTAACCCTATCTGTAACCTTAACCCTTACACTACCTGATAGATACAACATCATATCTGATGTTTTATATATATATTTTTATATATTTTTTGGGGATATTTATTATAGCAAAATGTAAAAAATATAGCATTTTTTTCAAAATAGTCGCTCTATTTTTGTTTATAGCGCAAAAATAAAAACCGCAGAGATGATCAAATACCACCAAAAGAAAGCTCTATTTGTGGGAAAAAAAGGATGCCAATTTTGTTTGGGAGCCACATCGCACTACCGCGCAATTGTCAGTTAAAGCGACGCAGTGCCGAATCACAAAAAGTGCTCTGGTCATTGGGCAGCAATATGGTCCGGGGGTTAAGTGGTTAAAGCAATCTTGGAAGGATGGAAATGCAGGAACACCCATTGCCAGTAATCCTAATCCTCTTTCAAGACCGTGTATGTGAATGACCTAGAAGTAACATACAGCCGATGAAATGTGAAAATTCTGTTCGCTTCTCTGTTTCAAGTCTTGTTCCAGTGGCCTCAACCAGGTGACCACCACCTGGATGACCTCTCTGGACAGGCAGGCTTTCAATTGAAAAAAAGTGTAGCGCTGATAATGAGTAGAATTCTTGTGAAAAAAATCAGACAAACCCGAATGCTTTAGTGGTGCACAGCAAAAATATATATATTTTTTGTATACACTATAGCAGATGCAGCCCTGTGCTTACCTTTTTTGGGCCCTTGAGTCATTAATACTGCCATTGACACCAACAATGGGGCAGTATTCCTTCCACTGACATCAACGATTGGGCCTCATTTCTTCTAACGACAACAAAAATTGGGCACATTTCCTCCCATGGACACCAACTCCCCCCCCCCATACAAAAGGTTAGAAATGTGCATTTGATTTAGTCCAAATGCATTTTCGTCTGAATTTCGGGTATTTTTGTTATTGTTTTAACAAACACACAGAATCCGAAATCCGAAAGATCCAACATAAAAAAAATGCTTTTTTTGTTCGTTTTCGTTGCTACAACAGTTCGATATAGATAGGAGATTCAACATGATGCTGACAATAGCAATCTGTGTCTATCAAGCCTGTGGGCGAATGTGCACAACCTTAACTCTATTAGTCGAAGATTATTCTACATAGAGAGGAAAGATTCAACATAGAGAGAAAAGATTCAACATTATAGAGACAGTGTTGTGGTAGACCAATCGACATGGACAAAAATTCGACGAAGCAGCGAAAAACATACAACTGTCGAATCTGTCATTGAAGGCTTATGGTGTCTGTCGAAAGTTCTAAGAAAATTCGACAAGCAGCTAAACTGTACGACACTGCAATTGTATAGAAGAATTTGAATGTTGGTTGACTAGCAATAATAATTTATAAATATAATTATTACTAGTGTTATACAACATTAGAATTCTTCTATAGCTTGTAGGCAGAACATTCAACCGGAAATGTACAATTGCGGTGTCGTACAGTTTAGCTGCTCCATTGAATCTTCTTAGAACATTTGACAGACACCATAAGCCTTTAATGACAGAATCCACCTTAATTATTTCGGATTTTCGGACAATTGCATTTCTTACCGAAACAAAATAAATAAAAAACAAATTTCGGGAGTAACTAAATAAATAACTTTTTTGGACGAAAACGAAATTCTGTAACAAAATATTTCAATGTGCACATGTCTACCAAAGATTGGCATTGTTTACTCCCACTGGGCACAGTATGGCCCCCCCTAAAGTCTGAAGGACAGTAAACTGGCTCATTCTTTAGAATGTTTGGAGACCCCTGATCTATAGGATTGTAACAGACCTGGGAAATCTTTGGGCACTCCAAAGAGAATAGTAATGTGGCATGCATAGTGCCCCCCTCACCCTCCTATGGGGGCCTGTTCTAAGCATCATTCCTGTCTGAATATTGTGTCCGGGTTTCAGGTGGGCTAAAACCCGAACACATGATTTAAAACCCAAACTGTCCGGGTGAGTCATGAACAGATGGCAACCCTAGGATGGAGTCTTTACTGTGTCTTTGGGGAAAGAGTTCTGTAGAAATCTACTCATCCTGGAGTAGCATGGTTGTAGCAGTAGTAACAGTTATAAACCTACCTAAGCTGTCCGCACTTCTCTTGTGTCATATAAAAGTGTTGCACTGCCTGGGAGCCCTCTGCATGACCTCCATAATCATATAGTTGTTGAACTAGCAACTATGATAAAGTCACTCTTATGCCCTGTACACAAATTAGTTTTTTTTCTGATGGGATAAAATCCGATGGAATTTTCCGTCGGATTTCCATTCAAGCTGTCTTGCATACACACTGTCAGACCAAATTGCGACCGTCCAAAACGCGGTGACGTAAAACACCACAACGAAATTAACAGAGACTGTGGACATACTGCACAAAATTACCAGAGACTGCGGATATACTGCACAAAATTACCAGAGACTGCGGCCATACTGCACGAAATTACCAGAGACTTGCGGACATACTGCACGAAATTACCAGAGACTGCGGACATACTGTACTGCATGAAATTACCAGAGACTGCAGACATACTGCACAATATTACCAGAGACTGCGGACATACTGCACAATATTACCAGAGACAGCGGCCATACTGCACGAAATGACCATGCTGGGGACATATTGACTGCACGAGATTAACAAAGGCTGCAGAAATAACTGCACTGGGGAGGGATAAGGGTGCTATTTTTGCCGGACAAAAAAAAAAAAGTTAATAAGCAGGGGGAGGGGGAGACATTTGGTTTCCATGCTGCTATTTTTGGCGAACATGAAATCAAAAAACTGTTAATAAGTGGGGGGGGGGGTGCATTATGGGGCTGTTTGTAGCTGAACATTAAAAAATGCATGTATGGTTTGAATATTTCTATTTCTGCCGCAGCTTAAAACAAAAGTTAATAAACGGGGGGGATTCAGGCCGCTATTTCTGCCAACACATAAAAAAAAGTTCTGGCCGCTATTTTGTCTGAACTATAGTCTAACGTTTAACCGAACATTACCATTAGGGGGGAAACTGCTGTGTGTAAGGCTGCTTTACCTACCTCCCTACCTCCATGCTCGGCTAACGAAGGTGCGTCCCTCTGGGCTGGAGAGTGCCGACATCACTTTCTGACGTCGGCACGGCCACAAGTCTAAGTCCATCGCGCCGGAAGCTGTGGCACGATGGGCTCCGCCACAAAGGCATTTTTTTGTTGCCAATGTAGCACCACGTCTGCAATCTCATGATTGCACAGACGTGGCGCTACTCATATTGCTCTATGCCTGGTGTCCGGCGCCTGGACACAGTGCACACAAGGACCTTTTTTAATTTTTTTATTTAAAGGGACATGTTTAAATAAAATGTTTTTTTTTTTTACTGACTTGGGGGGGGGCACTATGGACGGGCCGCCACTGTCTTTGATAAAGTCCCTCTATGATGAAACACGTCTGAAGGCAAAGTTGGCTCACACATATGCTCTGTATTCCGTCAGTGTTTTAATCTGGAGATTTTAATTGCTCCAGTGGCTTGGTTGTGCTCAAGCGGTTGATCTATTTCAACAAGCAATTGATACTAGTGCTAGTTGTAGCACTTGGGAATGTGAGTGGTAGATAATTTGTTTTGAACATGATTTTAAATAAATATCAGTAATATACTATTATGAGACACACTTTTTTGGTTATATTGTTATACTTGAGGTTTGATTGGGTTTGCTGGCTCATATCCCAGAGTTGATGATATATAGCTATATCTGTTAATGAAAAATGGATGTGATAATAAGCAATCAGAGACCTTTTATAAACAAAAAGGACATAAAAATTGCGTGAATACTTCTAATAGATAGTGAAAGTTTGAGCATCCAGCATTTTGGAAACACTACAGCATCTTTTTTTTTTCTTAAGTATTTTTATAGCACCAGTGCAAGTGGAAAAATTGGGGCCATCAAGCACTAATTATGGATGATAAATCATTGTGGACTATTCTTTGTTATATGCTCTTTAGCTGTAGTGTTTTTTTTTTTTTACTGATGTTAAATGTGCTTTATTTTGGATCCTAAATGTACTTTACATATAGATGTCACCTTTTTTGATAATTTCTTAGTTGCAATGTATTTTTAACATATTTGTTCACTTATACCAAAATTAAAACTAGATTATAAAATATGTAATATGCTATTCCATGCAATGCTGGGTGGGGGGTGCCGGAGACACTAGGAAACACTCGGAGACTGCTCTGAGCCACTTGGGACACTCAGAGTGTTTACAAGTGTTTCTGAGTGTCTCCGAGTGGCTCAGAATGTCACTGGAGCCCCCGCACCTCTGGCCAAATGCGGTACTGCACACCCCAGAGGCTTGAATCTTGCTCGTCTTGCGAGACAACGCTTGCAAACCGAGTCAGAATTTAAAAAAAATATTAGCTTGTATTGCGAAACGCTCATAAATTGTGTTACTAGCAATCTAAAGTATTACTGTATTGCAGAAATAAAATTACCAGAGCCAGTGTAGTATAGGGTATAGGGTAGTGATAGGCAAGATGGGCGAATGCTGTAAAACACCAAGTGGTTGATTTACCAAAACTGGAGAGTACAAAATCTAGTTCTGCATGGAAACCAATCAACTTCTAGGTTTTATTTTGGTAAAAGCTTAATTGAAAAAGCTGAAGTTAGAAGCTGATTGGCTACTATGCACAGCTGTACCAGATTTTGTACTTTCCAGTTATAGTAAATCAACCTCCAGGTCACAATTTGCTCACCTGTCAGACTAATGCTAACTTACAGTAACTAACTTAACTTAACTAATGCTCTTTGACAGAGCTCCTTAGGCTTGAAGTTCTGCAATAGCTGGAGATCTTCTTTTAGCCAATCTCTAGCCAATCTTGTGGTAGCTAATCACACATGAATGTCAATTAATGGCTAATACATACTGTAACGGGAGGGCCCGTGCAACCCAGAATCCCTTAGATAGTATGGTATACCCTTGCTTCAGCTACCCATGCACCTCTTGGGCCAGATTCAGATACATTTGCGTATCTTTCGGCGGGCGTGGCGCATCTCATATGCGCTATGCCGCCGTAACTTAGAGAGGAGAGTACCGTATTCAGAAACAACTTGCACCCTAAGTTACGGCGGTGTAGCGTAAATGGGCCGGCGTAAGCCCACGTATTTCAAAGTAGGCAGGTAGGGGGCGTGTTGTATGATAATGAAGCGTGACCCCATGTAGATGCATGGCTGAATGAACGGCGCATGCTCCGTCCTTGGACATAACCCAGTGCGCATGCTCAGAATCACGTCGGATAGAATGCCTAAGATACGCCGAACACTGCCTACGACGTGAACGTAACTTACGCACAGCCCTATTCGCGTACGACTTATGGAAACGACGTAAACGTCGTAAAATTTGACGGATGTTCCGACGTCCATACTTAACATTGGCTGCCCCTCATATAGCAGGGGTAACTTTATGCCGGTCGTACGCCTTACGTAAACGACGTATATCAATGCGCCGGGCGCAAGTACGTTCGTGAATCAGTGTATCTAGCTCATTTTCATATTCAACGTGGAAATCTACGGAAGCGCCCCTAGCGGCCAGCGTAAATATGCACCCTAGATACGACGGCGTACTAAGACTTACGTTGGTCGGATCAAGCCCACATTCAGGCATATCTTGCTTTGATACAAATAGAGGGTGCAATCAGTGCAAAAAATATACGATCAACGTGATTAATAAAACATATGAATATAAAGTGAAAATAAGAATGGATAATTGTGTATCACTACAAATTAATCCATACTAGAGATGCAGAAACTATACAGGTAATGTATCTTAGGAATGCTAGCTAAGCACAAAAGGACCTTCACACAAATCCCAAAAGCATAAAAATATATATATAAAGTGCAGCGCAAACCATGTAGGCAATATAATAAATTGTGATAAATTGGTAAAGTCCAAACAATTCGTGTCAAAAAGAAGAAAATTGACTGCAGACCATTCGGTGAGACAAAAGGTTGAAGATCTTCACCACGTGAAAGAAAACAAGGGTAGCAAGTATAGAAGCTTATCCCTCCACCAGTGTAGATGGCTACTCTCACCTTAGATTATGACCACTGGGTTAACAGATGGTCATTAGGGCATAAACAGAACCGGAAGTGAAGTAGATCTCCTAATTGGTGGTCTCAGCATGGATGCCGAAACGAGGGGACATGGAAGAAAAAACAACCATCTAAGAGTCCACTCCACCCTGCTGAGGAAGTGTTTTTCACGCAACGCGTCCAGGGGTTTTTGGAGCCTTACACGTCGCTCGGTGTCCTTCTTGGGGAACTCTGTGAGCTGTTGTATACATGTACATGCCTGTTAACTTCTGATCAAATGTGAGTAGCCTGTCAACTGCCTATCTGATTAAAGTAGTGATCAAGCGGAAGCTCTTAGATGGTTGTTTTTTCTTCCATGTCCCCTGGTTCCGGCATCCATGCTGAGACCACCAAATAGGAGATCTACTTCACTTCCGGTGCTGTTTATGCCCTAATGACCATCTGTTAACCCAGTGGTCATAATCTAAGGTGAGAGTAGCCATCTACACTGGTGGAGGGATAAGCTTCTATACTTGCTACCCTTGTTTTCTTTCACGTGGTGAAGATCTTCAACCTTTTGTCTCACCGAATGGTCTACAGTCAATTTTCTTCTTTTTGACACAAATTGTTTGGACTTTACCAATTTATTTATCACAATTTATTATATTGCATACATGGTTTGCGCTGCACTTTATATATATATTTTTATATCTTGCTTTGAGAATACGGAACACAGATACGATGGCGCATCCTAAAACTTACGCGGCGTATCAATAGATATGCCAACGTCAGTTGTTTCTGAATCCGAGCCATTATGTCTAAATCACCCTGTGTCTATTAGGGGCACAAAGTGAGCAAGAAAATAATGGACATTAAGGACCCTTTCATCAGACCAAATTGATCGTGTGTGGGCCCCATCGGTCATTTATCCATCGGTTAAAAAAAATGTAAACTTGTTTTAAAATTAACCGATGGATACCTAACCGATAGAAAAAAAAACTGTCATTTGTAGGCATGTCCATCGGTTAAAAATCCACGCATGCTTAGAATCAAGTCGACGCATGCTCGGAAGCATTAAACTTAATTTTTCTCAGCACGTCGTAGTGTTTTACGTGACCACGTTCTGACACGATAATTTTTTTAACCAATGGTGTGTAGGCAAGACTGACCATCAGTCAGCTTCATTGGTTAACTAATGGAAAAATCCATCAGACCGTTCTCATCGGATTGACCAATCGTGTGTACAGGGCATTAGAATATGTCTTGGATTACTTAAAATGGGATAGAAATATTTATCCACAATATCTCCCAGGATATATGCCATATTAGAAAGTGTGACTCATTCATACTGTTGGGACTAGGGATGAGCTCCGCGTTCGATTCAAACGTATGTTCGACTCGAATATCGTCTGTTCGACCGTTCGCCGAAATTCGAAAATATGGGCCGCTCGCGCCAAATTCGAGTGGCGAGTCACGCCCCATAATTCACTGCAGCATTGCGCGCTGATGATTGGCCAAGCATGCACAATGAACTGCATGCTTGGCCAATCACAGCGCGCAAAAAACGGAGAGCCATAAATGTCCAAAGCCAGGGTGGCTTTGGCCAATTATGGCTCAGGGTTTTTAGTACACGCCCCACACTATAAAAAACGGCCCCCTGCAGGGTGGCCTTGTGTAGTGTGTTGTGGCAGTTACCAGAGAACGGAGAGAGACAGAGAGAGTGTCATTTTTTGCAGGTAGATAGAGCAGGCAGGCTGGCAGGCAGGCTAGTCAGTTAATGTTACAGTGTGTAGAGGATATATATACATGCCAGGTGTATGTATACACTGTATAGCTTAGCTAGATCAGTTCTTCCTAATTTACTGGCAGGCAGGTGATTGTGCTATTTAAAGACGTTATCACAGGCATAGACACCCAGCAGGTACAACATTTAAAGGAATTTTTCTTTTTTTTTAATTTAAGCATCATTAAAATCACTGCTCCAGGAGCAGTGATTTTAATGATGCTTGAATAAAAAAATGAAAAATTCCTATATTGTACCTGCTGGGTGTCTATTGTTTGCCTGTGAAAACGTCTTCGAGAACCCGGGTCTTGCCAGAGGGAACATGTATCAATGGAAAAAAAGTTTTAAAAACGGTCGTTTTTTCAGGAGTCCTGCTCCTTAACCACTTAAGCCCCGGACCAATATGCTGCTAAATGCCCAAAGGCGTTTTTACAATTTGGCACTGCGTCGCTTTAACAGACAATTGCGCGGTCGTGCAACGTGGCTCCCAAACAAAATTTGCGTCCTTTTCTTCCCATAAATAGAGCTTTCTTTTGATGGTATTTAATTGCCTCTGCGATTTTTATTTTTTGCGCTATAAACAAAAATAGAGCGACATTTTTGAAAAAAAACAACAATATTTTTTACTAAAACTAAATTTTAGTCAAACATTTAGGCCAAAATGTATTCAGCCACATGTCTTTAATAAAAAAAAAATCTCAATATAAAAAAAAAATTTGCTACCTAGCGGCAACAGTGACACTAATACAGCGATCAGAAAACCGATCGCTTAGTGACACTGGCAATAGGGGGTGAAAGGGTTAACTAGGGCGGTGATCAAGGGGTTAAACCTTTATTAGGGGGGGTACGGGGCTACCCTGGACCTAACACTAACTGCCTGTCACACTAACTGCCACACTGACACTAAATGCAGTGATCAGTAAATATATGATCACTGCAATCAGTGACACTGTGACAGGGGGCTGGGGGGGGGGGTGATCGAAAGGGGTTAAGTGTGTGGTGTCAGTGTAGTGTTGGTGCGACTTACTTGTGATGTCTACTCTCCTCTCGTCGGATTGAAAATACCATCGAGAGGAGAGCTGACATCACTTCCTCTGCTAGTGTTTACATTACACAGGCAGAGGAAGTGTAGGGCGGAGGCTCTGCTGATTCGCTAGGAGCGATCACGAGGGGGCGGACAAAAATGAACAGCCGCCCCCTCATCCCGGATCGCTCCCAGAGGTAAGACGCCCGCCACATGAAGGCAGGGATGTACATGTACGCCGATCTGCCTGTACGTGCTATTCTGTGGACGTACATATACATGCGGCGGGCGTTAAGTGGTTAAAAAACGATAGTTTTTAAACTTTTTACCATTGATTCATGTTCCTTGGGGCAAGACCCAGGTTCTCAAAGACGTTTTACGACAATAACTTGCATATTAGGCTTTAAAATGAGCACTTTTGAATTTGAACGTTCAAGTTCCATAGACGTCAATGGGGTTCTAAATGTAAATGTTTGTGTGAACGTTCGGTCCGTTCGAAGGTTCTGGTGCGAACTGAACGGGGTTGGGGGGGGGGTGTTCGGCTCATCCCTAGTTGGGATATATACTGGAAGGAGATGCTAATGTCATCACCTCCAGTCACCTGTCTGTTGTCTTCTATAATGTCTAGTGTGACTGCTCTGCATCTCATTGTTGCTTGTGCTAATTGACCCTGCAATTGTGTGAAGGTGTAATTATGATAATGTGTATTGTAGTTAGGGAGCTAGGAGGAAGCAAGACTAGGACCTGAAAGATCATGTCACCTATGTTGTCTAAGGGATTAGTTAATGAGCTCATGTTAATTAGGTTCCTGGTCACAGGTGTATTGTTGGAGTAATATGAGCAGGTTGTAGGAACCTCCTCTTTTTCTGTATATAAGACTGTATTCCTCAATAAAGATTGATATTCCTGCTTGACCCACAACACGGAACTTTGTCTCGTATTTGGGGGAGAATCATTCGTATGGGTTTCTTGTTTGGCTAATTGGAGTGTCTGGTAGCTGCCTTGTGTTCGGGAATTTGGAATGTCCTAAACGACTTTAACTGCTTTCATACACGGGGTGTCGTTACACATACAAATAAAGAGGCTCCTCTAAATTTGTTGATAACATCAAGTATATACAGTCTAGATTAGAAAGAAAAATACTCTTTTAGTAGATCAGTCCCATAGTATGTTCTACATTGACTGGTGGCAGACTTTATAATTGAGATTTATTTTACTAGCTAACTACAGCAGGTGTTTCCTTTCTCCTTTCACAAAGATAAAACAGGTACAGCTCTAATTTTCTCTCTCATTAAGCATAGTTCTTAAGATGTTAAAGACATCTTCAAATAAACGAGTATAATTGACATATAAATGGACCAGTATTTATATTGCCAGTTAATGAATAGATCATGTTTCTAATTTATAATTTTTGCTACGTCCTCAATCCATTAGCTGCAATTATACATTGATAACTGTCACCTAATTTCCCTCACTGGAATTTCTTTCATCTAGTACTTGAAAAAAAGTAGGGCATGTGCTTTTTTAGGACATTATTTTGCCTGGTAGCAATAAACAACCCATATGAAAACATACAGTATATAATCGCCATTTATACAACATAGGCTGTTACATTTTTTGTACATAACAAATGCATTTATCAAACATTTCCTCCTTGTATTTTCAGAGAAATAACCTTGATATAGACATAACACGACCTACAAAGAATGGGACTATCTGCTTTTAATGGTATCCTATCCACTAACAGGCAACATGAGAGTCAGTGTGCATAATATTGACAAGATGAAATATATGGAGAATCTGATTTCAGCTCTTGTGATTCCTTCCTGGCTTTAAAGGAACCTTGTACTGAGAAAATATGTAGACTGCCATTGGTGACCCTTTCTTTTGAAAATGCGAATTGCCTGGCTGGTGTCATATTTTGTCACGTATTTGGGGTTGTATTTAAAGGGGTTGTAAAGGTTCAATTTTGTTTTCCTAAATAGCTTCCTTTACCTTAGTGCAGTCCTCCTTCACTTACCTCATTCTTCCATTTTGCTTTTAAATGTCCTTATTTCTCCTGAGAAATCCTCACTTCCTGTTCTTCTGTCTGTAACTCCACACAGTAATGCAAGGCTTTCTCCCTGGTGTGGAGTGTCATGCTCGCCCCCTCCCTTGGACTGCAAGAGAGTCAGGACGCTCTCTACATTGCAGATAGAGAATTGAGCTGTGTGTTAGTAGGCGTCCTGACTCTCCTGTAGTCCAAGGGAGGGGGCGAGAACGACACTCCACACCAGGGCGGTAGCCTTGCATTACTGTGTGGAGTTACAGACAGGAAAACAGGAAGTGAGGATTTCTTAGAAGAAATAAGGACATTTAAAAGCAAAATCGAAGTATGAGGTAAGTGAAGGAGGACTGCCCTAAGGTAAAGGAAGCTTTTTAGGGGAAAAAAAAAGGAACCGACAGTGAGCATGTGCAGGGCTCTGTGGATGGCTGCCTGAGCCAGGAGCTCTGCTCCACCTGTGAACAGCGGCGCCCATATCTCATAGCCCAGTGAACGGTTTGTCACCAAATTTGCTGTGGGGGTACCTGAGAGGCTGGGGAACAACACCATCATCATTTTTATAATTTTTTGCGGGGCTTATTTAGCGCCAATTAAGCCCGTAATTTGAAAATCCAAAATGGCTGCCACAGCCTGCATTACAGTCCCCAATGCAGTTTCCCTCACAGAGCACAAGCATGTCAATGACTCATCAGAGCAAAATCTTACCTCAGACACCCAGACTAGTATCCCACAAGTACTTCTCCCCTCACAAATCCCCACTTTATCCCATGTTACTATGGATGTATCTGGCTCTAACCACCCCAATAGAGGGAATATCTCTACTGCTCCAAACAGTGCATTTATGTCAGATATTCACCTCAGAGAACATTCTCTCCAAATAGAAGACCTTTTCCAAAGGTTCTCTGAATTACTGGATAAGGGACTGGCTCAAACAGCCACTAAAATCTCCGGGACCTACAAGAGGCACTAGGCAAGGATGTCCACTTTCTCCTCTCATTTCGCCGTGGCCATTGAAACTCTAGCTATAGCCATCCGACAAAATACAAATATTAAAGGGGTAACATGTGGTTCTCAAATGCATAAATGTGGGCTCTTTGCGGATGACATACTTCTTTTTGTGACCTCTCCACTAATCTCCCTTCTCAATATCTGCCTAGTCCTAAATAATTTTTATAAAATTTCAGACCTTAAGGTCAATTATGTGAAATCTCGGGCCCTTAATGTTTCACTTACTCCCCAAGAAGTTTCGTTATTAAAACAATCATTCAATTTTGAGTGGAATGACACCTCAATTAAATATCTAGGTGTTACATTGATGGCCTGAGTAGAAACTTTATATTTACATAATTTTCCTCCACTATTTAAGAAGTTAGAAAATGATCTTTCAACTTGGTCCAAACATGAATTGTCATGGTTAGGCAGGATCAATTCGAATTAAAATGATATTACTCCCTAGAATCCTATATTATTTCAGGTTTCTCCCTATCCCTGTCTGTAAATTCCAGTTGAAAAAACATCAGGGTAAAATAGTCAAATTCACATGAAACACCTCTGGTTATAGAATACCCCAAAACACCCTTTTCGTCATAGAAAAAAGGGGGGTCTAGGTCTTCCTGATCTCTATAAATATTTTCTATCAGCAAGACTAGCACAGATCTCGACGATCTATTCTAAATCTGAACAACCGGAATTGGCTTAATATTTAAAAACAAGCAGCTACACAATGCTCGATTGAATACCTTTTTTGGTGTTCCCCTAAAAAGAGACCTTCAATTCTAGTCCCATCTCTATCCCAATCACTTGCGCTCTGGGATGAAATTAGAAAATATCCTTCTCTTGTCTCAACCGTTCGACCACTTGCAAGTCTGTTTGGGAACCCGGACTTTCCCCATGGGCTAGATCTGGAGGCTTTTAAATGGTGGACGGATAAAGAACTTTATTGTATTGGACAGTTTTTTTACGCTGGTAAACCCATGTCATTAAACCATTGCAAAAAAAACATTAAAACTTCCGGAATCCGAGGAATGTAGTTTTTATCAAATTTACAAATTTCTACAAATGATCTAGAAGGAAAAACCTCTACCCCCACAATTTACAAACTACGAGATGTGGTGTGAAAAAGCTGAGGGACAGAGGGGGGGTATTTCGGTTGCATATTCGTGCCTCACTCACCCTACAAGGAAAGCTTCTTATATGGAGGCATGGGAAAATGATCTCCAAATTTGTTGGGACTTAGACACCTGGCATAGATCATTTACAAAATCCTTTAAGTGGATTCTAAACGTATCAGTGATGGAGGCCAACATTAAAGTAATAACCAGGTGGTATTTAACGCCATCTAAGCTGGTTTCTATTTTGCCTAGAGTAGATCCAAATTGTTTTAGGGGATGTCAACTCTTGGGAACTATGACTTATATCTGGTGGGAGTGTCCTAGAATTAGATCATTTTGGGACAACATTTTTTAAAGGTAACAGGTTGCTAGGTCTCGAGATCTCTACCAATAGCTCTCTTGAATGCGCATATATCTCAAATTCCAAAACATTGTCAAAAATTAATTCACTTTATTCTTACAGAAGCTAAGCTTACAATTGCCAAAAATTGGAAGAAACCTAAGCCCTCTTTCTCTGAAGCAAAAAAAATAAAATCTCTTGGATAATGACTGAAGAAAAATTAGCTAGCATTTTGAATGATACTGTTTTGAAAGTTGAAACGATCTGGGAACCTTGGGCCAGATATATAGGTATTTATCTTACTCAGGATGCCTCTTCGATTCCCGCAAACACTGTAAATTAGGTATATAGCTTGTCTTATCCCCTTTCTCCCTCTATTCTTTGTCCCTTTTTTTTCCTTTCTTTTCTCTGACTTTTTCCTGCTTTCTTTTTATTTTTCTCCCCTTTTTTAGGGGAGCCTAGTGATGTTTTGTAAGGGGATTTATCTATCAACATAGGCTTTGGTTCAGATCAGAGTGTAATTCAGTATGTCGAAAGGATTTTGCTTCTGGTGCAGTTTGAACCCGATAGGGTCATCAGGAGATTATAAGTATCCTTATTTCTATTGAATTAGCTTATATAAGGAGTCCTTTCTCTCTCTTACATCAATATATATATATATATATATATATATATATATATATATATATATATATATATTATTTTTTCTTCTAATTGTTTAACTGGTAATACTCACATATTTTATTACAATGTATGATCTTTTTTAATTTTTAGTTTTATTTTTTTCTCTCCTTCTCGAAACTGAAGGGGGAGATTTTCTATCCCCCTCTCTCTGTATGTATTTTTTAGTTCCTGCTGACATTTACTAGGTTATGTCCATATTGATATGTATTGTGATTTATTGTCATTTTTTTTATATCTGAAAATAAAATAATTTGAAAGAAAAGATTTTACCTTTACAACCCCTTTAATATGTGCAAAGAGAGATCACACAAATACTTATAAGTATAACATTTATAAAAAAAATTGACAGATACAGATAAAAAAAAAAATATGACAAAAATCCTTAACTAAAGATGCTGTTTCTGCCACGGGTTCCTCTCAAGATGGCGTGGAGCAGGTGACCACAGACGCATGCATGATTGCAAGCGCTGATTTGAGACTTGTATTACAAGCTGTGTGTGTTATATAGAGAAATGAACAGCCCATCCCCTTCTGGAGCAAAATGAGAAAGTGGGCTTGGCCACATCTTGGTCAGTTAACAATACCATTCCTTTGGTGTGAGTCAACTAAGGTAAAACAATACTTACACTATAGTGCTAAAAGTATTGGGACTCCTGCCTTTACATGCACATGAACTTTATTGGCATCCCAGTTTTAGTCTGTAAGGTTCAATACTGAGTTGGCCCACCCTTTGCAGCTATAACAGCTTCAACTCTTCTGGGAAGGTTTAGGACTGTGTCTATGGTAATGGTTGACAATTCTTCCAGAAGCGCATTTGTGAGGTCAGGCACTGATTGTTGGACAAGAAGGCCTGGTTCCACAGTCTCTTCTCTAATTTATTCCAAAGGTGTTCTATCGGGTTGAGGTCAGGGCTCTGTGCAGACTAGTCACTTTCCTCCACCCCAAACTCGTTAATCCACACTATATTGCCAAAAGTATTGGGTCACCCCTCCAAATCATTTGGTGGATGGGGGGGGGGGGGTTATGATGTGTTTTTTTTTCAGGGGTTAGGCTTGGCCCCTTATTTCCAGTGAAGGGAAATCTTAAGTGTAGTGATATAATAGGTGTATAGTGTATAGTCCGGTAGTCCGGTTAGATAATTGATGTTTAGATGTTAGTATGATGACTATAAATTTGTTGTTCCGTAGCAATACACATGCTCCCCAGAGAACGCAATTTTAATTAACTTCCAATAACGAACAAAGTCCAAATTCCACAGATGATACAAAATCCAACAGGGTAATTCAAAGTCTTATCTTAGACATGTGCCATATTTCTCAGTAACAAGACTGAACTCCCAGATTATATTTCCTATTCACTGAATAGCTGAGCAATTTGATTGGCCATCTTTGATCTACATCCTGTCTTTCACAGTGACAGGTAATGACCCCAGCCTGAGTCACTGATTAGTATGCATCCTTGCATACTAATAAGCTCTCTTTTAATAAGTAATTAGATTACATGTGGCCTGAGTAATGGTTTGATGTGTAAAATCGACTCCATCCTGTCTCTTTGCCTATTTGACAATGGACAAGTGTCTTTTGAACATGTAATTACAGGTTTGATGTGCAAAATAGACTTCGTCCTGTCTCTTTGCCCATTTGACAATGGACAAGTGTCTTTTGATGTGTAACATGTAAATACAGGTTTGAAATCTGGCCTGGTCAATTTTGGACTTAAATAATATATACACATATATATATATATATATATTATATATATATAACACCCAACATATTACTACATATACTACAACATTAAGGTGTCAGCATACCAAGACATTTTGGACAATTTAATCCTCCCAACATTGTGGGAACAGTTCAGGGATGGCCCCTTCCTGTTCCAATATGTCCATAAAGACCTGGATGAGCGAGTTTGGGGTGGAGAAACTTGACGGCCCTGCACAGAGTCCTGATCTCAACCTGATAGAATACCTTTGGGATGAAGTGGAGACTGCGAGCCAGGCCTTCATATCCAAAATTAGTGCCTGCCCTCTCAAATGTGCTTCTGGAAGAATGGTCAAACATTTCCATAGACCAGTGGCTCTCAACTCCAATCCTCAGGACCCACCAACAGGCCAGATTTTAAGTATTACCTTGGGGAGATGCAGACTAGAATACTACAATCACTGAGCAGCAAATGATATAAACTGTGATGTATTTGAGTTATCTGGCAAACCTGGCCTGTTAGTTGGTCCTGAGGACAGGAGTTTAGAACCACTGCCATAGACACACTCCTAAACATTGTGGAAAGCCTTCCCCGAAGGGTTGAAGCTTTTATAGCTGCAAAGGTTGGGCCAACTCAATATTGAACCCTACGGACTAAAACCGCGTACACATGACCATTTTTCATGTCATGGAAAAAACAATGTTTTTCTCGACGTGATTTCTCTCAAGCCTGCCTTGCATACACACGATCGTGATAAAAAATACTCGAGCAAATGACGTACAACATGTATGACGGCACTATAAAGGGGAAGTTCCATTCAAATTTCTCCACCCTTTGGGCTGATTATGCTAATTTCCCATCTCATAACTTGCATCTGAGGATGCACATTTTTTTTCCCCGTCATTAAAACTTACACACAACCGTTTTTCACGACAAAAAAAACGACGTATGTGAAAAACTATATGAAAAAATAGAGCATATTCTAAATTTTTAATGGCCGTTTTCCTGGTCGGGAAAAATTCTTTGGAGCCTACACACGATCGTTTTTAATGTACCATTAAAAAAAATGACATTTTTCTCGTCATGAAAAATGGTCGTGTGTACGTGGCATAAGAATGGGATGCCATTAAAGTTCATTTGCTTGTAAAGGCCATTCTCTCAATACTTTTGGTAGTATAGTGTATGTCCTTATATGGCTTGTATGGCCCCTTAACCAGGGCTTAGAATTCATTATTAGATATTTGTGAGACCACTAGACAACTTTAACTAAGGAAATATGTCATATGTAATTTCCCTAGCATGTCATAGCTGGTAATATGTGCATTACCATGGCTAGCACAGATTTGAAGGCACCATCCTTAGTGGATAGAAGGGTTTAGCTCAACTCGCAGGTATTGCCCCTTTCCCAGCCTGTGACCAAAAAGTGAAAGGGAAATCAGCATACTGAGAGCATACTGAGCTTCTCTGTCACTATGATATCTCTTCCTATCAACATGTTTATTGTTAGCACAGCTGATTGGCTCCATGTGCTGCATCTCTATTATTCAATCTGAGCTCTGCTGTATAGGTCAGTGGCGGCTGGTGCTCAAAATTTTTGGGGGGGCGCAAACGAAAAAAAAAAAATGCAGCCTCACTGTGCCCATCACATGCAGCCACTGTGCCATCAAACGCAGCCACTGTGCCATGCCACCAAATGCAGCCACTATGCCATCAATTGTCACCACTGTGCCATGCCATCAAACACAGCAACTGTGCCATCAATTGTCACCACTGTGCCATGCCATCAAATTCAGTCACTGTGCCATCAATTGTTACCACTGTGCCATGCCATCAAACACAGCAACTGTGCCATCAATTGTCACCACTGTGCCATGCCATCAAATGCAGTCCCTGTGCCATCAATTGTCACCACTGTGCCATGCCATCAAACAGCAACTGTGCCATCAATTGTCACCACTGTGCCATGCCATCAAACGCAGCCACTGTGCCATCAATTGTCACCACTGTGCCATGCAACACAGCAACTGTGCCATCAATTGTCACCACTGTGCCATGCCACCAAATGCAGCCACTGTGCCATCAATTGTCACCACTGTGCCATGCCATCAAATGCAGTCACTGTGCCATCAATTGTCACCACTGTGCCATGCAACACAGCAACTGTGCCATCAATTGTCACCACTGCGCCTTGCTATCAAATGCAGTCACTGTGCCATCAATTGTCACCATTGTGCCATGCAACACAGCAACTGTGCCATCAAATGTCACCACTGTGCCTTGCCATCAAATGCAGCCACTGTGCCATCAATTGTCACCACCGTGCCATGCCATCAATTGTCACCACTGTGCCATGCCATCAAACGCAGCCACTGTGCCATCAATTGTCACCACTGTACCATGCCATCAAACGCAGTCACTGTGCCATGCCATCAAACGCAGCCACTGTTCCATCAATTATCACCACTGTGCCATGCCATCAAACGCAGCCACTGTGCCCCTCAATTACGTGTGTTGTGACACCGGCGCAACTAAATGTGTAATATAAATATATATTAATCTGCTGCAGTTATTGTAAACACCTGTGACAAGTGAAAAAATGAAAATGTGGATTGTGTATATGGGACATATACTCCTGCGCTGATTATCTAAAAACCATATAGCATATATATAAACAGATATCCATGAACACCAGTGTTAATTTAAATCATATAAATATTGTACAAAGTTCAAATCCTGTTGGTGCGTGCTATTGCACCTAAAAACAGTCCTTAATCCTTTAATTTTCTTGTTCCAAGTGAAAAACGTGCTCTATCCTGTAGAATCAAGTATGTTCTCTGTGAATTAGCACCCTTAATTAGTGTCACCACCACCTCTAGTAAAGATTGCGCTCACCAGATCACATAAGGGAAACAGCATATAATATCCTTTAAGCAGCGGTTCCGCACGATCCTTGTGTATCAGACCCGAATGGCTCTCCATCTCTTGAGGCTCCCCCAAAAAGAAAAAAGCCGCTTATGGTGTAATATAGTTTAAGACCAATGTTTTATTTAAGAAAGTAAAAAATCTCACTCACATTATGCAATGCCCAGCCGGCATTAGCTAGTCCAGCGTTACTGTTTGCGCAACGTGCGGCGTGCGTTCCAAGCCTCGTTATGGATGCGGTTCAACGGGCGGAAATTGCAGTATTGACAATGGAGGAGACTAGTGATAGATTCGTTGTGTAAAGGGATACTGCCCATATGCCTCTACATGTTTCGCATGCACGCATGCGTCATCAGGAAGCTATGGGCACGCCTCCCTTAGGTGTTATTTATGTACAATTCAATTAACTGTGACCGGTATTTGTGTCGAAAAACCGGAAGTGCTCAAAACCCCATCTTTGATGCTGGTATACTCGTTTCCCTTGCCAGACAGTAACCCTGGACGAGCTTTACAATTAATTACCCTATCCTTTCTCCAAGATGATATTTAAAACATTGTAGCAACATTTATATTATGTAGTTGCTTAACATAATTTAACTTTATTCGCGCTGGCATTTATTTAAATGTATTATTTATTTAAAATTAGAAGGTTAAAAAGTTTAAAAACTTAGATTTAATATAGTATGACTGGTAAAGGAAAAGTTTTGTATGGACATATATATAAAAACATGAAACAAAATTAGAAAAAAAATTTAAAGATAAAAATAAAAATAAAAATAAAATTAAAAATACAATTAAAAATGAATATAAAATTAAATTTAAAATGAAATAAAGGTAAAAATTAAGAAAAAATAATAAGAAAAAATAAAATAAAATAAAAATAAAAATAAAAATGAAAGTAAAAATGGAATGATTAGTTTTAAAAATTCTCCAGAAAACAGTTGATGTCCAACTCTATATTCATTCCTTTTGGTTTAAAAGTATCTAATTTAAATATCCAAAAGGTTTCATTTTTCGAAATTTCCCTTCTTAGATTAGTATTCCTCCAACTTTTTTCAACCTTATCTCTGGCATAAATTTTCAGTTTCGTTGGGTCTCTATTGTGCGTTTTCCTGAAATGCATGGAGACGCTATGGTATTTAAAACCCTTTTTAATGTTCCTAATGTGTTCCCCCAATCTTATTGATAATTTCCTTGTGGTCCTGCCCACGTATTGCAGTCCACATTCGCATTCTCGGACGTAGGTGACGTGGGTACCACTACATGTTATTAATAAACTAATAACATGTAGTAGTACCCACGTCACCTACGTCCTAGAATGCGAAATTATCAATAAGATTGGGGGAACACATTAGGAACATTAAAAAGGGTTTTAAATACCATAGCGTCTCCATGCATTTCAGGAAAACGCACAATAGAGACCCAACGAAACTGAAAATTTATGCCATAGATAAGGTTGAAAAAAGTTGGAGGAATACTAATCTAAGAAGGGAAATTTCAAAAAATGAAACCTATTGGATATTTAAATTAGATACTTTTAAACCAAAATGAATGAATATAGAGTTGGACATCAACTGTTTTCTGGAGAATTATTAAAACTAATCATTCCATTTTTACTTTCATTTTTATTTTTATTTTATTTTTTCTTATTATTTTTTCTTAATATTTTTCTTAATATGTTTTCTTAATTTTTACCTTTATTTCATTTTAAATTTAATTTTATATTCATTTTTAATTTTATTTTTAATTTTAATTTTATTTTTATTTTTATTTTTATCTTTACTTTTGTTCAATTTTTTTCTAATTTTGTTTCATGTTTTTATATATATGTCCATACAAAACTTTTCCTTTACCAGTCATACTATATTAAATCTAAGTTTTTAAACTTTTTAACCTTCTAATTTTAAATAAATAATACATTTAAATAAATGTCAGCGCAAATAAAGTTACATTATGTTAAGCAACTACATAATATAAATGTTGCTACAATGTTTTAAATATCATCTTGGAGAAAGGATAGGGTAATTAATTGTAAAGCTCGTCCAGGGTTACTGTCTGGCAAGGGAAACGAGTATACCAGCATCAAAGATGGGGTTTTGAGCACTTCCGGTTTTTCGACACAAATACCGGTCACAGTTAATTGAATTGTACATAAATAACACCTAAGGGAGGCATGCCCATAGCTTCCTGATGACGCATGCGTGCATGCGAAACATGTAGAGGCATATGGGCAGTATCCCTTTACACAACGAATCTATCACTAGTCTCCTCCATTGTCAATACTGCAATTTCCGCCCGTTGAACCGCATCCATAACGAGGCTTGGAACGCACGCCGCACGTTGCGCAAACAGTAACGCTGGACTAGCTAATGCCGGCTGGGCATTGCAAAATGTGAGTGAGATTTTTTACTTTCTTAAATAAAACATTGGTCTTAAACTATATTATACCATAAGAGGCTTTTTTCTTTTTGGGGGAGCCTCAAGAGGTGGAGAGCCATTCGGGTCTGATACACAAGATAAAGGATCGTGCAGAACCGCTGCTTAAAGGATATTATATGCTGTTTCCCTTATGTGATCTGGTGAGTGCAATCTTTACTAGAGGTGGTGGTGACACTAATTAAGGGTGCTAATTCACAGAGAACATACTTGATTCTACAGGATAGAGCACGTTTTTCACTTGGAACAAGAAAATTAAAGGATTAAGGACTGTTTTTAGGTGCAATAGCACGCACCAATAGGATTTGAACTTTGTACAATATTTATATGATTTAAATTAACACTGGTGTTCATGGATATCTGTTTATATATATGCTATATGGTTTTTAGATAATCAGCACAGGAGTATATGTGCCCCTCAATTGTTGCCACTGTTCCAATTGTCACCACTGTGCCTTTTAATTGTCACCACTGTGCCCATTGATGCCACTGTGCATTTCACTGTGCCCTTTAATTGTCACCACTGTGCCCCATGATGCCACTGTGCCCATTGTCACCACTGTGGCCCATGATGCCACTGTGCCCATTGTCACCACTGTGCCCCATGATGCCACTGTGCCCATTGTCACCACTGTGCCCCATGATGGCACTGTGTTAATTGTCACCTCTGTGCCCTTTGTCACCACTGTGTCCCATGATACCACTGTGCCCATTGTCGCCCCTTTCCCTGTAAAAAGCACTTACCTAAAGCTTCCATGTCCTCCCTCGATGTCTTCTGCCGCCGTGGTGAAGCTTCAGCCAATCAGGTTCCTGATAACCAGAATCCGGGAACCTGATTGGCTGAAACGGCCGTCAGTCTTATGCAAGGAACACAGGTTGCCTGCGCTCCGAGTATAGACATCCGAGAGCCGGAGGGCGGTACTGGAAAAGCCTATCAGAGCCGCTGGCTTTGATAGGCAGTTCCCCTCAGCCAACCAGCTGCCGCTATTCGGGTAACCGGCGACCCATGTCCGGTTATATGAATAGACCAGGCAGCTGGCAACCAACAATAACATACATTCGTGCATTTATGCACGAATGTGTGTTATTTGCGAGAGGGGATGGCGCTGCAGCGCCCTCTATAGACGGCCGCCAGAACTGCAGTTAAAATGTCAAAATTACATTTTAGCCTAATAAAAGTTCTTAAAGGGCCCGTTTTTTTTTTTTGTGTGACTGCGGGAGGGGGGGCAGCGCTCGTGCATCCCTATGGACGGGCCGCCACTGGTATAGGTGATTGCAAGAGACTGATACCAACTTTAATTCAGGTGCTGACACTGCTTGCATAAAAAGAACATACATTGAGTTATGTATTAGTGCATATAGAGATGTGTTATTTTCTAACTGCCTGGAGTTGAGCTTTAAACATTTTCTGACAATTGTACGGACCAGTTCTTATTTTACTTCAGTTGTTCGGTATTGAACTTGGAGACTATCAGATGTCAATGACTCAATTTGAAGGTATTACAGCAAAAGCTGTGCTTTTCTTTTATCTTTTAATGGGTTGTTAATTTTTTTTTTTTATTGTTGACTGTAGTTGTGCTTTTGGACTGAAAATGCTTTTAATAGGGTACACCAATGATTTTTTTGTTCAGAAGCATCTGAAAGGGCATGTTTACACCAAGTGCGGTTTTTATCAGTACTGTGACATTATAGTGGATACATCAGACACTTTTGACACATTTTAGACCACTGGCATCTATATACAGCGATTAGAGCTATAAAAATGGACTGAATACTCTGTAAATGTCACTGGCAGGGAAGCGGTTAACACTAGGGGATGATCAAGGGGTTAACCTGTTCCCTAGTGTGTGTTCTAACCAGTGTTGCCAACCTACCAGATTGAAATTTACTGGCACGACACCTGAAATTTACTGGCATTACACAAAAGTTACTAAATCACATTTTTAGGTGCAAATTTCAGTATTTAGGCTTCAAACAAGTACGCTAGGCAAATAACAATGTGATTTAAGGTAGATATTAAGGTAAAAAAACATATTCTTGTTATTTTCGATATAATAAGGGCAATTTATTTAGTCACATCACACCCTGCCTCCATCCCCCTCTGCCACTAACACCCCCTGCCTTCACCCCCGTCTGCACTGCCACACTCTCCCCCTGCCTCCAATCTTCCTCTGCCTCCAATCTCCCCCTGCCTCCAATGTCCCCCTGCCTCCAATCTCCCACAGGCCCCCTGCCTCCAATCACCCTCTGCCTTCATCGTCCCCTGCCTCTATCCCCCTCTGCGGTGCCACCAACAACCCCTGTATCCATCCCCACCCTCTGCGGTGCCACCATCCCCCTCTGCGGTGCCACAACACCCTCTGCCACTAACATCCCCTGCCTCCAATCTCCCCCTGCCTCCATCCCCCTCTGTTGTGCCACCGCAGCCACCATCACCCCTTGCCTCCAATCACCCCCTGCCTCCAATCACCCCCTGCCTCCAATCTCCATGCGCAGTTCCAAGCCAAACCGATCTCGGCTATTTTTACTGACACAGTCCCGCAACCTCGGACATTTACGAATGCGGGAAAAAAGTGCCCGTTTTTATGACCTGTCCGTAAAAATAATGACGGTTGGCAACACTGGTTCTAACTGTAGGGGGAGGGGACTAACTATAGGAGATGACAGATCGTGGTTCCCAGCTTGTAGGAACTCATGATCTGCATCTCCTCTCCTCACATGGATGTGTGTGTTTACAGACACACGTCCCTATTCTGCCTCTGGTGCCCACGATTGCTCGTGGCCGGCAATCATCACGACCGCCGATCCCGAGCATCGGCACCCCTGCAGTGCAGCGGGTGTGTGCGCGTGCTTCCGACATCGCGCGTGCCCGCTATCCCAATTAAAGGGACCGACGTACAGCTACAGCGGTTCACAGGATTGTGCCGACCTGTCGACTGGGAATATCATTACACTTTTTTTGTTTAAAGAGGACTGCTATTGGACACTGTTTTTTTTTCTTTTTATGACATTTTCATTTTATTATCTTTTATATATTGTTTATATTTTCTTTGCACATGGAATATTATATATATATATTCAATCATTACATTTTTGTATTGAACAATGAATTAATTAGGTGTTGTTGCGCTACTGTGAGTTTTGCTATATATACACTTTGATATATATAATTAATTTTCACTGGTTTTGATTCCATACTTATTGTCTTGTTATATATGTAAGAGGTTTGCCTGTGATCAGATGTGAATTTGTATGACTTTTATTTTTCATCTCCATTGCTCTTACAACATTTAGCATTTCCTAGATGAATATAGTGACTCAGCTTGATACTACACATCATTATCTGTATCTTCTTGGAAGTCAGGCGTTCAAGAGAAATGCCCTTGAAACTGACATATTTTTCAGATGCCTCCACTTGTATTTAACTAAGCACTCAACATACAGTATATTGGATACACTATGCTAAAAAAAAATGTCCTTGTGAAAATTTAGCTTGTGTAAAATACAGTGAAATTAATTCAAGCTACCATATACATTTATCTCTCCTGGAATTTAAATGTTATTGCCCTAAGGTCTTCAAAGTTGCCTAGTTCACTGGTTTTAATGGACCTTTTTTCTCATTAAAATGTACAATATACATATAAAAAATATATATTTTTATTACACTATGGGCAGGCTTTTTAATGCAGTTTTTCAGACATTATCCTTACATTTTAGAGCATTTGCATCCAAAATTATCTAAATAACAATTTTCTATCTGAACCTTATACGAATATATTTCAGTTTTCTATGAAATATGGTGTATTGGCTCGTCATCAACAGGTTTCCTATTTCTTTTAGTTAATTCCGTGAAAAGTTTTTTCAGTCAGACTTAGTGCTCCTGCCAACAGTCTTTATTGTTAAACACTGCATTTTCCATTCAAATTCAATGTACTGTATGCATTGGAATGTCAAACATAAGAAAAAAAGTTAGTTCAAATGCAACTTACTAAAACACGCTGTTCAAAGCAGGTCAAATGCAACCTTAGAACAGCTATTTGTACTGCTCAAATAAAGACAATTGGATTTTGCTGACATGCATTTGATGTACATTGTAAACTTCCATTGGGCCTTGCTATTCCCACTGTGGCTAGGATCAATACAAAGGCAAAAAGAGGGGTTTTGCTATTCCTTCCGTGTTCTCAAATTAATGTCAATAGTTAAGGTACAACTATGGCATCCATAAAAAAACAAATATGTGCTACATATGTTAGACTCCCTGGAAGTCCCACAACTACATATGGACCTTGCCAGTAAGCCAACCTAATTCAACTTCCATAGGCGTGCGCAAGGGTTGTGCCAGGTGTGCCTGGGCACACCATAATCCTGGGGTTGGTAATCTGTCAATGGTGGGCAGGTGATGGGTAAACCACAATCCTTTCTTGCCGACCCTCAGAACCTGGACAGGGAGGTGGCGGAGGTGGAATTTAGTGGAACCGATCTGTATTTTCCTTCTGCAGCAGCTGAAAGTAGGCTTCTCCTTTTCTCCCTTTTGTCAATATTCGGCTTCCACAGGAGATAAATATAGGGGATCGGTGCTAATATATGCCACCTCTTCTTTCGCTTTTCCTCTTCCTTCTGTTGTCTGGATCCCCCATGTGCTCCCTTGCTCCCTCTTTCCCCCATTGTTTCAGGATGGAGAGTGGGGAAGAGGCCGGTAAATATGCCAAACCTATATGTGTTGGAGCTTTGGGGTGCACACCCTAATGCAATAGGCTGCGCACACCTATGGCAACTTCCCATGAAGATGTGGCAACAATGCTTCACTGCTCCTGAGCTGAGTTGCAACTCTCATGTAGGATGTGCCTGTGTGCACTACTGTGGGATAAAAATATATTCCAGGGGGCGTGACTATCAGCATTGTCACTGCTGATTTAGGAGCCTGTAGCTTGTCAATTAAAGTGATACTAAAGTCTTAAAAATAACAAACATGTTATACTTACCTGATCTGTGCAATGGTTTTGCACAGATCAGACAGATCCTCCTCTTGTCGGGTCCCTCATCGGTGCTCCTGGCTCCTCCCTCCTGTTAAGTGCCTCCACAGCAAGCCGTTTGCTATGGGGGCACCCCCACCAAACTGCAGCTTCCTTTGTCCATTTAGACATGGAGCCACAACTCGGCCCACCCCTCTCTCTCTTTATTGGCTCACTGACGTTGATTGACAGCAGCGGGAGTCAATGGTGCTTCGCTGCTGTCTCAACCAATGAGGAGGGAAAGTCCCAGGCACCCGAGTCTATCATGCAACATCGCTGAATTCGAGATGGGGCTCGGGTAAATATTGGGGGGTTTGTTGCATTAAGATAAAAAAACTTTCTGCCTTTACAACCACTGGGCCACACTTAGTCAAGCCCAATTCCTTCTGGATTAACAGCACTACCTTTGTTGCTATGGGGGTGGAGAATTCCACTGAGATTCTCTGATACTGCCATGACTTTGCTATTGGTCATGAAAGCCAGATGGGCTAACCAATCGACAAGAACATGTCAGTGATTGCTCGCTCACGTCCTTTGTGATTGCAACTGGTGGACTCAGGTCACGGGGAGTGAACTTCCGCTGCTCTTACTACATATAAAGGATAAAAAGAAACAAACAGGTTCATGTGCAAAAAAAGTGTTTTCTGCAGTTCTGCTACAGTTAGTTTTTATTCTTGTTCTGTACAGAGTATTGCTGCTGCCAGGGAAACAGCAAGTATGTCATTTATGCAAACATGTGTTCATGCACTTTATATCTTTTGGAACAATGAAGCAATGCACTGGCATTTTGTAACTGTAAGAACTGAACTAATACAGTACTATGCTGGATAGATTTAGTTGTTAGTTGTTTTAATATTTTCTCACTACCTTATTTCCATATATAATATTTCCATATATTCTCATATTGCACTTATAAAAGATTCTTCTTCTAAATCAAATAGCCACTTGGCCCCTCCATGGCATATTTACCTATTTCTGCATCTGTAAGGCTGCGTACACACGATCTAGGTTCCAGTCCTGTCTGAATCCCATTACCTATAAACTGGCTAAACCCCCTATGCTCCTGTGTAGAAAAGAGTCTATAATGCCTAGTACACACGACCGTTTTTCACAACGAGTTCATGACGAGTTCCCTTGAAGCCGTGATGTTGCAAGAGCGCTCCGAAACTCAGAAATAGAGGACTGAAAGAAAAGAGGCAAGAAATGGGATACTAAATAAACAGGTTTATACGTATTTTAAACAAAAATAACACATTTATTCAATATATGAATACTAAATTGATCGCTTATAGCCTAAAAAAAATGAACCTTTACAACCCCTTTAATAAACAGACCCAAAAGGACTGATTGCAATTTTTAAATCTATCCTTATCCTATAATGTATCGTTTTTATTAATGGTTTCCTAGCAGACTGCTTGTTGCTCTCACCTGTGGGCACTATTGTGGTTTATTTGATGACAATTATAACTAGGAATTGGCTTAAACCACTAAGCATTTATTTAATTAGCTTGACAAGATCGAGGTAAATGTCCCCTTAATTTTTAACCATTTAACAAACAAAAAAACAAAAAAAAACACTGTACATCCTCAGAACCCCAACATCTCAGTTCATACAGAAGATAAAAGCCTTCCCATCTGCTTTAACAGGAAAACACAATTCCTTCTTGATGCCCAAAGGTGCTGGATCATCATTCATTAGTGGTATTTCTTATAAATATTAGTAGTCTTCTACATTTTGTGCATTTAAAAACACATTAAAAGGGTTGTAAAGGTAAATGTTTTTTCACCTTATTGCATTCTATGCATTAAGGTGAAAAAACATCCGACAGTACCGCCCTCCCCGAGCCCCTGTTTTACTTACCTGACTCCTCGAAAGTCCCATTCTCATCCCCGTCATCCTCTTCGGTTCCCAGCCTGGCCGTTGATTTGCTACACTGGATGGATTAAAAGCAGTGCAGCCATTGGCTGGAGCTGCTGTCAATCACATCCAATGACACGGCATGCCGGGGGCGGGGCCGAATGATACAGTCGGCGGCTATGGCTGCCGCTGTATCACAGGAGCGCGCCCACAAGAGCTTTCCACCATGCTCACTCGCTCACATGAAGGTGAAAAGCTCTTGCGGGAGCCAATAAAGCCGCCGAGGGACCCCAGAAGACGTGGATCGGGGCCGTTGTGTGCAAAATGAGCTGCACAGTGGAGGTAAGTATAACATGTTTGTTATTTAAAAAAAAAAAAAATTACTTTAGTTTCCCTTTAACTACTTGAGCCCCGGGCCATAGTCAAAAGACGGCCTCAAGGTGGCTCTGTAAATCCAGGAGGACGTCATATGATGTCCTCAAGTTCTCCGGCCACTAGGGGGCGCGCGCTGGGGCCAGCACGCGAGCGCACCCGGCGTGTCCCCGAGATGCCGATGCGCATGCCTGGCCGTCCGCGATGGCCTCAGGGTACCCGCAATCGGCAATGTCAGAGCAGGGATGTGGAGCTTTGTGTGTAAACACAGAGCTCCACATCCTGTCAGGGAGAGGAGACAGATGCTGTGTCCCTTGTACATAGGGACACAGCATCGGTCACATCCCCCAGTCAGTCCCCCCGCCACAGTTAGAACACACCCAGGATACACATTTAACCCCTTTCATGCCCCCCTAGTGTTAACCCCTTCCCTGCCAGTCACATTTATACAGTAATTAGTGCGTTTTTATAGCACTGTTCGCTGTATTAATGTGAATGGTCCCAAAAATGTGTCAAAAGTGTCCGATATGTCCGCCGCAATATCGCACTCCTGACAAAATTTGCAGATCGCCGTATTACTACTAAAAAAAAAAATAATACAAAAAATGTCAGAATTCTATCCCCTATTTTGTAGTCACTATAACTTTTGCGCAAACCAATCACTATACGCTTATTGCAAAAAAAAATTACCAAAAATATGTAGAGTACATATCGGCCTAAACTGAGAAAAAAATGGGATATTTATTATAGCAAAAAGTAAAAAATATTGTGTTTTTTTTTTCAAAATTGTAGCTCTTTTTTTGTTTATAGCGCAAAAAATAAAAACCGCGGAGGTGATCACAAATACCACCAAAAGAAAGCTCTATTTGTGGGAAAAAAAGGACGTAAATTTTGTACGGGAGGCACATCGCACGACCGCGCAATTTTAAATTAAAGAGTCGCAGTGCTGAAAGCTGAAATTTCGCCTGTGCCCAGGCAGCAAGTGGTTAAAGCCCTTTTACAAAACAATCACCTAATCTTGCTGAACTGACCTTGATGTGAATGCATTCAGTTCAGCTAATCTTTCCTCAAAACTAGTAGCTTTTTAAGCACACAAAATAAACTAACAACATTTTTGGTTCCTGATTTGCTGATCCTGCAGAGATAAACAACAGCCTCTGGGGAGATTGGCCATTATATACTGATCTGTGGGCAGGGCTTTTTTTCAGAGGGAACTTGGTGGAACTCAGTTCCACCACCTTTGGTTTAGACCCTTGGGGGGAAGAGGGGCTGCTCACTTCAATCACTTGTAAACACAGAAGTCTGGTTTCTGTGTTTACAAGTGACAGCTCTGAACTCTGTACTCTGTATGTAATGCAATCCTGATATTTAAGACTCTCCTACTGTTCGTGAAATTTAACTGACCACCCCCACTATTTTATGTGATTTGGAGGGTGTGTGTGGAGTGAGGGGTTTTGGAGGGTCGTGGTTGCGTTCCAGCACCTATTGTTTGAGAGAAAAAGCCCTGCCTGTGGGTATACATGATCTAGTAAAAATAATTTCTTCTGATGGACTAATCTTTAAGGCCGCATACACACGATCAGTCCATCCGATGAGAAAGGTCCGAAGGACCGCTTTCATCGGTTAACAGATGACGCTGACTGATGGTCTGATGTGCCTACACACCATCGGTTAAAAAAACAATCGTGTTACAACGCGGTGATGTATACGTGTTTTAACACAATGACGTGCTGAAAAAATGAAGTCCAATGCTTCCAAGCAGGCGTCGACTTGATTCTGAGCATGCACGGCCTTTTAACCTATGCTTTTGCATACTCTTTTTATTGACCAAAGGATAACTGACCGATGGGGCCCACACACAATCGGTTTGGACCGATGAAACGGTCCTTCAGTCCGTTTTCATCAGGTTTGACCGATCGTGTGTACGCGGCCTTAAAAACTGAAGCTTTTTTTGTATGGTCAATTTAAGCCTTGCCTGTCATTAAAGAGGTGGTTCACCCTAAATATAAGCTCTCCCATGTGATCCAGCATACTGGCGTCAGCGCCAGTATGCTGTTTTGTTTTTTTTAAATCCCCCACTTACTGTATTATGTTACATTTTAATTTCTTACCCCCGTGGTGGACGGCGCCAATATAGCGCGTCACATCTTACGAAAATACCCGATAAGGACTCGGGTAATCTCGGCGAAAATGCGGCGCCTGCGCACAGACCTAGGAGCTGACTGCGCAGGCGCCGTATTTCTCCGAGTCCTACGGCTATGGCGCGTCACGCCCTCCGAAAAACGCCGGAATAGGACTCGGAGAAATACGGCACCTGTGCAGTCAGCTCCTAGGTCTGTGCGCAGGCGCTGCATTTTCGCCGAGATTACCCGAGTCCTTATTGGGTATTTTCGTAAGATGTGACGCTCTATACTAGAGCCGTCCACCGCGGGGGAAAGAAATTAAAATTCAACATAATACAGTAAGTGGGGGATTAAAAAAAAAAAAAAAACAGCATACTGGCGCTGACGCCAGTATGCTGGATCACATGGGAGAGCTTATATTTAGGTTGAACCTCTGCTTTAAATATATAATGGTGAATGATGTAAATATCAAAGAACTAGCTTATAATGTGCATTAAAATGTACAAACATTACAAAAATATTCCCTTAATGCAGAAAAATGCCTTATGCAAGGTGGCCATTTGACATATAGGGGTCATATAGGTTCTTCAAACATAATTTGCTTCATCAGATGAATATGTAAGCATACAGATAAAGTACAGCTTAAGTGCAGTCTGTCTGCCGCTGCCAAGACCAGTTAATTTACAGTGAATATAAGCCAAGAGTGCAGCAGAGGCGTAGGTGGGGAGAGTAGCAAGCAGAGTATTCCTCAGACTGCATTGTGGCACCAACCCAAATTTTCTGGAGACAGAGAACCATGCCAGAACTTCATCATGGACCACTTTACAACTAAAATAACAACAAAGTGTATTTGTCTCCATAACATAAGAAGAGGAACAATCTTTCATGCTTTCCTATACAGTAGCTCTTTTCCGGCCATATGTAGTACACTGTAAAACAGTGAGTAATGGTCAATTGTGACTTTGTAACAAACCTGGTAATTGAAATAAGGCACATGATGTAAAAATGCACAACCTTAACAGATATGTCAGTGAAAATAATGAAAAAATATGCAGTAACCTCTGCAGTACATTCATATTTCCCAGTGTTTTATCCTTTTAAAGAGCCTGCAAGTATATAAAATAAAAAAATCTACCCAGTTGTCTTTTGTTAAACTATTTAAACCCACTCAATCTGTTGTTATCGCTGTAACAACAACATAGACACTATGGGCCAGATTCAGGTAGAGTTAGGCTGGAGTATCAGTGATACTCCAGCCTAACTGTCACTTTAAGCCGGCGTTTCTGTTTTCTGTAACCAGAAAACAAGAAACGCCGGGTTGGAGTTCCGATGCGATCGGCGCAATTGAATTTCGCCATCGCATCGCAACTTTAATTTAAAAATGGCGCCGGGGGCGTTCCCGCTGATTTACGCTGAAAAAATATGTTAATCAGCAGGAATCGGCAATTCACGATCGTATTCGGGCGCGACGCAGTGACTTTCCGACGTTTCCGTAAGCGATACGCGGCGTAAAGATAAAGCAGACCCCTAGTGGAGTATCCTATGTTAAGTATAGCCGTCGTCAAAAATAATAATCGCGTCGCCTGCGTAAAACGTCCATGAATGGGGATTTGACGTCATTGACGTTCACTGACAGAATTTGGAGCATGCGCACTGGGATGCATTGACAGTCGACGCATGCGCAGTACGCGGGATCGTGCTTAGTTTAAATAATACACGCCCCGTACCCGCCCAATTTGAATTCCGCCGGCTCATTTGCGATGCGCTGCCGCAACTTTAGGAGCAAGTGCTTTGTGAATAACAGCACTTGCTCCTAAAATTTCGCCAGAGTAACGTAAATGAGAAACGTTACTCCAGAGCAAAGATGCTCCCATATACCTGAATCTGGCCCTAAGGATCCTTTCACATGAGCTTTCCAATCAGGCGGACCTAATCAAATGATCCATTCACTCCTATGGGGCAGCTCGTGCGTACTAACGATCGTTTTTGACCTATCGGTTAGCCGTCCATCGGTTCAATTTTAAAGCAAGCCATCTGTTTTTGGACCGAAGGATAACGGACCAATGGGGCCTACACACAATCGGTTTGGACCGATGAAAATGAACTTCAGTCCGTTTTCATCGGTTTGAACCGATCGTGTGTACACGGCTTTAGACACCTTGACAGAAGTGTGCAAAGGGTACAGGGCAACTGTGAATTTCTGACACGATCAACAGGTATTTTTTGCAATTTTAAAAGAGACATAACAAAACACTTTCAGTGTTTTATTTAACAGATAAAAAGGTAGCAAAGAAGAGAAGTCCATAGGGTTTACATAGACTATAAGTGGAAACTAAAACCTAGTACACACGATGAGATTATCAGAGGAATGATTGTCCATTTTTTCTTTTACATGCTAGTCTCCATATTGAAAACAAAGAGGTTACTAAAATATGAAAATTATCGTATTTTTTGGAACTGATGTTATTGTATTGTATTTGTATTGTATTTTCGGACAAACACTGTACTGCAATAAAAATCATACGATCTGGTATAGTACGAGAAATACTTTTGTGTACTAACAATCAGATTATCGTACGATCACTTCGAAAGCAGTATTTTTTGTATGATTTTCTGATTGTGTGTATGGGCCCTAAATGTCAAAATAGACACAGAGATTACCAGATCAAACTGTATGCAAATCTTGACTTGAGAAAGAGCCGTATGTGGCTTGAAATGTCTTTCTTTTCCATTTGGCTATTTTGCACTCTTTGCTGCCATTTAATGGATTCCAAAGGTTTTGCTCTTAAAACTAGTTACCGTTTTTTTTGGCAGTTATACTTTATATGACTAACAATTCTTACTTTTTCATAATATAAATTACGTTTTTTTTAAAAAGGTCTTTTTAATAAGTTAATATTGCATACAATAAGTAAAAAAGTGCACTTTGTGAAAATGCACTGCGGATCTCCTTTAAAGCGGAGGTTCACCCTAAATATAAGATCTCCCATGTGATCCAGCATACTGGCGTCAGCGCCAGTATGCTGGTTTTTTTTTTTTTTTATTCCCACACTTACTGTATTATGCAGGAATTTCTTTTTTTCCCCCCGCGGTGGACGGCTCTAGTATTGCTCGTCACATCTTCCTAAAATACCCGATATGGACTCGGGTAATCTCGGCGAAAATGCGGCGCCTGCGCACAGACCTAGGAGCTGACTGCGCAGGCGCCGTATTTCTCCGAGTCCTATTTCGGAGGGCGTGACGCGCCATAGCCGTAGGACTCGGAGAAATACGGCGCCTGCGCAGTCAGCTCCTAGGTCTGTGTGCGCAGGCGCCGCATTTTCGACGAGATTACCCGAGTCCATATCGGGTATTTTAGGAAGATGTGACGCGCTATACTGGCGCCGTCCACCACGGGGGGAAAAAAGAAATTCCTGCATAATACAGTAAGTGTGGGATTAAGAAAAAAAAAAAACAGCATACTGGCGCTGACGCCAGTATGCTGGATCACATGGGAGATCTTATATTTAGGGTGAAATACCGCTTTAAGACATGAATTCGGAGCAAGATTTTATATTGCTCATCCAGCTCACAAACATGTCAGCTTCTACATACATGTTGACCTTCAAGAGTATCTTCAATCTAAATGTCTACCAGAACTAAAAAACAAGACCTTTTGGCAAAAACATCAAGCTCATTATCAGTTAAAGTCCTCTGGGACAGATTAATGACATTATTTACAGAGGTTTTACTTGTTTCCGATCCCGAATTGGATACCATATTGATCTGTCACTATCCCCTTCCTGCTTTTCGCTGCCTGTAGTCTCTTTGGATGTGATCATATGTTTCTGCCTTGGCATTTTTCTAAAACAGCTAGAAAATCGATGAAGTTATATTTACAGCCTGTGCACTATTTTCTTTATACATTATTTAGGTAGTACACATACCGGTATATAATCTGGATCCATATAGTTATGTCCTTTAAAATATATATCAGCCCAAATTAATAAATCAATGTTAGGTGAACGGTGGTTAGGGAGTTTGATATACAACCATTTTGTATATCATACTTTATAGTCACACATTAGTTCATATATTTTCTCCTGTAACTTTTCTTGGTTGATCTCCTCTTTTTGCTGCTACAGCTGTCACCAAATTGTAATTATGTATAAATGAAAAAAAAGGAGAGAAAAGCATGGCTACTTAAATGTAATATTTAATAAAGCATTTTAAAATAAAAAATAAAAATTAATTAAAAACATATCATTAAGTCTCCAGCAGGTGGCAATCTTCCCGCGAGTCAATGGTGAGCAAGCCCCTCTGGGTGGATGTGATGTAATGTGATTGGAAACAGGAAGTTAAAGCGGAGTTCCACCCAAAAATTGAACTTCCGCTTTTCTGGTCCCCCCTCCATTGTCACATTTGGCACCTTTCAGGGGGGAGCAGATACCTGTCTAATACAGGTATTTGCTCCCACTTCCAGTGATAGGTCGTCCACAGAATCTGCGGCGATCTATGCCATGTCTGGCGGCCCCTCCTCCATCCCCCTGCTGTTATCTGGGAGACACACAGGTCCCAGAAAATAGCAGTGACCAGTAAGGATGTGCAGCGTGACTCGCGCATGCACAGTACGGAACCAGGCTGTAAAACAGCAAGGCTTCACTTTCTGATTCCCTTCCTGAAGATGCCGATGCCTTCAGCTGGGAGCCGAGGGACAGATAGGCTTCGGGTGAGGACATGGCGGGTGCCCTGGACAGATAAGTGTCCTAATATTAATTAATTAGTAAAACCAGGGAAGCCAACAGAAGCAGCAGACTGTATGTGTATATCACATGGATAAGAAGCACTGTGGTTGGCAAGGAAGTGTTGCAGGCCAACCAGACGGCCGTGATGTTGTCATGATGTGACATAAAGGAGCGTGTAAGCATGGCCCCCTTTCACATCAAGGCTATTTGGCAAAGAGCAGCAGAATTATCCTGAAAAAAAGGCAAAGTTTCAGGCTGGATTTGGTTGAAATATACAAAGCACACTAAGATTCAAGTAAGAATAGACATTCTTATACATGTTTCTGTAGTCAGGTGCTGGACTACAGAAACATAGAGGAGACATTGCACTCTTTACAGTCAGTTATCTTTCACTATTGTACTGTTAAGAATGTGGAAAGCTATACCTGGGGAAGCCCATAGACTTCTATGCAGAATTGAAGTTCAGGGTAGCAGTCATAGAGTGGGACTCATGGACCTTTACACTACAGTTCCCATAGGCAGGAGCGATATAATTTTTACCGGACTTATCTAAGATCTTCTTGGTGCACTTGGGAATCCATGAGGGCACATCTTCCTGTATGCCCATATATAGTTGGGTAGCCGAAATAGTGGGGACTGGAGCCAGAAGGCAGTGACCCCAGGGAAAGAGCAGGACTGCAGCGATCCCATCAGTACTACATTTGCTGCAGGAAGATTGGAGAATCGTCTCACCACCCTCTTTCACACTCCTGACTATCAGAAACATCTGTGTAACAAGGGGCTCTTTTCTACAGCGGGAACTTTACAGTCGCACCACAAAAACCAGTGAGAGGGTGAACTTCCCATCATTCGCATACCGACTAGCAGGGAAAAACAGGACTCTAAGTACCCAGCGCCCATACTGCATCTACGTATACTGCACCTATACCGCACCTGGACTGCACCTTTGCTGCAACTATACTGCACTTAGACTGCAACTGTACTACACCTATACTGTACCTATACTGCATTGAGAGTTACGAGTGCCTGTAGCTTGTCTAGCAGTCTGTGCACTTAGGTAGCTGGTGCTTCTCCAGAGATGGGACAGTAGGTAGCAGCTGGGCCTTGACAGGCTGACGGACCACTGACTAGTAGCAGGTAGGTATCAGAAGACCCTGGAATGCAAGGCAGCAGACTGGTAGACATCTGGAAGGCAGATGACAGGTTGCCAGTGCTCAGCAGGCTAGCAAGAACCAGGTAAGTAGAGAACTATTCAGCAGGCACTTAGCTGGCATGATAAAGCAGGATGCAGAGTCACAATGCATTGCACAAATGCAAATACAAAGTGTAGCACAACACTACTGTGCCTCTTAGTGTGTCTTACTATGTGATCATAAATTCACTACAATATTAAATAAAAATGTGATCAATAAAAATACTTATAAAGTATTGCCACAAATGATATAAAAAAAACATAAAAACAAGTAGTAGTACTAGTATCGTACCCTCTCATATAATTATAAACCCCAAAGAAAACATGTTCATGACACCGCATCAAAGAGTGTAAATCATGCAAAAATATCTGTCAGCAGAATCACTTCAATAGTGCCTTATCCAAACAATGTGAATATGCTGTTTTCCTTAGTCCTTTGCATAAACCAGTTCACAAGTTCCACCACCATTCATAATGTGCTATCATCTGAACATATGGACCTATTGTTGTAAACAATAGGTCAACTGCACCTTTCCTATTTCTAGGGCTCTCCCTTCACCGCTGGCTCCAGTATGCATCACCACCAATATCAATCTCCATTGGCTCCTCCACTCAAAAGAGAAGAACTGGCATAGAGTTTTACCATGCAACACAAATCCCTTTATTTAAAGTAATAAAAATGTACACTCACATGGTAGCAGATGGTCACGGTAGCATCGGGCGTAAGTGGCAGGATGAAAAGTAGTCAGCAATGGTGAAACTGATCAGGTTAAGCAGAAGACAGAGGCGGATTCCAGAAACAAGTTGGGTTTGGTCAGGTGGCATTTAAGGATAGTCAGGGGTAGGGATGGGCTATCTATTAGGGTCGAACATGAATTGTCTGTTCGCCCGTTTGCCAATTTGGGGTGTTCGCGGCAAATTCAAAAAGCTGTGCTTAGAAAAGTAATTTGTAAAGGAAAAAAAGTCAATTAAAACTACTCGCGGCTATAATGAATTGTCGGGTCCTGGCAATACAGATAAAAGTAATTGAAAAAAACAACAACATGGGTTCCCCCTTAGTCCATTACCAGGCCCTTTGGTTGTGGTGTGAATATTAGGGGAACCATAATTAAAAAAAAAAGTGTGGGGGTCCCCTCAAATTCCATATCAGGCCCCTCAGGTCTGGTATGGATATTAAGGGGAACCCTGCACCATTTAAAACAAAAATGGCGTGGGTTCCCCCCAAAAATGTATACCAGACCCTTATCCGAGGAAGAGCGCCCCCCTCCTTAACCGTACCAGGCCACGTGCCCTCAACATGAGGAGGATGTCCCCATGTTTATGAGGATAAGGCCCTCATCCCCACAACCATTGCCCAAAGGGCCTGGTAATGGACTATTTTTTATTCAATGACTTATCTGTATTGCCGGGACCTGACAATTCATTATAGCAGCGATCAATTTTAAATAACTTTTTTTCCTTTAGAAATGTAATTTTGCTGCAGGGACTTTTCTAAGCACAGGAAACATGTGCTACTTTACAGGCATACTATAGACACCCCCCCAGGTATGAAATTTAAAGGAATATTTCACTTTTATTGTTTCACTTTATGCATTATTAAAATCACTGCTCCCAAAAAACTTCTGTTTTAAAAAAAAATTGCATTGATACATGTCCCCTGGGGCGGGACCCAGGTCCCCAAACACTTTTTATGACAATAACTTGCATATTAGCCTTTAAAATTAGCACCTTTGATTTTTCATGTTCATGTCCCATAGACTTTAACTGTTTTTGCGTGTTCGAACAAATTTTTTGCCTGTTCGAATGTTCTGCTGCGAAGCAAACCAGGGGGGTTTTCGACTCATCCCTAGTCAGGGGCAAGAATGTTCAGCAACAATGGATCAAGAACAGGAATGGGTAACAGGTTACATGGAAACATTGTATATCAGACAGCAAAGGGCCAGTGCAGCAGTCCAGTTTAACCACTTGTCATCTGCCCACCGTCAAATGACGGCGGGCAGATGACTCCATTATCCTGACATCACGTCATATGACGTGATGTCCCTTTAAAGCCGCGGGCGGGCACGCGCGCGTCGCCGGCGGCGCGCGCGCGCACCCGCCGCTCTGCGGGGATCCCTTGCGAGTGCCCAGCAGCAACGATCGCCGCCGGGCACACGCGATTGCTCAGTAACTGAGCGGGGACGTGCAGCTCTGTATGTAAACACAGAGCTGCACGTCCCTGTCAGGGAGAGAGGAGATCGATTGTGTCCCTTGTACATAGGGACACAATCGGTCACCTCCTCCAGTCACCCCCCCTCCCCCCACAGTTAGAACACTCATAGGACACACATTTAACCCATTCCCCGCCCCCTAGTGGTTAACCCCTTCACTGCCAGTCACATTTATACAGTAATCAATGCATATTTATAGCATTGTTCACTGTATAAATGTAAATGGTCCCAAAAATGTCAGAAAAGTGTCCGAAATGTCCGCCATAACGTCGCAGTCCCAATAAAAAAATCGCAGATCGCCGCCATTAATAGTAAAAAAAAAAAAAAAAATGCCATAAACTATCCCCTATTTTGTAAACGCTATAAATTTTGCGCAAACCAATCGATAAACGCTTATTGCATTTTTTTTTTACCAAAAATATGTAGAAGAATACATATCGGCCTAAACTGAGGGAAAATTTTTTTATATATTTTTTGGGTTATTTATTATAGCAAAAAGGAAAAAATATTGCATTTTTTTAAAAATTGACGCTCTATTTTTGTTTATAGCGCAAAAAATAAAAACCGCAGAGGTGATCAAATACCACCAAAAGAAAGCTCTATTTGTGGAAAAAAAGGACGCCAATTTTGTTTGGGAGCCACGTCGCACGACCGCGCAATTGTCAGTTAAAGCGACACAGTGCCGGAAGCTTATATTTTGTCTGGGCAGGAAGGGGGTGTAGGTGCACAGTAGGCAAGTGGTTAAATAGACCATCTGGCACCGGTGTAAGTGATGGATGTGTGTGTCCAGTCATGAATGTGTGCATATATGCAAGCCTAAGCATACCCATAAATTTCCATGTCATCGGCTACCCACTGGCCTGGGCCTGCGCCTCTGTGTAACGCCGCCGGTGTTACCTTTTGTTATAACGGGCGCAGCTGCTTCTTCTCCTAGCAGCTGCTCTCCGTCCTCTGTCCTCTGGGTGTCACTTCCTGTGCGCCGTGCGCTCCACGCTGGAACATGGAAGTGCGCCACCCAGCTGCACTCCAGCGCGCCCTATTTAAATCCCCAGCTCTGACAGTATGGCGTTCCGCTATTCTGTCAGGACGCCTACTGCCATCTGGGGTTCTGCACCCTACTGAGCTACCCTGAGGATTACTAAACCGGATGGACCACAATGACCTCCCGAGCCTTCTAGCCTCCAGCATGAGCCAGGACTTTAACAACAGGACACTCATCCTCATCATTGGCTTCTGCTACAACTGCAAGTACCCTGAACCTGTTCACTATCACTCACATGCATATGATCTTTGCCATGTTACCAAGTATTGTAGGAAGTCTTCTCATGCCTGCTCAGTAGTACTCAAACAGCATAGATCTGTGTATACGTACCAAGTATTGATGGAAGCTCTACATGCCTGCTCAGTAATACTCAAATGCCATTGACCTGTGCTTATGTAATGAAGTAATAATGGAAGCCTTCCATTGATCTCTGCAATTGTTGCAAGCCTCGGGAATCTCCTTGTACTTCTGTTACAGCTAAGAACTACGTTATGCATATCAAGTAGGTTGCAAAGCTCCGATTGGTGCTCAGTACTTACGGTATTCCTGTGGAATTGTAATCGTGACCAAGTATTACTGTATCCCTTTCGTATCAGCTCAGTACTCCTTATATGAACTGTGTACTCTCAGACCCACCTAATGCTTTGGTTCTATAGGTCCAGTAATACATGGTCTCATCAATTCCTCACCATTAGTCTTTTAATTTCAACTTTAACCTCATTGACTCCTATGAAGGAATAAGCGCCAATTACCTAAGGCTGTGATGACAGAACCCTAACTCTCTGAATTGGAAGAGAGTGAAACCTGGGTTCAAACCTGAGAAGCCTCCGCAGTTGCGATCCACACATCTAAACCCCAGATTCGCAAACCCTTACACTCTGTATGTGTACTAAAGCACCATAGTAACTATAGGCAAGCCTTACCTGACTGTTACTATCCACACTGTGTGAGAATATACTAACACTTGCCTTTGCTAACTTGAGTATTGCCTGTTTCTTGATAGAGTACCATTACTGGGTATCAGCTAATACCATCATTGGTTTTCTGTGATATTACATGCTTTGTTTATCTAAACTAGTGTGTCACAGGGTCTTAAGTTCTTGAGGAGGTCAAAGCAAGGAACAGAGGACCCATTCTAGTCAGCGGACCATGCAGGGGTAGAGCTACACTTGTATTTAGACAATGTTAACTTATCCTGGAGTTCATCTTTAACCACTTAAGGACCGCCGCATGTACATTTACGTCGGCAGAATGGCACCGACAGGCACATCAACGTATATATACGTTGGTGCCTTGGGGGGGATCCGATCGGACCCCCCCCCGTACATGCGGCGGTCCGCGCGGCTGCAGGAGCGATCCGACAAGTGGGGGCGGCTATCCGTTTTCATCCGCCCCCTCCGGATCGCTCCCAGCCAATGCGCGCGCCCGCCCGCCCTGTCACTTCCTCCTCCTGTGTAAACACAGGAAGGAGGAAGCGACGTGATCTCTCCCTCGGCGTTTGTTTCAAGCGCCGCTGAGGAGAGATCACCACACACCAAGTAAGTCTGCACCAAACACACACAAACACATTTAACCCCCGCGATCGCCCCCCCCCCTCCCCCTGTCACAGTGTCACTGAATGCAGTAATCATACATGTATGATTACTGTATTTAGTGTCAGTGTGACAAACAGTGTGACAGTCAGTCAGTGTTAGTGTCAGGGTAGCCCCCCCCACCCCCCCCAATAAAGTTTTAACCCCTTGATCACTGCCCTAGTTAACCCTTTCACTCCCTATTGCCAGCGTCACTAAGCGATCATTTTTCTGATCGCTGTATTAGTGTCGCTGTTCCCGCTAGGTAGCTAATTTTTTTTTAATGCGATTTTTTTTTTTACTAAAGACATGTGGCTAAATAAATTTTGGCCTAAATGTTTGACTAAAATTTAGTTTATTGGTTTTTTATTATAACAAAAAGTAAAAAATATTGTTTTTTTTTTTAAAAAATGTCGCTCTATTTTTGTATATAGCGCAAAAAATAAAAATCGCAGAGGCGATCAAATACCACCAAAAGAAAGCTCTATTTGTGGGAAAAAAAGGACGCACATTTTGTTTGGGAGCCACGTCGCACGACCGCGCAATTGTCTGTTAAAGCGACGCAGTGCCGAATCGCAAAAACCCCTTGGGTCATTTGCCAGCGTATTGGTCCGGGTCTTAAGTGGTTAAGAAAGGAAAAAAAAAAAGAATCATGTCAATCAATTACAGACCCTCACATCTCATGTAGTTTTGGTCCAGAGGAAGTAAAAATAAACAGCCTTGACAGCTTTTGCTGAGTTTTCCACTCTGGAAGAAAAAAAATGTCCTCATAAAATCCAATGGGAAGTCAGATTACTTCCCCGAATTTAAAATTTGCCCTTTTCGCCTCTAGTAATGGAGAACTGTAAGTATAATTTGTTGCAAGAAAATTATAGATTTGTTTTTATAATCCTGGACATAACTTATTTAGGTTTTAAATAGAGTAGAGAGGGGTTAGAACCTCTGTAAGTTTAATTGGCGTCAGTGACCCAATTGGAGTAATTTCCCCAAATTATCTGATGGATAAAAAACCTATAGAAAAAAACGATCGTCTGTAGGCACGTTCATCGGTTAAACATCCACGCATGCTCAGAATCAAGTGGACGCATGTTTGGAAGCATTGAACTTCATTTGTTTCAGCACATTGTTGTGTTTTACGTCACCGCGTTCTGACACATTCGTTTTTTTAACTGATGGTGTGTAGGCAGCTTCATCGGATAACTGATGGAAAAAAGCATCAGGCCGTTTTCATCAGATGGACCGATCGTGTGTACAGGGTATTAATCTATAATCTATCTCATGGTATCACAGACATGCCAAACAAATCTGAAAGAGGTTCTAACCCCTCACCATCCCTTTGCTAATTCGCTTTACTTACTGTAGAACCCACATTCTAAACTGATGAGAAATATTCTTCCTTTTGTATGCAAGTGATGTCTCTTTGTCCTTTGCACAGTCCTTGGGATTAAAAGCTTGTTTGCCAATTTTTTGTATGCCTTGGATATATTAAAATATGCTAATTAACACTATTAGCAATTTTTTTTTTGATACTTGCCATTAACAAGCTTTGTAGGACAGCCGTCTATGCACTCTTCAACCTTCAGCATTTATGGCATGAGGCTGTGTTGGAATTTGTAAAACAGTCTGAGCACAGGACACATTTGAAAGGAAGCTTCTTGTGGTGTTCTAATCTTCATTTTGGCTATATAAATAATTAAACAAATTATTTTATGAGTTGTACAGACAGCAGCTAACCCAGACTTCAATTATTTAGGTTAAAGCAGACTTCCAGACAAAATAGCAATATAAAACAAATAATAGATTACCAGCTTTTGCTGCAATATTCGCCTTCAGTCCAGAGGTTTTCCCACAGTCTTTTCTTTCACTAGATGTCCTCGTTCTGATGAAGAGCATCCTGCAAACTGCGTTCTTTGAGCCCAGGTTGCCCTGGACCCATCCCAGCCTGTTAATGGACAATCAAAGGATAAACTGCACAGCAATGATTTAATCCCTCTGTCATTCTGCTTTTTGTTCCAATTGGCATGCTTGTTGCCTGCACACAATTTGCTTGTCTCCTTATGCTGCTTCTTCCTCTCAAGCCCTGTACACACGATCGGAATTTCCGATGGAAAAAGTCAGACTGACTTTTTCCATTGGAAATTCTGACCATGTGTATGCCCCATCGGAGTAATTCCATTGGAAATTCCGATGAATTCCATTGGAGTTTACATTGAGAACATGTTCTATTTTACTCCGATGGAATTCCGACAGAATTTCGATGTGAATTTGGTTGGATAAAGGTCCGACCGTGTGTATGGGGCATCACACTCCATCCCTGCTCTACAGATGATGATACAGGATCAAATTCAGGTGCTTAGACTGATTGCATTTTAAAATTACATTTAATAATTAAGTACTATTAATCAGTATTAAAGATTACAGGGTTGTAATATTTTGTGTCTTTCATGTCTGCATAGATTTCAGTTCAGCTTTAATTTAGTTGATGAGATGAACAGATTATACAATACATGAACATTATCATGCTAGAGAAAGAAAAGGTTTCATATATGCCAGAATATTTTCCTGTACCATGGGGTCTGAGCAGCTTTTGTGCCATTGAAGATTCTCATTAGGCTAGCAGTTGTTCAGGAGGAGTCATATCTTATTTCAGATTCTTATCTATTGTGGCTGCCTGAGAATCACATGGAGAAACAGTGCGAAACAGAATGACTAAACAGAAATAGTGATCCGTCTTCTTATACACAATTTCTCCTCTGACCCATTTTAGTTTAGTCATTTAAAGTATTTATTTCAAGACAACCATATATTTGCCTACACATTCATGATATTATATATTAATACCTTTAATGCTTCATCATCTCCTCCTAATGCTTTATCATATTCTGGTTTATTTTAAGCATTTTAACCATAAAGTAGTCTGCACTTAATAATATTATAGCCTAGTTGGGAATACTACACTAATGCCGCATACACACGGTCGTTTTTTGCGATGAAAAAAAATGTTGTTTTTTAAAACGTCATTTAAATTGATCGTGTGTGGGCAAAACTTCGTTTTTTGTCTTAAAAAAAACAACATGCTTGAATTTTTTGTGTCGTTTTTCAAAACGTCGTTTTTTGTTTCACAAAAAGTCACCGTGTGTAGCAAAAACGTCGTTTAAAACGACGTTTTTCAACCCGCGCATGCCCAGAAGCTAGTTATGAAGCGAGCTTCAATGGAAAAGAGTGGTGAACGTAACCTCGCTTTTTGTGAAAAAACGATGGTGTGTATGCAAAATTGTCTTTGAAAAGTGACGTTTAAAAAACGTCGTTTTTTACTTCACAGAAAACGTAGTTTTTTTTCATCACAAAAAATGATCGTGTGCATTAGGTTTATACACCTCTTACAGGTAACTATATGAAAAGATAAGAAGACAAAAAAGAACAGTTACTCGAAAAAACGGTAATTGATGGTCGGTTTTTAGAGGCAAGACGGGAATATAAAAAATATTAAAATGTTATTACAAAATTACAAAGTTAACAAAAAGAAATAAAGATTATAAAACCATATAGGATATATATTGTATATGGACAATATCCTCTGTACATCGTCTACGCGTTTCCTTCATGACACGTGGCCTTCATGACGCTGTTTGTTCATCAAGGTTCTCTAACAAACCTGTGAGGGCTTTAAAGAACAGCTGTACGTATACGGAGATTGAATTACACACAGGTGGACTTTATTTACTAATTTGGTGACTTCTGAAGGCAATTTGTTCCACTAGACTTTAGTTAGGGGTATCAGAGTAAAGGGGGCTAAATACAAATGCACGACACACTTTTCAAATATTTATTTGTAAAAAATTTGGAAAACTATTTATAATTTTTCTTTTCACTTTACAATTATGTGCAACTTTGTGTTGGTCTATCACATAAAATCCCAATAAAATAGTGTCATGAGCAGTCCCAGCCACCAGGTGGCAGTAGCATTCGCGGCAGCGGCGCGGGCACGCGCATTCGCGGCAGCGGCGTTGGCGCGCGCATTCGCGGTAACGGCGCGGGCGCGCGCATTCGCGGTAACCGCGGTAGCGGCGATGGCGTGCGGGCACGTGAGGACGCCATTCTGGCGCCAAACTTGGATTTAAAAGGGACCTGACCCCTGAACCTCTTGCTGTCTGGTCTACAGCGGTCCCTAAGTGTGCCTGTGCCCGTTCCTGTTTATTCCTGTTCCTGACAACCCGGCTTGTTCCTGATTGTCTTCCGCCTGCCCTGACCCCGGCCTGCCTGACGATCCGCCTGCCTGACCCTCTGTACCTTCTGCTGCCCGCCTGTTGCCGACCCGGTCTGAACTTTGACTCTGCTTGTCTACCGCACCAGTACCCGACCTACCAGTCTGCCGCGGACCTTCCTGCTGGGACTTATCGCCGCTGTACTACAGAACACCTCCCCGTTCCTGTGGCTTCTCTGCTTCAAGTGCCTTTCCACCTGCAGCGACCAGCCTACACCTGTTCCTTCACGCAGCACCGGAGCCTCCAGAAGCCCCTCTAGCCCAGCACCTGCGCTGCAACCGGCATTCGTGCGACTCTGCACTCCCGTACCCCCTGTTTGCTCTATCAGGGGTCTCGGGATCAGAGGAGCAAGGGCAGCCACTCCTAGCACGTCGGGCTCGACCACCAGGTACGTGACAAATAGATTTATGTTTTTGATTGTAACATGACAAAATGTGGAACATTTGAAGGGGTATGAATACTTTTTCAAGGCACTGTAGCTGATCTTACTTGAAAATGAATGACCCACATTATTGACCCCCTTTTGTTGCAAGTAGCATAAAATAAATAAAGCTTTTACATAAAAAGATACTTACCTCAGCCCAGGCTTCCAACACTTCCACGAGACGTGATTACATCAACTGTCTCCACAGAAAGCTGGGCACTCTAAATCCTGCAAAAATGCACTCCTGCAGTGGGTTTTACAACTTTTTTGTAAAATATATTTTTTTAAGCTATTTGCACTGGGATGGGGGCTGTCGGTAAAACGTACATATCATTTTTATAGAAAGCCTCCTCCAGTTTCAAGCATGTTGGAAAGAATAGCCAAGTCGCCTTTAGACAATTTTCTGTAGCCTTCCTCTGCCTTATCAGAGCCGGTAGTTATCTTTATTTTTAGATCCCACTTACTTGCTCTGAGAGACCTGTAACATCACCTTGAGCTTGATATATTTTATCAGGCTCTGGAGTTGTCCTTACCTGACTTAGACTTAGTCATTTTTTAGAACTTACAATAGAAAACACCACTAGATGATCTTGGACGGTGCCCAAGTGTTCTAGTCCATTAAATCCAGAAAATAAGCAATAATTGTGCATTAACATTTGCAGAAATATGTTTTGCTTCATTTTGTTCCCTGTAGAGGTTGTGATAACTTCATTTCATGGAGAAAATCAACAAAACATAGATTTTGACCAGGGGTGCATAAACTCTTTCACCTGCACTTCTAAAACCTCTAAAAACCAATAGATAGTAATAAGGCCTAGATTCACAAAGCGATTACGCCTGTGTAAATGTTGTTAATGGAGTAATTTCGACTACGGGCGTTTTTACGCTAGTGAAATCCTAAATGCGGGCTTCATTTCGATATTACGTTTATACGCCTTCAGATCTAATTGTGGGCCTTCCTGTTGTTTTTCACCGTCATTTTGCAATCATCCACAAAATTTCGTTTCACAACCTTAAAGTCATCTTTTTTTGTTTCAACTAAATGTAAGTTTTATTGAATTTCAACGATTTTCTGTGAAAGACGTAAACAACACAAAGTGGTGATTTCAATGCACGGCGGGAAATAACAGGAGCATTTCGTGAATAGGCCCCCTAAGTATTTCGAAAAAAAAATACGATAGCGTAGTGGTTAGAGTAAATTACCGTTTTTTACGCAGCGGAATTTTTTTTAATCTGCCCCAAAAAAATAAATGTCCTAAATGTTTATATTGAAAAGTGTGTCTGTGAAAGACGTGGCAATACTTTGTAGAACAACCTTTCTCTGTAATTACAGCTGCAAATCTTTTTGGTTATGGCTCCAACAGCTTTGTACATTTAAAGAGTGAATTTTTTGCATGTTCTTCTTTGCAAAATAGCTTAAAGGAGTTGTAAAGGAATTTTTTTTTTTTGCTGAAATGACTCTTTACAAGGTATAGAGACATAATAGTTAACTGATTCCTTTTAAAAATGATTAAAAATAGATACAAATAAATCATATAATGTACCTGCATTTTCAGTTTAGTTTTTGCATGCTTTTTCATGCTTCTGTGATGTACAGAGACACAGAGCCAATAGAGGGCAGTGATGGTTTGTAGAACGAAAGTGATTGGTTTTGAGGGGTTTTAGACACACAGTAATCACACCTCCTTGATTAGTGACCACAGAGAGAAGCTCCCTTGACTTTTTTCATCAGGAAACAGACAACCAGGAAGTGCCCAGAACAGAGAAGGATTACAGCAACATCATAGCAAAAACTAACTGTGTACGGCCCATCGGACCATTGTCCATCGGACCAAAGTTTTAAAACTTGCTTTAAAATCTATCCGTCGGACACTTGTCCGTCGGACCAAAACGATGTTTAGTACACAAAAGCATCGGACCAAAAACCCGCACATGCTCAGGATCAAGTCGACGCATGCTTGGAAGCATTGAACTTCGTTTTGTTCAGCACGTCGTTGTGTTCTACGTCACCGCGTTCTGGCCCGATGGGATTTTGGACTGATGGTGTGTACGCACATCAGACCATCAGACCACTTCAGCGCGGTCCGATGAAAACGCTCCGTCGGACCAGTCTCATCGGACCGGTCTGATCATGTGTACGTGGCCTAAGGCCTCGTACACACTACCGAGGAACTCGTCGGGCGAAACACATCGTTTTCCTCGTCGAGTTCCTTGTTAGGCTTGTCGAGGAACTCGATAAGCTTGCTTTGCATACACACGTTAACCTCCCTGGCGGTATGATTCTGTCTGGAATTACGTACCAAAAGTGGTACAATTATTTTGCATGGAAATTCTGTGTTTTATACTGTAGGCCTGCAATTTTTAGGAATAACTCACTTAAATTTGTCCAAACAATAGTCTAGTAAACATCTCTGGTATGATAAAGTTTGAAACACAAAATCATAAAATTATAATATAATAAATAACTATAAATAATTATAACAAATAATAATGTAATTATAATAAAAATTATTCACTAATGTAATCAAACCAAAAACACTGAAATTTGCTCAGTTGCAGAATTGTCGCTGTCATTAATTTTATTTTTTTATGACGAATTTCCCCACAAATCGCTATCGCTCAATTCTGCAAGTGATTATCATTTATTATCGCTGTTTTCTAGCTGCTCTAAAATCACTTTTGACATAAAGGGACACTTTTGGTTGCTATGGACAATCTACAGTTTGCAGGCACAAAAAAAATGTTTTTATTATGTAAAAGAACATGCAGGGCACTGGGCAGACCACTAGGGACAAGGGGGGTGTGTACTTTTTACATACAGTACTGTAATCTATAAGATTACAGTATTCTGTATGTAATGTGTTTGTTTACTTTTTTGAATTTGCCGCCGGTCTCCGCCCCCGTGCGCCGTTACGTCACAGGGAACGGAGATCGGCGGCGCGCGGGCACTGTGTGAGTCGATTGGAGGACGCCACTCGCTCACACAGCGGGGATGCATCGCTGGATCCAAGGGGCAAGGTAAGTACAGTAACCCTGCCTGGATACAAGGTAAGCCAGCGCGCTGCAGGCTCTGCATATTCACCCCGAGCGTGACTCGGGGATATCGATTTTTACATAAAAAATCCACCCCGAGTCACGCTCGGGGATACCGCCAGGGGGGTTAAAGGCCAAATCTCCTCGTTCTCAAACGCGGTAACTTCAACACATACAACGGCAGGGGCTGCTTTGGCTAATCTCATGTTACTGCGTGTTAGGAAAAAGTTTGGTGAGAGACATTTGCACTTTTCAGTCTGTTACAGCGTGACAAATGTGCTATTTCCATTACAAATACTACTTTTACCAAAGGTGTGCCGGTTTCTTAGCATACACATGCTCGAGTTTCTCGTCGGAAAACAGCCCGACGAGAAACTTGACGAGCCAAATTCAACCCCCGTCGAGAAAAAAGAGAACATGATCTCTTTTTGGCTCGTCGAGTTCCTCGACAGTTTCCTCGATGAAAAACATACACACGACCGGTTTCTTTGGCAAAACACGGCTCCCAACAATTTTCTTGCTGGATTCTGCCGAGGAAACCGATCGTGTGTACGCGGCCTCACAGGTTTCCTTCTAAGATTGCCCTATATTTGGCTCCATCCATCTATCCATTAGACATGTACAGCAACAGCATATATTTTTATTTTAAAAAGCAGCCATTGCATTTTAACACATTGTGAACATGATGCCATCAGTCTACTACAAGCAAAAGAAAACCTTCCCTCTCTCTTGCCTTCCCAAATTATCACTCAAGCCTCGTACACACTATCGGATAATCCAATGGGAATTGTGTGATGACAAGCTCTTGTCGGAAAATCCGACCGTCTGTATGCTCCATCGGACATTTGTTGTTGGATTTTCCGTGAACAAATGTGGCATAGCATGTTTTAACCACTTGCTTACTGGGCACATATACCCCCTTCCTGCCTAGGCGAAATTTGAGCTTTCGGCACTGTCACACTTTGAATGAAAATTGCGCGGTCGTGCGACGTGGCTCCCAAACAAAATGTACGTCTTTTTTTCCCCACAAATCGAGCTTTCTTTTGGTGGTATTTGATCACCTCTGCGGTTTTTATTTTTTGCGCTATAAACAAAAAAAGAGCTACAATTTTGAAAAAAAAACACAATATTTTTTACTTTTTGCTATAATAAATACCCCAATAAAAAAATAAAAAAAATAAAACATTTTTTTTTAGTTAAGGCCGATACGTATTCCAAATAGAATTATGTTTTTTTTTTTTTTTTTACTAGTAATGGCGGTTATTGCAGGACTGCAATATTATGGCGGACACATCGGACACTTTTGACACATTTTTGGGACCATTCACATTTATACAGCAAACAGTGCTATAATTATGCACTGATTACTGTATAAATGTGACAGGCAGGGAAGGGGTTAACACTAGGGGGTGAGGAAGGGATTAAATGTGTTCCCTGGGAGTGATTCTTACTGTGGGGGGAGGGGACTGACTGGGGGAGGTGACCGATCTGTGTCCCTATCTACAATGGACACAGCTTAGGTCTCCTCTCCCTGACAGGAAGTGGATCTCTGTGTTTACACCCCATCATTACACACAGAGATCCACATCCCTGTTTCTGTCACTGCCGATCATGGGAACCTGACGGACATGCGCATCTGCATCTTAGTGACGCGTCGGGGACACGCGCACCCCCCAGTGGCCGGAGGAGCCGAGGCTGTAAAAAGACAGCCTCCCAGACCTGTAGAGCAAACTTGTGGCCATCATTTGACAATGGCCCGGGCTCCAACAAGTTAAAATTGTCTGCCAACAAATGTTTGTTGTCGAATTACGTGTATACACAAGTCCGTCAGAAAAAAATCCAAGGTAAAAACACGCATGCTCAGAAGCAATTCTCATCATAACACAGCATTAGCAGAAGTGTGGCGCTAAATAGCTGAAAAAACATGTAGTTTCGTGTTTGTTGACTGTCAATTTTCTTGCCGTTTGTATGCAATTATTTTGGTAATATAGTGGATAATATAGTGTATACACTGAGGAAATATATATGGATTTTGACAAAAGAATTTGATTCTGTGTTGGTTTGAATACAGCAGGTGAGGATGGGGGGATTAAAGGAAAAATGTATGTGTATTGATAAAGAACTGATTACAGAACAGAAGACAAAGTATGGTAGTAACTTTTTTCTACCTTACTTGCTTAAAACATCTTTAAAAAAAAAAAGCACTACCTGCAAATAAAAGGGTTTAAACGTAACTTATTTAGGTGTGTCCGATGCCTGCTCACCTGCTGTGTCTGGCAGTGATGCTGGGGCCAACATATGTGTAGAGCTTTGCTCTGGTCTGATTAAATTAAATTGGCTCTGGTTTACTAAGTTGATCAGCAATTTATTTTCTAGGTCTGGTCAGGTCTCCCTAAGCATTGGAGTTAAATGATCCTGCCCGCCCCTGGAAGAAGCCTCCAGAAATATAGTAGAATGGTTAGCCACTATGTTATGAATATTTTTCAGACCTCAGCCAATCCCTGTGAGGTAGGCCCATAATGTGTGGCTTGAAAGAAGAGTCTGTTTCTTCTCCTGGGGCCTCTGCCCCTGGGAGGCATCTGAAATAATGTTGCTCTCAGACCTGAACATTTGCTGGAGGACACTATCTTAGGAAGCTGGACTGGAGAAGGACCCATTTCACTAATAAGTGTCACAAGGAAGCTGGTTGGGAGCTGTCTCTGGACATTGTGAATATGACCTTTTGCCTAGAGTCCCAGGTGTGCCTATGATTTGAGGGTTAGACGCCACAGGTTGCTACAAGGACCGCGACTTCTTTTATAGAGTCTCAAACTAATTGGCTGTCCTCTCCACCTACAGCAATACTTGAAGTGTTTGTTACCCCGACACTTCATATTCCTGATATGTGCCTGTGGTACCATGTACTTGTATGAGGCCTCGTACATGCGACCGGTTTCCTCGGCCGAATCCAGCAAGAAACTTGTTGGGAGACGTGTTTTGCCGAGGAAACCGGTCGTGTGTACATTTTTCGACGAGGAAACTGTCGAGAAACTCGACGAGCCAAAAAGAGAGCATGTTCTCTTTTTCTTCGACGGTATTGGAGAAAATTGGCTCTTCAAGTTCCTCGACAGCCGAACAAGGAACTCGACGAGGAAAACGATGTGTTTCGCCCGACGAGTTCCTCGGTCGTGTGTACGAGGCCTGAGAAAGTATCCCGTTCTCTTTGTATTGCTTTCTTTATGTGAAATCCCTGGTGTTCCTGCTGACCACACTAAGCAGGAGAGCACACCGTGATCAGTTCTCTAGCTGTGCTGGGAAATTCAGTGTACTCTCCTCCAATTATCAGACTTGTCCTGACTCATCCCCACTGCACAGCTATTCACTGGCAAGCTCAGTGTGCTGCTGCTTCTCCTTCCTCAGCTCTTATGCAGTTGAGAACAGAGGAAATGTGATCACTTATAAAAAAAGGGGGGAAAAGTGTATTTATAACGTATTTTAATTTTGTATCACTTTAAGGACTTTGCCTGAGAATCTGTCCTCTAATGCATGTGTGTGTTTGGAATATCCTACATCCTTATTTCTCTACCCACTGTGTTCAGGTACTGCAATTAATCTTCAAAAAGACATCCGTAGACTTAGCCTGTTTGTCAGTGTGCTCTGGAGCTCATACCTGGGCTAGCAGCCTCTGAACAGACATGGGAGAACTGGGTTGCTTCCAGTGGCCCCTCTGGGGGTATCTGATACACATGGAAAAACAAAAAGAGAAAGAGGAACCAGGCATCCAATACTTCCAAACAGGGCCGGCCTTAGGTGTTCAGGCGCCCTGTGCGAGCTAATCCTGTGGCGCCCCCCCAGACCGCTACACACTGACCGCTACACAATAAACTACCCGCAGACCACTACACAATACACAACCCACAGACCTACACAATACACACTGACCGCTACACAATACACTACCCACAGACAACTACACAATACACATTGACACTACAGCATTGGTGGACTACAAGGCCCAGCATTTTACTATAGGAGGCATTGGTGAACTACACGGCCCAGCATTTTACTATAGGGGCATTTGTGGACTACAAGGCCCAGCATTTTACTATAGGGGCATTGGTGGACTACAAGGCCCAACATTTTACTATAGGGGCATTGGTGGACAACAAGGCCCAGCATTTTACTATAGGGGCATTGGTGGACTACAAGGCCCAGCATTTTTACTATAGGAGGCATTGGTGGACTACAAGGCCCAGCATTTTACTATAGGGGCACTGATGGACTACAAGGCCCAACATTTTACTATAGGGGCATTGGTGGACAACAAGGCCCAGCATTTTACTATACGGGGGCATTGGTGGACTACAAGGCCCAGCATTTTACTATAGGAGGCAAGGCCTCCTATAGTAAAATGCTGGGCCTTGTAGTCCACCAATGCCTCTACAGTAAAATGCTGGGCCCTTGTACTCCACCAATGCCTCCTATAGTAAAATGTTGGGCCCTGTAGTCCACCAATGCCCCTATAGTCAAATGCTGGGCCTTGTAGTCCACCAATGCCTCCTATAGTAAAAGCCCCAGCATTTTATTATGGAGGCATAACACGTTAGACACTGACTTTCTGGCTGCTCCCTCCCACTCCCCAGACCAATACCTACTCCCCTGGGCCAGCAGCAAAAACTCACGAGGGAGACAAGTCTCTCACCTTTTTTTTTCTTCCTACTGCCGACGCCTGTCACACTAAATGCCAGGGCCGCTCCCCGACGGACATGACCACTTGACCTAATTACAGGGTGCCAGGGGCAGGTGGGAGAGAGGAGGAGGTGAGGGGGATGAGAGAGAGGGGGTGAAGTGAGTTGGTGGGGGTGAGGATGAGAGAGAGAGAGAGAGAGAGAGAGAGAGGGGGGTTAGAGAAAGAGTGGTGGGTGGGAGAGAGGAGGTGAGCGAGGGGCTAAGTATGAGAGAGAGGAGGGGGTAAGCTGACACAGAGGAGGGGGGGTGACACAGAGGAGGCGGTGTAAGCTGACACAGAGGAGGCGGTGTAAGCTGACACAGAGGAGGCGGTGTAAGCTGACACAGAGGAGGCGGTGTAAACTGACACAGAGGAGGGTGTGTAAACTGACACAGAGGAGGGGGTGTAAACTGACACAGAGGAGGGGGAGGTAAGCTGACGGACAGAGGAGGGGGAGGTAAGCTGACACAGAGGAGGGGGAGGTAAGCTGACACAGAGGAGGGGGAGGTAAGCTAACACAGAGGAGGGGGAGGTAAGCTGACACAGAGGAGGGGGAGGTAAGCTGACAAAGGAGGGGGAGTGACACGAAGGAGGGGGGTAAGCTGACACAGAGGAGGGGGGGTAAGATGACTGAGGGGGGTGACACAAAGGAGGGGGGGTGACACAGAGGAGGGGGGTGGGGTGACACAGAAGAGGGAGGGGGGGTGACACAGAGGAGGAGGGGTGACACAGAGGAGGAGGGGTGACACAGAGGAGGAGGGGTGACACAGAGGAGGAGGGGTGACACAGAGGAGGAGGGGTGACACAGAGGCGGGGGGGGGGGTGACACAGAGGAGGGGGGGTGACACAGAGGAGGGGGGATGACACAGAGGGGGGTGACACAGAGGAGGGGGGGTGACACAGAAGAGGGGGGGTGACACAGAAGAGGGGGGGTGACACAGAGGAGGGGGGTGACACAGAGGAGGGGGGGTAACACAGAAGAGGGGGGGTGACACAGAAGAGGGGGGGTGACACAGAAGAGGGGGGGTGACACAGAGGAGGGGGGGTGACACAGAGGAGGCGGTGTAAGCTGACACAGAGGAGGCGGTGTAAGCTGACACAGAGGAGGCGGTGTAAGCTGACACAGAGGAGGCAGTGTAAGCTGACACAGAGGAGGCGGTGTAAACTGACACAGAGGAGGGGGTGTAAACTGACACAGAGGAGGGGGAGGTAAGCTGACACAGAGGAGGGGGAGGTAAGCTGACACAGAGGAGGGGGAGGTAAGCTGACACAGAGGAGGGGGAGGTAAGCTGACACAGAGGAGGGGGAGGTAAGCTGACACAGAGGAGGGGGAGGTAAGCTGACACAGGAGGGGGAGTGACACAAAAGAGGGGGTAAGCTGACACAGAGGAGGGGGGTAAGATGACAGAGGGGGGTGACACAAAGGAGGGGGGTGGGGTGACACAGAAGAGGGAGGGGGGTGACACAGAAGAGGGAGGGGGTGACACAGAGAAGGAGGGGTGACACAGAGGAGGAGGGGTGACACAGAAGAGGAGGGGTGACACAGAGGAGGAGGGGTGACACAGAGGAGGAGGGGTGACACAGAGGAGGGGGGGTGACACAGAGGAGGGGGGGGTGACACAGAGGAGGGGGGGGTGACACAGAGGAGGGGGGGTGACACAGAAGAGGGGGGGTGACACAGAGAAGGGGGTGTAAGCTGACACAGAGGAGGCGGTGTAAGCTGACACAGAGGAGGCGGTGTAAGCTGACACAGAGGAGGCGGTGTAAGCTGACACAGAGGAGGCGGTGTAAGCTGACACAGAGGAGGCGGTGTAAGCTGACACAGAGGAGGCGGTGTAAGCTGACACAGAGGAGGCGATGTAAGCTGACACAGAGGAGGGGGAGGTAAGCTTACACAGAGGAGGGGGAGGTAAGCTTACACAGAGGAGGGGGAGGTAAGCTGACACAGAGGAGGGGGAGGTAAGCTGACACAGAGGAGGGGGAGGTAAGCTGACACAGAGGAGGGGGAGGTAAGCTGACAGAGGAGGGGGAGTGACACGAAGGAGGGGGGTAAGCTGACACAGAGGAGGGGGGTAAGATGACAGAGGGGGGTGACACAAAGGAGGGGGGGTGACACAGAGGAGGGGGGTGGGGTGACACAGAAGAGGGAGGGGGGGTGACACAGAGGAGGAGGGGTGACACAGAGGAGGAGGGGTGACACAGAGGAGGAGGGGTGACACAGAGGAGGGGGGGGGACACAGAGGAGGGGGGATGACACAGAGGAGGGGGGATGACACAGAGGAGGGGGGGTGACACAGAAGAGGGGGGTGACACAAAGGAGGGGGGGTAACACAGAAGAGGGGGGGTGACACAGAAGAGGGGGGTGACACAGAGGAGGGGGGGTGACACAGAGGAGGGGGGTGACACAGAGGAGGGGGGTGACATAACATCATTTTTTTGTACGTTTTTTTTTTTTATAAATTCAGTGTCAGGCTATCTGGTGCCCACCCTCCTCATTGGAGTACAGGCAATGGGGAGGAGGGAATGACACCTGTCAGCCTGCTAGGTTAGGAGGAGGGGAGGGGACCGGACCGGACGGGGGGCCTTACCGTTACTTTTCTTCATCGTGTAGGGCAGCAGTCTGTTCCTCCCGTCCCGTTCCTGGCTTCAGTCAGACTCAGTGCCCTCTGCTACTGGTGGCTGGCGCCGTTAGAATTTGAAGCTGCATGCATTACGCATGCACGCTTTACGCAACGGCGCCACGCTACACCAGGACAGTAGCGGGGGAGAGGACGGAGGAAGGGGGGGCCAAGGGGACCAGTGTGAGTGTGTGTCAGACACTTTGGGCGTGACGGCGCCCCCCCCCCTGCAGCGCCGAGGTGCCGTGCTAACTGCCTGCTGAGCAGTGACCTGGGCAGCGGCCGCCCCTGTCCCATTCAACACATCATTCAGGGTAAAATGCCTGCGAGCTGTGATGGCCGCACGGTGCCCCTGTCGTTCATGGCGCCTTGTGCGGTCGCACAGCCCGCACACCCCAAAGGCCGGCCCTGCTTCCAAAACTGTTGAGTGTTGAAATTTTTTCAACAAGTGTATCAGCAAAATGCAATTGTGCAGGCAGAAGTATGGCGAAGTGTTAAACCTTTGGTTGTAGGGAGTGCTATAGCGCAGTGGTCATCAACCCTGTCCCCAGGGCCCACTAACAGGCCAGGTTTGCACGATAACTGAAATACATCACAGGTGATATAATTTGCTGCTCAGTGATTGCAGTATTCTAGTCTGCATCTCCCCAAGGTGATACATAAAACCTGGCCTGTTAGTTGGCCCCGAGGACAGGGTTGATGACCACTGCTGCAGAGGCACATTGCCGGCGGTATTACCACGGTTTCCCATTGATTTCAATGGAAAGGAACGATAATCACACTGCTCCTCTCACCGCTCCAAAGATGCTGCTTGCAGGAGATTTTTTTTCCTCCCGCCAGTGCATCGCCTCAGTGTGAAAGTCCTCGGACTTTCACATTGAGAATGCTGGGGCAGGATTATTTCAGGCGTTATTTATGCGTATTTTTAGCGATAAAATTATATACAAGTGCTTTGGATTACAAGCATGTTTCTGGGATGATCTCAAACCAAGGCTTAACTGTATTTTAATTTAGAATTCTCTATTTTCTTTTAAGACTAGCCACTTCTAGCATTGTACATGTAGCTGACCAGACACAATAAGCTCTATTAAGGTTGGGAAGGTTCTTTGTAATTTTTTTTTACATCCTGTTTATTGATTTTTCTATTTGTACAAAAAGTATCAATAAAATGCACCCAGCCAACTGTGCTAGCTACAAATATGTCTGAAACATACAAACAAAATAGGAAATGGGTTTGCACACAGCTACAGTAAAGAATAGAAATTGGTTATATTTCTCTGCTGAATCTACTTTAAGGTGTTTAAAACTGAATTGAATTTACTAGAATGAAAATTATTATCACAAGCATACATACACAGCCCTCAAAAAATCCACTCACCTGCTCGCATTTTGTGAGTGGATTTTGAGGGCTGACGAGGATGGGCTGCCTGGGAGGTGGGGGGGCGAGCACCGCCGGCAGCCTGTGTGGAATAGGAGTCCTTCTCCCAGTGACCATGGATGTTTAGAGCGCAGCGCGGGGAACACAGGATAACAGTTTTCATTTTAATTGCTGTGTTCCCCGCTACTCGCTGTCAGATCAAGCCCTGCCTCCTGGTCCCGGAACTTTGATAGACAGATCACCTGTTCAATCCTGGTGACAGTTTGGGAAATATTTACAGCAAATCTGTTCTAAACTAATACTATCTGAGAATACGCATCCCCTCCCCACCTCACATAACAGCATGAGTACTGCACTGACTGAGGCAGAGGGAGTGTTGAGTGTTACCTTGGAGCTGAAAATCCCAGGTATTTCTCTGGGCTTTCGTGTAGAATTGTTGCGGTGAGACAGAGAGTGGTAGATAAGTAAACCCTCAAATGTGGAAGGAACTTTAGAGCAGAAGTGTACCCAAAGCTATTTTGGCTGTACTTCTTCTGGGGATCACAGGAGAGCAGTTTATTCTGCACTCCTGTGGCCTATTTTTAACTGACAGCGGGCTAAAGCCCACTGTCGGTTGACAACATTCAGCCAGTCCAGGCTTGGGAAAGATCCTGAATTCACAATCGGGTTCCACCCAGATGTTGGGACCAGCAACTAGCTCAGCCTCTCAGTGAGTCGTTGGGAGACTGAGCCAGTCGATTCTATCTCCTCCACAATATGCGCTGGAGGGGCAGAGCAGAGAGCTGGTGACTGACAGTCACTGTCTCTCTGCTCACTGAAGACAGATAACTGAGCAATCAGCAGTCTTTTATCACTCAGGTCTCAGTCTTAGATATGTATTGTCACTCAGTGCTTTGTGCACTAGTCCAAATCATTTGGTGGAGGGGGAATTGTGGCGTGGGGTTGTTTTTCAGGGGTTAGGCTTGGCCCCTTAGTTCCAGTGAAGGGAACTCTTAAGATGTCAGCATACCAAGACATTTTGGACAATTTCATGCTCCCAACTTTGTTGGAACAGTTGGGGATGGTCCCTTCTTGTTCCAACATGACCATGCATCAATGCACAAAGCAAGGTCCATAAAAATATGGATGAGTAAACAATCACATATGTTGTGTCTGATCAAATGTAAAACACCCAATAGAGTTGGCACCACATCCCAGTAAGATAATATGTCATGTAGGAAGAGAAAAGGGATTTTAATGGTGCAATAGTCACATCAAGGAGGTCAAGTTGAAAAGAATAAGAAAACTTGCACATTTGGGATAATGTGAAAGTTTTCTTTTTCTTTTCAACTTGACCTGTTTGTTGTGACCACCATTTAAATGAATTACTGCCTAGTTCTTTGATTATTGTTTATATCGAATCTATTAAAAAATGAATTTTTATATTATGGTTACAATCTTCTATCATCATTATTTGTTCTTATTGCACCGTTAAAATCCCATTTTCCCTTCCCACTTGACATGGATGAGTAAGTTTGGGGTAGAGGAACTTAATTGGCCTTCACAGAGTCCTGACCTCAACCCGATAGAACCCCTTTAGGATGAATTAGTGTAGAGACTGCGAGCCAGGCCTTCTCGTTTACATCAATGCCTGACCTCACAAATGCACTTCCGAAAGAATGGTCAAACATTTCCATAGTCACACTCCTAAACCTTGTAAACAGGCTTCTCAGAAGAGTTGAAGCTGTGATAGCTGCAAAGGGTGGGCCAACTCAATATTGAACCCTACGGACTAAAGCCCCGTACACACGGTCGGACTTTTGCCCAACCAACATCAAGATCCGACACTTTTCGCATTTGTCCGACCGTGTGTACGTTCCATCAGACCAACTTTTTTGGCTTTCATCGGACAAAAAGTTGGGTCTGCGAACGGACCAACTTTCAGGCAACAAAAGTCCGATGGTGCAAAGTCCGATCATGTGTACAGCAAACCATCTGACTTTTGGACAAATTACAAATGCGCATGCTCAGAACCAATGTTAAAATCAACCAACAATAGCAGAAGTTAACCAAAGGGTGGCAGTAAAGAGCAGAAAAGAGTAGAAAAACCACGTGATGATGAAAAAGTTTTAGAAAAGTTTGCAGAAAAGTCCGAGCGTGTGTATGCTATGAGTGTGATCTGACAAATCAATTAGGACAAAAATCCAAGGAAAATTTTGTTGGATGTCCGACCGTGTGTACGGGGCTTTAGACTGGGAAGCCATTAAAGTTCATGTGTGTGTAAAGGCAGATGTCCCAATACTTTTGGTAATATAGTGTATCAATGGATGTCCCGGGCACACGTGTGTGTGAGACAGTTTCTAGGTTATAGAAGGGTTATATAACTGAAGTTAAAAAAAAATAATAGAGAGACACTTAGTTATTATAGAAATGCTTAGTTATTTTGCAAATGCCATGTATATTTTTTTATTACATTGCAAACTTATAATTAAATATCACAAATTGTATTTACTGAACATGCAGGCTCATATCTAATTTCAACACAATCCCATTAAACCTCATTATTTAGGATACTGTAAAGAGTTAAACCTTCTTGTCAGGTTAAATAGTTACTTAAATCTTTAACTATTAACCTAAAGGTCAGAGTACCTAATAAATTGCCAGCCTGAAACCAACTATTGACTTTATTTACTGCTGGAATACTTTCTTAGCAGTAATTCATTCCCTGCATGACAAGTATATGTAAATTGTGGATGGCAAGGCCCTATCATAACAGATTTATGCCCAAGACCCCATACAGGAGCAATGCCATTGCTGCCCTGATGGCAGGCGTGAATGTTACTATTCAGGAAAAATGAGAGACAAATTGAAATGGTTCCAAATGTCCTTGAGGTACTAAATATGGTGCAGTGTTCAATATCAATTATAGACACAGATGAACTATAAGATACTATTGAAGCAGAATTAAACCCACACTTTAAAGTTTCCCAAAACGGTTACATTTAGGGCACGTCTGTTACAGTTACTAGTGTGCTTTCAATGCTCTCAAATGAAATATCAAGCTATAAAATGTCTTGTATCATAGCTAATCCCATGTGCCTGGCAATTGCAGAACAAAGGATAATATGGCTGCTTCCTTGGCTGTAAAGGATAGGAGTGTTTAGTTCCACTTTATATTAAAGTGGTTGTAAAATATCATAACCACACCCCCATTATTGATATCTCTAATGTGGCAATAGTAATGTGAGTGTTTTTTTTTTTTTTGCAAAATCTTTTCTGAGTACCTTTAGATATTAGCTTGTCTGTGTGGTCACATGGATTTATACACTTTTATTCCAGAGCAGAGGGACTCCAGTAGGGGTGGCTGCTACTCCTCTCTCACTCTGAACCTGTGTGAACTGGTTTCAGTTTCTTGTCCTCTGCATTATAGAGGAAGGGGAGGAGCAGCTGTCAGGGAATAGTATTACTCAGTGCCTTAAAGGGACAACATATAGTACAGTGCTCTTGCTATGTCAGTTGTACATTTCTATGTTGTACAATACCTGGTTGATCCTGCCGGTTCTTGTTTTCCCCAGTTTAAACTGACCACATTTTTTATAGCTGCTGATCCTTGATAGCGTGGTCAGATTATATGCCTCTGTCAGTTTTCTCTTCCGCATCTTTCCCTCGCCTCCTCCCTCTCTCCCTGTCATTTCTGTAGTCTGTGTTTGAAGCCAATCTCCCCATCCCCCCCTCTTCCTGTGTTCATTTTTTTAGTGTTACCACCACTTACACTGTGCATTCCCCAGTAGGAAAAATAAAAATGAAAAACTGCAGAAAACATCACTGATATTCTTGATTAAAGGGGTTGTAAAGATAAAAACATTTCCAGCTATATGTAATGTTTGTTAGGTGCACAAATCGAAAAAAGTAATGATTGTGATTCAAATAATTTGTATATCTGTGTAAATACAGCGTTTAGATTACACTCTGGCTTTCCTGTATCCTTGCTGTGCTGTATTTGCGGGTTTGCGGTGCTCGTGCATTACAGCGACGTCATCGCAATAACAGAGCTACAGGTCCCATTATGCTCAGCAGCATCGCGCATGCTCAGAGCATTATTTTATTCTTGCCAGCAAAGTTCTCTTGCACACGCCGCCCCACGCCGCAAACTAATTTCACCCAGCCTCCACAGCCTTCGAAGCAGCTCATTAGGGCGCGGAGTCCAGGCGGAGCTGTGAATGAAACTAAGCCAAGAGAGACGGTGCTGCGGCCAGGTAGACACACCCACTAACACACAGCCCTTGTCTCTCTCTGAAACGTGGAGAGCGTCCCGACGCTGTGCTGTAGTCAGAGGGAGGGGGCGAGCATGGCACTCACCACTAGGGATGAGCTTCGGCGTGTTCGCATGGAACACGTGCAGAGCCTGCCAGGAAGACAGCGCGGTGCTGTGCTAATCACAGCTGGGGAGACATTGTCCCGATGCTGGGCTGCAGAGATCGGGAAATGTCTCCCTGGCTGTGATTAGCGCAGCGCCGTGCACACTTCCTGGCGGGCTCTGCACGTGTTCCATGCGAACACGCCGAAGCTCATCCTTACTCACCACCAAGGGGGGTGGCTCGCTTCACAGTGAAAAGCGACAGACAACAAGAACAGGAAGTGAGCATTTGTAAGAAGATATAATTACCTTTACAAGCAAAATCAGAGGATAAAGTAAGTGAACAAGGACTGCCTTAGCTTAAAGGAAGTTGGTAAAACTGGTGGGTTTAGTTCCACTTAATATAAGTAGTATATTCCTTGATCAGGTGGAGTTGAGTGCCTGGTCCCACCCCCTCCCTCCCTCCTCCCTCCTCCTAAGACTCATTATTGGCAAATGACATTACTGTTCCTGGTCAATTGTAAAGTCTAAGAGGTATGAGGTGTCCAGGCTAGCCACTCAACCAACTTGGCCAACTTCACAAATATACAGTAAATGCACTATGCAATGCAGTGTACTGTGTTGCCCAAAACAAGTGCAGTTAAATGAGATGCATATTTTTTTAAGAATCCTACTTACCTAGGTGGATGCAGCATCGGTCCGATGCTGCATTTGCCCCCAGCACCTCTAATACTGAGAACCGAGCGATGGAACACCACCGATTGCTTGGTTCTCACAGCTCCCTTGACAGAGAGCTGGTGATTGTCAGTCACCGTCTCTCTGCTCTGCCCCCCTAAACCCATTGAAATGCTGGGCTGTGTAGGGGTGCGAGCAGGCGGTGTTCTGTCAAAAATGGTGACACATCACATTAGGTAACAGAAGTGACAATCCGTCAGCTGCACATGCGTCCACCGCTACCAGGTTTGCTCATGTGACAGAACACCTGCAGTCAGAAGAAGGTGGCAGCGGACGTCTTACTGCACCAGTGTCTTGAATTTAAGAGTAATTTTAGCAATAAAGTGAGTGTATATAAATAAATATAGTATATTGACATCTGTGATGCTGTTTGGATGTTACATTTTGAAAAAAGCTGGACTCCAGCAGCAGGAAGGTGGCGGAGGACATGTTGGTACACCACGCACTGCTCAGCGCCAAACATTTAGGCTTCCAAAATTAAACATGCAAAGAGCATGTGAAGTAAGATGTCCACTGCCTTCTGACCGCAGGTGTCCACTGCCTTCTTCTGACTGCAGGTGTTCTGTCAGATTACCAGACCTGGTAGCAGTGAACGCATGTTGTGCAGCTGATGGAACGTCACGTTCATTACCTAATCTGATAGGTCACTGACGGAACACTGGTTCAGGCTCTCAGTGGCTCGCTGGATCCCAACTTCAATGTCGTGATCTTGCCACAGCCTGCACCTGCTCTGTGATGTAAGCCGACAGGGGGCTGCGGCAGAACAAACTGCACTCTTGTGATCTACAGGAGAAGTACAGCCAAACGAGCTTTGGCTGCACCTCTCCTTTAAGGCTGTTAAGGGCCATATCAAACTGAATGGCCTGTTACTGCAACACTCATCAACACACACAGAAAATGGTGTTAATGTGAATTTAAAGAGGAGGTCCCACCACTGCAAAATTTTAAATCCAGCAGCTAGACATACTGCAGCTGCTAACTTTTAACATTACATCTTCTCGCCAGGTCCCTACTGTGCATGCGAGAAGAATCCACTGCGCTAACCTACTCCCATGGCAGCGGGGGAAGGAGGATAAATATGAGTAGTGTTGGGCTATCTGTTCGACTCGAACATGAGTTTGACTTGAACATTGGCTGTTCGCCCATTCGCCAAACAATTTGGGGTGTTCGTGGCAAATTCGTAAAGCCGCGGAACACCCTTTAAATGGGAGAAATCAAAAGTGCTAATTTTAAAAGCTAATATGTAAGTTATTGCCATAAAAAGTGTTAGGGGGCCCGGGTCCTGCACCCGGGGAATTTTTTTTTAAACAGACATTTTTTCGGGAGCAGTGATTTTAATAATTCTTAAAGTGAAACAATAAAAGTTAAATATTCCTTTAAATTTTGCACCTGGGAGTGTCTATGGAATGCCTGTAAAGTATTGCATGTTTCCCATGCTTAGAAAAGTCCCTGCACAAAATGAAATTTCTAAAGGAAAAAAAGTTGTTTAAAACTACTAGCGGCTATAACAAATTGTTGGGTCCCAGCAATATAGATAAAAGTCATTGAAAAAAAAAACAGCATGGGTTAGTCCATTACCAGGCTCTTTGGGTCTGGTATGAATATTAAGGAGGAGCCCCGAACCCAATTTTTTTTAAAAAGGCGTTGGGGTCCCCCCAAATTCCATATCAGGCCCTTCAGGTATGGATATTAAGGTTAACCCCGCGACCTTTTTTTTTTAAATGGCGTGGGGTTTTCCCAAAAATCCATACCAGACCCTTATCCCAGCACGCAACCTGGCAGGCCGCAGAAAAAGAGGGGGGACGAGAGAGCGACCCCCCTCCTGAACTGTACCAGGCCACATACCCTCAACATGGGGAGGATGTCCCCATGTTGATGGGGACAAGGGCCTCATCCCCACAACCCTTGCGCGGTGGTTGTGGGGGTCTGCAGGAGGGGAGCTTATTGGAATCTGGAAGACCCCTTTAACAAATGGGACCCCAAATGCCAGGCCCCCTATGTGAATTGGAAATGGGGTACATTGTACCCCTACCATTTCACAAAGAAATTGTAAAAAAAACACACAGACACAGCTTGGGACAAGTCCTTTATTAAAAATAAAAAATTAATTCCAGCAATGTAATTCCGTCTCTCGATATCCCCTACCATTTCACAAAAAAGTGTCAAAATGTTAAAAACTACAGGAGACAGCTTGGGATAAGTCCTTTATTAAAAAAAATAAAAATAAACAATAAAAAAAAGGTTCCAACAATGTAATCCACTCTCGAGTGATACGGAGAAAAAAAAAACCAGACGCTACGAACGATACCGCCTCATTGGAGGCACCCGGCCGAATGACGCTCGCTTGGTGTGACAGCTGTTTTATAGCCGAGGGCGAGGCCACCTGTCACATGTGCAGGTGACCCTGCCCCCTCTCTGACCCAAGGAGAAAGCCTGGGGTTACCCAATGTAATCCACTCTCGAGCGATACGGAGAAAAAAAAAACAGACGCTACGAACGATACCGCCTCATAGGAGGCGCTTGGCCGAATGACACTCGCTTGGTGTGACAGCTGTATTATAGCTGAGGGTGGGGCCACCTGTCACATGTGCAGGTGACCCCGCCTCCTCTCTGATGCAATGAGAAAGCCCAGGGTTACCCAATGATGTGTACGGGTGACCCCGCTCCCTCTGGCGCATCGCGCCATCCTACCCCGAAAATAAGCCCTAGTGTGTTTTTTTTGTCCAAAATTAATATAAGACCCTTATTTTCGGGGAAACACAGTGATAAAAATTAATTCCCTTGCTGGGAATGCACTGTAGTCTGTAAGTCATAGTTTTCGGTGCCATTCGTTTGATGCATTCAAAGGATGAGGTAAAATTATCCAATAAATAAGTAATACAAGATGTTTTTTTTTTTTTAGCATAATCCTTAAAATTATCCCTGGCTTTTAAACTTAAGGTAATTCTCTTAACAAACAAATGTTATTCTAAAAAAATAACACTGCAGCATAATAACTATTACTGCTATCAAATAGATGTTCACTAAATTATTTGCTATTAGTGCAAATATGCAATACAAAGACAGGATAGATAGCTAATTCTGCACGGCTTGCTCTGAGGACACATAAAAGAGACTGGAGTAATTGTATGGTGCTCTATCAGGCACTGTATGGCTGCCTTTCCTGTATCTCTTTATGACTGATGCTGACAGTGTTTACAAGTTGCAGACCTTAATAATCCATCTTATTGTTTCCTCTACGCCTCATATGTCTGGTGAAAGTATTGAAGTGCACTTGTAGTCGTTGCTCCTGCTAATATCTATGGCAAGATGATCTGTAAAAAAAAGTGACAATTACTTAATCAATAAACACTATGAACCTTTTGGCTGCATCCCTCAAAAAGGATTTTTATTTTTTTTGTGCTAAAGCTGAGTTGTTGGCTCTAAGAAGCTATAACAGATTAAAAGCAAAATTTGCCTATTACGCATATGTCAAATGAGAAATTAAAAAATACAATATATTCTCTCTTGAGTTCCTGCTGGAAAAAAATCTTTCTACATTACAGTTATGAGATGGATCAAAAATAAATAATTAGCAATAATCGCAAAGTCAAAGTAGATGCGCGCAAATGATGAGTCTAACCCCCCCACCCTTCCGACACTGCCACACTGTCTACTCGTCTCCAGGAGGATTGGAGGATGTTCTGCAGGGAGAGGATGTGAGTCACAACACTCACACGTAGTCCCACTGCAATACCAGGTCAAACCAGGACATTGTTTTTCCTCTATAATATCAAGTCTATTAAATCTAAATCTTTAATGATAGTCGTTCAAGAGATCTACGTAACGGTAATTGTTGTTCTGATTTTCACTGCATAATTATCTTTAACTTGACCTCTGGAAGATTCCCCCCCCCCCCCTTCATGAGCAGGCAATTTTTTGCGATACAGCACTGCGTTACTTTAAATGACAATTGCATGGTCGTGCGACACTGTACCCAAAAACAATTTGTGTAATTCCCCCCCCCCCCCCCCACAAATAGAGCTTTCTTTTGGTGGTACAGTGGAACCTTGGATTGCGAGAAACACAGTTAACAAGCGTTTTGCAATATGAGCAATTTAAAAAACGAGCAGGATACAAGCCTCTGCGGTGTGCAGTACCGCATGTGGCCAGAAGTGCGGGGGCGCTGGTGACACTTGGAGCCATTCAAAAATACTTGGAAACACTCGGAAATACTCTGTTCCCTCTGCCCACATGTGGTATTACATGCCACAGAATTCAATGTGGAATGAATTAGCTTAGTTTCCATTGACTTCTATGGGGAAACTCACTTTGATAAGTGAGTGCTTTGGATTACAAGCATTCTCCTGGAACGGATTATGCTTGTAATCCAAGGTTCCACTGTATCTGATCACTGCTGCGGTTTTTATTTGTTGCGCTAAAACCCCCCAAAAAATATACAGTTTTGAAAAAATCTGTTCCCCATGGTTTCCGAGCCTTTTCAAGGGGTTCCGAGTGCAGCCCAAAAGGTCTCTAAATATTTCCGAGTCTTTCCGGTGCCCCCCACCTCTGCCCACATGCGGTATTACATGCTATAAAAGTCAATGTGGAATGAATTAGCTTAGTTTTCATTGACTTCTATGGGCCCTGATGTAAAGCGCTGCGCAAACTGTTGGCGCTATATAAATCCTGTATAATAATAATGGGCAAACCCGCTTTGATATGCAAGTGCTTTGGATTACAAGCATTCTCCTGGAACGGATTATGCTTGTAGACCAAGGTTCTACTGTATTTGATCACTGATGCGGTTTTTATTTGTTGCGCCAAAAACAAAAAAAAGACCTACAATTTTGAAAAAATCACAATATGCATAAATCGATTGGTTTGTTATAAATGTTATAGCAGCTACAAACTATGGGGTATACATTTTTGGATATTTTATATATATTTTTTTACTAGTAATGGCGGCGATCAGTGACTTATAGCAGGACTGCGATATTGCGGCAGACAACTAACTGACACTTTTGACCAGGGGTCTCTAACTGGAGGCCCTCCAGCTGTCCCATGAGGCATTGCAAGGCTGACAGTTACAGGCATGACTCCTACAGGCAGAGGCATGATGAGACTTGTAGTTTTGCAACAGCTGGAGGGCCGCCAGTTTGAGACCCCTGCTTTTGACACTTTGTGGGAGCCAGTGACACTAATACAGTGATCAGTACTAAAAATATGCACTGTCCCTGTACTAATGACACTGACTGGGAAGGGATTAAAAATATAAGGCAGTGATTCTAAACTCCTGTCCTCAGGACCCACTAACAGGCCAGGTTTGCAAGATAACTGAAATATATCAACGGTATATCATTTTGTGCTCAGTGATTGCAGTATTCTAGTCTGCCCCCCCCCCAAGGTAATACTTAAAATCTGGCCTGGTAGTGTGTCCTGAGGACAGGAGTTGAGAACCACGAATCTAGGGCGATAAAAGGGTTAACTGCGTGTCCAGCCAGTGTTTTTGTGTACTGTGTTAGGTTCTTTTACTAAGGCAAGAGATGGATTTTGTTCCCTGCTTTGAAAGTACGCAAAAGCCATTCCTTCCCCCTGTCAGAACTTAGATCTGCCTTGGTCACATAGGCAGATCTGAGTTTTGTGTGTATTACCGATGATTGACCGGTGCCGGCAGACATTCAGTGCCTGGCACCCTGCAGATCGGCTTCTGCTGTGAATAACCACAGCAGAAGTGGCCCGCCAATTGCGCGTGCATGTCCTCTGCAGGTGGAAGTGCAGAACCATATATATAGATATATCTATATATAGATTTATCTATATATATATGATTCTGCACAGGAAAGCTGTCCTAAAACAGTAAAACTGCTATGGGTAGCGGACTGTAAGTCCTTATCAAGAATCCTCTTTTAAATTCTGATTACAAATGTTAAAGTCAGTCCCTTATTTTACAATTTCTTATCAGGTCCTGTTAGGGCATTTGACCCAAATAGGTAATTTAAAAATTTCTATGTTTTTTTTTTTAGATATGTATAAAAAAGAGATGGACTTGATGTAAGTAATATTATCAGTGTGTGTTAACAGATGAAAACCTTCAACTGAGAAGAAACAGGTGGGAATTTAAAGGTACCAAAATAGTATACGAGCAAATTTAAAAAAGTATACATTATTGATAAACACAGTTTCTTTAAAATAACAGTAAATGTTCAAAAAACATATCACTTAGATATCATGTGCAACCACGTCTTACTCTACATGTTTCGCTCAGTGAGCTTCCTCAGGAGTTTTTGACAGTGTTGCAAGAAGTTTTAAGTACTACAAAAAGAAACAAGAAACCTGAGAAATTATAATCATAGATTGTTATGATACAACATCAAAATAGTTACATGTCACATTACAGAGAATTGTATGCATTTTACAAAATAGGTGAAACCCTTGTTTATGTGTATCTTATGTAATTATATATACTCTATAATGGGACAGCCACATTTGCTTGTTACATATGCACTTTCTGCTTCCTGCTCTGCCAGCAATTACAGTATTTCAGATCTACTGCCCCCTCTTGCAATACAAGTCTATCAATCAGTCGACCGATTTGAGACAATGAACTTGCTGTATGGCCGATAGGCAATCCCAACAGATATTTTAGTAAAATAAAATCATTGGCATAGCAAATCTACCTGCTTCTACTGGCTAATCAAAGTAATCTCTACCTTAAATGCAATAAAATAAATGCAAAAGAGCACGTATGTTAAAAGTGAAACTCACATGAAAGATCACATTACCATAATGTATTGTAATAATAATAATGAATGGCATGGGGTGAAAATACACTTTTCTTGTACAACCCCATTCATGAATGTTTTTTCTAATTTAATTTAATTAAAGTGTAATCCTGATGGAGATAACTATTGCTGGTTGAGATCCATTTCTGGATTTCAATCATTGGAGCCTGTAAGCAAGGTTTGGCTGTAACATCAAATATTAATGCAGTGTGCTTCACCTTTCAAAAAATTCAGTACACCACTCCTGGATTTGCCCTCTCTGTCACCATATTGTACTAAATGAATAACCATTAACAATACAATACATAGTAGCAATGCATCCAGCTTTATTCACATTGGTAGTGATATACATACGTTTATCTACATTATTTCTAAATGCATATCAATGCATATAATGATTTTTTTATTGGTATAATTCATATTTTGCTTTCAGTTTAGCTGTGTTTAGAGAAAATAAAATTCTGTGCATCCAGGGGCACATTATATACAGTAAAACCTTGGATTGCAAGCATAATTCGTTCCAGAAGCATGCTTGTAATCCAAAGCACTTGTATATCAAAGCAAATTTCCCCTTAAGAAATAATGGAAGCTCAAATGATTTGTTCCACAACCATTTACAGGGCCGGCGCTACCACTAGGCGGATAAGGCAGCTGCCTAGAGCGCATTGCCGCTTAGAGCGCAGCCATAGCCTGTCTGTCACCTCCTCATCCCATCCCGCTGGAGCCGATGTCCCTGTGAGGCGGGTCTGCAGGAGTGTGTACAGGAGGTCTGGAGGAGGAGAGGGAATGTCCGCTGCCGAGGATCGTGCATGGGCGCGGGGAGGGAACTATCGCATGCAGTACACTGACAGTTCCTTTCCCCGGCTCCCCCAGCTTCAGAGCTGTTCGGCGGCTCAGAGCTCTGATGCAGAAGAGCTGGCCGCCTTCTTCATGGTCACATGGTCGGGACTCATGAGGGGGTGTGGCCTGTGGCCAGGCAAGGGCTAATCCTGTATGTCACTGGGGGGAGGGGGGCGGAGCTGCTGGAGTCAGGGAAGATCGTGTGGTCCTTCAAGGGAGAGCAACATGGAGGTAAAAAAAAAAAAGCTCTAAAAATGTTGTTTTGTCTTTTATGCAGCCACTGGACTGGGAGAAATTGGGTTGAAAACTGCTCTGCCCAGTAACTTACATTCAGGACAGTGCTACAGGAAAAAAAACAAATACCATCTTGATCAACTGTCAACTTTATTACTTCTATCTTTAAACTTTTACATATAAGTAAAAAGTGCTGTTAGTTGACAAAGATCAAGATGGTATTTGTTCTTTTCCTGTAGCACTGTCCTGAATGTAAGTTACTGGGCAGAGCAGTTTTCAACCCAATTTCACCCAGCCCTCTGTTGTAACCCAGCCCTCTGTTGTCACCCTGCCCTCAGCTGTCACTCAGCTCTCTGTTGTCACCCTGCCCTCTGTTGTCACCCAGCCCTCCGCTGTCACCCAGCCCTCCGCTGTCACTCAGCTCTCTGTTGTCACCCAGCCCTCTGTTGTCACCCTGCCCTCCGCTGTCACTCAGCTCTCTGTCGTCACCCAGGCCTCCGCTGTCACCCAGCCCTCCGCTGTCACTCAACTCTCTGTTGTCACCCTGCCCTCTGTTGTCACCCTGCCCTCTGTTGTCACCCAGGCCTCCGCTGTCACCCAGCCCTCCGCTGTCACTCAGCTCTCTGTTGTCACCCTGCCCTCTGTTGTCACCCAGCCCTCCGCTGTCACCCTGCCCTCCGCTGTCACCCAGCCCTCCGCTGTCACTCAGCCCTCCGCTGTCACCCCGCCCTCCGCTGTCACCCCACCCTCCGCTGTCACTCAGCTCTCCGTTGTCACCCAGCCCTCTGTTGTCACCCAGCCCTCCGCTGTCACTCAGCTCTCTGTTGTCACCCAGCCCTCTGTTGTCACCCTGCCCTCCGCTGTCACTCAGCTCTCTGTTGTCACCCTGCCCTCTGTTGTCACCCAGCCCTCCGCTGTCACCCTGCCCTCCGCTGTCACCCTGCCCGCTGTTGTCACCCTGCCCTCTGTTGTCACCCTGCCCTCCGCTGTCACCCAGCCCTCTGCTGTCACTCAGCCCTCCGCTGTCACCCCGCCCTCCGCTGTCACACCACCCTCCGCTGTCACTCAGCTCTCCGTTGTCACCCAGCCCTCCGCTGTCACCCAGCCCTCCGCTGTCACTCAGCTCTCCGTTGTCACCCAGCCCTCCGCTGTCACTCAGCTCTCTGTTGTCACCCTGCCCTCCGCTGTCACCCAGCCCTCTGCTGTCACTCAGCCCTCCGCTGTCACCCCGCCCTCCGCTGTCACCCCACCCTCCGCTGTCACTCAGCTCTCCGTTGTCACCCAGCCCTCCGCTGTCACCCAGCCCTCCGCTGTCACTCAGCTCTCCGTTGTCACCCAGCCCTCCGCTGTCACTCAGCTCTCTGTTGTCACCCAGCCCTCTGTTGTCACCCAGCCCTCTGCTGTCACTCAGCTCTCTGTTGTCACCCAGCTCTCTGTTGTCACCCAGCCCTCTGCAGTATCCAGTGAGTGCGGGCCACATAAGAGCACTGTTTGAGGTGGTCACAGAGTGGAACATTGGAACAGAAGTTCACTTGGCATAAGCACTTTTGAATTGTGACACAGAGAGCACAGCAATTCACCTATTGATTTTAGACATTCAGCACATGTATTAATACTTTGTACTACATTCTTATTTATATCTTATTTATTTATTTAGTTATTTATTTATTTCACATTTTATGCACATCCTTTTATTATCCATTCATTGCACAAATTGAAGGGTGGCATACTGTTTTTAGACACTAAAAAGCATCATTTTTGAATGCACATTTTACCATTCACTATTTAGGCACTCCTAAGGTAGCGCCACTCCTACATTCGTACCCTATTCATGTTTGAAGTTTAGCCTGGGTGGCAACTATGGCTCTCTCCATTGATTCAGTGAAGTGAGTGAGCATAGTCACACTGGGACAGATAGTGTGTTAATCTTCACGTGTATAATATTGATCTTCTTTGATTGTTGGTCGATGCAGTATGCATTATTGCTGTGTACACAGTTTGGTTTGCGTGCTCAACTGTACTTGAGATATCGTGTTCTGCGACTGTATACCTTTGTCTTTCCCTAGATAAAGAATAAAAAAAAATTCAATACCTAATGTTGCTGGTGGGACCCGTATTGCAGCTTCTCTATACTAACTGTGCACACATCTATAGGTCCTTAAATATTTTTAAACTGAATTAGAAAACAGAACTAGAATTTCTACAACAGGACTTCACCTAAAAAAGGAAGTTTGCTTTTCCTCCTCCTGCCCTCCTCTACCATTTTGAAGCCTTAGGAAGTAGTGTGGAGCGACCGGTTCGAGCCAAGCATAAGTTCAGCCTGAACATTGACCGTTGGCCTGTTCGACAAGCACCCAAATTGTCAGGAGCAGCCAATTGTAGTGTGATATTGGAGTGGGGATAGATAGAACAGGGCTCTGTTCATTTCTACTAGTGAGTTAGTGTGCTATTGTGAATGTAAAGTATAAGTATAGTATGAATATAGTGATAGTTAAGCATGAGTGTAGTGCGACCTTCCTTTTTTACTTTAGTGCGTCAGGGCAGGTTTACTGCAGTGTATGGAAGTGTGCCAGTGTAAATTGTCAGTGCAGTTTTACTGCAGTATAATGAAGTGCATCAGGGCACTTTTACTGTAGTATATTGAAGTGTGTCAGTATATTGCAGTGGGTGTGTGTGGTGTGTATTCAAGTTAAGTTGCACCAAACACCACTTTCTATTGATTAAAGTGCATCCAAGTACACATTTCCCCATCCCTATTACATTTCAGAAAAAAAAAACACATCGGGCCAGATTCTCAGAAGCGCTACGACGGGGTATCCCAGATACCCCGTCGTACAGGGGCGGACTGACCATTGAGGAACTAGGGCACTGCCCGAGGGCCCCATGCTACTAGGGGGCCCCATCAGGGTTACCAGGCTCATTAAAACCAGGGACAGTATGTAAAAATCTGTGTTTTTTTTACATCTGTCCCTGATATGTCCGAAACCGACATGCTTTTGATACGAAAATCCAGAGATTTTAGCTGCCCCGCCTCTGCATTGACTCCTGGCGTGGTGGCCATCCATAAGCCTGGGGGCCCCATAATCTTCTATTGCCCGGGGGCCCCATGAGTTGTCAGTCCGCCCCTGCCGTCGTATCACCGTTTTTTTGGCCTTTACGTTGTTTTCTCACTTGCCTATGCAAATGAGGCTAAAACGCCGATTCCCGAACGCTTTTACGCCGCCCCGTCGTGGTTAACGTAGTTTTCGTCCGCATAAGGTTACCCCTGCTAAGATGTGGAGTAAGTTTACGAAGTCCCGTCGGATGCCGTCGGCTGCCGTCGGCTGCCGTCGGCTGCCGTCGGATGCCATGTTAAGTATGGCCTCGGGACCGCGTCGTGTGTGGTTTACGTCGTTTGCGTACGTCGATTCTCAATGGGGCTGGCGTACGCTACGATTACGTCGTTTACATTGAGAAAATGTGACGTCCTTTGGAGCATGCGCACTGGGATTTCGTCGCGGCCGGCGCATGCGCAGTTCAATCGGCACGGGGGCACGCTTAATTTAAATACAGGCCGCCCCCTTTGAATTACGCGGCCGTACGCTGGGCCATTTACGCTATGCCGCCGCAAACTACGGAGCAAGTGCTTTGGGAATAAAGCACTTGCTCCAGTACGAGGCGGCGGCGTAGTGTAAATGGCTAACGCTACGCCGCCGCAAATGTACAAGAATCTGGCCCATCATGTCTGGGAGGCCAAAAAGGAAAGGCAGACATTCCCATGGCACTGTGATGGGGCCAGCAGCTTCTGTGTCCATCCACAGGCAGGGCACTATTTTTTTTCAAGTGCACTAAATTGTGGCCCAATCATACAGGCTGGCTCACCAAGCCGTTGTTAACAAAATAAAGAAAGCTTGCAGGCAAAATCAATTGAAATGTAATTTTTTTCTTTATATATGTCAGTTTTGCTGCAGCAGGTTCTATACACGGTACAGATGTGTCACTTTACAGGCAGACTAAGGGGACCCCCCAGGCACTATATTTAAAGGAATTTTTCATCTTTATTGTTTCAGGTTAAGCATCAGTAAATCACTGCTGATTTAAAAATTATCTTTTTTTTAAAACATTTTTTTCATTGATGTGCCTCAGGACATTTCCCAGACCCTCATACCCTTTGTATGCCCAATAACTTGCATATAAGCCTTCTAAATGGGCACTTTAGATTTTCCTAGTTCAGGTCCCATAAACTTCAATGGGGTTTGTTGATTAGCTCTGAACTTTTGCGATGTTCAAAAGTTCTGGTGCGAGCCCAACTAGGCGGTGTTCGGCCCATCTCTAGTAGGAGGTCACAGCCAGCTTCCCACAAGCCCAATGGCAGCACCAGGGACCTGAATACTGGTGAGGACCTGCCCCAGATGATGACAGCGCTTGATCCCTGGACTGTTAAATGTGTGTTTATTATAAATTAGCAGCCACAATATTTGTTAAAAAATAAAAAAAAATACTTTATTACTTCCTTTGTTACTATTGATCTTCTGCAGCCTGTTTGCAGTCACTTACTCTTTTTACAGTATGCACCCCAATAATGGTCGCTTTAAATATCTCAGGGAGGGTTTTCTGATGAAGATCACAGTAGACCATTCCTGTGTATTATGGCCTAAAACCTCTAGTCTTCATCTTAAAGCAGAACAGTAATTTGTTTAACTTTCCATCTATTAAATCTTCTGCCTTTGTTGTTTTAACTTTGGATAGTAAAACATTTTTTTCTGCCAGTAAATACCCTATACAGCCCACTTCCTGTTTCTTGTCTGGAAAAAAAAGCCTAGGCTTATGACATCATGCACAGCTCTCTCCCTCACTCTTGTGAGAGTTTGCCAGGAAGGAAGGGGGTGAGTTATATGCTGGCCAATGAGAGCTGGAGGTGTGCCCCTGTGTGTCAGTGTAAATCCAGGAAGTGAACAGGCAGCAGCTTCAGCTGCCCACAGTTAAAATGGCTGCACCCAGACTCAGTGAAGGGAGATTTCTGCAGCATATTTGGCAAGTACAGAATCACAGTATATATAAAATATAATGCAAAGTGGTTGGAGGGAAGCTTCAGAATGACAAAGATGTTTTTATTAAAAATGATGTGAGCAGACTGCAGTTCCTTTTTAAGTCTTTATAACAGGGTGAAAATGCAGGGGCATCTTATAACAAATAGCAGTGGCGTAACTAGAGACTTCAGGGCCCCGGTGCAAGAAATCATGAAGGGCCCCCCCTCCACAGTGGCATGACAGTCAGGTGGACCCCTCACACTGGCAGACGGCAGTCGGGCACCTCAAACGGGCAGACTTGGCGGAATTACAGGGCCCAGTCGCAACGGCGACTGCTGCGACCCTGATAAATCCGCCATTGGTTAAAGGTGTGTTACGTGCAGAGTTCAAGGTGTGCTATGTACAGAGTCCGGGGTGTGCTTCGTACAGAGTGCAGGGTGTGCTACGTACAGAGTCCGGGGTGTGCTATGTACAGAGTCCGGGGTGTGCTATGTACAGAGTCCGGGGTTTGCTACGTGCAGAGTCCGGGGTGTGCTACGTGCAGAGTCCAGGGTGTGCTACGTGCAGAGTCCAGGGTGTGCTACGTGCAGAGTCCAGGGTGTGCTACGTGCAGAGTCCAGGGTGTGCTACGTGCAGAGTCCAGGGTGTGCTACATGCAGAGTCCAGGGTGTGCTACGTGCAGAGTTCATGGTGTGCCACATTTGTGCGGAAAAAAAGCCTGGATTAAAAGTATACAGTGCAAAAACTGTCTACAGCCATGAAACATACAGCCACAGCACCTGTGATCATCATTATCATGCTGATAATTACACTGTACTTCATGTGACTGTACTGTATATAGGCTGTACAGTGTAATTATCAGCATGATAATGATGATCACAGGTGCTGTGGCTGTATGTTTCATGGCTGTAGACAGTGTTTGCTCAGTATACTTTTACTTCAGTATACTATAGCAACCACTGCAGTCTGAGTCTCAATACATGCACACTCACATACATACATACATATTCACATGCACACACACATTTATACATACATGGCATGCAAACACACACACATGCAAACACACACACAGTAGATAACAAACAGCAGTCTTTTACCTTAGCAGCTCTTCCTGCCGGGTACTGCACTGTAGGGGGAGACAAAGAGCACACACTGTGCTTTCACTTTGTAATGACTGTGACGAACTCCCCGCACAGTGCCGATTACAGTTCGGCTTGGGATCGGGGAACTCGTCTGTGCTCCTTCTATCGAAGCACTGTATACAGGGGGCCCTCGGGGCCCCCTCCAGCAAGGGGCCCGGTCACCATGGCGACCTCAGCACCCCTATAATTCCGCCACTGACAAATAGGGCATAATTTGTAATTTTTAAAGTCTCATTTACATGGTAACACAAATATATATAGTTATTAGGCTTATGTTACCTTACACTACTTTATGTGTTTTTGGGCATTCTTATTGAGAAAACAAAACCTGCTGCTGGGTTATTATGCTAACTTGCTGGCTTTAGTTCCTTGAGTCACTGAACCACAACTAGTATGCAGATTAGTGAATACAGTACAGAATTCCTTAATGTTCACGCTTGTTCTTGTCAGGGGCTCAAATAATTGAAGGAGGACAGTCCACGTGACAGGTGGGCCATTTGCAGAATAAAAAGTCAGGAATGGCAGCCATCATATTTGTCTCAGGAAAGGTTTACTAAAAATATATTTTTTCCATTATTTTGACTGCTTGCTTAATGTATTTTTTCACCAGTTTCTGGGGCCATGCTGAAATGTGTTAAAATTTTACATTTCAGGTTTTGAAAGGAAAAAAATAATTTTACTGAGCATGGAGTATTTCAAAGAAATCCTAGTTTTAAAATTGGCTGCACAAAGTTAACCATGTTTTATTATAACTTTGAAACAAAATTAGTTACGTGTAGTTCCATTGTGTATAACAGTTGTTGAATGAAGCCAGAATATGATTATACTAAATCATTAAACATAGGTTTGAGCAACATGTTACTGGTAACATTATAAGAACTGAAGGTGTCAAATAGTTGTTTTACACTGCATTGCTACTTTCTAATAATGAAATAGAACAAGATATTTACCTGTTCATATTAATAGCAGGTAGATAATTGATTTGATCCTTCACAGATTAAGATAAAATAAAAAGTAATTCTATAAATATTTTGAAAGGAAATATAATAGTACTAAGGGACAATTTAGTAATAAGGGACAATTATAGGCAGGGTGTGAATCTAAAAATTTAGGAACTATTATAAATTAAGGGACTACTATAGGCAGGGTTTAATCTGACATTTTTACTGACTATAGTAAAAAAAAAAAAAAAAAAACAACGACTTTTAATAATTGACACCAAACAGCTTTACAATTATAGGAATCAGAATGAAACTCAACAACAACAACACAAGATCGCAACAATGAACAGAACAAGACACAATGGGGGAGATTTACTAAAACTGGAGTGTGCAAAATCGGGCGCAGCTCTGCATAAAAACCAATCAACTTCCATTTATTTTTTTTTGCCAAAGCTTAAAGCGGGGGTTCACCCTTAAAACAACTCTGTGTCATCCCATCCAGCATACTGATGTCAGCGCCAGTATGCTGTTTTGTTTTTTTAATCTTTGTACTTACTGTTTAATTGATCATTTTATTTTGTCCCTACCGCAGGTGAATGTCTATGGAGCATCACGGCTTCCGAAAATAGCCGACTAGCACTCGGGTATTCCCAGCGCTATACGGCACCTGCGCACAGACCTAGGAGCTGACTGCGCAGGCGCCGTATATATCCGAGTCCTATTTCGGCTTTTTTCGGAGGGCGTGAAGCGCCATAGCCATTGGATTTAAATATATACGGCGCCTGCGCAGTCAGCTCCTAGGTCTGTGCGCAGGCGCCGTATAGCGCCGGGAATACCCGAGTGCTAGTCGGCTATTTTCGGAAGCCGCGACGCTCCATTGACGCGCCATTCACCCGCGGTAGGAACAAAATAAAATGATCAATTAAACAGTAAGTACAAAGATTTAAAAAAAAAACAGCATACTGGTGCTGACGCCAGTATGCTGAATGGGATGACACTGAGTTGTTTTAAGGGTGAACCCCCTCTTTAAAGCGGTTGTATACCCATTGTGACAACTTTTCAATAAATTAATAATAGCAGGCTATAGTATAATTTGCCATTTTTCATTTTCCTCTTAACTGCTTCCTTACCGAGTAATCGTTGTTTTACTTCTAAATGACGTTGTCTGCGCAATCGCCGTAAGAACTAATTTTCCGGCAAGCAACAGACCTTGCCGAGAAAAATGCTGGGACTATGCCAGGCGCGTCACTTCCTACTGCTGGCATCGGCCCCGAGATCCTGCGAGACTCATTCCCCTTCTGAAGTAGGGCAGCAACAGGATCGGCTCCTATTCATTGGAGAAGGTTTCCATAGTGACCGGACACAAAAACGAGGCGTGGATTCGGCGGTTAATGCGCATGCGCAGGATTATGTCCTGGAAAACCTACTGAGGGCAGAAATAAAGCACTGCACCAACACGGAAGTACCATAGATGTGATGGCGGCAGCTGGGAATATGCGGAAGCATTCACAAGTCTCTTTATTTGTAGAAGTAAGAACACTTTTGGAGCATATCATTAGTAGCATTGTAATTCACAATAACTAACTTGATTGATATATTACTTAAATGGTTATCATTGTCAGAGTTTACTACCGCTTTAATTGAACAAGCTGAATTTAGAAGCTGATTGGCTACCATGCACAGCTGCACCAGATTTTGAGTGCTCCATTTTTAGTAAATCTCCCCCCAATGACACAACAAAATTACCAATAACAGCAATTAGCACCCATAAAAAAAATAAAAACTATACTCTAATAAACCATCCATATGCATAAAATACAACATAGGGCCAGATTCAGGTAGAGTTGCGCTGGAGTATTTCGATATGCGCCGCGTAACTGTGAATATGCGCCGTCGTTTCTATGTGGCCGTAACCACCAAACTAGATGCGACAGAAAACGAGCCAGACGCCAGAGTCTCGTCAGTGCATAATTTCGCTTGGCGCATCAGTTGCGCCTATTGATTTCCCCTGCAAATATGCAAATGAGGGAGATTTCCCGATTCGCGAACGGATTAGCACCATACGCTGGCTACATGCGCCGCGCGTATCTCGTCCGTCCGGCGCAAAGTTATTTCTACAAATAGCTGCTTTATCTTTACTCCAGACAGCCACAGGTCAGCAGGAGAGCAGCTACAGCAGCGTTACCGATGATAAGAGCTAGCTGAGCACCCCCACTTGCAGGACAACACCTCTGTCCATGCTTGTCTGTCAACTTTTACAGCCATGGAGGAAGACATCATAGGTCTCCATAGCCGAGATGACGGCTGACAGCTCCTGGCCTTTAGAGTTCAGCTTTCTCTTGTGTGTTTGCGGGGAACTTGAGCAGCCATCTCAGAACAAAAGTAACTTCACTGCGGGGAGGGGGAACAGGATATACTTTAGTGCCGGAATGGCGCATCTACGGGCGCATTTAAACGCCCAACGGAACGCATTGCGCTGACGTTTCCCGTGAAGTGGTGCCGACGGAAGTTGTGAGCATGCGCACAAGGGGGCGAGTGAAGCCTCACTTACTGCGCATGCTCCGTGGATGATGCGCTGAACGTAAGCCTCTGCGCTGGGCTCCGCCCATCATTTACATATGATCACACCCACTTCCACTTGCGTCGGGTTACGCCAGCGCATTTTCGTTACTCCGGTGCAAGTTTAGGAGCAAGTGCTATGTGAATTACAGTACTTGCGCCGAAAGTGTCGGCGGAGTAACGTAAATGAGAAACGTTACTCCAAAGTAAAGAAGCGCCCATCTACCTGAATCTGGCCCATAGAAGGAATAACACAGATAAAAAAATAACAAAAAATCTGATTACCAAAATGCAAATAATACACCACTTTTTCTAGCATTACCCCAAATATTATTAAAGCAGTTGTATACCCGCAAATTTTTATTTTTATTTATTTTTATTTCATTCCAGCAAGGTCCGGCGGCTGCCAGCCCTTTAGCCGAGGATCCCCACTGCGCATGCGCCGCTGCAATCAGTGGCGCATTGCGAGGGGAATATCTCCTAAACAGGTTTAAGAGATATTCTTTATACCTACAGGTAAGCCTTATTATAGGCTTACCTGTAGCTAACAGTGGTAGTAAAGACTTTACTACCACTTTAACATAATACTAACATAATATAAAAACAACTTAGAAAATCTTGATCATAAACCAGATTTAAATCTTCACCTCCAGCCCTCACACAGAAGAATTATATAACTTGATGGTCACAAGCAAAAATGATTTCCTGTGTCGCTCTGTTGGTTGTAACAATCTGTCACTGATGGTACTCCGCAGACTGACCAGTGTATTGTGGAGTAGAACGGAGGAGTTCTCCATCATTAAACGTACCTTGAATAACATTCTCCTCTACAATACTGTTGTTAAAGGCTCCGGGCCAGATTCAGATACAAAAATGTATCTTTCCGGCGGCGTAGCATTTCCTCTTTACACTACTCTGCCGCAAATATTATGGGCAAGTGCCTTATTCAGAAAGCACTTGCTCCATAATATGCGGCGGCGTAGCGTAAAGTGCACGGCGTAAGGCCGCGCAATTCAAATTGCTGAAGTGGGGGCGTGATTCATGTAAATGAATGATGACCCCATGTAATTGACGTTTTTTTTGGACGGCATAAGCGCCGTCCGTGGACGTTCCCAGTGCGCATGCGTGAAATCACGTCGCTTTTTCTCAATGTAAATGACATGAGCGCAACTATAGTCGAGCCCCATTCCCGAATGACTTACGCAAACAACGTAACCGACGTACAATTTGATGCGGTCCCGACGTCCATACTTATCATTGGCTGCGCCTGCTATAGCAGGGGTAACTTTACGCCGGTCCAACGTTTACGCAAACGACGTAAAATACGACGCACCGGCGCAAGTACGCACGTGAATCAGCGTAAATAGCTCATTTGCATAATTTTACGCGAAAAACTACGGAAGCGCCACCTAGTGGCCAGCGTAAATATGCAACTTAAGATACGACAGTGTAAGCGAATTACGCCGCTTGTATCTTAGGAGAAAGCCGGCGTATCTTGTTTTCTGAATACAGAAAAAAGATACGCTGGCTATTCTTAGTATTTACGCGGCGTATCTATAAATACGCCGACGTAAATACTTTCTGAATCTGGCCCTCCAACTCTAATCCACCAATATCACTGGCTTTGAAAATCAGTTTGTTAAATATAAGTTCTTATGAGTGGGGACCAGGCATGCATATGTGTTACGCACCTTTTCTTTCGTGTCAGTAATTATAGATCATGAGTTTTACACTTCACTGCACTCCTGTAATCAGTGCAGAACACAAACTGCTAGAAGCATGCAGAGTTCAGAGTGCATTAAATTAGTTGCAGTGTAAAAAGGACAATAATAGTACTTAAAATAACAAAGACACCAACAAACACTCTAGATGTAAATGTTGCTTTCTACAGCCTGAAATCACACGGGATGGGGGGATTGAATAGACTTTGTTAAGCTTATGCAAAGGCTGCCTACTTCTGTAGTGGATACAGTGAGTGCAGTGCAGAATAGAACTAATAACTAGTGTTGCTCACGAATATTCGCATTGCGAATATTCGTAATGAATATTGCATATTCGAGTATTCGCGAATATCGTGGTGAATATTCGATATTGCGAATATTCATATTTTTTCAAATTTATTTTTATAACAGATCACATCCTAGTGATCTCCATCGACGTCTAAAAGCATTGCTGGTATGATTAGAGACCCTGGGCCGAGTAGCTGAGGCGATCCTTTTATGTTGCCGAATATTCGCAATGCGAATATTCGTATTACGAATATTCGCAAATACTTTCTCTGCCCTTCTGTGTTTTGTGTATAAAAAAACAAAACAAAAAAAAATTAGCTTTAGTTTAGTCATATAAGTTTGTGTAAGTAGAGTTAGTGTTTAGTGCATATTAGTTTAGTAATCCAGGAAATGATCTCCGTTTTCGCGTGTTGACGAGAATTTCGCAATCAATTTCGCATTCGCATTAGCGAAATTTCGCATTCGCATTAGCGCAATTTCGTAAAAAAATTCGATATTAACGAATATTTCACGAATATTCTTCTATATATTCGTGAAATATCGCGAAATCGAATATGGCGTATTCCGCTCAACACTACTAATAACGCATAAATCCTTGTGATAAAGGCAATCAGCTAAACATGTCAGCAAAGCAAATGCCCTCTTTGTGGTTAGTTATTGTTTGAAGTTATGGGGAAGATGCCAACAAGCTGACAGTAAAAAATACAATGTTTGCAGTCACCTGTACTAGGTTCAAAGCACAGGTAAAAAAAAAGGGGCAGCTGTGTTTTAAAATGTGCTTGGTTTTCCAAAATATATTAAAATTGCTAATATTTAAAAGTACAATTTTCCTTAGATTAGAAAGCTGGGCTACATTTTTTGGTTCATTCACGACTTTTATAAATGCAACACACCTGCCAAGGGGAGTAAGCAATATAAAAAATTGGGTCAATTAATTCGCAGGTCACCTATTTTATGATAACAGAGGAATATTTGCTAAAGTATATTAGCTTGTTGGGTGCATAGTTAGTAACTGTCTGAGCTGCTTTAGCTTTAGGGTCAAACCAAACAAAAATGACCCTCTGGGTGGGTGGATATAGGTAGGTTTAATTCTCCAAGAGTTTCTTACAACCAATAGTAAGGGCTCATGAGTGTACTATTAACTTCCTGCCAAGGTCATTACATGATACACGTTCAGTAGCTTCCCAACTTCTTCATTTATTCCCCAGAATGGGGAATGTAACACCATTGCTTTGCGTTGTAATTAGTTTATCAGATGGTTAAATCTGGGATTTCTGGTGCAGAAATATCACAAAAAAAGTAACTTGCTATATTGTTCTGTCACTTTCAATTTATGGCAGTAGCAAGTTGCGTGGTCTGCATTTTCCCAAGAGCAGCAATATTGTGAGGGCCACTTTGCTTGTGTCTGTAAACCTCAATGGCCAATGTGTCCTCACTAGATAATATAAGAAATCTTCTGAGATGGTCCCTGTATTGATCAGCTGACAGCAAACCCCTGAAGCACAAATTTGACCTTATAATTAAAGTTCTTTAGACTGAAGGTGTAGCACAACATCCAATTAACTTTGTGTTCTTTCATTTAGTATTCTAAGATCATCTAGAGCCAATCACTTTAGCTGTTAAGGTGTGTTTTGTTAACAGCATTACCAATTTCTCTGATTCTTTTGAAGGAAGAGGCAATTGGACACTGCAGTTTGGGGACACAAGACAAGTGATCATTAGTAGAAAGTTGCCCGATAGGATCTGGAGATAACATATTATAGTGACCTAGAAGTGTTTGGCAATTCAAGTAGTAACAGACATACAGTATACAAAGTACTTGTGGTGATTCAGTTCTGCCTAATGAATACCATGTTTGGGTGTTATTGAACATTAACTTATAGCACATAATACATTGAAAATGACCTTCAATGCTTGTGGCCTTGGAGGATAAAATAGAACAGTTAAAAAGAAACTACAACACACTGGAAGACTTCAGTGATCTCTAAAGTGCAGGAATGGCTACTGAAGGTGCAAGATATAATGGAGGCTGAGGAATGGAGACACCAATGTACTGGCATCTATACCAAAATTCTATGCTATTTGGTCTTTATGGATAGATTTCATGTCCTCTGACTTGTACGAACAACTGATATTATGATTTTGTGCAACCATTTTTTGTAATGTTTAGTATGGGAAACTGTTTAGTACGGGAATGGTTGACCAGGGAATTGCTATGATAATCATTTGTTAATGTTCCCATCGCTGTTTTTTCTAGCGATAGGGATTGGCTCTTTTGCTTTCCTTATTTCCTTTGTTTTTTGTCTTTTCCTTCCCCCTCTCCCCCTTTTTTTGTGGTTTCTCCCACCATCGTCCCTTCTCCTTTGGTTCTCTACATATATTCGCTGCTAAGGTGCTTTTATTTTCACGTGTGCCTCCTACAGTGTCCTATACTTTTGCTATTTTATGTTGCTATTTCAGTTTGTCGGATTGCATACCTTCTGTTGGTTTTGTACCATGGATGGGTTTACACCCTAGTGTTGGGAATATCCATGCTGTCTTATTTTTCAGCAAAAATTTTAAATAAAGATTTTACAAAAAAAAAAAAAACTACAGTGGTTTGGGCTAATATTGCGTAAATGTTTCTTGAATTTGAGATGACACATCAGGGTTGTTGATTTACTAAAACTGGAGAGTGCAAAATCTGGCGCAGCTGTGCATTGTAGCCAATCAGCTTCTAACTTTGGCTTGTTAGGCTTTAACAAAAAACCTGGAAGCTGATTGGTTTTTATGCAGAATTTCGCCAGATTTTGCACTCTCCAGTTTTGGTAAATCAATCCCATCATGACACATGAGTTATAGAGTATTATATTTTCTTGATAGAATGCAGCAGAAACTGTTTTCCTTTAATATCTTTCTTTGATTAAAGTTGGTAGTGGAAGGTAAGAAAGTGAGTCACACCTCTGACTCCAGTTGTGTGAATAAATGTAAGCATAATGCTGAACTCCAGGTATATATCTAAATACATTGATAAAATTCATGTAGGAGCAGTGTTTTATCTGCCAAGTGGTTTATATTTTTGCTTTGTGGGCTTTCTTGTGCATCATCTTTAAAAGAGGCTTCCTTCTGGGATGACATCCATGCAGACCAATTTGATGCAGTGTGCGACGTATGGTCTGAGCACTGACAAGCTGACCCCCCACCCCTTCAATCATCTATTTCCCAAAGACAGCCTCTGGATATAATGCTGAGCATGTGCACTTAACACCTTTGGAACCTGTCCTGTTAAACTGCTGTATGGTATTGGCCACTGTGCTGCAGCTCAGTTTCTGGGTCTTGCCAATCTTCTTATAGCCTAGGCCATCTTTATGTAGATCAACCATTCTTTATTCAGATCCTCAGAGAGTTCATTGCCATGAGGTGCCATTTTGAACTTCCAATGACCAGTATGAGAGAGTAAGAGCGATAACACAAATTTAACACATCTGCTCCCCATTTACACCTGAGACCTTGTAATACTAATGAGTCACATGACGCCGGGGAGGGAAAATGGCTAATAGGGCCCAACTTAGGCATTTTCACCTAGGGATGTACTCACTTTTGTTGCCAGCGGTCTAGACATTAATGGCTGTGTGTTGAGTTATTTTGAGGGGACAGCAAATTTACACTGTTATACAAGCTGTACACTCACTACTTTACATTGCGTTGTCACATGAAAATATAGAATAAAATATTCACAAAAATGTGAGGGGTGTACTCACTTGTGTGAGATACTGTATAACAGTATGTAACGGATAGACCCGTGACAACCAGAGACTTTGGAAGGATGAGAGATACTCCTGTGCCAGCAGCACTAATAACTCCTGGGTCTAATTCCACCCTGTGCCCTTTTGAGCGTAGGGTGGCTAATAGAATCATAATTCATGTATTACATGAGATGAGACATTAATAATAATTCATGTTTGCAGGGTGTCTTGAGATATCACAAGTTGTTGGCTCTTCAATGTGTGGACACATTCTTTTGAAAGGTGTTAATTGCATCTGCTCCTGACAGACCTTTTCATTGTGTGATAAAACTTTTTAAAGCACTTAAAAGATTGGGTATTTAAGATCACATGTCTCTTTTCAGATGTATTGAATTAGCATGTCAATTATGTTAGTAAAGGAATGTATTAAAGCCCAGGTGTTAAGACCCTTCACCGGAGACAGTATGTCTGTCTAGATATGTGGGTTGAGGTCAAGACATTGTGTGATTGTATTTTGTTTGAATTCTATTGATAAAAGGAATGTGATAGGTCTCGTCAGTATCTGTGCCGAAATGTCTGCATAGTAACTAGTGTGTGATGAGGGGGGTGGAGATTGCATTGTCCTGTGATTAACTTTAATATGCTGTACTGGATATATAAGCAAGCTAAGAAACCAATAAAGTATTCTTTCATTTTGGAACTAGAGAACAGAGCGGTCAGTCTCGTTATTCTGGGAAATTGAATGGATCATGTCTGCCGATTTGTTGGTGTGTCGGATAAGCTTGTCGTGGGTGGATGGAAGGTCGTAAACGGTGGTGACCGTTACACAGTATATGAAGGAAACAAGCCATGCTTTCAGGAAGCAAGGAAGCAAGGAAGAAACCCACTGCCACTTACTGCTTGGGATCTATTTATAAAAAGAAATGCTGTTCCAATGTGTCAATCATTCGCACAGCTGTCACTAATAGTGCCCAAATTCTGCCTAATGTGTTTATTTCCTAAGATCATCAGCTTTATCCAGTGGCCATAATGCTGTATTTTCCTTATTGAGGTATTTTAGAAAATGGCCACTGTTATTATGGCCACTAGATGGAACCCATGTTCATAGAAAAAAAACATATTAGGCAAAATATGGGGATTATCCGTGATGAACAGTGAAAAAAATAATATTGCGCTCGTTAATGTGACGAAGGAATAAAGCTGATTTAAGTACTTCATCAATGAGTTGATTTAAGTACTTCATCATTGACTTATGTGGAACACATATATATATATATATATATATATATATATATATATATATATATATATATATATATATATATAGACCATATATTGTAGTCGTGTCATAATAGCAGCCTTTGTACTATTTCAAATTTTCTTAAAGCTCTTGACTACATGTGCCCTCTTGGTGTTTTATTTCTTTAAGATAACTGTTAAAGCTATGATAATTTATGAAGAGCACTATATCCATATTTGTTGTCCATAAGATAAAGCAAAATAAAATCAGTAATATTTGCCTATGGCAATGCAGAGTCAATTACGACAAAACATGTGATTAATTAGAAAAGTTAAGGATTCAGAATGTAATCATTTTCTTTCTAAGCAATATCCTCTACACACTTAATTCTAAGTTTCCCTTCAAACGATTAATTACTATTCACCAATTTATTCAGGGAAAATGGCTTACATTGCAATTTGTTCCTCTCAGTACAAGAGCTGCACATGCAGAATAAGATATTGTTGTGGTAGGGAATATCATTTTCATGATATATAGTATGAACCAGAAACACCTTCTTGCCACAGAAACTTTTGAGCCACTACCTTCAAAATAAAAATTATATTTCATACTAGTTTTACTACTTCTACTGAATTATGGAATTTGTGAGAATGATGCTCTATAATATATTAAGATTGAAGAGTAGTGGCTTTTGGAATAAAGGTTACAAAGATTTCAACACTAACTAAAAAGCGTAGAAATTTTGGTGAAAACTATTAATTTTAACCATTAAAGTGCATACTCTCACTTTGAGCTGCTTACACAAATCTTTCTTGAAAAAATGAATGCCCCCTTAACACCATTGCGCTGAGTTAACATCCATTATGTCCTTTCCTAATGTGCATTGCGTTTAGGCAGCCCATTTCTTATAGCCGACTTAAAATTATACTTTTTTTCTATAAAAATAACAAACATGTTATACTTACCTGCTCTGTGCAGTGGTTTTGCACAGGACAGCCCAGATCCTCCTCTTCTCGGGTCCCTCATTAATGTTCCTGGCCCCTCCCTTCTGCCGAATGCCCCCACAGCAAGCAGCTTGCTATGGGGGCACCCGAGCCAAGCCGCAGTTTTGTGTATCCATGACACAGAGCCACGGTTCGACCCCACCCCCTATATCTCCTCATTGGAGATGTACGTATTAGGGGGGCTAAGGGGGGCTGCTGCACACGGAAGGCTTTTTAACCTACCTTAACCAGTTGCCGACCAGCCGCTGCAGTTTTACGGCGATAGGTCGGCTCGGCTGCGCAAAATCACATAATATTACGTGATTTTGCATTTCAGCCACTAGGGGCGCGTGCTCGCCTGTGGTGCCAACGCGCGTGCCCGATGGGCATGATAACCGATGGGCACCTGCGATCGCTCGTTACAGAGCAAAACCGGGAGCTGTGTGTGTAAACACACAGCTCCCTGTCCTGTCAGGAGGAGAAATGACTGATCTTATGTTCATACAATGTATAAACAGCGATTTGTCATTTCCCCTAGTCAGTCCCACCCCCCTTCAGTTAGAACACACCTAGGGAACATAATTAACCCCTTCCTCGCCCCCTAGTTTTAACCCCTTCCCTGCCAGTGGCATTTTTACAGTAATCAATGCATTTTTATAGCACTGATCGCTATAAAAATGCTAATGGTCCCAAAAATGTGTTAAGTGTCCGAAGTGTCCGCCATAAGGTCACAGTACCAATAAAAATCGCAGATCGCTGCCATTACTAGTAAAGAAATAATAATAAGAAAAATGACAAAAAACTATCCCCTATTTTGTAGACGCTAAAACTTTTGCGCAAACCAATCAATAAACGCTTATTGCAATTTTTTTACGCACAATATGTAGAAGAATACGTAGCCTAAACTGAGGAAAAACATAGTTTTTTTAAATATATTTTTGGGGGATATTTATTACAGCGAAAAGTAAAAAAAATATTTATGGGAAAAAGCTCTGTTTATGGGAAAAAATATGACTCCAATTTTGTTTAGGAGCCACGTCGCACGACCGTGCAATTGTCAGTTAAAACAACGCAGTGCCAAATCGCAAAAAGTGGCCCGATCATTGACCAGCAAAATGGTCCGAGGCTGCAGTGGTTAAACTTTGCAAAGGAACGCTTAATGAAATTTAGTGTCCACTGTAGATTTATAGGTGTGCATTTATTGACATACCATAGTGCTATGAGGTGTTTTTCACCAAGAAGAATATCCATAGTAGGTCTAACTGCAAACACACCCACCCATTTCTCTGTTCCCTGATATATTCCATCCACTATGTTACCCACAGCTTAATGATTCAGAGCATTGACTTTTCTCTCTCCCTCCCTCTTCTTTAACACAGCTCTGTAGGAAGATTCAAGTAGAGAGGCACAGTCTGAAAGAATATAGGTTCTATGGCGATCCTTCTCAAGAAAACACATAGAGGTTGATTTAATAAAACTGGGGAGTACAAAATCTGATGCAGCTGTGTATAGTAGCCAATTGGCTTCTAACTTCAACTTGTTCAATTAAAGTGGTTGTAAACTCAAATAAATATTACTGCCAGCCCCTCTGTTCTATCAATCCACCCTGCACAGTGTACATGTTTGTATAAAACAATGCCTCGGGGGCGTGGCCGAACGCGGATGATGGCGGACGTGTTCTGAGGAGGCTCCGATAAACCAACCTCAACCCGCAGGTCTCCGGCCTCCGAAACAGGTGACACAAACCCTTCTCACCTCAGACCTGCTCCGGGGACTCTCCCTGTACAGCCCGGTATCGTTGCGGCGCTTCCTGGAGGTCCGTTGAGGGAGCAAAACGATCCGTGACAGGATCCATTTGGAGACGCCCCGCCGCCATTTTAAGAGGTCTGGGAAACCTCAGCTGCAGCAGAGCTTGTGTGAGGTAAAAAAGCTAAAGAAATAGACTTTGCCACACTGCCATCCTCCGCAAATTAGATAGCAGCCTGAGTGGTGGCCCGGGGGCAGTAACCTGAGCAGTAAACAGGAGTGGTTACTGAGGCCATTTTTAAGGCCCCTTGTTAATATGTGAAGTGTCTCCATGATGGCGGTATGAGGAGGGTGCCTCACTCACCACCGAATGTCTCTCAACCACAGCAGAATATATTGATCTTTCTCAGCGCATTTAAGACAGCCGCAAACAGCACACAATATGGATATTCAATATATACGGTCCCCCCCTAATTTAGCTGACTGAATATTCCTATTGGGGTCTAGCAAGGCAATTGTTCATTGCAAAATAAATCTCCTGGCTTAAGGTCATTATGTAATTTCAAAAGCTTCATAAGCCCTGCTCCTGTTATTATAACGACGCCTGTGGGTGTAGTTAAATATTGCTGTTCCAGTTTATGAAGGGAAAACAACACAAACAAGTCAAAACTAACAACAAGGACTCTTTCACTGTGAAAAATCTCCACAAAATGTCTGCCACACCTCAGACACACATGCTGAGCATTACAGAGGCATCCATGTCTGACAGGCAAATTTCATCTCAAATGCCTGTCACCTCTATAACTCATCCTCTGGGATCTAACCCAACTCCTGCCCTATATTCCTCTGTACTGAAAGAAAGAACAGTCACTGAGTTGACTGGTCATGTAATTTCTACTGCAATCTCCTCACAACCTCCTCCTGGACATGAGCATGCGAATGCTGAACGGGCTCTTGATGTTACTTTCAATGTCACTGATATGTTTAACAGAATAGCTGAAATATTAGACAAGGGTCTGACACAGACTGCCGAGAGAATCACTAGAGACATCAGAGCAGATTTCCAAAGCCTTGGTAACAGGATAGAATCTATTGAACATAAATTGGACGCTAATGTTTCAAGGATTGACCAGAATACTGAACATCTACAATTCATGCAAGAACAACTGGAAGCTGCTCAAGATAGGATAGATGATTTGGAAAACAGATCTCGGAGAGATAATTTCAGGGTACGGGGGATACCTGAATCCATAGTTAATGTTCACTCTGCTATACAAGACATCATTAGAGATCTTATTCCATCCATTCCTGCACATAAGTTGAAATTAGACAGAGCGCACAGATCCTTAGGCCCATAACGCAAGGACGGTTTACCTAGAGACGTGGTGGTCAAACCACATTACTATTCAACCAAAGAGGAAATAATGCAAAAGTCCCGTCAACAAGAACATTTGCAGTACCAAGGAGCAAGGATCCAAATATTTTCTGACATTTCCCCCCACACAATTCAGAAGAGGAGAGCGATGAAACCATTATTGTCTGCCCTCATGAAAAAGGAAGTCAAGTATAATTGGGCCTTTCCCTTTGCTCTAAAATTCACTTATAATGGCAGACATTATGCTGTACGCAACTTTCAGGAGGGGGAAAGACTGCTATTAGACCTAAGAATTATTGCAACCGCACCAGACATGGATACTACACCTCCACAGCCTTTCTCAGCTAAAAGACAGACACCTACTAGCCCTACTTCGGGTGAATGGAATAGAGTCAAACACAGGAAAGTTGGGAGAAACTCTGCAACCTGACTTGGATCAGTAATTCCAGTTGATCTTTCCCGGAGGAGACACTAATTAAAGATTTAAAAAAGGAAAGGGAAAGGAAAAGCCCCCTTTTTCCTTTTTTTTTTTTTTCTTTTTTCCCCTTTTTTTTTTCTCTCCCCTTCCTTATAAGCTTATATGTATGTACAGGATAATATATATAGGTGTATGCAAATAATATATGTTTACGTAAATAATAATTTTTTACAATTTTTTTTTTTTCCTCCTTCCTTATGAGCTTACATGTATGTATAGGTTAATATATATAGGTGTATGCATATAATATATGTTTATGTAAATAATACTTTTTTTCTTTTTTCTTTTTTCCTCTTTTTCTTTCTCTTCATCCTTCTTCCTCTGGGAAATCTCGTTACGCCACATGTCTTAATGCATAAACTGTACGAGATCAATTTCTTCCTAAAAACAATTTGTATAGGATAACGTATTGACCGTTAGTAATAGGTGGTGGTGAGGCATTGAGCCTCTACTCACTTTCCAGACAGACTTTTTGTCGTCCTGGGAGGCGGGTGTTTGGTCCCTTAACACTGGACCACTTTGGAATTTCTTCTTTGAATGGTGGAAGGGGGCTTAGTCCCCCCCCCCCCCATTTCGGGTCATGGTTTGACCTTATGTTATGCCACATTTTGCTTTATTGTTTACTGTTTTATTTTTATCTTTTGATTCTTCCCTTTTTCTCCCTGTCTTCCTACTCTGTTTTCTCCTCTCTGTGGGCCTACCTGTCAGGATTTGGTTTTTCTAGGTTACAGACTCATTTCATGGTATACATTCTGGAGGATGTAAGGTTTAAGACTCATGGCTGGACCAAATAACTCTTCCACACCCCTTCGTGTTGTAACACACAACACTCAGGGGCTGAACTCTCCTATTAAGAGACGAAAGGCTCTTCAAGTCTATAAGTCTCTGCATGTGGATGTCGTTTTTTTACAAGAGACACACTTCCCAAGGCGGTACACCCCCTCTTTTTTACATGCTCATTTTCCAGTGTTCTTTTTATCTAAGGCGGAAAATAAGACAAAAGGGGCGGCTATTTTATTTTCTAAATTTTGTAAATTCACTTTGATTAAGGAATACGCGGACCCGGAAGGAAGATTTATTTTGGCTAAAGGAATCCTAGATGAGAAAACGTACACTTTTGTCTCATACTATGCTCCTAATAGGGGACAACAGAATTTTTTTTCACAGATGCTGGATACTCTCCGACCCTTTATGGAGGGTATCATAGTTATGGGGGGGGGATTCCAACTTGGCTTTTGATTCAGGTTTAGATAAATCTAAACCAAATAAGACTAAAATAATTAGGCCAACTAAAGCCAGTACACAAGTGGCACGTATGCTACACCAATCTAGGCTGATCGATATTTGGAGAGAATTGAACCCAAACACTAAAGACTATACACATTTCTCTAATCCCCACCTATCATATTCACGAATAGACCATATATTGATTTTGAATCATCATGTCCCGGCAGCGGTAGAGTCATCTATTGTGGATGTCCCATGGTCAGACCACTCTATGGTTCTGGTATCTCTAAGACGGGAGAATACAGCCCATAGGGTGTCTCATTGGACTCTTAATCAATCTATTTTAAAAAATCCAGCCCTTGTGACGGAAATTGAACAGGCTATAAAGGAATATTTTGAATTTAATGATACACAAGAGGTTTCCCCGGAAACTCTATGGGCGGCCCATAAGGTAACAGTTAGGGGAAAAATAATTCAAATTGCGTCCAGACTTAAAAGACAAAAGAGGATGGAGGTGAGAGAGCTAGAAGAGAAATATCTAGACTTGCGCAGAAAACATAAGTCAGATCCTTCTGGATTTCCCACTTCTTCACTTGATGCCGCCAGATCGGCCCTGAATCTAGCACTAACAGCACGGGCAGGAGAAGATATGAAATGGTCGGGTGCCAGATTTTACCAGTTAAAGGATAAAATAGGTCCGATGTTAGCAAATAAATTGTCACCTAGATTTAAATCAAAGACGCTCCCCAAGATTAGACAAGCAGATGGATCCCTTACTTTAAACCCTCAGCGGATGATGGAAACCTTTCACGATTTCTATTCTAAACTTTACGCTTTTGACGATAAATCTACTTCAGATAAAATAGAGAAATTCTTAGATAAAATAAGTCTTCCTACTTTGAAAAAGGAACATATGGAGATATTGGAGGCTCCCATATGAACTGAGGAAGTTTCATCAGTAATTCAAAACCTTAAGATGGACAAGGCACCGGGACCCGATGGTTTTTCCTCCCCATATTATAAAACATTCTCAGTTATCCTTTCGCCCTACTTAGCTCGCTTTTATAATTCCTTGACAGATGGTATTTCTATAAATAAACAACTTAATATGGCTTATATCTCAGTGATCCCGAAACCTGATAAAGACCTTAGTCTAGTTGAAAATTACAGGCCAATATCTCTTATTAATAACGACCTTAAAATATTAACCAAAATTATGGCCAATAGAATGTCCCCTTTCATGAACCAATATATTAAGGGGGATCAGGTAGGATTTATTCCAGGGAGGCAGGGACCGGACCAGATAAGAAGGGCAGTTGATCTGATCTCCATACTGCAATCTGGGTGGACTGGGGATCATGGACAAAAAGGTATACTCCTTTCCCTAGATCTCCAGAAAGCCTTTGATTCAGTGTCCTGGCCATATATGTTTAAGGTACTGAAGCGATTGGGTTTTGGCTCTAAATTCATGGGAATCTTATCTGCACTCTATTCATGTCCGGAAGCTAAACTCCGTGTACAGGGTCTATTTTCAAAACCTATTAGGATCCAGAGGGGCACACGACAAGGTTGCCCCTTGTCTCCTATGCTATTCGCAGTCATGATCGAATCTTTGGCGATAGCTATTCGCGACGACCCGGATATCAAGGGAATTAAATGCTCTCAAAAGGAACATAAATGTGCATTATTTGCAGATGATCTATTACTTTTCATAACCTCACCTCCATCCTCTCTTCCTGAAATTTTTTCCCTATTGACTGACTTCGCTAGAGTGTCGGGTCTCAAAGTAAATTGGGCTGAATCTAGAGCGCTTAATGTATCACTCCCTGAACCCACAGTCTCAATGTTAAAAAACAAATATGAATTCAAATGGGACATTTCATCCATCAAATATTTAGGAATCAATCTGACTCCGAATTTTGAGAAGCTCTATTCTGCCAACTATCCTCCTATGTTTAAAAAACTCGAGAAAGATTTAAATGAATGGGGCTCACAGAAAATAGGATGGATTGGTAGGATTAATTCGGTCAAGATGACTCTTCTCCCCAGACTTTTATATCTTTTTCGCTCATTGCCCATTCCGATAGTTAAAAGTCATCTAAAATCATTTCAGGGCAAAATTACCAGGTTTGTTTGGAACAAAAAGGGTCCACGTGTTCCTTCTCGAAGCCTCTTCAATCTAACTGAACAAGGGGGTTTAGGAGTCCCGAATTTGTGGTGGTATTACCAGTCTGCTAGGTTGGCCCAACTATCTGAAGTCTATCTTAAAAAGGACCGTCCCGACTGGATTAATATAGAAGAACAAGCATATTCTGCGTCTACTATAGAAGATTTGATGTGGCACACTCCGAAACGTAGACCCGCTATTATGTCCCCGACCCTTTCTCAAGCTTTAGTACTTTGGGAATCGCTTAGGAAAAATCCTTCTTTGGTCTCGAAAGGTCAACCTTTAGCTGAGGTCTTCCGGGACCCGATCTTTGCATCTAGAATCGATGTGGACTCCTTCAAATGGTGGCATGATAAGGGGGTGTACCGCATTGGACATTTCTTCTCAAGACTGGGCCCTTTACCCGAACAATTTTTTGTGGATAATTTTGATCTCCCTTCCTCCGAGAGATTGAGATTTTCTCTATTACATGACTATGCCCAAAATCTTTGGTCTGATAATCTTATTTCTGGTTCCCTATCTCCATTTGAACATAGATGCGACCAAGCCTCGGCGAGACGGGGTAATATCTCAATTATTTATAAATCTCTCGCGACAAATGATACTAAATTACCCCACATGCTCGCTTGGGAAAGAGAACTTGGAGATGAATAGGATTTAGAGGATTGGTATGGAAATTTTGCTAGATCTATCAAGGGTTTGTTAAGCGTGTCTCTGGTGGAAGCCAACGCGAAAATCTTTACTAGATGGTACTTGGTCCCTCTTAAATTGGCCTCGATGTATCCTTCATCCTCACCCTTATGCTTTAGAGGCTGCCAAGGAATAGGGTCCATGTTTCACACTTGGTGGGAATGTCCAAAGATTCAGGGTTATTGGAATAAGGTGTTTCACATTGTCAGACGAGTAACAGGGTGTAATGTGCATCAGTCTCCAGCAATTGCTCTATTAAATGGTCTAATCCCACAAATTTCGAAGGTTACCAGAAAACTGATTCTATTTATCCTGACAGGCGCCAGAATTACTATTGCAGCAGCATGGAAGAAATAGACAGTCTCTATTCTACACATGAAGAGAAAAGTCACGTGGATCATGGAGCAGGAAAAGAGAATTAGTTTAATGTTAGATAAAACTATTCTGTTTACTGAAACTTGGGAACCTTGGCTTAGGTACATGGGTATCCCCTATACTCCGGGGATACTGTAGTGGCTGTTTCTCCGGACTGATGCATAATCTTGGCAGGTGGGCTTACTCTTTCCTTTGAACTCTTTACTCTTCTACTCTTCTCATCTCTATTCCCCCCCCCCTTTTTTTTCTTTTTTTTTTCTTTTTTTCCTCTCTTAGATACGAGAAGACTAAACATAGTATATTACTTCTCATAATGTGATATTCTCACTTTGGGGATAATGGGTTCGGAAATACTAATGATATCCCTGTTTTTTCTCTTATAGTTAACTCTGGGTAGGGTGTTGTCTTGGTTCCTTAGACAAATGTTAGATCAAATTTGCTTTTGGGGAGGTTGGGTGGAGGGGACGGGTCCACCTCTAGGATACAGAGTGATCCCATTAGGTGTATCAGAGAGGGAGGGATTGTCCTGGATACCAACCTTCTTAGCATCTATGAAAGATTGGTCTACTATGTTCCTCATCGCTTTAATATCTTGGACCAGACCATAGGATATATGAGATCTTGGGGGATTAGGGAGATGATTTGGGACAAACTATATTACCTATGGGGTTCTGATTTACCTTAATAGTTCTCATTTCTCTTTTCTGCTTAATAAGTACTACCCTCTGGGGTTAAATAGGTTGGAAATGATAAACACTGAATGTACCTGTTCATTCTCAAATGTATGTCCAGCTATAATATTTACTGTGTTATTTGGCGCATAGCTGTATACTTTTCTTTTATTTGAAAATAAACTTAAATTTGAATGATAAAAAAAAAAAAAAAAAAAACAATGCCTCTAAATACCATGTCTCAGATCTTTTCTGGCAAGTCACGTGACCTCTGGCTGCTCTCCTCCCTGGATCTAATGACTGCAGCGAGAGGGGCCGAGATCCACTCTGACATCAGCTGAGGAGGGCACATGACGCTCAGCCCCTCCCACTGTAGCCCTTGGATTAGAGGAGGAGAGCAGCCGGAGGTCACCTGATTGGCCAGAAAAAGATCTGAGAAAGGGTATTTAGAAGCATTATTTTATACCAGGGGTCTCCAAACTTTTCAAACAAAGGGCCAGTTTATTGTCCTTCAGACTTTAGGAGGGCCGGATTGTGGACAGCGGGGGACAGAGAATGTCCCAGGCCTAGCATCAGTGAGAATAAATATACCCTCCATGTTGGTGGACAGTAGGAGAAGGTGTAGTGCCCCTATTATTAAGAGGAGTAGTAGAAATAGTGCCCCCTTGTTGGTGTCAGTGGGAGGAATAGTGCCCAAAGGGCCGGATAAAGGCTAGCAAAGGGCCACATCTGGCCCTCAGCCTGCAGTTTGGAGACCCCTGTTTTATACAAACATGTACACTGTGTAAGCTTGATATATCTGAGGGGCTGGCAGTAATTCTTCTATAACTTTACTGCCATCTACTAATAGCGGCAGGAGGGGAGGGTCAACTCACACACACAGAAGCTGACAGGCAGGGAGGGTGGGGGAGAGAGGACAGCAGCGGGATGACGGAGGCATGTAACCAGACCATGGAAATCATGAATCAGCAGCCATGATTACCGTGGTCAGCAAACTAAGGGGGACACAGGAACAGGGAGGATACAGCCTAGAGAGGGACAGATTAGACAGCACAAGCACTATGCTGTTTAACCTGCTATAAGGGAACAGGATCTCTTTTTTTTAGGGTTACAACCTCTTTAACCACTTCAATACCAGGCACTTTTGCCCATTCCTGCCCAGGACAATTTTCAGTTTTCAGCGCTGTCACAATTTGAATGACAATTGCAACACTGTACCCAAACTACATTTTATCATTTTTTCCCCCACAAATAGAGCTTTCTTTTGGTGGTATTTGATAACCTCTGTGTTTTTATTTCTTGCTAAACAAACAAACCAACATTTTTGAAAAGGTGGCACTGAGCAATAGATTTCAATAGGATTCAGTGCTAAATTCTGGGTTCAAGGACTTCCTGGTGGATTTGACAAATCAGGATTAAACTGAACCAGCCAGGTTTATTCATCCTTATTTAGAACATTTGTCCAGAGAACAGGAATTATTCATGTATAAGGATTAACATGGCCTCTCTTTTATTACCGAAGACACTTGCAGCTATCATTTTTCTGCATTGGCTAGATCAATGAAACAGTCAATTTTCAGCAGCTTTTTCCATCATAAAAGGGTTTCTTCCTTTTTAAGCTAAATGTTAGCAACACCTTCAATTAGGTTAGAAAGTGTGAACAGATGCTAACTACAGTGAATATAATGTTTTCTATTTGAGACATGCAAACACAAGGTATGTTAGATGAAACTTGTGTCTTACAAAGCTTTAGTGTTGCCAACATTTTAAGTATGTGAGGCAATTGTATATTCTACAGTTGTTAAAATCTGAATACATCGAGTTTGCTATTGTTATGCGGATATGTGGACTCTTTCTGTAGGTGGTAGATTAGCCACTTAACCCCCGGACCATATTGCTGGTCAAAGACCAGAGCACTTTTTGTGATTCGGCACTGCGTCGCTTTAACTGACAATTGCGCAGTCGTGCGATGTGGCTCCCAAACAAAATTGGCGTCCTTTTTTTCCCACAAATAGAGCTTTCTTTTGGTGGTATTTGATCATCTTTGCGGTTTTTATTTTTTGCGTTATAAACAAAAATAGAGCGACTATTTTGAAAAAAATGCAATATTTTTTACATTTTGCTATAATAAATATCCCCAAAAAAGATATAAACATTTTTTTTCCTCAGTTTAGGCCGATACGTATTCTTCTACACGTAGAGCTACGTGCTCTTGCCCAGCAGTGCCACTGTCCCGCCGTATAACTGTGGTGGGTGGTCGGCAAGTAGTTAGAGATCCTAGAAGGAACTGTTTCTTAGGAGCATCCAGTCTTTACCCAGAACACAATGAGATTTTAGATTTATAAATGAGGTTCCTAGGTAGCAGCTGTCAGCTGGTGGCATTGCCATTTCAGACATGTGTAGTGCCCTGCTCCTGAAGAACAGGCGCTGCTCTAAATTTAGTGGGGGTCTGAGCTGGTATTTGGCTTAGGTCAGAATGATTAAAGGCAATTTAGCCTCTGTTCCAGCCATGGCTGTGCTGGGAGTAGTTTGCCTAAATAAACCCAAAGAGAAAAGAAGTACATTTTCTGTGGACATTGAAATTCTTTGGACTCTCCTTTTACCCTGGACAGCGAGAATATAGAGGTAACGTACCACCCAAAATATAAGCAGCAGCTCCTGCGGGGGTAGTGCTACACATGTAACAAAAAGAGAATAATAATCAACAGCTAGAAGAGTAGTTCATAAAACTAAGTGATTTCAGGAGAGTTGCTGTTCAGGCAGGGTAGTGTGATGCCGCGTACACACGGTCGTTTTTTGTGATGAAATAAAATGATGTTTTAAAAACGTAATTTAAAATGATCGTGTGTGGGCAAAACGTCGTTTTATGTCTTCAAAAAAACGACCAAAAAAAAAATCGAAAATGCTTGAATTTTTTATGTCGTTTTTCAGAATGTCGTCTTTTGTTTCACAAAAAATGATCGTGTGTGGGCAAAACGACGTTTACAAAGACGTTTTTAAACCCACGCATGCTCAGAAGCAAGTTATGAGACGGGAGCTTCAATGGAACAGAGTGCCGTCAAAAGTGTCTTACGTAACCGCGCTTTGCAAGAGCATTTTCAGAAAACGATGGTGTGTATGCAACATCGTTTTTTAAAATGAAGTTTGAAAAACGTTGTTTTGTTTCGTGAGATAAAACAAAGTTTTTTACATCACAAAAAGTGATCGTGTGTACGCGGCATTACAGTTAAAGGGGTTGTACAATATTTTTTTCCCCCTAAATAGCTTCCTTAACCTCCCTGGCGGTATGATTCTGTCTGGAATTACGTACCAAAAGAGGTACAATTATTTTGCATGGAAATTCTGCGTTTTATACTGTAGGCCTGCAATTCTTAGGAATAACTCACTTAAATTTGTCCAAACCAGAGTCTAGTAAACATCTCTGGTATGATAAAGTTTGAAACACAAAATCATAAAATTATAATATAATAAATAACTATAAATAATTATAACAAATAATAATGTAATTATAATAAAAATTATTCACTAATGTAATCAAATCAAAATCACTGAAATTTGCTCAGTTGCAGAATTGTCGCTGTCATTACTTTTTTATGACGAATTTCCCCACAAATCGCTATCGCTCAATTCTGCAAGTGATTATCATTTATTATCGCTGTTTTTTAGCTGCTCTAAAATCACTTTTGACATAAAGGGACACTTTTGGTTGCTATGGACAATCTACAGTTTGCAGGCACAAAAAAAATGTTTTTATTATGTAAAAGAACATGCAGGGCACTGGGCAGACCACTAGGGACAAGGGGGGTGTGTACTTTTTACATACAGTACTGTAATCTATAAGATTACAGTATACTGTATGTAATGTGTTTGTTTACTTTTTTGAATTTGCCGCCGGGCACTGTGTGAGTCGAATGGAGGACGCCACTCGCTCACACAGCGGGGATGCATCGCTGGATCCAGGGACAAGGTAAGTACAGTACCCTGCCTGGATACAAGGTAAGCCAGCGCGCTGCAGGCTCTGCATATTCACCCCGAGCGTGACTCAGGGATACCGATTTTTGCATAAAAAATCCACCCCGAGTCACGCTCGGGGATACCGGCAGGGGGGTTAACCTTAGTGCAGTCCTCCTTCACTTACCTCATCCTTCGCTTTTGCTTTTAAATGTCATTATTTCTTCTGAGAAATCCTCACTTGCTGTTCTTCTGTCTGTAACTTCACACAGTAATGCAAGGCTTTCTCCCTGGTGTGGAGTGTCATGCTCGCCCCTCCCTTGGACTACAGGAGAGTCAGGACACTCTCTACGTTGCAGAGAGATCCTGACTAACCTACGAAGAGTAGTCCAAGGGAGGGGGCGAGCACGATACTCCACACCAGGGAGAAAGCCTTGCATTACTGTTTGGAGTTACAGACAGAAGAACAGGAAGTGAGGATTTCTCAGAAGAAATAAGGACATTTAAAAGCAAAATCGAAGGATGAGGTAAGTGAAGGAGGACTGCACTGAGGTAAAGGAAGCTATTTAGGTAAAAAACATTGTACCTTTACAACCTCTTTAAGTCATCTCAGGGCTGTTGTGAAACCATTACAATAACACTCTAAAGTGGACATATCATTAACATTTGCCAATAACATCAACTGATGTTCCCCAGTTTCCTGCCTAGGCAACTTATGTTATATGATCTCTGACTTGCAATTACTATTGCAGATAGCCTTTCAACCGAGTAGTATCAAAAAGGCATCCCTCAGGCTACATGCAAATAATTGGGATGAGGATTGGGTTCAGTGCTACCATTTGTTCCCAGTAAATTCTGTGTGCTCAAGGAGTACAGATAATGCATGAATTCGCCAGAATGTTGCCATACAGTCCTACATTGTGCTATTTTGTGCTTAACCACTTGCCGACCGGCTAACGCCAATATACATTAGCAGAATGCCACGGTTGTGCAAAACAACGTACCTGTACGTTGCTTTAAATTTTCTTGCCACTGTGCGGGTGCTCGCAATCGTGTCACGAAGCTGCAGAACGGGAAGATGACTATGTAAACAAGGCATTTCCCTGTTCTGCCTAGTGACAGGACAGTGATAGGCAAAAGGGCTGATCTACTGCCACCTTCTAAAAGTAACCCCAAAATGCATTAGTGAGATGGTACCGTGTAATAACCAATTTTTTTTACATTTTTCTAAATGTACAACTTTTCAAATATTTTTACATTCAAACCAGAACATACATTATTAACAATTCAGGTTCTATGTAACCAGTGTATATGAAACTTCCAATCAGTGATACTGATGCTTATTACTTATATTTTAATCGATATAACTGCAATATTGTAAGACCCTGTATACCCTAAGAAACAGCATGTTATTTAAGCTGTTATCCAATATGGATTTTGTACTATGCTATAAAAATATGTAATACAGTAATAATGTCAGGATTAGTGTTATTGCTTGGGTCACCTGCTGGTGGCACTCTTACTTTCAAAGAGTGTAGTTCTGGTGGCCACCAGCGGGTGTCTCGCAGCAGATAGACGTTCTGATGATCAAGCTGCACCTGATGTGGAACTGCTGGGAGTATAAAAGCCTGTCCTTCACTGAGGCATAGGGCTTCAGTATTCCTTCTGTAAGCCTTGTCCCTGCCTGAACCTGATCCGTTTGCCTGAATCGGATCCTGATCTGTTTCTTGTATGCTGTCCCTGAGACCTGCTTCCAGCTCCCCCTTGCTTCCTGCTCCAAGTACCTGGCCTTCTGTTCCTCTCATCCCTGCCTTGTTTATGTGTTCCCTTTACCTGTATATATTAGTTAGATATTTAGATTAGGTGTATTAGGGTTTTTAGTGTTTTTTTTTTATTATTCATTTCTTGTTTATGGTTTGCTGTTATTTAGTTTGCACGTTTGTCTTTATCTTAAAAAAATATATATTTTTTCACTTACTTTGTGCCTGATTACTTTAAGTGCAACCCACTGATCAGTTTACCATGTACTGGATGCCTGCGTTATGCCCTGTACACACGATCAGAGTTTCCGTTAGAATAAACTCCAACAGGTTTTTCCGACAGAATTACATTCAAGCTGTCTTGCATACACACGGACACACCAAATTCCGACCGTCAAAAACGCGGTGAAGTACAACACTACGACGAGTCTAGAAAAATGAAGTTCAATGCTTCCGATCATGCGTGAATTGTTTCCAAGCATGCATGTTTTTTTCTCCGTCAGAGTTCCATACAGACGAACGGAAAAAAAAGAGAACATATTCTCTTTCTAACTCCGTCGGAATTTCCGACGGGAAAAGTCAGATGGGGCATGCACACAGTCAGAATATCCGATGAAAAAATTCAGTCTGACTTTTTCCATCAGAAATTCTGATCGTGTGTACGAGGCATTAGGCATTCTTGACAAATAAGCATCAAAAAGATTTTTGACATCGGTACAATATTCCTAAAAATCAAAGATACATTACTAAAAAGTACAAACATTGTATGTCAATATAGATGTTATTCAGCATGTCTTAGATTATTTATAAAAATCCTGTATATACGTACTACAACAAAACAATAAAGATAAAACAAATCCCTGCTTATGAGATAAAAAGGAAAGAGGGAGTGAAGAGGAAAAAGCAACCTGTAGAAGAAATTGGAGAGAAACTACATCCTTTTCAGGTTCTCTGTATTACTATCATGTAAAATAAATGGAATGTAATTCTGTGTGTATAATTACTTCTAATGCCTTGTACACCCGATTGTAATTTCCGATGAAAAAAGTCAGACGGAATTTTTTCATCGGATATTTTGGACTTTTTCCCGTCGGAGTTTAGAAATAGATCATGTTTTATTTTTTTCCGATGGAAAAAAATCCTATTGGAAAATCTGATCGTCTGTTATGGAACTCCAATGGAGAAAAAAACATGCATGCTCAGAATCAATTCGACGCACGTTCGGAAGCATTGAACTTAATTTTTCTCAGCTCGTCGTAGTGTTTTACGTCACCGCGTTTTTGACGGTCGTAATTTAGTCTGACAGCGTATATGCAAGACACCTTGAACAAAATTTCTATGGAAAATTCCATTGGATTTTATTTCACCGGAAATTCTGATCGTATGTACAAGGCATAAGATTCATCTACATCTGCTAATTTAATCTATAAAGTTCTACAAGGGTTTGTGTTCATATGTGGAAGTGCAAAATGCTCAGAACAGATGGAAGCCAAATGATAATTGTAGTAAATTTCAGATATCATTCCAGAATATTCAGCAGTGATTTGACCCTATGGATAGCAATGCTTCCCTGGTGCATTAATAATAACATTTATTTGCACTTATTGTCAATGTAATTTATGGAGTCAGATGAACAATGCAACTTGAAGGAAAATATGTCCAAAACTAAAAACTGTATTTTGAAAAAATAATGAAATATTAATACTTTGGCTTTTCGATATTGCCAAGGCTTTATCGGTAAAAACCACAGTAGTAATCAATTTAAAGAGAAAACAAGTATAAATTTATGTTTTTAAGTTAATATTTTTCAAATGTTTTATGTTTATTTTTACTGTTTATATAATATTTTATTTTTTAAATATTTAATATAGTGTGCACCTATGAATCTAGTGTCAAAAAGCATTATGGGATTTATAAAGAACGAACACAGCTGCAGATATTTCCTTTTTAGACTTTCTAATTTGATCTCTTTTAAAATGAACAGGGAGGACAGAGCGGAGGAGAGAGAAAGGGGAAGATTTCAGCTGTTTAGGTATATATTTATACAAGATCTTGAGCTATCGAGTAAGCAACAGGCTTTTCCATCAAAGCAGTTAAGAGTTTCCATGTGAAACATATCTTTTTTTTTTTTCTGAACAAAAATTGTTGGAAATGTATTTAAAATAATATACATTTATTTAAACGCTAAAATAGATCCTGCTTTTAGACAGAAGTTACTCCCCCCCCCCCTCAGTTCTCTATGCAAATGTTTTTATGATGATCAGTGTGATTTAAATGTCCTTTTTTATTTAAAGGATCACTAAAGGAAAAAACATTTTTAGCTAAATAGCTTCCTTTACCTTACTGCAGTACTGGTTTCATGTCCTTATTGTTCGTTTTTGCTTTGATGTTGCTGTAATCCTGCTCTGTTCTCCACACTTCCTGCTTGTCTGTTTCCTTATAACCACAGTGCTGGGAGCTTTCTCACGATGGTTTAAGCTGTCATTACTGTGTGTCTAAAACTTCCCAGAACCAATCAGATTCATTTTAAAACACTGCCCTGGATCTGTTTGTTTTTGCTCCGTGTGTCTATTTCTACTTTGCAGAAACATGAAGCCAGTTCAAAAGTGAAACTAACCTGCAGGCACATTATATGATTGATTTTTATCTATTTTTAATCATTTTGAAAAGGAATCAGTTGTGTTGATCTTTTATGTCTCTATACCCTGTAAACAGTCATTTCAGCAAAACATTTTTTTTTTCCTTTAGTGACCCTTTAATAAGCATACAGCATTTTTTTTCTACAACATTAATAAGAATTATACATTTAATTAGAGGAATATCCAGAATAAATGTATGTTTGGCATCCCTTACACTACAATAAAATGGCAAAAGCTTTGGGTGGTGAATATACTGTAAGGCTTACAGTATATTCACCACCCAAAGCTTTTGCCATTTTATTGTTTTGTAAAGTGGGACATACGTGTCTTTCTGGAATGCATAATGACAGCATAATGCATAATATTCAAAGAAGTTTCATGGCCTTTTGGGTCTGGCTGCAAGGTTGAACAATACTTTACAGTACAGATACCTCTCAGAAAATACTGTTAGTGGGACTGAAATATTATAGAGGGCTCCACCCCCCCCCCCCAAAAAAAAAACACATCATAACTAGTCTAAAAATTATGCCCAGCTGTCCACTGAAATACGACAAGGTGTGGCGGGCTTGGCTGGCGGAGCCTGAGACTGCTGGTTGAGGATGAGTGCTTGGAGACACTGATCTGTGAATTGGTCCTTGTGAGTGGGTTCGGCTGAGCTGCTTTATGAGCCCACTGGGGCTATAGCTAGAAAGAGATTTGATGGACCCTCACCCTAGCCTATCGCCTGTTATGATTTACACGTTGCAGTAATATATGTACCTGATATTTAGATGACTGTATTGTACACACTTGAGTTATGTATGTATCTTGTTCTGTTTTTTTTTTTTTTTTTTTTGTACTATGAGAAATACCTTAATAAAAACATAAAAAAAAAAAAAAAATGATGCCCAGGCACCCTATGAGCATGGGAAGTGGGCAGCCTTTTTTGGTTTATAAGCCACTCAACAACTTATTAGGAGAATTAAAGGCCATAACTTTTTGATTCAGCTCTGAATGTGGTCAACCTGTGCACTTATATTGATGAAAGAAAGTGATAAGCGCTAACACTTAAATAAGGGTGTGAACCCGAGAGGGAAATAAAATAAAATAAGTGCCCTGAGTGGGTACTGGTAGTGATGACTACAATGTAACAAAATAAGGCACAAAATTAGTGCAATGACATAAAACACACTAACTGAATAAACATATAAATATTAATGATCACCACATGGGAGATATCACTGTGACCAGTGGGTCTCAAAGAGAGTGAAGGAAAATAGCAAAAAAAATAAATAATAATAGATAATAATAGTATATCATGAATATGAAATAAAATCAAAAAGTCCAAAGTGTAATCCACAAGTCTTCAACAAGTGATATTAGGTGAATGCCAAGATAGTGAGCAAGTGAATCCACTAATGGTCTCCCATAACTCTCACCTTAACCTGGTAAAGGAAATGCATATAGCTCAGATAGCTGTAATTCCTGGAGTGTTCACCACTGTTTATATGAATAACCACTGCTTTATTGGAGTGTTCACCACTGTTTACATGAATAACCACTGCTTTGTGCCCGTTATGAGACACCATCTTTCAATCATTTAGCGCGACTCCCTTTTTATATTATTTATGTATTTATGTTGTATAATATTTTTGAGTCGCAGCTTGTTTCATATTGTTTATCGTATGGTATGCGCATTATTTCACTTGTTTTCAATTCCTGGACTCTGCCTTCTCGCCTTCCACACTTCAGTGTATAAACAATCCCCCTTACTGCAGATCAGTACTCCCAATGATGAATGAGGAGAGCTGCTGGAAATGCTCGTAATCACAGGGAGAGAAGAGAACAAAAGGAGTGCCCCAATGGTGAAGTACGTAAAAGCAGGGAACAATTTATTAAACGACAAATGGACTCTTACATGTGATAAATAAAAACAGGCGTATAAACAAGTCAGAAGTCGGCGTTTGAAAACGCCGCCTTACGTCTAACTGAAGATCTCCGGTGATGTTGGACGCTCGGATGTCAGACAGTCTCTACGGTGTTACGTCACGGGGCACGTGACTTCTTCAGGAGTCATCACTATCAGTACCCACTCAGGGAACTCATTTTATTTTATTTCCCTCCGGGGTTCACACCCTTATTTAAATGTTAGCGCGTATCACTTTCTTTCATCATTTTATATTTGTGCTTTCAGTGAACACTTTTAGATTGAGCAGCTTTCACGCTCCCATTGGGCCTGTTTATTGCCCTCTCATACTTCCCTACTCACAGTAGCACATTAGATTCCCCACTACATTGTGCACTTATATTGGTTGAACTAGATGGACTTGGGTCTTTTTTCAACCTGACTAACTATGTAACCTATGAAGGAACTCAAAATGTGTGCTTTAATAGGCTGAAAAAAAGAGAGGGCTGCAAATAAACAGGTTATATTTATGTAGAATGATTTGTTGCATCTCTGTGTCATCTGAGGATTGTCACCTCAGTAGCTATATGTAAGGGTATATATACAACCTGTCAGGAAAGGCACACGCATTCACACATGCCCCTGACACCAACGTTGGCGCCAAAGGGGCAATTTAAAGTGAGTGCACCAAAGACTCTTTGCTGTTTGGTCTGCATCATTTGTGTGTCTGACCTGTGATCTGTGCTGAACTTGATCTTGACCCGGCTTGTTCTCACTAACCATGTCTACTTGATACCCTGACTCCGGCTTGTTTTGGACTTCTTTTCTGCCCGCTGCTCTGCTGATCTGCCCAAATGTCACCGACCCAGCCTGCCTGACTCTACATTTGCTCCTTCAGCCTGCTACGGCTCTGCTCTGCAAATGACATCCAGTTCCTGCTCCATCTGTGATCTCAGCCTGCCACAGTTCTGGTCTGCCTAGCCCTGCCGGTCTGCCTGCTGCATATCCAGCCACAGACCACCAGCCATACCGAATACTGGACTGATCCTAGGCACTCTTATGTCACGTGACTGCTGTCTCAACCTCAGGGACCCACAAGCCAGTGTGGTAAGAGAGGCGCTCCTCTACACGTCAGGCTCACAAACCAGGTATGTGACACAACCACTTAATATCTGCTTTGTATTCAGATCCACTATCCAAATGTACAGATCACAAAACAATAGAAGGTGATTGCAAGTTGGGGGAGTTGTAGAAAGTCATTTAATTGTACACAACATTCCTTGTATTCCTACCACTTCTAAATACTCAGATCTGAAGTGGGCCAAACAAATTTGCAAAATAAAAAGTAACTGTAGCACTACCCCTAAAGGAGCTGCTGGTTTGTTTTGGGCGGCATGTTACCTCTATTTCCTCACCGTCTAGGGTATCAGATGAGAGTTGAAAAAAACTTCAATGTCCACACTTTAGACTTCCTTTTCTTTGCTTTATTTGCCAAACTTGGTATAAGAATAGAAGTAGTAGTTGAAGAGGTGGAAGGGTAATAGGCAATAGGTCCAGGTGTATAACTTTTGTTCGGAAACACTCCTGCTTCCAGCAACGTAGCTTTCGTTGCCACTCTAGCCAGAGCGGGTATTGTGCACCTGGATAGGCCTCTCTCACTAACCTAGCAGCCAGGATGTCACACGGAAACTTGGTAAAGCCTCTGCTGAAGACCTTTCCAAAGATGGAGGTATATTCGGTACAAAATCCTCTTAGCACACGATTAGGCACCCGGATCTCTTCTGAATAACTTCTTGTGAACTTAGAACTGACAGAACTTAGAACTGACCATCATTCAGCCTTTCAATAATGGTACGTCCTTCGATAAAGTTCAAGGCCTCTCCCGAGATACCAGCCTCTTGCTCGGTGCTCTCTGAGACAGTTTCTTCATCGAGTGGCTTCCTTCCTTTAGGACAGACAGCACAGGACCACTCTGCAAGCGTAGATGCAGTCTGACTACCGGGCCTACTTAGTAGATCACAACCACGGACCAACGTGGTCCCGGGGGCCAGGAACACTTGAACACGCACCCCTGTCAGGAGGGACACACACGGGGGGTGGTGGGACGACAGACCAGGATCGGCGACAACCCCGAACTAATAACGTCTGTCCCTTAAGTACTCCTCCCCAGCATGCACAGCAGGACGATCAACTCCCTCTGATTTGCTGCTGAAGGGGAAACACCCAAAACGCCTTGACCTGCCTGCTGCCACCCTCGGCCTTGGATGATAACAACACCCCAGACAACAATAGTGGTCACTCACAGTACAGCCATTGTTGGAACAGAGGCCCAACTTTGGTGAAAAATCATACAGTCTGAGTCAACTAACTCTCAGGCCTCGTACACACGATCAAATCTGTCTGCTGGAAACGGTCTGCTAGACCGTTTCAGCAGACAGATTCGATCGTGTGTACGGGCAAACAGACGGATTTGGCCACCCGACATATTTCAAAGCATGCTTTGAAATCTGTCGGCTGGGAACCCGTCCGCCCGACATGTCTGCTGGTTAGTATGCTAACCAGCAGACATGTCTTCTCGCACACGCGCCGAATGATTTTGACGCATGCGCGGAAGTGTTTTACTTCCTGGTGCGGTGACGTGGCGGCGTCACCGCCACGTCACCGACACGTCAGCGCGCTGTCTGCTGGCGGGGATTTTGGTTTGCTCGTGTGTACACGCGAGCAAACCAAAATCCCAGCAGACAGATCTGTTCAAATTGGTCGGTCCAACCGATTTGAACAGACTCATTTAATCGTGTGTACGAGGCCTCAGACTACCCTCTAAATTTAAAGCAGCGCCGGCTAGAAAATAGCAGGCCGCTATATAACCATACTTTATACATTTGGGAGATTGGTGCTGTCCCAAGCTAGATAGACGATTTCCAGTTAAGTTGTTTCTACCATGATCTATAAAGATGTGCAATTAGAGAGGAGTGAACTGAAAATATGCTTCCCTGTACAGTACAAAATGATGGACCTAACAGCAGTATCATGAACTGACTGGGCAGGGAGACAAGCGATAAAAAATAAGATAAAATAACATTACTTATAGATTTTTTTCAGCACATTAGCAAAAGGCAGCGCCATCAGCATTTTGGATCTGGCTGCAAGAGCAAGACAAAAATATAATTATGTTACAGTTTCCTTTCTGGGGTGCGACAGCACCATAAAGACATCAACTCAATCAAAGCTTATCTGGAAAGCTAATGATGATATTATAAAAGTTAATCTTTTATACATTTATAATAAATGTATTTAGACACCTCAAGCACCAAGTTGTAGTAGACAGTCATGGTCAGGACACAAGCATTAGTTAATGGCAGTTCTAATTGGTATGTGCAATATTAAGAACAGAGGGGAGCAAAGTATGACATATGGGTTAGGCTGTTCAGTGTTGGATGTGCTGAGGTGTCCGTTTATGAAGCAGTGAAATCTATTCACTGCTTCGTTCTCCGGCATTCACGGAGGAGATTTTTCTCCTCTGTGTGCCGGTTTATGAAGTGGAGAAGATCGCTTCACCCTTGCAGGAGTGAAGTGATCTTCCAACGCTTCAAACAGTGGAGAACGCCCCCTAATACTGGAATCTCGTGAGACTTCACGAGATTACAGTACCAGAAATTCACAGAAATACGGAGATGTCAGTTTATTATTATACACTGACAGACAGCGTGGTTATTGAATTTAAAATAACGAGTCTCCCTACATAATATATATATGTATACACACACACACTATATATATACATGTATATGCACACACATTATATATATGAACATGTGCACATTATATATATGTATGTATATATATGTATACACATAAATATTACAGGGGGACATGGTTACAGTGTTGGGGGGTCAGAACGAGGTAGAAGGAAGTTAAAAATCTTCCTCCTTCCTCCTCAGAACCCCCGGGATTCCCTCTTCACTCCCCGCTTCACCAGCTCTGAGATGGTGAATCGGGGCATGTGAATTCTGACACAGATCGCCAGTGAAGAGCTCAGATCACAGCTTCATAAACTGGCCGTTTCTGTGTCAGTCTATGAGACTTCACTGTGTGTAGAGATAATTGGCGGGAGAACAAATTCAAACACTTCTCCCCCGATTATCTCTGTTTCATAAACTGTTTATGGGCTGTGATCAGTGGTGATCCTTGGGATCACCGCTGTTCACTGCTTCATAAACGGACACCAGAGTGTTAGTTTTATGGCTATGGAGTGATGGTACACAGAATGTGATTATCTAGGGATGAAATCATAAAGTGAGAACTGAGTCAAAAGATATATCAGATCCATTAAACTGTTTGAGAAACTGAATGCACAGACACAAAATGTAACCTTTCATAAGTATAATAGGATAATGCCTAAAGCGAACCTTGCCATGACTTTACAAGTCTAAATGAATGAATTCCATATATTTTACAATACTATAAGTTTTCCAAAATCAATTTACCTGGATGGTTTATGCCATAGGGGGCCTGGGGTGGGGCCTGGGGTGGTTACAATTTGACTTGCCTGTCAAATTGTAACCTCCAACACTGCACTGTCAGTGCTCCTGCTGGTCCAGGGCGCTGCCATCTTCACCCAGTCTTCACTTCGGGTTCTGTCTGTTAGGTCCCTTGAACAGTGGGGGAGTGATTATGTCATACCCATGTATGTATGAACATCAGACACTTGCGTGTATATTTGTGCGTAGACAAAAAAGCGTAAAAATGATTTCAGCTTAATTTTAATGACAAAAGCGTGGCATATGCATGTACTTGTGCATATTTGCACACATCCACACAAAAATACTGATCTACACACATTGCATTTTTTACGCTTGTGTTTATAGGCACATTTAAAACAATTGTCTGCATTTTCACTACCAAAAATAAATACATGCCTGTATCCCTTTAAACATAGGGGTTTATTTACTGGAAAGTGCAAAATCTGATGCAGATGTGCATTGTACCCAATCAGCTTCTTACTTCAGCTTGTTTAATTAATGCCTTGGCGCTTGACGGACACAAATATGCTGCCTGCTGTGTTGCCAATCGGCCACATATTTGCATGCATTCGGCACAGTTACTGGCCGCTAACGGAAAACTCCTGATTGCTACTTGGACCAGGGAGCTTTCTGAACATGTCACCGCTGTGACAGCCAATCATGGCGGTCACATGACTTTAAGCCAGTCTCGCCTCTCGGCATGTAAAACCTCTTAAGGGGCAGGCAGGTACTGGCTCCAAAGGGTTAAGCTTCGGAGAAAAAAAAAGCTGAAAGCTGATTGGTTTCTATGCAGAGCAGCAGGAGATTTTGCCAACCCAATGTGTTTTTTGGCAGCAGTGTGCAAAAGGCCTAAATATTCGCTCAGCTGTGTATGCACGGCTCATTGTACATGACAGTTGACAAGCAGAGAGAAGTATTTATAACAAAATAAACTAATAGAGTCTCTTCTGTCATTAAACCCTACCGGTCAGCAATTTTTAGAAAGTTAAAGTGGTACTAAAGCTTACATTTTTTTTTGAATAGCAAACATATCATACTTACCTCCACTCTACAGTTCGTTTTGCACAGAGTGGCCCCAATTGTCCTCTTCTGGGGTCCTGCAGCGGCTCTCGCGGCTCCTCCCTGCAAGAGCTTACCCCCTCTTGGAAGCTCTCTCCCGATGGGGTTATCTTGTGGGTGCGCTCCAATGCCATACAATCGGCGTCCATAGTCGCCAATTGTATGACTTGGCCCCGCCCTCCGGTGGCCGCGTCATTGAATCCGATTGACAGCTGCGGGAACCAATGGCTGCGCTGCTATCAATATATCCAATGAAGAGCCGACAAGACCTGGGGAAAGCAACACAGGATTGCGCCCACGGAATTTGGGGCTCAGGTAAGTAAAATGGGGGCTCGGGGGAGCTGGTGACTGCAAGGTGTTTTAGGATGCATTAAGGTGGAAAAAACAGGAAGGTTTACAACCAATTTTAAATTAATACAACTTTTAAAAGCAGTTTGGAGCTCCAATCAAGTGACTTTAGATCCCTTTTAATTTTTGGGGCACTGCTGATCACACAGTACCCACTTCACTAGGAAGCCCAAACTCCAATAGAATTCACCAACTCATGTAATTACCTGAAGAAAAATACAATCTAAGATGAAATCCCATGAATTTCTAGGTGGCTAATACAATTTGGTGTGTTTTTATAATACTGTATATTAGGGTGACCAGATTTTTTTAATTAAATCCGGGGACATAGGTTTTTTACTAGCAATGGTGGCAATCAGCGACTCTCTGCCCGTCGCCGCCACCGCCCACCTCACATCAAATCTTACTCTCAGGGCCCTGGCTACTACTGGGTGGGAAGCGGAGGAAAATTGCTCCACCAGGGAAGGCAAGGAGATAAGCAGGTAGGCAGCTGGTCGGGACTTGATCCAAGGCAGAAGAACATGCGAGCTGAGATGGATGGACATGCGCCCGAAGCTGAAGATATATTCACTTCGCTCCGACCAGCACATGATCATCAGAAAGGGGCACAGATAATGGGGGGGAAAAAGCTAGTAGGAACGACATAGTGGGGGGGGGGTTACTTCTGTAATTCTGATTTTTTTTTTTTTGTGTGTACCGACTGTCTGAAATTTCTTCAGCCCATGTTCAAATCCAATGCGGGGACAAAACTGGGGACAGACTTTGTCCGGTGACGGTGTCCTTAATCCGGGGACTGTCCCCTGAAACCGGGGATGCCATGTTGCATTTTTGTGCAGGTCACCCAAGGCAATATCACTTATAGGAACAGCTACTACATGCCTTATCAGAAAACGTTAGCTTGAAACTGAGCACAGGCTAAGAAAGCATCCATAGTTAGAGCTGGCATGATTTTCTTAAAGCCATCAATTAAATTTAAATGTAAACAACTAGCTGGCTTCCTGTGCTGCTTCTGCCTTCCCAGGCTGAGCTCTGCTATGCAGGGACTTCAAGAGGCTGATACAAAGTCAAATTCAGGAATTTACAAGACGTGCATTTAAACAAAACCTTTAAAGTTGCTTTATGAATACATCATTTTTTATTTATTTTACTATTCCATCCGCCTGAAGTCTGAAGATCAGATTCAAGGTTATTCTAAAATAGTTTGAATCAGGTTGGTCATTTAGCTAAAACAAGTGAGGCAAAAAAAAGAGACCTAAAAGCTTTGTTTAATATTTTACAGCATTGATAATTATATTAAATTTATTTTATGCTATTTCACTAGTTTAAACTGAGATTAAAAGACATGAGATTATACCTGCCCAGTGCAGTTTAGAAAGAATGCATCTGATCAGTTGCCATAGATACTTTAGCTTCGCATACATGAGACTTTTCTTTGAAACCTTCCATTATCTGTAAGAATTTCTACAGAGTACCAGTATGCATGACATCTTAAACTGAAATGGTTTTTAGTCAACTGGATTTAATTTTTTTCCTAGAATTTATAAACTTTTTTTTTAAACATCAGTTTATTAACTATTCGTGAGGAATTTTTTTCTTAACAATTTATTTATTACAAGGTTTATCACCTGCTAGCTAAAACTGATAAATAAAAAATATTTTGAAGCAATATTTTATAGTTTGTTGATATCATTTTTTTATTATTATTATTTTTATAATACTGCACAAAGAAAATAAAGAGAACCATATATACTGCATATAATAACAAAACCCTCAGAGGCCATTTTGTTAATTGACTGAATAAAGTTTTTCCTTTTACTCATAAAACCTTTTGGCTTAGATATGGATGAATTAGGGCTGTTACTGATTACAATTTTCATGTTCAATTTTTTTTTTAATCGATTAATCGACTAATTTCGATTAATTATAACGCACATACAGATCCAACTACTTTTAGGTGATCTCCTTGCATTGCAACTCTGCATTAGTCAGTGGTAAATGTGGTATACACTATATACAATCACCCGATAATAGTTAGTTTCCACAATCCATGACTTAACTTCACAGTTCACACAAATCCATTTTAAATTCAAACTGTAGCACTGACGCAAGTAATTTTTTCTTATTAAACTTTAACAAAAACATAGAAAGTTAGTTTAACTTTAATTATAAAACTTATCTAGTATATTGACTGTCAGTCACTTTATAGAAGGCAAGTAGGCATCACTTTAGCCAGTCACACAGACATACCAGAGTGTTTACATTTTCTGGAAGCAGACATGATCGCATTTTATTGACAATATACCCTGAAGAACTGAACAGTCTTTCGTACGGAACAGATGTTGCCGATACACAAAGAATTGTCTGCACAAAACTGCTTAGGACAGGAAAATGATGGTTATTTTTGCTCCCTTCCCCTGATGGAGCCTGATGCATCCTCCTGCTCCACAGATGCAAAGGTAACTCAATCCAATGGGTGCAGTTTGCTCGCATCCAGCAGGGTAAGTCTCACTGTCCAGGCTGTCCGGTGACGTCAAGAATTTTGATCGATCAAAAGAATTTTGATCAATCAAAAGAATTTTGATCGATCAAAGGAATTTTGATCGATCAAAAAAATTAAAGATTAATCGAGGAATTAATCTTTAATTTCCCCAGCCCTAGGATGAATAATTATAAATGATGCTCAAAGCAAATTTATGATAGATCCTCCTCCATCTTTAACCTCCATTTCATTGGTAGCCTTAAAATGGAAGCCCTTGAGGTGCTTTGTAAAACTATACTAATGTCTTGTCCATTTTTTGTATGCTAGTCTTATATAGAAAATAAAAAGGTTACTAAAGTTACGAAAATTGTTGTGCTTATCCTATCGTATAATTTCACATGAAATGTTGTGATCGGCACTTGAAAACTGTATTATTGATCAGATTATCGTACGATTGCTTTGTAAGCAGTATTTTTGTAATATTTTCTGATCGTATGTAAGGGTCTTAAAATTGCAACATAAGTACTTTATTGGAAATGTACTAAAGGTGTATCAGTTACATGAATACTCATTTTGTCCTACGTCTGGGTAGATCATTATGCAACCAGGCTGCCCTGGCTTTTTGCATTGTTTGGTCCCATAGCATAGGCTAATATAACTGTTTGTATTCCCCAATTTAGTACTCATTAACTTGACAATTGTTTTTTACCTATTTTATGTGACTGACACATAGTGAGGGAAAATCTCCCCAATAGGAAACAGACAACAATAAAAAGCTGACAAAGGCTATAAAACGTATCTAAGTTATCCAAAAGGATTTCATTTTTAATATTAAAATTATTGCTGCTATTTTTAAGTTTTTGGGCTTTATGGTCCTTTATGTTTTGACAGTGTTTTGGATATTACCTTTATATGCTCAGCTCATTTCCTCTTTGTGAATTTTTGTCTTGGATGTAATGCATGTCTTTGAGATTTAGTAGGGTCTGAACAGAGATGAAATGTAAGGCTCCGAAATACAACTGTTTTTAATGTTCTGCACCTTTTGTAAAGTAGCAGTTTTACTACTTTTCTGTCTGCAAGTTGGGATTGATCAATAAAGACAGAAAAGCGTGGATCTTCACATCAAGGTTAACTGCTCACAGTCCTGCCAAGAGCTTCATGTCTTTATTTCAAAGTGGCTTCTGAACAGATACCAGGAGGTTTTTTTACATGTTTTTTTTTTTTAAGGTTAAAATTTAAATTTATATACAATTATTTTAAATCATAGGGGATTACTAGGAAAACATATTAAAATAGTTCATGCAATAAATAAATACACTTAAAGGGGTTGCAAAGGCTTGTGTTTTTTTTCCCCTAATCCATCCTATGCATTAAGGTGAAAAAACACCTGGCAGTCATTGCCCCCCCCCCTCCCCCCATGTTACTTATCTGAGCCCATTAATCTCCTCGGCGGGACACGCCGTCCTTCTTTCCACGGGGTCCAAGCTCTTGATTGGATAGACTGATAGCAGCGCAGCCATTGGCTCCCGCTGCTGTCAATCAAATCCAATGATGCGGGGGGGGGCCCAGTCTGGCATTTGTGTCTATGGACGCAAATGTTGGACTCGGGAGCGCACCCACAAGTTATCCCCCATGGGAGAGTGCTTCTCCTAGCGGGTTATTTAATGTGGGGAGGAGCCGCAAGACCAGCGTGCAAAACGAGCTGCACACTGGAGGTAAGTATGATATGTTTGTTATTTAATAACAAAAACAAATCTTTAGTATCACTTTAATGATTTTTGTTTAAAGTAGTATATATCAAGGATTTTAAAACACCGTAGTAGATATTTACCCTCATTCAATAGAGAATTCTATCGATCAAAGTTGAAGTTTAGTATTTTTTTTTTTGGGGGGGGGATACAGCCCCAAAAATGGTAAGTATGTGTAATGGTGTGTATCTCGTTACCAGCAGGTGGCAGGTAATGGGATACACATCCCTGCAATGTCTCCTTCACAGCAGCTGGATACTACCCTAAGCGGCTGTCTTTTGGCACTCTGAAGAAATAACAGCACCGATATGTATCGAGGAACGTGGATATGGCCACTCGCCCCCTTCTGCCCTTTTTGGTATCTACAGAACTCATATTACTTCACTCCCACAATGCATTGCATTTTGTGAAGAGAGGAGGAGCAGTTATATGACAGGACCGCCCCCACCCTTTCACCGAATGCGATGCATCATGGGAGTGTAATAATACAAGCTTTGTGAATGGTGGAGAGGGTATAAGGGGGCGGGCAGCCTCAGTTGCTGTTAACTTTCACAACACCAAAAGACAGTTGCTCATGGAAATATCTGGCCCTCGGGCCGCAGTTTGGAGACACCTGCTCTACACTAATATCAACTTATATGTAAAGGTTCATGTCAGGGAATCCCCCTTCCCTTTTCCCCCAACCCCTCCCCATTTTTGTTTTGTTTTGTTGTGTAGTCGTTATGTTAGGATGTAGAGAAATAGGAGTGCAGGAATGTATTTATATGTGTGTAAGAAATTACAAGGAGCGTTTTAGCAAATATTTAGTGGGTATGTAAGTAGATAAGATCAGTGCCCGGATTCACGTAGAGAGGCGTATCTTTGTGCGGGCGTAGCGTATCTTTTTTACGCCAAGCCGCCGCAACTTAAAGAGGCAAGTGCAGTATTCACAAAGCACTTGCTCCGTAAGTTGCGGCGGCGTATCGTAAATTGGCCGGCGTAAGCCCGTATAATTCAAAGTAGGAAGGAAGTGGGCGTCATCTATTTAAATTAAGAGTGACCCCATGCAAATGAATGGCTGGTCGAACTGGGCATGCGCGCATGAACCTAACCTATGCACTGCCCTATTGACGTAGTACTACGTAAACGGCATACGCGTCGTAAAATTCGACGGCGTCGTTCCCTGGCCCATACCTTAGCATTAGCTGCGCCTGCTATATGAGGGGTAACTCTACGCCGGACGTAAGCCTTACGCAAATCGCGTATATGAAGCGGCCTGGCTCATCTGCGTTCGTGAATCGGCGTATCTTACTCATTTGCATATTTATAATTAGGGTTGTCCCGATACCATTTTTTTAGGACCGAGTAAACGTACCGATACTTTTTTTCATGTACTCGCCGATACCGAATAACGATACTTTTTTTTAAATGTGTCCCCAAATGCAGCTATGTCCCCTCACATATGCAGCCATGTCCCCCTACATATGCAGCCATGTGCCCCCACATATTGCAGCCATGTCCCGCCACATATTGCAGCCATGTCCCGCCACATATTGCAGCCATGTCCCCCCACATATTGCAGCCATGTCCCCCCACATATCCAGCCATGTGCCCCACATATATCCAGCCATGTCCCCCACATATATCCAGCCATGTCCCCCCATATATCCAGCCATGTCCCCCATATATCCAGCCATGTCCCCCCATATATCCAGCCATGTCCCCCATATATGCAGCCATGTCCCCCACATATATCCAGCCATGTCCCCCACATATATCCAGACATGTCCCCCCATATATCCAGCCATGTCCCCCATATATCCAGCCATGTCCCTCACATATATCCAACCATGTCCCCCACATATATCCAGCCATGTCCCCCACATATATGCAGCCATGTCACCCACATATATGCAGCCATGTCCCCCACATATATCCAGCCATGTCCCCCATATATGCAGCCATGTCCCCCATACCTAGATGATGCCGTCGCCGCTGCCGCGTTAGTCAGCATGCGGGGAACATTACAGGCAGCTTTCGTTTGAATAGCTGTGTATAGACACTCCCCCTTGCTCGGGATTGGACGGGTGACAGATCAGCTATTCAAACGAATGCTGTAATGTTCCCCGCACGCTGATTAACGCGGCAGCGGCGGCGGCTTTGCGGTATGCAGCGGCGGTTTTGCATCGGCGGCGCGTTGCGGCAGCGGGGGGGACGACGACAAGTATTCGGCCAGCCATCGGGGGCATTTGCGGGAGTACAAGTACTCCCACAAATACTCGGTATGGTCCTGATACCGATACTGGTATCGGTATCGGGACAACCCTATTTACAATGAGAACGCTGAATGCGTCCAGCGTAACTATGCGCCCACGATACGCCGGTGTAGGCAAGTTACGTCGGGCGGAGCAAGCCTATTTTTCGACGTATCTCGCTTTGTGAATCGGCGTAAAGATACAACGGTGGACTTACGCCGGCGTATCTGGAGATACGCCGACGTAAATCGTTTCTGAATCCGGGCCAAAATATTCAATCAGATAGGAAGTTACCATTTCCCTGATTGTATGTTCAATTTCTTCAATTTTGACCATATTACCACTTGGCACTCGGAGCACCTTCCACATTTTCCGTGTTGCACCATTATGGTTTATTGTGTATTTTATCTCGCCGCGTGACCTGTTCCTCGCCGCATCCCGGGGCCCCCATACCAGGCTCCCCCTGTCATTCTGTCATTAAAGCAGAGTTCCACCCAGGAAAACAACATTTGCCCATATTGCTTAAAAAAATTAAATAAAAAAAAAGTGAAAAAAAAATAAAAAATACTCACCCGAAATACCTGTAGCTATGCGGAAGTCCGTAATCTGCCTCTTCCACACCGCAGTGTCTTTTCTTCTTCTTCTGCTTGTGAATGGGGCGTGCTGCTTTCTGGGAACTGTGTGTGTTCTCAGAGAGCACCCGCCCATTCACAAGCCAGCGTGAGACTCACACAGACGCAGTAGGAAATGGGCAGTGAAGCCGTGAATGGCGGCGCGGGACCCGGAGCGATCGTGGGATTGGCATCGGGGGGGCCATCAGCGCGGGCAAGTAGGACAAGGTAAGTGTCCTTATTGAAAGTCAGCAGCTACACTGTTAGTAGCTGCTGACTTTAAAAATTTTTTTTTTGCGGATGGAACACCCCTTTAAGGGCAGGGCCTACAATCCCATACCCATATCACATTGACATCTACTTTTTTTGTAATTTATACATTTCTATATCTACTGTGATTATACATTTACCTTTATTGTTTATTACTATTTTTTTTATTTTGCCTAGCTGTCTGCATCTCCCCCACCAGGCTCAGGACTCTCTGGCACCCCCTGGTGCCCCTGCGCACTTGTGGGATCCCTGGTGAGTCTGGCATCTCCATTATCTTGGGGCTGTCTTCCCTCACTTGCAGCCTCCACGGCATGGGCTTTCGCCCTTACGCTGTAGGAGGTGCACGTGCGAATGCGCGACTTGATCGCACTGACATCGTGCAGGAGACCTGACCCAGGGACGTCACTTGCCAACGACGGCCGGCTCGTTCAGACACCGTTGATTTGGGTGATTTAAGGGCAGACCTTGTCTGCCTCTGTTGTCATGCACTTCGGGCCAAGGGAACACCATCACTCAGTAAGTGCACCTTGTACCCTGAACCACCTCCATGCATTGCAGGAAAATTTTCCTTCATGGCCATTTATCTCTACTTCCCTTTCTCCTAGGTACACTATGCTGGGCTCTTTTGCAGTGTATTATCCATGCTCTGCAACTCATTGTTGATCCCACAGCGCCCTTTCAATTATGTTATCTATCTACTATTGCTATATCTCCCTGGGTCTGACCCCTTACACTACACTTTTACACTGCAGGTACTACACGTTCTTATTGTCATTTCTCCTCAACTCACTTCCCTTCCCTCTTCCCCCACTTCCCCTCTTCTCCCCCTCCCCCTCTTCTCCCCCTTCCCCCATCCCCTTTAGGTTCTACCACTTTCCTCCCTCTTCTCTCCCCTCCCCTCTTCCCCCCTCCCTTTCCGCCCCTTCTTTTTCCCCTTCCCTTTTACTCACCCTACCATTCTCACTCCTGTCTTTCTCCCTTTCTCCACTCCTTCCCACCAACCCATCCTATTTTTCCCTTCCCTTAGCTTTTTCACCCCCCTCCCTCCCCCCTTTTTTCTCCCTCTGCCCTTTTCCCCTCCCTTTCCCCCTTCTGCTTGTCCCTTGTTTTTCCCGCCCTTCCCCTTTTCAATACTTCCTCACCCTGTGCTCTTTCCCCCCTTCCCCCCCTCTCCCTTCTCAAACCTTCCCTTCCCTTCTTCTCTTATCCTCACTCTCGCACCCATCTCATCATATCACCCCTTTCTGGCTTTATATCACTGCTCTTTGTCACTTCACATACCTTATCCCAGGCATGTCTTCCATTCCTTCTTCACTCACTTCCACTCACTCAATATGTTTTATCATGTTTTATTATTTTTTCCCTTGGTCATTCCCCTGTATCACTCCTATACGCCTCACCACCAGCACACCTTCCCATCACTACTCCTCCTCACTTATCTTCTTTCAATCATTTGGACAGTCAGTCCATCCATGGCACGTCCCCCCATGTCCGCCACGGGGGACCTTCTTTTGTGGTGCTTTAGTGTCCGGGTCTATTAGGGACTTTAAGTAAGCAGCTTTGATTAATTTTTCCCCCTCAATATACATTGGTTCTTGTTTTTATGTATGAGATTGTAATTTTGAAATTTTCATTGTATAGTTCTCTGATTAAATTATTAATCGTTTGCAGACATTCTCCTGATGAAGTGGTTTACTCTGTGAAACTAGTAGAGATGCCCTTTGCGACCCATGTCCCATTGGGATTCTTCCTCCACCTGGGGATTCTTCTATTGGTAATCTGTGTGGTCTGCCACCAAATGTTTTTAACTATATATGAATGTTATTGTCTTTTATTGAATTGTTATTAATAAAATGTTGTTATTTTTCTATACATGTGCATTTATACCTCACTTTATCTTCTTATCTGTACCGTGAAAGTCCAATTGCCCGCATCTCCCCTGTTTTTCAGAGTTTTGATTTGGGGACCAACTTTTAGATCTTTATATACATGTTTTAGAAAAGATCCAAATAACAATGTGATAATAAATGGTTTCATATGATTGCTATCCTTAAATAAAAGACAGTTTGTTGGCATGATCAGTCATATTTTCAATATTAATGAAAAAATTTAACAATTTCTGCCAGCGTATGCAAACTTTTGAGCATGACTGTATAGTATAACTAAAGGCAAAAAAAAATTGTATTTTAATTTTGGATAGAGTGGAGATGGATTACAATGCTTGCCAGTTTTTATTGCTGTCTGTGCCGCGGTTATGGAGGGGAAATCTTCCAATGGGGACACTAGTACTGGTGACCTTGGGGTCCCCAAGAATTCCCTTAATTTGCAGGGATTTCCTTTCACTTTCTGATTGATTATGGGACAGGAAGTGAAGGAAAATTTCCACAATGGGACCCATATGGCGAAAACAAATCTGTCAGGGGTTATATCTCTCCCTTGCTCCATCCAAAATAAAAAAAAATAAAAAAAAGTTTTGCCTATAGTTCTACTTTAAGCTTCAGAATATTATATTATTAAAAAAACTTGAAATTCACAGAAATTCAACGTATTTTTGGGGGTCCAAACTATTGAACAAAGCATGTACTGGTCTGATTAAATTAGAGGGATCCCGAGGAGAAACTAGTATGATGCTGGATAAACCTCTAAAACACATTGGGGTTGATTTAATAAAAGCAAATATTTTGTGCACTGCAAGTAAATGAGGCAAAGCTTCACTTTGTAAAAAATACTCAATCACATGCAAGGAAAATAAAAAAACAACACTTTTACTTGCACATGATTGGATGGTAGCAATAAGCAAAGCTTCCCCTGATTTCAAAGCGACTCCTCATATCTAGAGCGCAGAGCAGTATATTTGTCTTTAGTAAATCAACCTCATTGGGTTTTTATGATATGAAGGCCTAAATAGATCAGATTAGGGATTTTTTATGTTCTGCTTTTGGCACTGTACTTCTTGTACATCCCTGCTCAAGCAAGGAGCTGACTTTCAGCCACCACTCCTGGCAGAGCTGCCTAAGGAGAATCATGCTTAAAGCAGAACTAAATTTCCACTGGTACATAGTGTGAGCAGGCAGGCCTTTTATTGCAGAAGAGACTTGAAATAAGCTACACCTACCTGCCTGCTCAGAGCAATCCCCAGAATGAGTGGTCGACCCGAACCCTATTTGCTAGCATGACTAGTTTCTGCACATGTGCAGGAGTGACGTAATCCCATGTCCGCCAATAAAGATGTCTGAAAACCGGCACACAGGAGAAGATGCTGGTGCGGAACCATTGGAAAGGTGAGTAGTAACACTTTAGTTATGCTATCAGAGCTGATTGAAAACATCTACTTCTTTAAGAGATCCAGCATCTAACACCTTTTTTCTAATTTCCAAATGTAATTGTAATTTTGAAATTTTGAATTTTGAAATTAACCGCTTCAGTCCCAGAAGATTTTACCCCCTTCCTGACCAGAGCACTTTTTACAGTTTGGCACTGCGTCACTTTAACCACTTTAGCCCCGGACTATATTGCTGTCCAAAGACCAGAGCACTTTTTGTGATTCGGCACTGCGTCGCTTTAACTGACAATTGCGCAGTCGTGCGACGTGGCTCCCAAACAAAATTGGTGTCCTTTTTTTCCCCACAAATAGAGCTTTCTTTTGGTGGTATTTGATCATCTCTGCGGTTTTTATTTTTTGCGCTATAAACAAAAACAGAGCGACTATTTTGAAAAAAATGCAATATTTTTTACTTTTTTCTGTAATAAATATCCCCCAAAAATATATAAAAAAACTTTTTTTTCCCTCAGTTTAGGCCGATACGTATTCTTCTACATATTTTTCGTAAAAAAAATCGCAATTAGCGTTTATTGATTGGTTTGCGCAAAAGTTATAGCGTTTACAAAATAGGGGGTAGTTTTATGGCATTTTTATTATTATTATTTTTTTTACTAGTAATGGCGGCGATCAGCGTTTTTTTTCAGTACTGCGACCTTATGGCGGACACTTCGGACACTTTTGATACATTTTTGGGACCATTGGCATTTTTTTAGCGATCAATGCTATAAAAATGCATTGGATTACTATAAAAATGCCATTGGCAGTGAAGGGGTTAACACTAGGGGGCAGGGAAGGCGTTAAGTGTGTTCCTATTTGTGTTCTAACTGTATGGGGGGGTGGACTTACTAGGGGGAATCACTGATCTTCTGTTCATACATTGTATGAACAGAAAATCAGCGTTTCCCCCGCTGACAGGAACGAAAGCTGTGTGTTTACACACACAGCTCCCGTTCCCCGCTCTGTAACGAGCGATCGCGTGTGCCCGGCGGCGATCGTGCCCGCCGGGCACACGCACGGGACTCGGGGGCAAGCGGGGGGCGCGCGCGGGCCGCCGGCGGCGCGCACGCGCCCCCTAGTGGCCGTCGAAAGTGGCGACGTAGAGCTACGGGCTCTCGCGCAGGAGTGCCGACCTGCCGCCGTATTACTGCGGCGGCTGGTCGGCAAGCGGTTAACTAACAATTGCACGGTCGTGCGACGTTGTACCCAAAAAAAATTTGCATCCTTTTTCCCCACAAATAGAGCTTTCCTTTGGTGATATTTCATCATTTGAAGAAAAAAAAACACAATAGGGGTTATTTTCGAAAGGCAAATCCACTTTGCACTACAAGTGTACTTTCAAGTGTAGTCAGTGTAGATCTGAGAGGGACATGCAAGGAAAATAAAAAAACAGCATTTTTTCTTGCACGTGATTGGATGATAAAATCAGCAGAGCTTCCCCTGATTTCAGAGCTTCTCCTCAGATCTACAGCGACTGCATTTACTAGTACAGAGTGGCTTTCCCTTTAGTAAATCAACCCCAATATCTTTTACTTTTTGCTATAATAGCCCACATTTAAAAAAAACAAAACAAATGTCTTCCTTAGTTTAGGCTGATATGTATTCTTCTATATATTTTTGGTAAACAAAACTTGCAATAAGCGTATATTGATTGGTTTGCACAAAAATTATAGAGTCTACAAAATAGTGGATAGAATTATGGCATTTTTACTATTATTTACTTTTTTACTAGTAATGGTGGAGATCTGCAATTTTATTGGGACTGCATTTTTATGGGGGACACATCGAACACTTTTGACACATTGTTGGGACCACTGACAATTTTACAGCGATTAGTGCTATAAAAATGCACCAATTACTGTAAAAATGTCACCGGCAGGGAAGAGGTTAACACTAGAAGCGATCAAGGGGTTAATTTTGTTCTCTCTGCATGTTCTAACTGAAGGGGGAGGGGACTTACTAGGGGAAATGACAGATCGCTGTTTACACAAAGTATGAACAAACGATCAATCATTTCTCCCCTGAGAGAACCAGGATCTGTGTGTTTACACTCACAAATCCCGGTTCTCGCGGTGTCACTCGCTTCCGGCGGTGTGCGCGACCCTAGTGGCCACAGGGCGAAGCGACGTAACATAACGTTGTTTCTCCCAACCTGATGAACCTGCCATTAAGGTCATTGTGCACTTGTAGGTACTTTCTGTAACGGGATGAGAATGTCTTTTCAAATGTGCTACTGTTTTGTCACGTTCATGTACTCTCCCAAAAGCCAAAGGCTACCAATGGCCATGCTGATGCACAATACACAGGTGCTGTATGTTCCACTTTTGTCACCATCAGAAAACCCCTCCTGAGAAATCCTAAGCAGTCGTTAAAGGAGTACTTTATATAGACAGGAAGTGGCATTTAGTTCGAGTTTACTACCTTTTACTTTAACACACATTCTAAAGCACATTAAGATAGATCTACACTAAGCAAAATTGCATTTAGTTCCCTTCCGTTTCTTCGTATCCTCACTTCTATAGGCACATTTGAATTCCAAAGAAAACTTGACAGTCACTGTACAGTCCTGAGATGACTGTTGTACGTTGTAATTGGCCATGACATCAATGGCAGTCATGCTGTGATGAGTCTCACAATCTTCAGATGACTCACAAGTTCAAGACAAAAACATTACTCATGGAAAAGCTGGAAGTACCTTTTCTTACAATGATAAATTAATAGGTATGTAAGACATTTCTCCTTAAATGATAATCACCTGAATTCCTTATTTTGGAAAAACTGCTAACAGTTTGCAAGTGAAAAAATCCAAACCAAACTAACGGAACAAATTATACAACTGATCTCTAGTAACCTGAAATCTGCTTTACTGCTATGGTTTACTGCAGAGTAATGTTGCTCTTTGTAATGCTTTATTTTTGTATTTATTTTTTAATATATAATCATTATTTCCTTACAAATAATACACAAAAAACATATACAAGACATGAATAAAGGATACAAAAATACATAAATACAAATATCAGACTCCAACCTAGACAATAATACATACAGCTCATATACCTAAAACATACACAAAAAATTCAAGCAATAAAGCAAGGCTTTGTGATCTGTCTTTCACAGAATATACTACATAATGAAAAAAAAAAAAAAAAAACGAGAAAGGAAAAGAAAGAAAAAAAAGAAAGTAAAAACACAATAAACAAAACCCAGAAAAAAAAGAAAAAGAACAGGGGGGCTAACGTGGTTCCCTAAGTTACCAACACTATGGATTCAAACAGTCTTTACTAAGTAAACATCCAAAGAAAATATACAAAATCAAAGAAGTATGTCTGCTTTGTTCTGACCTATATAAAATACACAGTCTCTTAACTCTAGTTCCTATATCAAACATACATAGAAATAAATATACGCATTCTATGCATTGAGGTGAAAAACATTCTAGACCCCCCCTTTTTCTTACCTGAGCCTAATCCAATCCAGCAATGTGCATAAGAGCAGCGGCTCCAGCTGCTGTCTCTCTCCTCATTGGACAGATTGATAGCAGCGGGAGTCATTGGCTGTGTCAATGGATGCAGCAGCGGGACTCGGGAGTGAGCTCTTGCAGGTGCCCCCATGAAAAGCAGCTTTCTGTGGGGGCACCTGATAAAGGAGGAGCCAGGAGCGCTGGCAGGGCACCCTAGAAAAGGAGGATCAGGGCTGCTCTGTGCAAAACCCTTGCACAGAGCAGGTAAGTATAACATGTTTGTTATTTTTATTAAAAAAACGAAGGCTTGCAAACACTTTAAGGCAGCTAGTATTTCCATCTTTTTTCCAAGACCTAAAAAAGGACAGAGTCAGAGAGATCTCTCTGTGGGTACGGAAACCAGGGGGCATAGGGCATATTACGACCCACCAAAGTTTCTTACCATTAACACTATAACTGTTTCAGTGGCCTGATGTCTTAATTAGGGATTCTGGTTTAAGGTTATTGCCAGTGCTTTAAGTGGGCCAAAAGAGGTGCCGGTACTATATTAGGTGCCGGTGCCCCCCCCCCCGGGGCAGAACGTTCCCCCCCCCCCTGGCGCTAGCGCATGACCACATACGCCCAATCACAGGGCGCCATGCCATCAAATGCAGCCACTGTGTCATCAATATTGTCACCACTGTGCCATGCCATCAAACACAGCCACTGTGTCATGCCATCAAATGCAGCCACTGTACCATCAATTGTCACCACTGTGCCATGCCAACAAACGCAACCACTGTGCCATCAATTGTCACCACTGTGCCATGCCAAACGCAACCACTGTGCCATGCCATCAAATGCAGCCACTGTGCCATCAATTGTCACCACTGTGCCATGCCAAACGCAACCACTGTGCCATGCCATCAAATGCAGCCACTGTGCCACCAATTGTCACCACTGTGCCATGCCAACAAACGCAACCACTGTGCCATGCCATCAAATGCAGTCACTGTACCATGCCATCAATTGTCACCACTGTGCCATCAATCGTCACCACTGTGCCACCAATTGTCACCACTGTGCCACCAATTGTCACTGTCCAGACATCTATCCACCTCGGAGCTTTATATTATAACCTGCTGGGACTTGTAGTTCTCCATCGTCTCCTGGGGCTCAGGTGCATGTGATCCACCATCTTTGTTCAGTTTTTCTTACTGCTGGGACTTGTAGTCCCATAGATGGTGCATCCCATGCACCTGAGCCCCAGGAGACGATGGAGAACTACAAGTCCCAGCAGGTTATAATATAATGCTCCGAGATGGATGGGTGTCCGGACATCCATCCACCTCGGAGCCTTATATTATAACCTGCTGGGACTTGTAGTTCTCCATCTTCTCCTGGGGCTCAGGTGCATGCAATCCACACCCATCCACCTCAGAGCCTTATTGTATGTATAACCTGCTGGGACTTGTAGTTCTCCAATCTCCATGAGCCCCAGGAGAAAGATGGAGAACTACAAGTCCCAGCAGTCTTACTAAAATGACAGGCTCTGAGGTGGATAGGTGGGGATTAGGCAGTGCACTCCTTTAGATTTACACCGACCCCCCCTTCTCTCTCTCCCCTGTGGTACAGGAGAGTGTTTTGATTACCTTGCTGGAGAAACTTGCCGCCGCGCTGTAAACACATGTTCCAACTTCCAGGCCAATCAGCGCAGCACAGAGGTACAGCGCCTCCCACTCCACCGCCCGCCAATCTCCTGCGCCGTTATCTGTTTTTTTTTTAACCCTTCTGCCTAGTTGGCTGGTGTTTCCCGCCACTCCCACATCAAGGGAGACAGACAGTTCCACCAGCCAACCAGGCGGAAGGGCTGAAAAAAAAACTCATCGCGCGCCGCTGCCGGGTGTACCAAGATGGTAGGCCAAAGCCGCGGCCTTTCCTAAGGCGGTGGCGGCGGCAGCGGCGGCGCATTCCACGGACGCCAGGATTTTGCCCCCCTGCAATTTTTCGCCCGGTGCAGGAGCCCCCCCCCCGCTACGCCAGTGCGTTCCGGTACGGGAAACCCACATACTGGGCGCACGGAGAGGTGCTGGTACTTTCCAGGGCCATTTTTGGAAGTGGCGGTACTGAGTACCGCCGCGTTCCGGCCCACTTAAAGCACTGGTTATTGCTCTAAAGATTTATTTGAAAAATTGCTCCCAAGTGCCTATAGGCAGCTAGAAAAAAAATTAGGCTGAACACAATATATCAAAAAAAGTTCTTTATTACGTACAAATAGGAAAAGAACACATGGATTAAAAACTGCATGAGCTCTGGTATGCATGGTATCCAAACAAGAGATATCAATATTGCAAATAGTAAAAAAAAGTGTTTCTTTACACTAAATGCTATTGCAAGAGAATCCTCCATAACCTGGGCTAAATTTAAATGTATTAATATTGTATTTTAAAATTTGACAAGACACCAAACTCCTTTAAATCCTTCAATAGGTTAGGGAGGGATAGCAAATCTACTGAACCCACAGTGAACTCGTAAATATTTGCACTCCCTCTAACCTTGTGCTTCTATAACCAAGGCAAACAGCAGAGGTGACAGAGGGCATACCTGCCGAGTGCCATTCTTTATCATGAAAGTGAAAGGGTGTCATTAACCTAGACCCTAGACATGGGTTTCACATATATGGTCATAATCCATATTACTAACATTTTAGGCCTAAGGCAATCAGGGTCTCTTGTAGAAATACCCAGTCTACCCTGTCAAAAGCATTTTTTATCTTCTGTAGACAGGAGTAGAGTTGGAGGATATATTGGTCGAACAAAGACCCAGTACTACTTTATTGAAAAAGTTTATACTTTTTTTTAAAATGATGGGCAATATAGCCTATGTAATATATATTAAAAGACTAAAAGCTTTATACAAAAGGCAGTTCTAAGCTGTGATAGTGCCCAAGAGGAAGCTCCTAAATACTGACTTATTACGGTATTCACATTTTTGCACCTGCCACTTTAACTGCTTTCTTTGTTACTATGCTTTAATATTTGTGAAATAAAATGTGCCTGTGCATTAATATTTGCAAATACGTTGTATATTGTTCTCAACACAATGTACCAACAGCAGTTCTTTACTAATTTTAACTATTAATTATATGATGTAATATATATATATATATATATATATATATATATATATATATATATATATATATATATATATATACACATATATACACACACACTGTAATACTGTATATACACACACATGCAAAAAGATTGGTCATGATAACTGTATCAGAAGAACATGACTGGAAAACTTTTTTAAAGGGAATTCCTCCAACACAATAACAGAAACAGGAGCAGGATCACTGAAACAGGATTAGTTTTAGAGGAGTTTTAGAGTACTAGATGTTAATAGTGGGCTCCAAATGCAAGTATAAATTAACATAATAGCAGCTCTTTTAAGTCGGTAGAATGGCATGGGCAAGCAAAAGGGCGTACCTGTATGTCCTTTTGAATTTGCCACCTAGCATCACCCCTTCCCTGCCAGTGCCATTTATACAGTAATCAGTGGCTATATGTAGCTCTGATCGCTGTATAAATGTCAATGGTCCCAAAATAGTGTCAAAAGTGTTCGAACTGTTTACCAAAAATATGCAGAAGAATGCTTATTGGGCTAAACTGTGGAAGAAATTCGTTTTTTTATATATTTTTGGGGGATATTTATTATAGCAAAAAGTAAAAAATATATATATATTTTTTTTTAAATTTTCTGTCTTTTTTTATTTATAGCGCAAAAAATTAAAACCGCAGAAATGATCAAATACCACCAAAAGAAAGCTCTATTTGTGGGGAAAACGGACATCAATTTTGTTTGGGTGCAACATTGCAGGACATCGCAATTGTTAGTTAAAGCGTCGCAGTGCCGAATTGCAAAAAATAGCCCGATCGTTGGACAGCCAATTTTTCGGGGCTGAAGTGGTTAAAAACAGTATTCTGCTTTTCTATTATCTGGAGCTCTTTTATGTGCATTACAATGTGTTGCATTGGGCAGCCTATTGTTTTTTAATGGGCTATCAACTTAACTCAATGCACAAAAAATAAGCCCTGCTCTGTGTTTTTTAAAGCAGCACACTACAATGTACACAGAATTTTTGACTGTGCGTTGTGGTGAAATATAATGTATATTTGTTGGGGTGCAATTAACAAGGAATGGGTTACAATTCTCCTTTTGTAGTACGGCATCAAACACACTCTTTAATATGGTATGTTCACTTGAACACACTGTTATGTCATATATGATGACATGAAGCACTTAGCATCCACAGACCTGCAGATGTTTTACAGCATGTCTAGAGACTTATGAAAGCATAGAGATGTCCATGGAGTTTACCAAGACGCTACAACATAACCACAATCAATCACCATCTGCATCGTAAAAGCATGTGTCTAAGCACTAGCTTGCTAGATGTACGGTGCACATGTGACTCCATTTGCATATGCACACATATGGTAAAGCAGATTGCATTCCTAATAAATAGCATATTTCTGGTTATATATGTACATAATTACATCAATAAATTGTAGCCTAAATGGAGACTTCCCCTTCCATAAACAGAGCTACCTAGGTATTACACCCTGCCCCTGGGACTATACCTAAAGCTGATCTCCAGGCGTATATAAAAGCATTGTTTAAATCAGCTGTGCACAGACTTAAAGGGGTTGTAAAGGAAAACATTGTTTTCCCTAAAAAGCTTCCTTTACCTTAGTGCAGTCCTCCATCACTTACCTCATCCTTCGATTTTGCTTTTATATGTCCTTATTTCTTCTGAGAAATGCTCACTTCCTGTTCTTCTGTCTGTAACTCCACACAGTAATGCAAGACTTTCTTCCTGGTGTGGAGAAAGCCTCTTGAGGTAGAAGGGGGCGAGCAGGCAAGTCAGGACACCCTCTACTTTGCAGATAGAGACAGGAGCTGTGTTAGCGGGCGTCATGACACTCCTGCACGCCAGCTCCCCCCTCAAGAGGCTTTCTCCACACCAGGAAGAAAGTCTCACATTGCGGTGGTGAGTTACAGACAGAAGAACAGGAAGTGAGCATTTCTCAGACATTTAAAAGCAAAATGGAAGGATGAGGTAAGTGAAGGAGGACTGCACTAAGTTAAAGGAAGCTATTTAGGGAAAACATTTTTTCCTTTACAACCCCTTTAAAATGTGTATCTGTGTTTTAGCACAGCAAATTTGAGTTCCTAAAATGTGTTTTATATTAGCTCTATATAGTCACCTGCACAGCACGACAAGACTGGGAAAGAGAGGGGCAGTATTGTTAGGCAATCACATGCTACTGGCTTCCACTGTGTTGTCAGTCTAAAGGCCCGTACACATGATCGGATTTTCTGACAGGAATTGTGTGATGGCAGGCTGTTGTCTGAAAATCCGACCGTTTATATGTTCCATCAGATAATTGTCGGATTTTCCGCCAACAAATGTTGGATAGCATGCTTTAAAATTTACAAAGTAAAAACACGCATGCTCAGAAGCAATGCTAACCATAACACAACATTAGCAGAAGTTGCCCAAAGGGTGGCTACTAAAGAGCTGAAAAAACACAGTTTCCTGTTTGTTGGCCGACAATTCTTTGCCGTTTGTATGCAAGACAAGTTCACGGCCAACACCCTTCGGACAAAAGTCCTACGCTTTGTCCTCAAAAAATCAGATTGTGTGTACGAGGCTTAACACAAGGAGTTTGCTGAGAGGAAGAAGGACAGCGGAGAGGGAAATGTGTAGATCATCAGTGGTGATGCTTTTGTATTGTCCAATCAGCAGGCTAGGGGGCTAGACTGTTGACTAGTACTGGTTAACTGTAGTGCAGACAATTTATGTCACTGACCTGGCTGCCTATGGGGGCTTGAATCACAAGACCGCTGAGGAGAATTACAAATCTGATATACATGTGTGTATGTATATATATATGTATATATATATATATATATATATATATATATATATATATATATATATATATATATATATATATATTTCTGTTGTGTATTTAGCTGTTTGTCTGGAGTTTAGCTTTATTATTTCCTACTTGTCTTGCCTAAGTGAAGCAAAATTGATTTTCATAATGGTATCAAAAGTACTGGCTATGTACACTGCATAAAGGAAACAGCAAAATGACCTTTCAGCCCTCCAGGGCTTAGATTTCTTTCATCTCTTTACTTTATTTAATTATGATGTTATTAACGCTAAAAGGTTCAAAGCTCTGTGCATCTGATTCACTGTAAGGGCCCAAATCTTAGTCCAACTTGCTAGTGTATCCAAGGAAAAATATATTAACTATTTGTTTACTGTAATTTGACAGCAAAAAGTTGAAATCACTGGTGCTAAACAATGCATACTCTTTTATAGTAGTTTCCACCTTCCACTGACTTGAAGCCTTTGGCAGACCATAGATAATCTAATGTTCCTTTGTTCTCGATTCCCCCATCAAAACAGTCAGTGTTGCTGGGGAAATGCCCCTCACAGCACTATTGTGTTCTGCTGGTGGGGGAAGTAGGTGGTGGGTTTGTTGCGGAAAGTATTTCCTGTCGGCAGAATCCAATGATACATTTTGCCAGCTAAAAACCGTCAAGTCAATCAACTTGTGTACAACCAGCCTGTCAGGCTTTTACCAAATGATTAGTGCCGCCAGCTATAGCTCGCAACAGCGGTCATTTTGTTCTGTGGCAGGGAAGGCTCCCCAAGCTCTCACACAACTCAATAGAGCTTCAGGAGGGATTCCCCATGAATCTAGTCAGTTTGTGGTGGAACACAGTCAGTGTGGGAGGAATGAAAATTGCATAATCTATGTGGCATGCCTTTGTCTTCAAATCTGTGATTGCTTTAATCCTGATCTATATGGGAAAATGTATATCTCCTGGTGAGTTACAAGATAAGATCATCCAGTAATAAAAATGGATTAAACTGTAGAACAAATATATATTTTAGGTGTAAGTACAGCCACAACTTTTTTATAGTTTGGCTGGAGTTAATAAGGATTAAAATCTCTGTGTTTTTAATTCTTATCTGAGGAGATTTTAGGTAGACATATATTTCCAGAAATTTAAAAAAGCAACGTTCAGTGTCCCCCGGTCATACCTGTTTATACCATGAAATATTAAGAGTATATCGTAATTTCTTAAGAAGTGGAAAAAAGTCTGTTATCATATATAAATTAGGCTGTGGCAGGAAACCACCAACTAAATTATACAGAAAAAATGGGAAAATAACTACGCTAATACAATATAGATTGACAAGCAATAAAAACTAATTATTGCTCATATACACTTAAAAGCTGCACCTTAACGGTAAAACATAAACAGTATTAATAAACAAGAAAAAGAAAAAAGGTGCGCTAAATTATGATCAAAAGATTGCTAGGTCATAAGTTCATATTAATAACTAATCGCCATATAACAAGCAACAAACAAGACAGTTATAAAACTTGAAGAAAGTCCTTTAGGCACAAAATAGTTCTTAACACCAGTGAATAAATCAGACAGTCCACATAAAAACCATAAACTGTGATGGCAATCTGATAGAAGAAATCCTCCACCGAAAGTGCAATATATCTGCTTACCAGATTTACAGCAGTCCCTTAATCAAAAGGAGGACCATAAACAGCATGTGGATTATAACTGCAAGGGTTGAAGATATGCTGTGCCAGGTCCAATATCAGTCACCACTTTAATCTAGTAGATCGAAACCTTGATGGCCATAGGCCGTGGAAAACATATACAGGACCGCAATAGTGTAAAATCGTAAATAAAATTTATTTCAAAGCAAAGACAAAAACGCACTTACATGATAACAGTTCTTAGATGGCATAATAATCTGGAGCTCCGGCCGGAAGCATACCAGATACCCGTCCAATTAGGAATGGAAGATGTATGGTCAGCAAGGGGTGATTCCGGTGCAATACACGTTCCGCCCTCATCATCTGGGGTTTGAGGCAATCCTTTTATATCTAACTAGACAGTCTGGCCCAAATTGATTTCTTAATGATTTTTTTACAGTTTGCGGCCAGCCACAATTATTTTTTGTTTGATAATATTTTTTATAGACAAGATAGAGGTGTGGCCATGGGGCTAAGTATGCCCCCAGCCTGGCCAACCTCTTTATGGCCAAGTGGGAGGAGGACGTCATCGATTGTCCTCGTCGGCCGGAGATAATTCTCTGGTCGAGGTATATTGATGACGTCCTTCTCCTATGGGATGGCAGTGAGTCAGACCTCTTGGACTTTATGACTGGTCTCAATCGGAACTCTAGGGGTAATACATTTTATTTTGAGTCCAGCCAGCATTCTATTCATTTTTTGGATCTCCAGATCACTATTGAAGATGACAGATTTGTCACTTCAACTTTTTTAAACCAACTGACCGTAATTCCTATATACCATTGGATAGCTGTCATCTACCAGCCTGGTTGAAATCTGCCCCTTTCCGACAATTTATGCGCTTAAGACGCAATTGTACGAGCCTTCAGACTTTTGAGAATCAGGCCTTAATCTCTTAGTCTCACATTACGGTGGTGAGTTACAGACAGAAGAACAGGAAGTGAGGATTTCTCAGATGAAATTAGAACATTTAAAAGCAAAATCGAAGGATGAGGTAAGTGAAGGAGGACTGCACTAAGGTAAAGGAAGCTATTTAGGAAAACAACCCCTTTAAAAGCATATTGCCCCAATGTAGAAATGTAAAAAGGCACAAGCTGCAGATGTTTGTCCAAATTCCTCAGAGATGCACCGGGAGAGGTGCAGGAAGTCAGAGAGGCTGGTAATCACTGCATTATTTTTTTACCCAAATGGAAAAGCACAAGCCGAAGCTTCTCAGGCCAAAGAGGAAATACTATAAGCTCCCTTATCCTGATCTGAAATAAATCCTAAGATTGATGCGTAAGGTAGATGGTACACTTACTGGTGAACTCCCTGCAGAACCTAATGCCTCGTACACACAAACGGTTTTACCGACTGAAGGAAAAAAAATTTGAAGTTCTAATCGCGGCATTTTTTCCCCCGCAGTTTTCCTATGGGGAGACACTGAACAGTGGGCACAATAAGGAGCCCACAATATGGGATTGTGGCTGCCACACTTTATAATAATGAGAGTGGGTAAACCGCGCTTAGGAATGTGCAAGTGGGGAGTGAGTTATGTGAAATGGAAATGGAAATAATTAAATACAGGATAGGCATCCCATATGTGCTTCAACTCAAATCCAAATTCCTTGATCTGCAGATTTCTACCTTGATCCGTTATGAAGCGAAAGCAGCAGCTCTTGCTTCATAAAGAATCAAGGTAGAAATCTGCATATCAAGGAATTTGGAGCGTTTTAAAGACAAAACCATCTGTACTAAGGACACACATCAAGAATCCAAGAACAGGATATCTGTGGGAAGGAACAACTCTACCTATATCACGCATTCTACCCCAGCAGGGGTGAATGTCTCTGGTGAGTGGGGAATCATAAGGGGGAGCACCGGACAAACTGCGAGAAGCACCCACTGTTTTTTATGTGATCACCCACCTGAATAGGTGCACCTTGGACTACACAATCTTCTAGTTCATCTTTGTTTTGAACTCACCTCACATGGATTAATGTTAATATATTTATTTGTCATTATACCTCTTTTTACACCCATTTCTGGACACTGATTACCAATATTGGTACACCTCGTTAGAGGCAGTGCAGGAGGTTTTTTGCACTTATCTTGTTCATATTGTTTTAACCAGGTCACCACTCTATTGTATTAGTGGTAGATGCTGGTTCTATTTATATATATGTGGTTACAGGTTTTGGATTTGAGTTGAAGCACATATGGGATGCCTATCCTATATTCAGGGCCATCTTAACAACATCATGGGCCCCTGGGCAAAGTAATGCTCTGGGCCCCCTACAAGCCTGTGCCAATTTTCGCACCTACTTTTTAAGAAATAAAGTATAAATAATTGATTTGTTATCAGATTACTTGTTTATTAGAATGGGTGGAGCTGTGCTGCAACTTCCCAGCAACTGTGTGCAATACATGTGATTGTGGTGGGGTGATGCAGCATTTTTGGAGTTAAAACAAGGGGTAAGGAGCCAACATTGCAGCATGCTGTAGCGCAGCCATATTCTACGTTGCAGTGTGAATGGGACACATAGAAAACAATTGTTTCCCGAGTGTTCCTGATGTGATAGATGTTTTACAGTGGAGTAAAATATCTGTCACTGCATATAGTGCACATTAGGCTACGTTCACACTGGTGATTGGGGCCGGAGCGAATTGAAGCTGTAGTTCCTCTTGTAGCTCTTAGCGGCTGTCAGCAGGTAGGTGCGTCCACTGGCTCTGTTCACTATAACTACAGGTCGCCAGTGGCTGAACCTATTTGTTGCTCTCTGCTCAGCTAGTGATTATCTGTGGTGATTGTTGCTGGACACAAAGTGCATGCAGCAGCGATCACTATAGTGAACAGGGCAAGCGACAGCATGTACCCACTGACAGCCATAGGAGGAACTGCTGCTACTATTCACACCATCCCTTATCACCGGTGTGCATGTAACCCTAGCCCTCAATCAGAGACTCAGAGCAGAGGTAGGGACATCTGCAATTAACAAGGGGGGAGGTTTAGACACACTCACCAATTCTCCAGCCAGGATCTACCACTATGTGCCTGTGTTCCGTCAGATGTGGAACATATGTGGAAGAAGGAAAGAAGAAGCCTTGGTCAAGCAGCCATAAAAGCTTCGGGTACACCTAGCCTAGACAACATCAAAACCGTGAGTACAAAAGGGCTGGGACCCAAGGTCCTTGGGACTGTGGTAACTCTTGTATCTCCGGGAATGCAAGGGGAATCTAACGATTCAACAGTTGGAGTGGCACTAGAAGGTGAACCAACTCTTAGAGATGTATTATGTGCTGTGAACTTATGCAGAGACTATATGGTCAACTTTGACAAACAGCTAGCAGGCCTAAAAGATGACCTACTATTGATGAGGCAGGAATTGCACGGGACTATATTGAGAACAAATGCATTGGAGGAAAGATTGAGTGCAGTTGAAGATGCACTTTACCCATTACAGGGAGACTTAAGAGGGTTACAGGAGCTGACGGACCTTCAAACGGCCAAATTAGATGCGCTGGAAAACAGGCTACGCAGAAATAATATTCGGGTAGTAGGCCTACCAGAGGGATCTGAGGGCTCAAACACCACTACCTTTATGGAAGGCTGGTGCAGGGAAATTTTTGGCCCTGATGACCTCTCAGCCTTTTTTTCTATAGAGAGGGCCCATCGGGTCCCCTTTAAGGCCTTGCAACAGAGGAAGCACCCAAGACCGCTTCTAGTTAAATTTCTTAATTATACTGACAAAGTGATCTTGCTCCAAAAGGCGCGTGAGATGGGAGACATCACATATAATGGCGTAAGGATCTCATTATATCCTGACTTTTCACCCGACCTGCAAAAGCGGAGAGCTGAGTTCATACCCATTAAGAAATCCTTACAGAAATATAAGGTTATATATGCCCTTTTGTACCCGGCCCGTCTCAGAGTGGCCGCTCTGGGCAGGACTTTTTTCTTCTCTGAACCGAGCGAAGCAGTTAACTGGTTGGAGGAAAATAAATCAGCCCTATAGCCTTCCATAATCTAGTGGGGCTAAGACCTCAACGAGGATGATCGGGATAAGCCAAGGGAAAGGGAAAGGAAAGAGAGAAAAAAAAAGGCACCAAGGGTCTGTCTTTTAGACTGGAGAGACGATACCAAAGCCCCTTTTTTTTTATAAACTTTTTTTATTTTTTGACCCTGTTTGCTGGTCCTCTTCTCCACACTGATTAGTGGGAGACGGGGCTCGGCTGCAAGCTTAGGTTCCCGTTTTCAACCCCTCCCTTTTTCTTTTATTATATGCTTTCAATGCTTCTGAGAACACGATTGTATCTAGGCACTTGGTAGCACTTAAACGGCCTTGGTTAACTGGAACACATAAAATTTATTGATAAGTTTCACAATATGCATTTAAGTTTTTATATGTATTTTCTGCACATCTAGTCACAGCTCTTATACCTATTTTCTGTTTATTGTGGAAGATATGAAGGTATGAAGGTAAATGCCTGCATATGTACAGAGAGGGTTCTCTCCCTCTCCCTCTTGTTTTTTTTTTTTTTTTTGTTTGTTTGTTAGTAGTGGGAGACGGGACTCGGCTGTAAGTCCGCTTCCCTTTTTTAACCCCTCCCTTTTTTTGTTATTATAAGCTCTCAGTGCTTCTGAGAACACGATTGTATTTAGGCACTCGGTAGCACTTAAATGGCCATGTTTAATCGGTACACATAAAATTTATTGATAAGATTCACAATATGTATTTAAGTTCTTATATTTATCTTCTGTGGGCCAGATTCAGGTAGATCAGAGCATCTTTGCTCTGGAGTAACGCATCTCATTTACGTTACGCTGCAGAAATTTTAGGAGCAAGTGCTGTTATTCATGAAGCACTTGCTCCTAAAGTTGCGGCAGCGCATCGCAAATGAGACAGCGGAATTCAAATTGGGCGGGTACGGGGCGTGTAGTATTCAAACTACGCGCGTTCCCGCGGCGAACGTACTGCGCATGCGTCGAGTGTCAATGCATCCCAGTGCGCATGCTCCAAGTTCTGTCAGTGAACGTCAATGACGTCACGTCCCCATTCATGAATGTTTTACGCAAACGACGCGATTTGTTTTTTTTCCGACGCGATGACGACGCCTATACCTAACATAGGATATTCCACTAGGGGGCTGCTTTATCTTTACGCCGCGTATCGCTTCCGGAAACGTCGTAAAGTCACTGCGTCGCGCCCGAAAACGATCGTGAATTTCCGACTCCCGCTGATTAACATATTTTCACTGGATCCGCCAGACTAACTCTTCATGAATCTGGCCCTGTATATTTAGCTACAAATCTTATATCTATTTTCTGTATATTGTGGAAGATATGAAGGTAAATGTTTATGGATCCTATCTAACTTTTAGATAATAACATTGCCTGCAAATGTACATAAAGGGTTCTTTCCCTCCCTCTCTTGTCTCTTTTCCTTCTTTTTCCCCTCCCTCTCCTTCTTGTCTTTATGGAGGTTTTTTTTTTTTTTCTTGTGCACCCAATGATACTCAGGGGAGGGAGGGGGAGGGGAAGGAAGGAGAGGGGAGGAGGACACTAATGTGAAAAAATTGACAATATACACATATGTTTACACGTTTTATCTATATTTTTTTTTTCCACATTACCTATGAAAGGTAAGAGATAATTATTTTGTTAATCACTTGATCACTTATCTTTTGTACTTAGGACTCTTCTTCACAATACGAACATTTACTCACATACTACTATAAGGACATTGCCCGACCTAGGGATATATAATAATCCTGGAAGCTGTAATTTCTTTACTAAAAGGGATTTTTTTTTTTTGTTTCCTTTTTTTTTCCTCTCTTGCCTGTTTTTCTGGTGTACTTTGGCTTTAACGAGATCCCTCAGGGGAGAATGAGCATGAGTGAGAGGGACACGAGCTGGGTTCAAATGGGGTATGAGTGTTAGGAATAGAGTGGTCAGCAGACCAACCCCCAAGGGGAAGCCCATAGGGCAGGGAGGGAAGGGTAGGGGTGGGAAGGGAGAGGGTTGGAGGGTGGTTCTTAGGGGAGGGACAAGAGTGCATACAGTCTGGTTATCAAGAGTCGTATCGTCAACAGGGGGTAAGAAAGGGCATATGAGATTAGTCTGGATAGCTACCAGTCGATCTGAACAAAGGACACGAGCAATTGGTCTATATTATAGCTACCTGACCAATATCGAATATTCAATTATTATGTCAACTCTCATAGATGCAGGATAAATTATTGGCTATCACTTCCTGGAATGTACGGGGCATGGGAGACCCAGTTAAAAGAACCGCAGTCATGTCATTTCTTGAAGAAGGAATGCCGGGAATAATATGCCTCCAAGAGACACACTTGACTAAAGATTCAGTCTCGCTTCTGAAAAGTCGCAAATTCCAAGCCCAATTTCATTCGACACACTCCTCTTATTCAAGAGGTGTGAGTACAATGATTGGAAGAGGAATGACTTTCTCTTGCTCTAAATCTTGGGTAGACGACCAAGGTCGATTTATATTCCGGACCTGCAATGCCTTATTGAAAACAGATCTTATGTTTTGGCTAATATATATATTCCCCCACCCTTTAAGCTTGATATTTTATATAAACTCGTCGAGTTCACTCTTGATAAACCAGATACACCGGTTATAGCTGTCGGTGACTACAACGAGGTTCTGGATGTAACTTTGGACAGATTTCCCCCGTGGAGTAGTACGATGGGGGGGAGGTTAGCCCAATTCCTAAAAGAAACTGGAATGAGGGATATTTGGAGGACCTTTTATCCTGAGATCCGTCAATATTCATGCTACTCTAGTTCCTATTATACATTATCTAGAATAGACATGGCCCTGAGCAGCGAGGGATTACTGCCTTTGGTGGAAAAAACGCATTATGGTCCAAGAGGGGTATCAGACCACTCCCCGCTGATGCTAACAATTAGGACGGGTACTTGGGCCTCTCGTGGTGACTGGCGGCTAAACCCAGGCTGGCTGGAGCTGATCGAGCAACCAAGAACGGTGGCGCTACAGCTGACGGAGTTTATGCTCATCAACGAGGGAACGGCACCAAGGGGGAAGATGTGAAACAGAGTGGACGGTGCCAGTGGGGCAGACGACAGTGCCAGTGGGGCAGACGACAGTGCCAGTGGGGCAAAAGACAGTGCCAGTAGGGCAAAAGACAGTGCCAGTAGGGCAAAAGACAGTGCCAGTAGGGCAGAGGACAGTGCCAGTAGGGCAAAAGACAGTGCCAGTAGGGCAAAAGACAGTGCCAGTAGGTCAGAGGACAGTGCCAGTAGGTCAGAGGACAGTGTCAGTAGGGCAGAGGACAGTGTCTGGACAGGGTGAGTAGTTTATTTTTGGGGATTTTTTTAACCAATTTTGTTTGTTTGTTTTTTCGCAGTCCTGTTGGGGGGCCTCTAGTCGAATATCAGGGGTCTAAACAGACCCGACGCCTCTCTTTTGAAACAGAGAAAGTGATTGAAGACACATACCTCAATCTCCATCTTTGCAGCTTCAGCTACACAATGAATGAACAGGAAGAGCTCTGCACTGTCTTAGTGTTCATTCACACACTGAAGCATAGCAAACAGAGTTCTCCATCCTGAAACATCCCCCGCAGAAGCCATAGGCTGCTGCAGGAGAGAGGAAGCCAGCAGCACTGTGGGGGTTAAGAGGAGTCACAGAGGGCATGGGCAGCAGAAATAAGAGTAACCGGGACAGGGGGCAGCATATACAGGAACCGACTCCTTTCAGCTGTTGCAGAAGGAAAATGAAGGGGTCACTTCCTGTATATGCTGCCATTCCTGTCCAGGTGTAGGACCTAATGGAGGGGTGCTCAACCTTTTGAAGAGCGTTGGCCACTTCAGCAACTTGGTAACCGGTCGTGAGCCACAATGAGTGGCAGGGCAGATGACGGGTCCATATCCACTCTACGTATGCAGAGCAGAAATGGACACAGCCCGCTCTACTCTATGGACCCTCCGATCTGATCTGCCCAGAAGGAAGGGGATGTATCCCCTTCTGATCCACTAAAAAAAAAAAAAAAAAAAACGATTGGAGGTAGGCAAATGTACATGGACAAAAATCTGTTTACATCTGCTGCTCCATAGAAGTGAATGGAGGGTCCGATTGGGCCCACCTGAAAAACAGACAGGTGGACCCGATTGGACTGATCGTATGAAAGCGGCTTAAGGCTGTATTCACACTGATGAACTAAGGTTTACTCACACTCTGGTTGCATCACAGTGTACCTGTGGCTTTTCTGTGGTTTAGTTGCCATAGAATTCTATTATATACTGCAGTTGTGATGGATGCACTCTCACACAAAAGCAGATATGGACGTAGGTGCACAGGCTGTGACCCTGGGGTATACACGTATCCTCTCCTATAACAAAGCGTCTGGCAGTACGGTCCCTACTGAACGTACATGTTGAGTGCCATTGCATCTCCATTGCACCTACGTCCATATCTGCTTTTGTGTGAGAACGTGCCCCAGTTTTAATTCCTTTATAGGATTGCTCAGAATAGGGGTTCCTTTTCGTCTATCGATATTCTGGCATATCCCCTACACATTTTTCTCTGGTTCTTGATTTGATTATTCAATCCCTGACATCATGGAATTATCACCATAGATGCTATAAGCTTGGACCATTGATGACAATTTTTTTCTGGCACCATTGAAAGTGACATTCAATTAACTCCCTGGTATTTTGGCATCTTTTCTAAATGCCCGGAATTCTCTGGATGGATGCACCTACCCTGATGCACTAGATCATGAAACAATATTTATTTATTATCAAAAAATCCTGCTTGTTTCGTCCTAAAGAAGCCCCATGGCGAAACGCGTAGGCGACTTCAAAGCATTTATCTACCACTCATGATTCACTTCTCCAGATGGTTCTATTTGATTGTATTTATTTTTCAATATTATATCATTGTTCTATTGTAATTTTTCAATTTTTGTAATAAATTATTAATTTTATATATACTTCTGCTTTGCCTAAAATTCCGACCTTTACTCATTCCTTTGATTGGGTTTTTCCTCTACTCTTACCATATACAGATGTGGCTAATGTGAGTGCTTTCCTTGTGGGTCTCATCCTACCCCTCCCAGTCCTCCCCTTCCCCCTTCCTCGTGTTTTTGTCTTGTTCCCTTCCCCCCTCCCCCCTCCCCCCTTTTTCTTTTTTTGATTCAAGCACACAATGCTCTCCTATGACATCAGTCAGGCACTACGGTTTTTCCCTGCGGTTTTGTGCAGATAGAAAAAATAGAACTGGATGCGTCCAGCTGCGAAATCCCGCAGCTATCGGCACATAACCGCGGGTAATCGCAGTGCACTGTGTCAGCTGCGTTTGGCATGAACTCCACGCCAAATTTCAGCTAAAAAAACAGCATGGGTTCCCCCTACAGGAGCATACTAGGCCCTTGGGTCTGCTATGGATTTTAAGGAGACACCCCATATAGCCAGCTGTTTCATGCTGCTACACAAATTCATAGTCTTTGAACGTGAAGTGGGCCTCGGTTGCTTTCATAAGCAAGCATTGCAAAAACTCTTCTTAAATGATGCAGTGACTTGAGGCTTGCTAAAGACTCAGGTCAGAGCTTAACAGCTCATGCATCCTGATGATGTCTACAGGGAATACCTGGCAAGATGCCATGTGTGAGGGTGTGTTATTTTTAGCATGTAGAATTGTGGCATGCTCTACAAATCTGATTTTACAAACCTAACCTGGTTGGATTAGGCAAATGGAGTAAAAAATTAAAATAAATAAAGTGTAAATGTATCTGTGGGAGTCATAGATCATTCTCGCCTTTTATGAGCTAACGAGCTAGAACAGAGGAAATTAGTAAAAACGTCTTGCGTTAAAAATTGTAATCTCACTGCTATTGGCAACATTCCCTTTTACCTGAACACTTGTTTTAAAGCTAAACTTCAATCACGCAGCTAAATACATAGGGCCAGATTCAGAGAGCCGTAACTCCTGTCTAACTGGTGTTAGACTGGAGTAATTTCAAATTACGCGCGTTTTTTAGCTAGTCGGAAATCTCAAACCATGAATAGACGGCTGCGGGCTTCAATTCGACTGTATTACGTGTTTGTACGCCTTCGGATCTACGCTGCAATAAAATTGCGGCCACTGGGTGGACTTCCCGTCGTTTTCCGCGTCGGGGTATGCTAATGAGCTTTTGCCGGCGATCCCAGAAATTACGATCTTCAATCGCAATCTCTTACGGCATCTTTAGTCATCTTTTTTTTGCGTAACACTATACCAGCTTTTTGCTGCTCTAATATTAGACAGCCCATGTTAAGTATGGCCGTCGTTCCCGCGTCGAATTTCTACGTTTTCCGACGTCTTTTATTATTTTTTACGTAAGTCATCCGGGAATAGGAATGTTCGTAAACGACGCTACTCAAACAACGAATGACGTAACGACGTGATTTCGCACAATGCACGGCGGGAAATTTCTGAACGGAGCATGCGCAGTTCAAACGCTGCGGGGACGCGCCTAATTTAAATGTTTCACGCCCCCTAATCGCGTATTTCGTTTACGCGGCGAGAAATAGACTACGCCGCCGTAGCGTATGGGCAAAAATCTACCAGAATTCCATTTAGAGCCTGGTAAAATACGTCAGCGTAGAGTATTTCGATTACGCAGCGCAAAATTAAGTGTATCTGAATCTAGCCCATAGTTTATACAGTGCCTTGAAAAAGTATTCATACCCCTTGAACTTTTCCACATTTTGTCATGTAACAACCAAAAACGTGAATGCATTTTATTGGGATTTTATGTGATAGACCAACACAAAGTGGCACATAATTGTAAAGTGTAAGGAAAATGATAAATGGTTTTCAAAATGTTTTACAAATAAATATCTGTGGCGTGCATTTGTATTCAGCCCTCTTTACTCTGATAACCAAAATCCAGTAGAATCAATTGCCTTCAAATGTTTCCTAATTAGTAGAAAGAGTTCACCTGTGTGTAATGTAATCTCATTAAAAATACAGCTGTTCTGTGAAGCCCTCAGAGGTTTGTTAGAGAACTTTAGTGAAGAAACAGCATCGTGAAGGCCAAGGAACAAACCAGACAGGTCAGGGATAAAGTTGTGGAGATGTTTAAAGCAGGGTTAGGTTATAAAAAAATATCCTAAGCTTTGGACATCTCATGGAGAACTGTTCAATCCATCATCCAAAAATGACATGGCCGTCCATCTCAACTGACAGGCTGGGCAAGGAGAGCATTAATTAGAGAAGCAGCCCATGGTAACTCTGGAGGAGATGCAGAGAGCAACAGCTCAGGAAGGAAAATCTGTCCACAGGACAACTATTAGTCATGCACTCCACAAATCTGGCCTTCATGGAAGAGTGGCAAGAAGAAAGACACTGTTAAAGGAAAGCCATAAGAAGTCCTGTTTGCGAGAAGCCACGTGGGGGACACAACAAACATGTGGAAGAAGGGGTTCTGGATAGGATGAGACCAAAATGAAACCTTTTGGCCTAAAAGCAAGACTCTATGTGTGGCAGAAAATTAACACTGCACATCATCTTGAACACACCATACCCACTGTGAAACATGGTGATGGCAGCATCATGTGGTGGGGATGCTTTTCTTCAGCAAGGACAGGAAAGCTGGTCAGAGTTTACGGAAAATGGATGGGGTCAAATCTTAGAAGAAAACCTGTTAGAGACTGCAAAAGACTTGAGACTGGGGTGGAGGTTCAACTTCCAGCAGGACAACGCCCCTAAACATACAGCCAGAGATACAATGGAATGGTTTAGATTAAAACATATTCATGTGTTAGAATGGCCCAGTCAAAGTCCAGACCTAAATCCAATTGAGAATCCGTGGCAAAACTAAAAAATAGCTTTTCTCAGACGCGCAAAGATGTGCAAAGCTGGTAGAGACATCCCCAAAAAGACTTGCAGCTGTAATTGCAGGGAAAGGTGGTTCTACAAAGTATTGTAATACAAATGCACGCCATGCTTTCACGTATTTATTTGTAAAGAAAATTAAATCCCATTGATCATTTTCCTTCCACTTCAGAATTATGTGCCACTTTGTGTTGGTCTATCACATAAAATCCCTATTAAATACATTTACGTTTTTGGTTGTAACATGATAAAATGTGGAACATTTCAGGGGGTATGCATACTTTGTCAAGACACTGTATATGCATACTGTATGTGAAGTGTCTATTTCCCCAAAGGATAGGTAACTAATTCATCCATCCACTTTTGTGATTCATACATCTTTGTCACAAGTTCAACCAGGAGCTTGACACTACTTCTCTGCTAGGGCTAAGGTATGCACTAGTGTCATCTCCCTGCATGAAGCCCACTAGGCAAAAAAGGTGAAGCAACATACTTAGAAATCATCACTCTGCTCTCTTCTCTTGTTAGTATGTTACCTGTTAGCACATGCGCATGCAGCCAAACTTGATTGGCTTCAAGTGCTTAATTTTTTCCTAGTCTGAATGCTGCTGTGCTAATTATGACAGAGGCTGATGTCAAGACATTTAGACATTCTAACCAATTTTATGCAAAAAAATTAGGGTTGTCCCAATACCGATACTAGTATCGTATTGGGACCAATACCGAGCATTTGCGCGAGTACTTGTACTCGCATAAAATGCTCCCGATGCCTTTGCCGATACCTGGCTGGGATGGGAGAGAGAAAGTCAGCGGGCGGAGTCAGCAAGCAGGGGGCAGAGAGCAGAGCAGAGACCGGGTGGAGAGCAGAGAGATGCGGTGAGCGAGTCCTCGGGCGGGTAAGCTTGCAGGGGGCAGACGCATCGGCGACATTCACGTCACATTCGGTAACAGAAGTGACGCTCTGTGTTGCTGTTACAGTCAGTGCTTTGAAAATCCTGACGCCCATCTTGGTACACCCTGCACTCAGCCACAGTATGCTAGCAGCAGACATCTTGTTACACCCAGCCCATGTAGTTCGGGCTGGGTGTAACAAGATGTCCGCTGCTTCTTTATTGAGGCCGAGTGCAGGGTGTACCAAGATGGTTGTCGCAGAGGCAGCATATACAAATATATCCTCTTGTGCCCAGAAGTGCCATTTAGCCAGTGCCCATCCAGCCAGTGCCTATCCAGCCAGTACCACTGCCAGCCATCAGTCTGTGCCACCTATCAGTGCCCAGCCATCAGCCATCAGTGTGTGCCACCTATCAGTGCCCAGCCATCAGCCATCAGTGTGTGCCACCTATCAATGCTCACCACTCAGTGCCAGACAGCCAGTACCACTGCCAGCCATCAGCGTGTGCCACCTATCAGTGCCCAGCCATCAGTGTGTACCACCTATCAGTGCTCATCACTCAGTGCCAGCCAGTGCATGCCACCTCTCAGTGCCCAGCCATCAGTGTGTGCCATCTATCAGTGCCCAGCCATCAGTGTGTGCCACATATCAGTGCCCAGCCATCAGTGTGTGCCACCTATCAGTGCTCATTACTCAGTGCCAGCCAGTCAGTGCCACCTATCAGTGCATACCACCTATCAGTGCCCAGCCATTAGTGGGTGCCACTTATCAGTGCTCACTCAACGCCAGTCAGTCAGTGCCACCTATCAGTGCGTGCCACCTATCAGTGTCCAGCCATCAGTGTGTGCCACCTATCATTGCTCATCACTCAGTGCCAGCCAGTGCCAGCCAATCTGTACCATCTATCAGTGCCAGCCATCAGTGCGTGCCACCTATCAGTGCCCAGCCATCAGTGTGCCACCTATCAGTGTTCATCACTCAGTGCCAGCCAGTGCCACCTATCAGTGCCCAGCAATCAGTGTGCCACCTATCAGTGCTCATCACTCAGTGCCAGACAGTCAGTGCCACCCATCAGTGCCCATCCATCAGTGCGTGCCACCTATCAGTAATGCTTAATTAGTGCCACCTATCAGTGCTCATCAGTGCTGCATATCAGTGCCACCTAATCCTATCAGTGCCCACCAGTGCTGCATATTAGGGCCTCCTCATCACTCAGTGCCATCTATCAGTGCCAGCCAGTCAGTGCCACCTATCAGTACCAAAAAAGTATTGGTAATCGGTATCGGCGAGTACTTGAAAAAAAGTGGTATCGAGACAACCCTAAAAAAAATGCATGTATTGCTTTTTTTTGTCTTTTATTATTACACAACTGTATTCTGTATTGTGTTCTATATGTGTCTAAAGTTCAGCTTTACATTATTATTTTTTTAACAGAGATCAGCTTTACATTTTTAAATAATAAAATGTATTGCTTAGTGTTTATGATCTCCTTATCAATCTTTATTTAATTTCTCATTTTGTGGCACCCAGAGGAAGTAAATAATTAACAAATGGAGACGATTTTATTAATTTCCCGCTTGTAGATGTCCTAAAAAAGTGTGAAATACCCTTCCTAAAACATGCCTTGTTTACTTTCTCAAATAAAAATCTTTTTGAAATCTGAAATACCCTTCTTAACAAATATACATATTGATTTTAATAGCTGATGCTCAGACCATAACCAGATCCCACTATAGTCTGACTTTTGGGCAGCAGGATCTTTCATAGTTTTGGTTACATACACATTTTACCGAATTTGAAAAATCACACAGCTTTGTGTAGATATCTGCCTAATGCAGAAAACAATAGAGGTGGTTCCACAATGACTTCATACACAGAAAAAGATTAGAAAACAGATAAAATTAATTTCTGTGCTGTTAATGAAATCCAGAAAACACCGCAAATGTTCAAAAGACAGTAGAGTACAATTTGTTCAAGTTAAAGAGACTCTGCCATCTAAAAAAAAGTACAAAAAAAAACTGTTTATAAAGTAACTGGTCTCTAGTGATGCCTGTATAAACCTGCAGCCGCTTTTAGTGCTCCTACTGTGCCCAAGTGCCGTGTTGTACCAAAGCTATCCCAATCAGAACAGAAGGCAGAGTAGGGGTATAGAAAGCTGATATACAACCACAGCCACCTTCCCTGTTCTATTGTGTGTCAGCCGTGGACAGTTGAAAAATGTAAAACTTTAAAGAGAACCCCTACAGTATCTCCTTCCTTTTTCCATATTGAACAAGTAAATAAATAAATATATACATATATATATATATATATATATATATATATATATATATATATACACATAAAACAAAAGTAATACAAAAATTTTATAACCACAACAGATATTGATAACATTATTTAAAAATGTTAGAAAATACTATAAAAGTAACCCTGTCAGGTTAAACAAATGCTATTGGAAACTCACTGCAATAGAAGAGTCTTCTATAGACTCTTTACCAGTGGACACTTCCAGAGTGTTGGATGCCTGTGCCCCCCCCCCCCCCCCATTGCAACATGTTTCCTTCCTCCAACCTTTGCGTCATCACAGAGCCCAGCATGGTTGGATGTTGGAGCCCCAGTGCATTGCATAAGACAAAGGCATTCAACAAAAAAAAAATTGAATGCAGAAACTTCTGATGGGAAGTCACTTTAAGCAATTAAGGGCTGCAAATGTGTGCAGCTGAGCCTATATTGAGACACTAATGTCTCTTATAAATCAGTGTTTTTATTATTTTTTTCGTTAAAATTTTTGTTTGTGATATCCCACAACAGCCAATAAATGTTCCCTCGTGATTTGTCTATTGCTATGGGGCACCATCGGTAGTGTTTATTTCAGACATTAGTGAGATTGCATATTCTTTGGTCATGCTTGATGTACTTCCTTTAATGTGCTTTAATGCACATGCATTAACTATGTGTTTGAAAAATCCAATTCAATTGAACAGAATTGAAAAATGCTGCCTAATGGAAGAATTTTTTTAAACACACTAGAGCTGTGTGAATGAGGCCCTAAAAGGATATTGACGTTTGACAAGAAGTGCATTTCGTTCCATAAATAGCATAGATTCAAAAAACACTTCTACTGTGAACATACTTAACTATGTCTCATTCATTGCCTAGTACTTTTCAAAATGTTTTGCATTGTCTATAAGTAAATGAGTTGTAAATTATACATATACTGTATATGTAGACTTGGAAGAAATGGGCACCCTCCTGAAAGCTTATCCTGAAAACTCAACTGTTTGTTTTAAATAAAATAAAAAAATACTTAGAAATAGAGGGCCAGATTCAGGTACATCTGCGCATTATTGGACCGGCGTAGCGCACCGCCTTTACGTTAGACTGGCGCAATGTAGCGGTGCATTCACCCTATTCTCGTCGGTTTTACGCAGAAATTTGCGCCTGCGCAACGTTAGGCGCAAGGCGGAGTAATACAAATTGGGAAGGACGTGGGCGTGTTACATTGAAATGAGCCGTGACCCCATGCAAATGAAGGGCCGGCCGGCTCGCGCATGCGCGCTTGAAGCAGACCATGGTCAGCACATCTGTGCGCATGCTCACAACTCGGGAACGGCGCAATCAGTGAAATTGGAAGTGGACCAGGGCAACTTAGTGAACTACGCAGACAGCATAAATAGACACAGACAAACGCACTTCCTTTGCAAAAGTACATCCCTTTGTATCCCTCCCTATATAGCAAGGTGCTTTTGTTCTGTTGTTTATTAGCGTTTGTTTGTTTGTGACGTGTCTTTGAGAGTGATTTTTGTCTTTTATGTGTTTTCTTTGCTGTTATTTTGTTTAAATTATATTTTTGATGGCCATTTTTTATTTTTGCTGGTCAATTTTTTTTTTTTTTGGTTCTGTTTGTGTATGATTTGGGAATGTGGGGGTGACATTCCTGCAGGAAAAGGGGTGTCACCCTCAATTTTGGTGGAGAAGGGTTCCCCAGGACCAGGGAGAAGTGCTCCCCAGGTCCGTGTGAATGGTGTATGAATGTACAGTGACATAATTGGAGCCTTGGCGTGGCGTTGCTGCTCGCAAGTCCTGCATGGTGGACTGGTGCCAATCCAATGTGATGAGGATGTGGGGTGTGTGTGCTAGGGACCACAGTGGTGTGCATGCATGCATTCTCATTGTGCCTTAATTAATGTGTGTGTTTAACGTGCAAAAATGCATAATGTGAGCTGGCATGAGATGGGGTCATGAGATGGGGTCCCAGTGCATATGCAGAGTCTCCTTGAAGGGAAAAGACAGGAGGATGTTAGTAGTGCATGTGCCCCTTGTGATGTGTGCATCATGGGGGGGGGCAGTCATGCCTGCCACCCATGTCACTCACCAACCAGCCAGCTGTCCCCATACATGTTCTGTTCGCAATCTGTGGGGATGGGGCTCTGATTGTATATGTAGCTGTCATGGGTGTCATGGGTAGTGTCATGTGTCGGGCCGGTGATGTCCTCCTGCAGGGTTGTGGTTAATTCCATGATGGCATGAGGGGTGAATCTGAAGATGCGAGACACCTCAGAATCACCCATGCCATAGATGTCTAGGCGTGTGTGATATATCCTCTCCCGTGAAGAGTGAAGAGTGAAGATTGAGGGGCTTGTATCAGCTAAGAATATTGTATTAGATTAGATTAAATTGAAAAGTTTATATAAGCCCAAATTTTTTTTTAGAAAAAAAAAAATCCTGTGCCCTCCTCAGTGCCCTCCTCCTTCTTTGCTCATCTAAAGTCAGTAGTATAGCTATGAGCATGGATGACACTGGCATGTTGGAATACAGTTTGTTGGGCAACATGTGTGACTGCTCAGCTCCTCACTAACATTGTTGCTTTATCTGACATGTAGACGAATTTTGTAATTTTAGACCAGCTTTTATATGGTCTAATTTTAGACAGGACATTTAGCTGTTGCGCACAGCGTGTAGCCTGCGCTGCACCAACGTTCTTTTGTGGATCCCCGAAACTCCCTCATTAGCATATTTGAATAGCAAATCAATGGTGCGCCTAGCGCAGTTTTGCGCGGACGGATGCGCCTGTCTAACGAAATTACGCTGGACATCGAAACGCACGCGCACAATTAGACTTACGCCGAGCATCTCCTGTTACGCCGGCGTAATCGCTCTGTGAATCTGTCCCAGAGGGTATAGTAATTTACGGGGTATTGCTATGACTGGTTGGTTTGCAACTATATTTTGGGTTTATATAAAAATTTATATTGCATATAGTGGCAAGGATAATCTGTAGCTGATGGGTAAAAACTACAGGCCATCTCACCCAAAGGATACCAACACTCAGTCATTAGGTTTGAAACTTAGGCCTGTACTCACAATGTCACAGGATACCTGGATACCTTCTTTTAGTATCCACTAGACACTCTTCAGTCAAAGGCCGCGTACACACGATCGGTCCAACCCGATGAAAATGGACTAAAGTCCAGTTTCCTCATTCCAAACCGACCGTGTGTACGGCCCATCGGTCTGTCGTCCTCTGGACCAAAGTTTTAAAACTTGCTTTAAAATTGGACTGATGGACACCTGACCATCGGTCCAAACTGATCGTTAGTACGCAAAAGCATCGGTTCAAAAACCGGCGCATGCTCAGAATAAAGTTGAGGCATGCTTGGAAGCATTGAACTTCGTTTTTTCAGCACGTCGTTGTGTTTTATGTCACTGCATTCTGACACGATCGGTTTTTGAACTCATGGTGTGTACGCACATCAGACCATCAGGCCACTTCAGCGGTGACCCGATGAAAACGGTCCATTCTCATCGGGTTGGACCGATCGTGTGTACGCGGCCAAAGTTCTCAATGCCACAGGACACCCTTCAGCTTCCACTGGGCACACTTCAGTGAGTTCTCCAAAACAGATCCTTAGCTCCAAAGGGATTTGGAGGTAGGCCCCACAACTATGCCACAGCTGGGACCTTGATGAACATCTACTTGAATCAGAAGTGATGTGGGGGTGGTTAACCTCCCCTTCCCCAGATGGTTGGAATCCTTCCAACTGTAAACCCTGCTGTTCTAAAGCTGAGTCTATTTAAATGCCTTTTCGATCACCTACTAGGCACACCACCCCAGGAATTGTCTGAAGCACAACAAATATTCAGGTTGCTCATTTGCCTTGTTGAAACTCATATGTTCCAGAAGCCTCTAGAAAGCAGGGGAAAATAATCAAACATGCAACCTGTAAGATCCAGAACAGTCCAAAGAAATCAAAAGCTGCCCCATTGATTACAGAGAAACCAACAATAACTAAATGTCCCTGACATTCTAGCTATCTAACTAGGAAGGTGTAACAAATAAATAGATGCATGCTCTTGTAAAAAAGACATGGGTGCATATATAGATTGGACATATATGCTGGATGTGTGCAGTGTTTATATCACTGCTAACATATTAACAGAATAACTTAGGGCTTCTAATCATTGTATTATTTTACATATACTGTTGGAGTTGGTGTTGGACATGTCATGTCATCTTTTGCTGCAATCCAATATATACGGTAATATACTCTCTGGAAAAGAACCAAGTTAGCCTGGAACCTGCTTGAAGACGGTGTTCTACACCCGTTTCCGGTTTCCACTATAATTACATATATCATTCTATATATTAATAGAATGTAACTTAGTGGTTAGCATATCTGCCTTGCAGCCCTGGGTCCTCAGTTTGAGTCATGGTCATAACACTCTCTGCGTGTTCTTCCTGTGCTTGTAAGGGTTTCCTCTGGGTACACCACTTTCTCTCACATCCACAGGACATGCTGCCTAAAATTGTATAATATTGTGTAGTGCAAGGCAGATAGTGTATTTTTGTAGTTTTTATTTTGTTTTGTAGAACTGGAATAGGTGTTGGGATAACTAGAACTAATAACTTGATGGAGGACACTATTTAGGCCTATTCACTGTGTCACTGACTACCTGGATGCCTCCTTCCAGTTTCAGCTGACACTGCACCATGAGCCTCCTGATAAAATTCTTCTTGTATGTTGCCTAGTTGTTCCTGCGACTTGGGGGTGATCCTTCAGCTCCCTGGTGAGACACAATCATCAAGTATTCCTTGCAGCTTTTCCAGAGCCTTATAAATGGATGCATGCATGAAAAAAGTCTGACGGAATTTTTTCATCGCATATTCCGACCATGTGCATGCCCCATCAGACTTTTTCCATCGGAAATTCCGACGGACTTAGAAAGAGAACATGTTCTCTTTTTTTCCGACGGAAAAAAATTCTGTCGGAAATTCCGTTGGTCTGTATGGAATTCCAATGGAGAAAAAAAACATGCATGCTCGGAAACAATTCGATGCATACTCTGAAGCATTGAACTTCATTTTTCTTGGCTCGTTGTGATATTGTACGTCACTGCGTTTGACGGTCAGAATTTGGTGTGTCCGTGTGTATGCAAGACAACTTAAGCGTAATTCCGTCGGAAAAACCTGTTGGAGTTTATTCCGACGGAAGAAAAGGTCTATAATAATTAATGGCAAATTAATTAAAATGCCAATGGTTTGCAGTCATTTTTGGTATCCAATTGGTATCAAATTTTAGATGAGAATGAAAAATGGGATTTCTGATTGGTTCGAATGGTGTACAGAACTTTTAAAGAAAATGATAATAAGGTTCTAATAAATGAAAAAAAGAATGGAAGTACACTTTAGATTGCCGTGTAGTGTCTGAAAAAAAGAACACCACACCATATATTTGTCAGGTATGTAACGGTCAGTCATATTATCCAGTATGTATTGGCAAGTTGTACTTCAGGCATCAGGGACCTGTGTAATGCCTTAATGGAGATGTTGTGCACTAGCTTGTCTGAATATCTGTTTTTCTCTGTATGCATGAATACTTTACTCAACCTTAATATCACAACAAAATATGCAGAGACCTACTGTTATTGTTGGTTTGCTGTGTCTGCCTGTGGTAACATTAACTTTTCAAATTAGACAGGAAGTATGCAGTGGCAGAAAGTAAATAGTTAATGATTTCCAGTAACTCTATTGCAACATCTTTGCATTTGGAGTAAATCCGGAAACAGCAATTGTATTGATTTCTGTATTATGTTATCTGTAGCATTTTTCATTTCAGAAATCTCTTTCCACCCTATATAATGGTTGCACTTGGCCAAGACAAAATTGTTCTTTGAAAATACATCTCATAAGTTGACGTGGTACTATTTTTCAAGTGATATGATGTAGATTTAAGCTTAATATAAGCCTCTTTATAGTAGCTCCATCACCCTTGGAGAAATCATGGTATAAGATGGAAAGGTTGTGGTGCCTACATGGAATCCTTTATGTCTAGAAGTCTTATGCTGCGTACACATGATTGGAAATTCTGACAACAAAACCATGGATTTTTTTCCCGACGGATGTTGGTTCAAACTTTTCTTGCATACACACGGTCACACAAATGTTGTCGTAAATTCTGAACGTCAAGAACGCGGTGACATACAACACATACGACGAGCCGAGAAAAGAAAAGTTCAATACCAGTCGTTTTAGTAGAAGTATGGTGAGAGACAATTCGCGCTTTTCAGTCTTGTGCTTTTCAGTCCATTACAGCGTGACGAATGTGCTATCTCCATTACGAATGCTAGTTTTATCAGAACGAGCACTTCCGTCTCGTACTTGATTCAGAGCATGCGTGGAATTTTGTGCGTCGGAATTTAATGAGAACAGATATTGTTGTCGGAAAATTTGAGAACCAGCTCTCAAATTTTTGTTGTCGGAAATTCCGACAGTAAATGTCCGATGGAGTCTACACACGGTCGGAATTTCCGACAACAAGCTCCCGTCGAACATTTGTTGTCGTAAACTTTTAAATGAAGTTGTTCTGCATTTAAAAGTTTGTGTAGAGGACAGTGTTAATTTCAATTTAGTTTTAGTCTAATGCTGCATACACACAATCATTTTTCGGCATGAAAAAAAATGTTTTTCCAACTTCATCATTAAAAACGATGTTGCCCACACACCATCGTTTTTTGAAAAATGATGAACAAAACGCGTTGATGTACAACATGTATAACGGCACTCTAAAGAGGAAGTTATATACGCCTTTGGGCTGCTTTTAGCTGATTTGTTGTTCCACGCTTTTCTGTCTGTTACAGCGTGATGAATGTGCTTACTCCATTATGAATGGTAGTTTTACCAGAACGAGCGCACCCGTCTCATAACTTGCTTGTGAGCATGCGCGGGTTTAAAACTTTGTTTTAGCCCACACACGATCATTTTTTACAACCCGAAAAACGACAAACGTGAAAAAAATGCAGCTCAAATTTTTTTTTTTTTCATTTTTCAGAAGATGAAAAACTATGTTAAGCCCACACACGATCATTTTAAATGACGTTTTTAAAAACGTCGGGTTTTTTTCATGCAGAAAAATGATTGTGTGTACACAGCATTAGTCTTAGAACTAAAATGGCATTTTAGTTTTAGTCCCATTTTAGTCTTTTGCAATTGTTTTTTAGTTTTAGATGTATTTAGTCAACTAAAAATAATTGTATTCATCTAAAATCTAATGGGTGTAAATAAATTGTAATGCACTAGTTAAACATTTCTCTACAATTTCCAAACTCATTATATATTGATGGAGTGAAAAATCGAAAATGTTATTATTTATGGTATTGATGTATGAACATGCACTACAGACCAGTGTTAAATTTAAAGTCAAATTTAGTCTTAGGCCTCGTACACACGCTCGGTTTACTTGGCAAGAGCCAGCAAGAAAACTGCTGGCAGAGCTTTCTTGCCGCATGTACTGAGCGTGTGTACGAGGCTTTCAGGTTTCTCGTCAAGAAAACTGCCTAAAATCTTGACGAGAAAAATAGAGAACATGTTCTCTATTTTCTCGTTGTGATTCTCGGCAGTGTTTTCCTGCCGAGAAATCCGAGAGTGTACCTGTCGCCGCGGAAACACGCACATGCTCGAAATGACTTTGACGCATGCACGGTAGCTTCCTAGGCATAGGTAGGGTGCAGCAAGATGGCGGGACGTACGATGTACGTGATAACGTCACAGCGTTCTTGCCTATCAAAAGAACCGTGGTTCTTTTGAATGGAGTGTCTGTACACTCGGGCGGCAAGAGATTCTTGTCAAGAATCTCGTCAGGAAAAACAACAGTTTTTTCCTGATGAGATTCTGGCCCGTGTGTACAGGGCTTTAGTCTTTTAACTAAAATGGCATTTTAGTTTTAGTCATATTTTAGTCATCTCAATTATTAAAGCCGTAATTTAGTCGACTAAAATAGTATTAATTTAGTCTACTAAAATGTTTTAGTCGTTTTAGCCGACAAAATTAACACTGGTAGAGGAGACTCTAGGGGATATTAACCCCTTCCTTACTAGCCCATAGGGGAATAACGGCATGGTCATCCCCTCGCCGATGAGACTGGACGTTGCACAACGTCCAGTCTTCACGGCGTTCTAGGACGCGCGCGCGCCCCGCGGCGCCACTCGCGATCCCGCGCGCGTGCCCGACGGCTGCGATTGCCGCCGGGCACCCGCGATTTCCGGCAATCACGTCAGGAGTGTGGATCTGTGTGTGTAAACACACAGATCCACCTCCTGTCAGCGGTGAGGAGATCGATGTGTGTTCCTTGTACAGAGGAACACACATCTATCTCCTCCCCCTGTGAGTCCCCCTACAGTTAGAACATACTTTAGGACACATTTTAACCCCTTCAGCGCCCCCTAGTGTTAACCCCTTCCCTGCCAGTCACATTTACACAGTAATCAGTCTGCACATGTCTAGTTGTGGTATTATTACGATATTCCTCTAGAGTGTGCATGGACTAGATAGACCTAGGGAAACAACTTCCAGCATCTTTGTGGATCCAAGCAGTAAAAGGAAATATACTTGTATAATTGATGTACCTAATAAAATGGCCACACATGTTTTTTTTTGTGTGGGCACATATGGAAAAATAAATACAAATATTGGGATTGGTTGACTATTGTTTGATCAGAGTACAATTAAACAAGGTGTGTGGGAGGAAGAACAGAGTCACATCTGTTATGGCAAATCTGAAAGAATAACCCATGGGATGCTCTATAAATGGAAATCGGTTTACAATTGAGCTGATAATCTGTCCCAGACTTTGTGATAAAGCACTATATTTCAGCAAGGCACTACCATATGTTCTTTTATGCAAGTGACTTCATAAGAAAAGTTGTTTGCGTTCCTCACTATGTGATACTGATTACATTGTCACTGCTGCATACTGGAAGCAATATGCAAATGTACTGTAATGTGTATGCATGAAGCATTGCCCTGAGAGTCAGCAAAGCGCTGTTTCTGCTTTTAAAGTGACAGCGCCGTGACACTGTAGGATGGATAGATTTCTGAAAGTACACTCGAATATACACCAAGAACCTCGTTAACAAGTTACAGTGAATAATTCTCAGTTGTAACGAGGGCTTGACACATATAGCAAATGCATGTGCATATAAAAGAGCTCTTCTGCGACTATTTTGGTGGAATTAATCCTTACACTTTCTGTGATTCTTCTTTAGTACTTATCAAGATGTGGCTACATTTGTCTGTGCCCAAGGCCAAGTATTCACTAAGGCGTCATGACAGTATTCACTAGGGTTGTGTGACAGTTTATCATTAGAAATTAGTTAATTTATTCCCAACCTGCTGATACAATGAATAGTAAAATCTAAGGCCCGGATTCACGTAGCACTTACGCCGACGTATCTCGCCGCGTAAGTGTAAATATGCGCCGTCGTATCTATGCGCCGTACCCATAGAACTAAGATACGCCAAAAAACTGACTTCATCCGACCGACGTAACTTGCCTACGCCAGCGTGTAGTGGGCGCATAGTTACGCTGGACGCAGTTGATGCAAATATGCAAATGAGGGAGATACGTCGATTCACAAACGTACTTGGGCCCGGCGCATGTTTTAAGCGATTTACGTAAGGGTTACGTCCGGCTTAAAGTTATTCCTCATATAGGAGGCGCAACTCATACAAAGGTATGGACCAGGGAACAGCTGTCGTATTTTACGTTGTTTACGTAGTACTACGTGAATAGGGCTGGGCGTAGCTTACATTCACGTTGTAGGCAGTGATTCGACGTATCTTAGGCAGTTATTTCAACATGGCTGTACGTATGCGAACGGGGATGCGTCCAAGTTACGACGCATGCGCCGTTCGTTTTAAGTACTTGGATGACGCTCAGCCCATCATTTGCATGGGGTCACGCTTCATTACCATGCCCATTCCAGCCCACTTCCACCTACTTTGACTTACATCGGCTTACGCCGACGAATATACACTACGCCGGCGCAGTGTTGGTTGCATTTTCTTTGTGAATTTCATACTTGCCTCTCAACGTTGCGCCGGCGTAGCGTAAAGAAGATACGCTACGGTGGCATAAAGATGCACCGATGGCTGTGATTCCGGGCCTAAATGTGTACATGCAATTTACCTCCTCTAAATCTGCAGGCCTAAATATTTGAATAAAGCCAAATAAAATTCCCAGCTCAACTTCTCAGCCATCTTGCAACCAACCAAATTTAACCTTTCTAAGGCCTCGTACACACGATTAAATATATTTGTTCAAAACGGTCTGTCCGACCGATTTGAACAAATCTGTCTGCTGGCATTTTGGTTTGCTCGCGTGTACACACGAGCAAACCAAAATCCCCGCCAGCAGACAGCGCGCTGACGTGTCGGTGACGTGGCGGTGACGTTGACGCCGCCACGTCACCGCACCAGGAAGTAAAACACTTCCGCACATGCGTCGAAATCATTCGGCGCGTGTGCGAGAAGACATGTCTGCTGGTTAGCATACTAACCAGCAGACATGTCAGGCGGACGGGTTCCCAGCCGACAGATTTCAAAGCATGCTGTGAAATCTGTAGGGTGGCCAAATCCGTCTGTTTGCCCGTACACACGATCGAATCTGTCTGCTGAAACGGTCTAGCAGACCGTTTCCAGCAGACAGATTTGATCGTGTGTACGAGGCCTAACAAATTGAGTTAAAGTATAGAATAGAATGAATAGAACAATCTTCCCATTCTAATATTTTTTTTCTATTCTATTCAAATTCAAATTGATTCTATTTGAATTTAGGGAAATTTGTATATTTTCCTATTCTATTCTATTGTTTTCTTTTCTATTCTATTATTTTCTATTCGAATTTGAATTTATTATTTTTAAAAATTTGAATTTCGGAAGATGGTTATATTCTTTCTATTCTATTTTGTTGTTGTTTTTTCTATACTTTTCTGTTATTTTTTATTCTATTCAAATATATGTTTTTCTATTATATTCAGATTTGAATTAATTATATTTGAATTTGGGGAAATGGTTATATTATTTCTATGCTATTCTATTTTTTTTATTATTTTCTTTTCTATTCTATTACAGGCATACCCCACTTGTACACAATGGGGTTTATTTACTAAATTCAGGCTCACTTTTGCATAGAAAGAAATGAGCTTCTAACCCCAGCTTGTTCAATTAAGCCTGGTAATAAAACCTGGAAGCTCATTGGTTTTTGTGCAGAAGTGAGCCTGATTTTGCACTTTTCAGCTTTAGTAAATAAACCCCATTATGTACTTAAAAGTGGGGTATGCCTGTATAGCTTATTCTATTCATTTTTTTTCTATTCTATTATTTTCTTTTCTTATGTATTCAAATTTGAAATTAGATTTTGAGACGATGGTTATATTCTTTCTATTTTATTATTTTTTATTCTATAATATTTGTTTCTATTCTATTATTTTCTATTCTATTTTGTTCTGTGAAATTGGAAAACTACTGTATATACTCGAGTATAAGCTGACCCAAATATAAGCCGCTGCACCTAATTTTACCACAAAAAAAAATTGGATTTTTTTGACTCGAGTATAAGCCTAGGGTGTCCATCTGCATGCCTCACCGTGCCTCACTTTGCCTCACTGTGTCCATGTGCATGCCATACTGTGTCCATACCTCACTGTGCCCATGCCTCACTGTGCCCATGCCTCACTGTGTCCATGACTAGACTGACGTTTAACATGGTGTTACGTACCTTAGGTGTGAGCCTGATGCGTGGAGGGAGACCTCCCATTCAACCCCGGCTCAGAGACTACTGGAATGGAGACAGTAGTGGTAAGAGCACGGTGAAGTAAGGGTGCCTGTTCTGGTCCTTGCTGCAGGGTGTAGAGGAGCCAAGAGGAAGCTGGAACCGCTGGACAGGAAGCAGGGGATGCAGGTCAGCAGACTAGCGGATGCAGGTCAGCAGAGCGTGGATGCAGGTCAGCAGAGCGTGGATGCAGGTCAGCAGAATAGCGGATGCAGGTCAGCAGAACTGTGAATGCAGGGCAACAGAGCAGCGGGTGCAGGTCCGCAGAATAGCGGAGTCAGACAAGCCAGGTCATACACATCAGGGTAACAGCATAAACGGCAGGTAGGAGAATGGTCAGAGTCCAGGCTGGGTCTTGGCAACAGGTAATCAGGCAGAGAACTGAGCTGGGTCAAACGAGACAAAGTCAGGACTGGAGATAGAAGCAAGGTCAGGAAGCCGGGTCATACACAGGAACAGAATGCTTCGTGCAGGAACAGGAACACAAGGAACAGACGGAGATCAAGCTGTAAGGTGCAGAATTCCTAGAGCGTCTTTTATAGGCCGCTGGGCAACAAAGGTGCGTCTAACGTGTGCACAGGCATGTGCAAAGGCCGTAGGTGTGCACCTACGGCAGTACGTCCCTGACACATGGAAATCTATGGAAAGGGTGCCCGGCTTTGAAAAATCAGTGCTCCCTGGCCGAAACTTTGCACACTTGTAGAGGAAGAGTGGGGCTACCTGTGTGCCAAGTACCGGGTCCCCAAAGTCCGGGAGATCCGGTGCAAAAAGGTGACTAATAAAAACCGAGGGGGCATTTTCAGCACAAAAAAATGTGCTGAAAACCAAGGCTTATACTCGAGTATATACGGTATTTGAATTCATTTTATTCATTTTACTCTATTACATTTTATTCTTTCATTTTCTGTTATATTCTTTTCTATTTTAATATATATTTGTTCTTATTCTATTCCTTTATTTTCTATTCTATTGTACTCTCTTGGGAAATTGAAAAACTATTTGAGTTGGAAAACTTTTTAAATTTGAAAACGATTGGAATTTGAAACTATTGAAATTAGAAACCTACTTAAAAGTAGCGTATGAGTGTATTTAGAATCGATTTGAAAACTATTTGAATCAATTCAAAATCAAATTTCGTGTGAATTTTTTTTTTCCATTATTTCGGATTTGTTTAAATTTGGTACTATTGTAATTCAGAAATTCAAATACATCTGAATTTCCCAAAAAATAAACAAACTGCACCCCCTGATAGACACCAGGGAAATAAATTATTGCCGACTCACGTCTAATAAATTAGAGTGGTGTCCTAAGAACTTAATAGTAAAAGTAATAGTAAACTACATCACATCCTGTTCCTGTTTGCGGGTTAGAGAGTCGACTAATTTTCATTTTTGGGCAGTTTTTTGATAAACAGGATGTCTAGCACAACAGCCCTAATCATTGTGATTGCACTAGCTATGATGAAGAGGAGGAGGCATATGAGGAGATTGGGACAAGCCAGAAGAATGTTTTATTATTTTGTATATCTATACGCTATGTTTTTGTGTAACTTGAGTTGGTGTATACTGTATCTCATCTTATTGTAACCTAAAGGTTCACTAAAGGAAAAAATGTTTTTTTTTTTTGCTGAAATGACTGTTTACAGGGTATAGAGACATACAAGTTAACTGATTCCTTTTAAAAATGATTAAAATAGATAAAAGTCAATCATATAATGTGCCTGCAGGTTGGTTAGTTTAACTTTTAAACTGGTTTCATGTTTCTGTGAAGTAAAGAGACACACAGAACAAAAACAAACAAATAGAGGGCAGTGTTTTGCTTTTAAAATGAATCTAATTGGTTCTGAGGAGCTTTAGACACACAGTAATGACAGCTTGGACCACAGTGAAAAGCTGCCATGAGATTTTTCATAAGGAGCCAGACAAGCAGGAAGTGTGGAGATCAGAGCAGAATTACAGCAACTTCAAAGCACAAAACGAACAATGAGGACATGAAACCAGGACTGCAGTAAGGTAAAGGAAGCTATTTAGCTAAAAAAAAAAAAAAAAATCCTTTAGTGATCCTTTAATCTTGCTTTGTGTATGTACATTTCCCATTCTTTTGCCTCATAAAAAGATTGAGAAGAAAGCTAATGCCCAGTGGTTTTGTATACATTTTCTTTCTTTTTTTATTATGGTCATGGCTACAAATGACAGTTATTTGTTTTTCTGTTCAGGTAAATATATACACTATATTACCAAACGTATTGGGACACCTGCCTATACACACACATGAACTTCCCAGTCTTAGTCTGTAGGGTTCAATATTGAGTTGGCCCATCCTTTGCAGCTATAACAGCTTCAACTCTTTGGGGAAGGCTGTCCACAAGGGTTAGGAGTGTGTCTATGGTAATGTTTGAGCATTCTTCCAGCTTTGCAGGGCCCTAAGCAGCTTGCATAGTGAGCCTATAGGGCGGATCGGCTGAGTCTAGGAGCTAATTGATTCAACTGCTGTACCTAGACTGTCATTGACAGCAAGCAGTTCTAGCGGTAAAGTGCAGCCTACTGTACTGCAGAACTGATTAGAGGTCTGGAGCATAGCGGATCACATACGTAATTGTTCAACATGACCATGAAGGTAGATGGAGACCAAATGTAAGCAAAATGTTAGTTGTCTAGAGCTAAATGTAAGGGTCGTTTTAAGGTGTCTTAAAAAGAATAGAATCTATTTAACAATACATCAAAATTAGATATCAATCAGTAACATGGCTCCTAGGTAATTTCAGGTTTTCTATTACTAAAGATCATTAGTTAACATGTGGGCTTTTCTGCAGCTCTTGGAAGGAACCGTGTATAGATAGCACTGTATTGTTACATAATGTCAGGTTTCATATCAGGCTAGCAGCAGACAACAGTTCAGGTGTGCTAATATGCTTATAGTTCAATAACAAGAGCACATACCATGAGCAGGTCTTGAGAAGCAGGTCAGCGCTGGGACTTGTAGTTCACCACGGATGCAGGGTAGAGATGAGCGGGACAGCTGGCACTTGTAGTTCACTGCTGAAGTAGGTGTTTTGATGAGCAGGAAAGCTGGAGCTGTAGTTCACCGCAGGTGTGGATGTTGGTGGTGTTGCTGGTGCTAGTAGTGCACCACTGCAATGGATGTGGTCTAGGCAAGCCGAGTCATACACGGATAATCAGAGTTCGAAAGGTACCAAATCGGAAGCAACAAGCGGGGTCAAACAGTCCGGGTCATACACAAAGTTTGCAGATAAACAGGTCAGGCTGGATCTCTCAAGGCAAGCAGAGTAACTCTATCACGAGCACTGATTGGGTGAAAACACAGGTGTTTTAAAGGAGAGCTGGCCAATCAGTGTTTCCCAGCCAAGGCTGTGTCAGGTGAGTGCGCTGGGTCCTAGAGGGATCCAGTACTGACAGTACCCCCCCCTTCTCGAGGGGTTGCTCCTGCACCCCCAGGCTTACTTGGATATCGAAGATGGAACTTCTTCTTAAGGCGATCAGCATGGAGATCGCGAGCTGGGATCCAGGATCGATCCTCTGGGCCAAAACCTTTCCAATGAACTAGATATTGTAAGGAATTGCGTACTCGTCTGGAGTCAAGAATATATGCCACTTCATATTCCTGGCTATCCGACACATCTACAGGTTCTGGTTCATTTATTTGGAGACTAGAGTGAACAGGTTTCAATAAAGAAACATGGAAGACATTAGGAATGCGCATGGACGGGGGGAGTTTTAATCTATAGGACACAGGATTAACAATCTCCGAAATCTCATAGGGCCCGATGAATTTTGGGCCAAGTTTCTTGGATGGAACATGCAGGGACAGATTCCTGGATGATAGCCATACTTTGTCACCAACTTTATATCCCGGGGCCTTTGAGCGCCTCTTATCAGCCGTTTTCTTAAAAGCCTGCACCGAACGAGAAATAGCACGATTGACGTCAGACCAGATTTTGGAGAAATTTTCAATCGTGGTGTTGGCATCTGGAACATCAGAGGGTGGAAGATCAAAGGAGCACACACGAGGATGCAACCCGTAAACACAGAAGAAGGGAGAGGTTCCTGTAGAAGAGCTGGCACAATTATTAAAGGCAAACTCTGCCCATGGAAGGCTGTCGACCCACTCCACCTCATCATTGGCCATCAGACAACGTACCATCTTCTCCAGAGTCTGATTAGTTCTTTCCGTTTGGCCATTTGTCTCGGGATGATAGGCTGAAGAATATGATAACTTAATCCCTAGCTGAGAACAAAGGGCCTTCCAAAACTGGGCTATAAACTGAGAGCCGCGGTCTGAGACAATGTTAATTGGTGCCCCATGGAGCCTGAAAACATGTTTAATGAATAAAGATGCCAGATCTCTAGCAGACGGCAGTTTCGGAAGTGGAACAAAGTGGGCCATCTTACTGAACCTGTCTACCACCACCCAGATCGTGGAACATCCCTGGGACGGAGGCAAGTCAGTGATAAAGTCCATAGATAAATGGGTCCAGGGACAAGTAGGTATTGGTAGAGGACGTAGAAGACCGGAGGGCTTAGAGGTACTGCCCTTGCTTCTGGCACAAACCTCACAAGCCTGGACAAAGGCTAGCACATCCTGCCTAATCGATGGCCACCAGAGGTTGCGAGAGATAATCTCATAAGTTTGTCTAAACCCCGGATGCGCTGCAGGCTTTGACGCATGTACCTGCTGCAAAACCTGCAAACGAAGAGCCAAGGGCACAAAAAGCATACCAGAGGGAGTGGAAGGGGGGGCTTCAGCCTGTGCAGGTAATAAGGCCTCAGAGATGTCAGTCTGGGTGAAAGCCAAAATCCTATCCTCAGAGATAATGGATTGTGGAGGAAGCGGAGGTGGGGATTCTGATAAAAAACTGCGAGACAAGGCATCGGCCTTAACATTTTTTGGCCCTGGTAAATAAGAAATTGTGAAGTCAAATCTTGAGAAGAACAATGACCACCTGGCCTGACGTGAGTTCAGTCTTTTAGCAGAACGGATGTATTCAAGGTTTTTGTGGTCAGTCAGAACTATGAATGGATAGCGAGCTCCCTCCAGCCAATGTCTCCATTCCTCCAAAGCTAGCTTTATGGCCAAAAGTTCTCTGTTGCCTATATCATAGTTGCGCTCTGCTGGGGAATATTTACGGGACAGGAAGGCGCAGGGGTGGATGGCAGCAGTTACAGGGTCCTTTTGTGACAGAAGCGCCCCCACCCCTACTTCGGATGCATCTACCTCCACAATAAAAGGCAGCTCAGGAACAGGATGGCGTAGAATTGGTGCAGATGTAAAGGCTTTCTTCAACTGAGTGAAGGCTGTCTGGGCTTCAGTAGTCCATTTAAACTTAGACGGAGACTTCCTGGTGAGAGAGGTGATGGGATGTGCAATGGTGGCAAAATTCCTAATGAATTTCCGATAGAAATTTGCAAAGCCCAGGAAGCGTTGAACTGCTTTCAGGTCTGAAGGTGATGCCCAGTCTAGAATGGCCTGAATCTTGGCTGGATCCATGGTTAGGCCTGTGTCAGAGATTAGGTAGCCCAGAAAAGGTACTTGTTTGACATGAAATGAACATTTTTCAGGCTTAACAAAAAGGGAATGAGCCTTTAATCGGGCCAACACTGAACAGACGTGCCTCTGATGCGTTTCAAGATTGGGAGAATAAATCAAAATATCATCCAAGTATACAAGCATAAAGCGACCCAACAGGTCACGGAAAATGTCATTCATAAAGTTTTGAAAGACAGCTGGTGCATTCCTGAGACCAAAAGGCATGACAAGACATTCATAGTGGCCATCCTTGGTGTTAAAGGCTGTCTTCCACTCATCTCCTTTACGGATGCGCACTAGATTATAGGCTCCCCTTAGGTCTAGTTTGGAGAAAATCTTTGCTCCCTGGATTTGGGAGAATAACTCTGTGATGAGAGGGAGAGGGTACCGATTGGGAACGGTTATTTTATTTAGACCTCTGTAGTCAACACAAAGTCTTAGACCCCCGTCCTTCTTTGGGACAAAGAAGCAACCTGCGCCTGCGGGAGAAGTAGAGGGACGGATGAAACTTTTAGCTAGGTTTTCCTGGATGTATTCTTGCAAAGCAAGGTTCTCTGGTTCGGACAATGGAAAGACTCTCCCTCGCGGAGGTGTAGTGTCAGGCAAAAGGTCAATGGGACAGTCATAACTGCGATGAGGTGGTAAGGTGTCAGCACTCCCTTTAGAAAACACATCCTGAAAGTCCTTATAACAAAGCGGAATCTGTTCCATTCCCACTTGACAAGCAGCAAGTCGAACAGGGTGCTGGATGCAACTTCCTTTACACTGATTGGACCAAGCCAGAATATTTCCTGTTCGCCAGTCAATTACAGGATTGTGCTTCTGAAGCCAAGGAAGGACTAGGATCAAAGGAGTGGATGGAGAGTCAATGACAAGACATGAAATCTTCTCCCAGTGCAGGGCCCCCAATTGTAACTGGAAGGGATTGGTGGACTGAAGCACAAGGTCTTGTGAGAGAGGCCGGTTATCCACAGAAATTAGGCGGACTGGGCAATCTAGCATATGAGTTTCCAGGGACAAGGAGGTAATCAAAGTTTTATCAATAAAATTCTCAGCAGCTCCAGAATCTACCAAGGCCAGCAGTTCATGAGTCCCTGTCCCAAAGTGAATAACACTAGGTAGAAGTATACGACTGTCCCCCTGGGGAGATGAAAGCAGACCTAAGGTGACCTCCCCATAATCACCTAGGTCCGGGAGTTTCCCGGACGTGTAGGGCACGAACGGAGCATGTGACCCCTGAGCCCACAATACAGGCAAAGTCCCATATTACGCCGGCGTGTGTGTTCCTGGGCAGATAGCCGGGTGGAGCCTAGCTGCATAGGTTCTTCCACTGAACTGGCACTGGAGGTTGGATGGTCAGGTGGTAAGGGAGGTATACAGTTTGCCACAGCCATATTTTTTTCTCGCCCCCTCTCTCGCTGACAGGGATCAATTCTAATGGCTAGACACATAGCTTCCTCCAGTGAGGGTGGATAGGAGAAATTGACCAGAGCGTCCTTAATTGCATCTGAAAGACCTATTCTGAACTGGCTGCGGAGAGCTGCATCATTCCAGCCAGATTCTGGGGCCCACCTGCGAAACTCTGAGCAGTACATTTCAGCTGTGGTGGTTCCTTGCTTTAAGTTACGCAGGGTTGATTCTGCAGTAGCCATACGATCTGGATCATCGTACAGCAATCCAAGGGCTTCAAAGAAGGCATCTACAGTTACCAGGGCTGGATGGTTTGGTTCAAGGTTAAAGGCCCAAGCCTGGGGGTCACCCTGTAGCAGAGAGATAATGATCTGAACTCTCTGAGTTTCAGAGCCAGAAGAGGATGGCTTTAATTTGAAATATAATTTGCAGCTGTTTTTAAAGTTGCAGAATCCCTTACGGTCGCCAGAAAAACGGTCAGGCAAAGGAATTTTTGGTTCAGATAAAGTTTTTGTAACAGTTGTAGTAGGGGATTGTACCTTGGTGAGCTCTGTGGCCATTTGCTGAACTTGATGGGATAAACGGCAAAGTTCTTGTGCAAACATCTGAGCCTGCTCAGAATCCATGATGGGTTTTCCCTTTTTATGTATGGCTCGTGATAATGTCAGGTTTCATATCAGGCTAGCAGCAGACAACAGTTCAGGTGTGCTAATATGCTTATAGTTCAATAACAAGAGCACATACCATGAGCAGGTCTTGAGAAGCAGGTCAGCGCTGGGACTTGTAGTTCACCACGGATGCAGGGTAGAGATGAGCGGGACAGCTGGCACTTGTAGTTCACTGCTGAAGTAGGTGTTTTGATGAGCAGGAAAGCTGGAGCTGTAGTTCACCGCAGGTGTGGATGTTGGTGGTGTTGCTGGTGCTAGTAGTGCACCACTGCAATGGATGTGGTCTAGGCAAGCCGAGTCATACACGGATAATCAGAGTTCGAAAGGTACCAAATCGGAAGCAACAAGCGGGGTCAAACAGTCCGGGTCATACACAAAGTTTGCAGATAAACAGGTCAGGCTGGATCTCTCAAGGCAAGCAGAGTAACTCTATCACGAGCACTGATTGGGTGAAAACACAGGTGTTTTAAAGGAGAGCTGGCCAATCAGTGTTTCCCAGCCAAGGCTGTGTCAGGTGAGTGCGCTGGGTCCTAGAGGGATCCAGTACTGACACATAATAGGTAATTATTGATTACCAGCAGGGAGGAACAGGATACAGATCTGGTGCATAGCATCCTAATGGATTAACCCACTGATGTACAATGTATTTCTAGGAAAGATCAGTCATGGTTTCCTAAGATATGTGTATTTATCTGATACTGACATGTCCAAGGCACAACCTAAACTCATCTTTGAACCAGGGGTCTTAGTAGTTATTAAACATCTAAAATATTCAGAAGAATATAGAAAAGATGTATTAGGAATATGTAGATTTTACATAATGTGGGAGTCTCGATTTAGGGTGCATTATTAACAAGTGAAATATAGAATATGGTTCCCCAACAGGTGACACACATGCGTTGTCTGACTCATTTGTTGATTACAAAAACATGACTATGCTAGCACTAGCATAGTCGCTTTAACTGACAATTGTGCGGCCGTGCGACGTGGCTCCCAAACAAAGATGACATCCTTTTTTTCTTACAAGTAGAGCTTTCTTTTGGTGGTATTTGATTGCCTCTGCAGTTTTTATTTTTTGCGCTATAAACAAAAAAAGAGCAATATTTTTTACTTTTTAATATAATAAATATCCCCAAAAAATATATATAACCATTTTTTTTCCTCAGTATAGGCCGAAATGCACGCGCCCACAATACTGTGTCTTAAAGGGAATGTACCTGTTTGCCCATATGCCCAGCCGAGCCATTGTGCCGACGTATATATTGTCATGCGCTGGTCGGCAAGTGGTTAAGACTGGATAATAGAAGGGCCCACTTGCTGACAAAGGTTTGTCAGTGTTGAAAAAACATTTTTATACTATTATGGCAGCCTGGTGGTATGGAGTGTTAAAAAGTGAATATGCAACTTAGGCCCCATCTCAGAAGAGATTTGAAATGACATCCTCTGCAATTAGTATCACTTTCCTCCTCACAAAAGTTGACCAAACTCTTCATTCCCCAAGGCGTGTATTGCACAACTGAACTCCTCCACAAATTTGGCATATGATCTGACCCCCACTGCAACAGATGCGGTCACCCACATGGCAATCTCATTCACCTCTTATGGTGCTGTTCTAAATTGGAGAGGTATTGGGAAGGTATAAACACAACCTTAAATTTTCTCTGTGGTGTCATTTTGAACTCCAACCCCTAGGTTATTACAACTCTGCCATGGATGACTATGCTGTTAAAAGATCACTCTTTGTTTCTTGTAGAATGATAGCCCTGAAGTGGATTTCTACTAACCCACTCACTGTGGAGGTATTGAGATCTGAACTAAACAGATTCATTTAAAAAAACATACATATTACTTGTAAAACACTTCTTGTGATTTTGAAGATATATGGTCCTGATAGATAGATGTGTTCTACCCCTCTATTGCTTTATAGCTGGACGTTCAGAATAGATTATGGCCTGGTGCACCCAGTGATGTGCCTAGATCAGTTCATTATTATATCCATACAAACAATTTATTTGTCCTGGGTCTTAAAATAAGACACAACACATACAACCAATGTTTTCAACATTGCCATTTAATAAATGAATAAATATTGCATACAAAAAGAGAATAAAATGGTAACAAGCTGATTTGTAATGAATTCATATTAATGCATTTCATACATAATTTAATATAAGGTTGACCATATACAATCCAACTGTCAATACATGATAAAACTAAAGTTGCATCCAAAAACTCAACGTGTTTCGTGACTCTTTGTTCAATTCTTCAGGAGTAGATATATACAGTAGCATATACAGTATAAATCATCTAAGAATATATATGACAGTATTTCCAAATGGTGATCACCAGGGGAGTGTCCCCCGGGAGCTGTGGAAGTGTGATTCAGCGAGAACTCAAGGGGACAAATAGGGAGCAGATTCAACGTGGGTAAGCAAGCCATGATGGCACCCAAAGTAGTTACATGAATCAAGATCTGTGAGCCAAAGTGTTGCTTTTCAGTATCCTCATGGAAAAAAACACGTTCTGGTCATGACTGGCTCTCAATGGATATGGTTCACACATCTCCAGAAATGAATTGCACGGGAGTCCTGTGCATCTTCTGGTCCGTTTTAGGTCTGAATTCAGCCAAAAATGCAGGCTGAAATCGGACCTAAAATAGTGAACACTGTGAGCCGCTCCATTCTGCGGTGTGAACCCAGTCTAAAGAATTTTTAAAAGTATTAGTGGTTTCCTTTTTCATATACCAGTCATTTCTGGAATTTACATAAGAGAAAATAGCAGAGGCGATTTGGAGTGCGCTCTTCATAGCCCTGGTGTGGAGAAAAAGTTTTTATTGACCAATGTATTTCATTGTAGTGGTCACATTTGAATGGGTGAGAATATTCCTGGAGGGGGGAGCACTTTTGTGATGACACAATATACATCATAGAAGCACAAGGAAGGAGTCGAAGGGGATAAGAAGCATTTTTTGTGAATGGTGCACATACCACGGAATTACCTTAATTTTGCATGGACTGCATGTTTTATTGCACTGTTAATTTAGTATTTATGCACTGGATTTGCACGCCTATGGGATTATATGTATATGAGATTTTATCAATATTTATTAATTTGTTATTGTCAAAGTGTTCAGCACATACTATATTGTAATCATTAGTATTTTAAGTTGTGTAGCGTGGCACCTGATATATTGATACACTTTAAGTTTAGTTTGCATTTGAGTGTGTTTTGGGGAGCAGAGGTTGCCACATATTACTTGCAGGGATTATTATAGTCTGCTCTAATTACATTGTGCATATACTGTGAGCATTTTGGCTCCATTCACACCAGGTGCGGTGGGACTGCATTGAACGACTATTCCAGGGCAGTCCTTCTGCACCCCCAAAAGGCAAAATGCCTTGTCTCTGATGTGGCCACTTCACACCACCTCATAGCATGGGTCACTGCATGCCAGCTAGTAGAACAATGTGTGACATTTCAATAAAGTGAACAGTGTAATGTGCCGCTATTGGCCATACCGCACATCACGTTACAATGCAGCGGCTAGTGTACATAGACCCATGCTGAGTTGAAAGCGCCAAACACATACTAGAAGCTTTATGCAATGTCTGGGATCTGCACAGTGAATGCACAATATGCATAGCCAGTTGTATGATGAGATGTCTGTCTGACAGTCATTATAGTTGGCCTTCAGGTAGCATAGACGGGGTAAATGTGCTTTGCATAGGTGTGCGCAGCCTATTGCATTAGGGTGTGCACCCCAAAGCTCCAACACATATGCGTTTGACATATTTACTGGCCTATTCCCCACTCTTCATCCTAAAACAATGGGAAGAAGGGGGAGCAATAGAGCACATGGGGGATCCGGGCAACAAAAGGAAGAGGAACAGGGAAAGGAGGGGTGGCATATATTAGTACTGATCCCCTATATTTTCCTCCTGTGGCAGCTGAATGTTGACAAAAGGGAGAGGAGGAGAAGCCTACTTTTTGCTGCTGCAGGAGGAAAATACAGATCGGTTCCACTAAATTCCACCCCCACCGCCTCTCCTGTCCAGGTTCTGAGGACCGGCAAGGAAGGATTGTGGTTTAATTGTCACCTGCCCACTATTGACAGGTTACCAACCCCAGGATTAGGGTGTGCACAGGCACAGCTGGCACACCCCTTGCGCACGCCTATGGTGCTTTGTCACAGTGGTTTCTATAATCTGCTGCTCAATATTAAATAAAACCCTTTGAGTCTTTGAATCAGTGACAGCATAACACACAAATATATATATATATATATATATATATATATCAGTAGCTGCATCTCTCTTTTTTTTTAAACACAATGCACCAAAATCCTACCAGTAAAAAGCATTTCTTTGGGTTGGTTTTGTATGATGTTGATTTATGGCTCGTTATCTGTGCAAACCACAGTAATTTTGTGAAATGATAGCAGTATTGATTTAAGCAAGGGTCTCACTTTACAAAAGCTATCAAGCCAGAGGAGCCAAATTGAGCCTTGAAGTGAATAATATAGCCTTTTGGTTTATTAATATCATACGCATTGTCTTGCGTGCACTGTACAATCTGCATCTTTTTTGTTGTCTCATGCCCTGGCTTCTATCCTTTTCATGTATTACTTTGAAAAAAAAAATACTCACATTTAAGTAGATATATTATTTCTGCTACAGAAACCCGTGGACAGCTTACAGCTTATAAGCAATGTACAAATCTAACAAATTATTGAATAAAATAAATATATATATATATATATATATAGAGAGAGAGAGAGAGAGAGAGAGAGAGAGAGCGAGGGCGCGTGAGAGAGGTTATATATAATCAAATACACAGCTAACTGCAGAAACATTAAAATGAAGCGATAGACAATAGAAAATTAAGGTTTAGAGGAGTTTCAGTACACCTGGTCATCCCAAAACTTTAAGGGCTCTATTACACTAGATGCAGCCAGGAGCATTTTTTTTTTTAAATCTTTTTATTGAGTATAATGCCATACAAACAGCATACAAACAACCAAACATCAGTGAACCCGCCACAGCAGGGGGACTAGCCCCACACAGGAGATCGTGCCAGCCGGCAATGGGCTGTTTCCGTCATTAGTAGCATACTACTGCAGCAAGTCCACAAGAAAAAAAAAACATACAACCTAGTGTGGCACAGGCTCCTGCTCACTTGAAAGGACTAAGGATCAGATCTTTCAGTCGAGACCCAATGGACAGTAGTAGATAACCAACAAACCCACAATAGAGATTTCATTCCAAAAAAAAAATAGACAAATAAAAAATACTAAACACCCAATGAATCAATATCACATCCACCCGTAGGGTGGCCCTATAAATGTGCTCAATCAGTCTGGGGCTGCCGTGGAGGCCTCCGCTAGCCATTTGGCCCACACTTTGTCATATTTTTTGGTGGGGTACTTTTTTTCCAGCAGAGAGCAGCCAGGAGCATTTTTAAATGTAGCATAAACACAGTATGAATGTATATGCAAGAAAAATGAATGTATACCAATGAGCTCAGTTTACACCATTAGGAAGTCGCTTCTCCTCTCTGAAGTGCTGCCGCAAGTGACATTCCTACTATCATCTGTTGCTGCTTATATCAATTAGAAATCTGCTGCTGGTACTAAAGGAGTAAGGCCCCTTTCACATTGTGGCGGGAGCAGTGCCGTTTGAAGGAATTTGAGGGCCCCAAGCAAAATGGGGGCCCCCAAGCACCCCACCTCACACAAAGCCTACGTTAACGCTACACTAATTTTTTACACCCATGTTCTTACTCCCCCCCCCCCATCCCTATGTTTTTCTATTCTCACCTCCCCTTTTTCCCTGTAGGCTGCCGCTGTAGCGTGGCTGAGCTCCTCTTCCTCCTGTCAGTCCAGGGGTTCTGTCATTATGGGTCCCCAGTCCCCTATCAGATATTCCCCGGGCCGGGCTTGGTACTGCGCGGTACAGGATATTCCGTTTCCTGTGTTCCTGGCTGGACTGAAAGGAAGTGAGCACTCAGTGTGCACTTCCTGTCATTCTGGCCGGGAACAGGAAACTGAATCTCCTGTACCATGCACGGTACACGGCTGAACTGACAGGACTCCAGAAAGGAAGGAAGGAAGGAAGAGGAACTTGGCCATGCTGGGCGGGAGGCGCGGTGGCGGTATAGCACCGCTAAAAATAGCGGCGCTATACCGTCGGATTTGCCGCGGGATTCGGCCGCTAGCGATGCGGCATTAACCCCCACTAGTGGCCGATAAAGGGTTAATACTGCCCACAATACTGTAGAGGCGCATTGCAGGCGGTATTGCCACGGTTTCCCATTGTTTTAAATGGGAAGGAGCGGTGAAGGAGCAGTATACACGCCGCTCCTCTCACCACTCCAAAGATGCTGCTGGCAGGAGATTTTTTTTCTCTCCCGCCAGTGCATCGCCTCAGTGTGAAAGCCCTCAGGCTTTCACACTGAGTATGCAGTGCAGAAGTTTTTCAGGCGGTATAGCAGCGCTATTTTTAGCGCTGTACCGCCTGAAAAACTCCTCAGTGTGAAAGGGGTCTAATTCTTTCTAAAGCATTCTTATTCCTTTCCCAGGTTTACATCAGTGGTGACTGGTGCTCCATCTGTTGGGGGGGGGGGGGACACAAACAAACCTAAAACACCTTACCCCCCGCGCCAGGTCGCTTCAGCCTGGCTCCCCACACCAACGCTCCCCCTCGGTCACTTGCTCATTGATCGATCGGCACTTACTCCATCCAGTTCGCAGCTGCGGCTTACCCCCTCTGTCTTTTCTGTGTCTCACGGCGTTCGCTGCTTCACCTCCCAGCCAATTGGGTCTTCAGACTCCCAGCTAATGGGGTTTGAGAACTCCCGACCGAACGGGTTTCAGGACCTGCTTCCTGATTGGTCGGGAGGAGAAACAGGAAGACATTAATTTGCTAATGTCACACAACAGGGTGGGCTCAGATTGCAGTGCTTTGCACCCTGAGCCCACCCTTTTTTGGAGCCAATTAGACCAGGGAGGTTTTCAGGCACTTTAGCGCTAGAAATAGCCTCTGCTAAGCGCCTGAAAACAACCTCCAATTCACTGCAGTGTGACTTTTCACACTGGGGCGGTGTGCTTGTGGGACGTTTTGAAACGTCCCACACACAGCGTCTTTGGGGCAGCGCTGTATTTGTCAATCCAAAAACGCCCTGCCCATTGGAATGAATGGTGCAGCACTTTCAAAGTGGGTAAAAAGCACCCCCGCTAGCGGCGCTTAAAAAGCCCTAATGGCCAGCGCTTTCAGTACGAAAGTAGCCTTATGCCCCGTACACACAATTGGAAATTCCGACAGCAAAAGTCTGATGTGAGCTTTTGAAAATAAATTTTGACCGTGTGTATGCTCCATCGGACTTTTTCTGTCGGAATTTTCACCAACAAAAGATTGAAAGCTGGTTCTCAAATTTTGAGACGGAAAAAATTCCTAGGTGGATGGATGTCCGGACACCCATCCATCTCGGAGCCTTATATTATAACCTGCTGGGACTTGTAGTTCTCCATCTTCTCCTGGGGCTTAGGTGCATGCAATCCACACCCATCCACCTCAGAGCCTTATTGTATGTATAACCTGCTGGGACTTGTAGTTCTCCAATCTCCATGAGCCCCAGGAGAAGATGGAGAACTACAAGTCCCAGCAGTCTTACTAAAATGACAGGCTCTGAGGTGGATAGATGTCTGGACAGTGACAATTGGTGGCACAGTGGTGACGATTGATGGCACAGTGGTGACAATTGGCATGGTACAGTAACTGCATTTGATGGCATGGCACAGTGGTTGCGTTTGTTGGCATGGCACAGTGGTGACAATTGATGGCACAGTGGCTGCATTTGATGGCATGGCACAGTGGTTGCTTTTGGCATGGCACAGTGGTGACAATTGATGGCACAGTGGCTGCATTTGATGGCATGGCACAGTGGTTGCGTTTGGCATGGCACAGTGGTGACAATTGATGGCACAGTGGTTGCGTTTGTTGGCATGGCACAGTGGTGACAATTGATGGTACAGTGGCTGCATTTGATGGCATGACACAGTGGCTGCGTTTGATGGCATGGCACAGTGGTGACAATTGATGACACAGTGGCTACATTTGATGGCATGGCGAAAAAAAACGTTTGCCCCGGGGGTGGTTCACCGGCGCCTAATAGAGTACCGGCACCTCTTTTGGCCCACTTAAAGCACTGCTTAGATTGCTGTGCCACAAGCAAGAGTCTCAGGCCGCGTACACACGATCGACTTCATCTGCTGGAAAAGGTCAGACGGACCGTTTCAGCAGACAAATTCGATCGTGTGTACGGGCGGACAGACAGATTTTTCCAGCAGACAGATTTTAAAGCATGCTTTAAAATCTGTCTGCTGGGAACCCGTCCGTCCGACATGTCTGCTGGTTAGTACGCTAACCAGCAGACATATCTGCCCGCACATGCGTCGAATGGATTCGACGCATGCGCGGAAGTGTTTTACTTCCTGGTGCGGTGACGTGGTGGCGTCAACGTCACCGCCACGTCACCGCGCTGTCTGCCGGCGGGGATTTTGGTTTGATCGTGTGTACACGATCAAACCAATATATCCCAGCAGACAAATCCGATCAAATCTGACAGACCGATTTGGTCGGATTTATTTGGTCGTGTGCACAGTTCCCCCATCTTCAGTCTGCACAGTTCCCCCCATCCTCAGGTTTCACAGTTCCCCCCCATTATCAGTCTGCACAGTCCTCCTATCCTCAGTCTACACAGTCCCCCCTTCTCAATCTGCACAGTTCCACCCATCCTCAGTCTGCACAGTCCCCCCTCATCCTCAGACTTCACAGTCTCCTCCCATCCTAAACTTCACAGTCCCCATACTCAGTCTGCACAGTCCCCCCATCCTCAGGTTTCACAGTTCCCCCCATCCTCAGTCTGCACAGTCCCTCGCATCCCCAGGCTTTACAGTCCAACCCATCCTGAGGCTTCACAGTCCACCGTCCACCCCCCCCGATTTTCAGTCTGCAAAGTTTGCTGTAGGGGGATCGGTGCTAAAGGGGCACAGGTTAGGAGCAGGGGGATTAGTTGAGTCCAGTGCCAGAACTCCTTCTGGCACTGGACTTAAGATTTCAGCCTGGATCTGTGGGACACCAAGATTTCCAAAAAAACGTAGAATGGTCCCAACCATTTTGCAAAGGTTGGCAGGTATGAGGGAGGTTACAGCAGGACCCTGTCACGAATTCTTGATGAAAGTGTTGAATAGAACTGGTTGACTGAGCACCCTGCATGTGGTCATGGCCTAAAGTGTGCACGTGTTCTGACAAAAAAGTGTAAATTAAGAATGCTACCAAATAAAAGGCAGCGTAATGCAACAGATCTTATCTTTACTGTTACATTAAGGGCCCATGCGTTTCCTGCACCACATTCAACACACACTGCCATTGCAATCTGTAGTGGGTATTAACCACTTCCCCACCGCGCCATAAGCATTTTACTGCTACGGCGCGGTGGAGTTGCTTTGACACGACGTCCCTGGGACGTCCTCGTGCACTTCCGCGATTGCGCGTCCCCTGGGACGCGCTCGCGAAAGTGTCCGTGCTCGCCGGGTCTAGAAGACCCGGCGCATCACGGATCACGGTAAATTGCCACTGATAGCGGCCGTTTACCACGTGATCGCGCCGTCGAATGACGGCGCGATCACTTGTAAACAAACCGGCGTCATTTGATGACGCCGGTTCCTCCCTCTCCTCGCTCTCCTCTCTGTACAGTGTGCGAGGAGAGGGGGGGAGCGGGGTGTCAGCAGCTGAGCTGTGGCTGGATCTGTGACAAATGCAGTCACAGATCCAGCCATCCCTCAAAACATCCCAGCTCTGCAATCCCCCCAGTACCCAGCAATCCCTCCAGTACCCAGCAATCCCCCCAGTACCCAGCAATCACCCAGTACCCAACAATCCCCCAGTACCCAACAATCCCCCAGTACCCAACAATACCCCACAATACCCCAGTACCCAACAATACCCCACAATACCCCAGTACCCAACAATACCCCACAATACCCCAGTACCCAACAATACCCCACAATACCCCAGTACCCAACAATACCCCAGTACCCAACAATACCCCAGTACCCCACAATACCCCAGTACCCCACAATACCCCAGTACCCAACAATACCCCAGTACCCAACAATACACCACAATACCCCAATACTCAACAATACCCCAATACTCAACAATACCCCAATACTCAACAATACTCAACAATACCCCAGTACTCAACAATACCCCAATACTCGGCAATACCCCAATACTCGGCAATACCCCAATACTCGGCAATACCCCAATACTCTGCATGATACTTTGCAATACCCCAATACTCGGCAATACCCCAATACTCGGCAATACCCCAATACTCGGCAATACCCCAATACTCTGCATGATACTTTGCAATACCCCAATACTCGGCAATACCCCAATACTCGGCAATACCCCAATACTCGGCAATACCCCAATACTCTGCATGATACTTTGCAATACCCCAATACTCGGCAATACCCCAATACTCGGCAATACCCCAATACTCGGCATGATACTCGGCAATACCCCAATACTCGGCAATACCCCAATACTCGACAATACCCCAATACCCTGCATGATACTTTGCAATACCCCAATACTCTGCAATACCCTGCGCAATACTCTGCAATACCGCCTATGGGGATTTTTAAGTAGCGAGGTTTGGCGCCATTCCACGAGTGTGCGCAATTTTGAAGGGTGACATGTTGGGTATCTATTTACTCGGCGTAACTTCATCTTTCACATTATGAAAAAAAATTGGGCTAACTTTACTGTTTTGTTTTAAGCACAAAACAGTTTTTTAAAAAACACGCGTTCAATAAATTTCTGCGAAAATACCGTGCGAGATAAAACGTTGTAACGGCCGCCATTGTATTCTCTAGGGTCTTTGCCAAAAAAGAATATATAATGTTTTGGGGTTCTATGTAATTTTCTAGCAAATAAATGATGATTTTTCCATGTAGGAGAGAAATGTCAGGAGAAATGTCAGAATTGGCCTGGGTGTTCCAGAACGCCTGGTGGCGCTCCCTGCATGTTGGGCCTCTGTATGTGGCCACGCTGTGTAAAAGTCTCACACATGGGGTATCGCCATACTCGGGAGGAATAGCAGAATGTGTTTTGGGGTGTAATTTGTGGTATGCATATGCTGTGTGTGAGAAATAACCCACTAATATGACAGAAACAAGTTTTTTTTTTTTTTTTTTACAGAATTTTCAGTCGTTTTTCTTTTATAGCGCAAAAAATAAAAAACCCAGAAGTGATCAAATACCACCAAAAGAAAGCTCTATTTGTGTGAAAAAAAGGACAAAAATTTCAAATGGGTAGAATGTTGTATGACTGAGTAATTGTCATTCAAATTGTGAGAGCACCGAAAGCTGAAAATTGGTCTGGTTAGGAAGGGGGTTTAAGTGCCCAGTGGTCAAGTGGTTAATAACACCCCAAATGCAGCTCCCAAACGCAGTTTGCTCACACCAGATCTTATGGTATAAAATTACCATGAGATCCAACTGATGTGCGTTTTGAAAAGTAGTGCATGTACTACTTTTGGTTTGGTGTGGTGCGATTTCAAAATGAATGGGCTAAAATCATACTCCACAGAACTGCATGTGAATCACACAGGAATGCTCACGTGTTCCTGTGTGTATCCTAGTGTGAACTGGCCCTGCAAGAGCCCACCAGAAGATTATCAGTTTTCCCACATCCCTGTATGAGTAGAATAGCCAATCACATGTCCAACTGCAATTTCTTTTTTGTTTTTTTGCCTGAGTGACTTATTGTTTGAAAGCTTGTAAATTCAGATACCTTTGGTGGCATTCTGAAATGTTACATTATATCTAAATGTAACAGTAATCTGGTAGAAAAAAAAATGTTGTTTTCCTAAGCAGAGGCTTACTCTAAAATTACTTTTTGCTGAAATAAACCTTCAAGATAAATTTAAAAATTAGGCTGCAGTAGTACTCGGATAGAATTAGCAATTTACTAACTGATTTCACTTGGCTTGGAGCTGCATCCTAATACACCAGTTGTAGAAAAGGCTAAAGTAAAAAAATAACTAAAACACATAATTACATGTAGCGCTCTCCCCCAAAGGAGCCGCTGGATCGATGATGGGACCGGCATGTTGAAGTTACCCTTGCTTGGTCTAGGGATGCACCAGAACACTTTGCAATAACTTGAATGTCCAGACAGGCAATAAAGATTTTCTCATGCTTTAATTCCAGGCCAACATAGCCAAACATCAACTTGAGGACAGGTTGATGAATAAGAGATAGAGATTCTTGATGTCAGGCCGGGATAAGCACACAGCGCAACTCAGTCGCAGACAGCGCCAATTCACACGCGTCACCGTCACAACGCAGGCTAGGAGGAACGGGTCTCTCTCTCTGACCCGGCTCTAGGCCTCTGCCACAGACCAATGTAATCTGAATAATTTGCCGACACCCGAACAGAGCAAATCCTCTCAACTATTTCCCGTGCGTCTGGCACCATGCGACAGCAAAGTGCACCTGTCTATGGCTCTAGTACCGGATCCTCCCGGCGACATTCAGGAACCCAGCCATCTACTGGGGTCCCCCTCAGATTCGTCTCCGACCGAGACTCAGCAGGGCCCGGATATTGGCCAGATGGGCCACACCGGCGGGGTCCCTGGGTGCGCACACCCTAAAGGTGGATGCCGCACCACGACTCCTGGACCCCCCCGCAGGGAACGCCAAAAGAACCACGAACACCTGACCTCCCTTCCAGATATACCCCTCCCCAGCATGCCCAGCGAGAGGAAAAACTCTTCAATTGGCTGCTGGGGAAGACTTAATCTGCCAGGAATCCCTCTAGCTCCCACTGCCAGCCAAGGATGAACGTACTTCCCCAGAATGCAGTCCGAGCCAGTAGACCTTCCAAGAATAAGACAGGCCAGTAACTCAACAATTGCGATTGAGAGCAAAGTAACTGTCCCAATCAACTATTCTTTTTTAAGCGCAATACCCGTGCTAAATGCAATGGGGCGCTACATACATCTATAAGTAGAGTGCATGTCAAAAGTAGGAATGGGTGGATCTGCCTGGGTTCGATGCGTCATTTAAAATGATTGTGTGTGGGCTACACATCATTTTTCAGGTTCTGAAAAACAACATTTTTTTTTTCCGAACATGCTACATTTTTTAACGTCGCTTTAAACAATGTCACTTTCGGGTTGTAAAAAATGATCGTGTGTGGGCTAAATGACGTAGCAAGTTATGAGACGGGAGCGCTCATTCTGGTAAAACTACCGTTCATAATGGAGTAAGCACATTCATCACGCTGTAACAGACAGAAAAGCGCAAATCGTCTTTTACTAACACTGAATCAGCTAAAACAGCCCCAAGGCTGGCGTCATCCGCATGGAACTTCCCCTTTATATTGCCGTTTTACGTGTTGTACGTCAGCGCGCTTTGCTAGATCATTTTTTTTAAAACGATGGTGTGTGGGCAACATCATTTTTAATGATGAAGTTGGGAAAACGTTGTTTTTTGGACATGATGAAAAACAATTTTTTTTTCATGCTGAAAAATGATCGTGTGTACATGGCATTAGTAGCGAACCCCTTTGAAGTCTACAGGGGAGGGGGTCCATGCTGATACTAAGTTCAGGTCATTTTTTTTAGATGAATAGACAAGCTATGGCCTATTAATCTTAAAATTGTCAAAAGCCCCCCATGTGATAATGTTTCTGGTAACAGATCTTCTTTAAAGCGGAGGTTCCACGGGTTTTGCTTCTTTTTTTATTTTTTTTATTTGCAAAGCATGGTAATAGAGCTAGCTAGGTTAGGGTGACCAGACATCCCTGGTTTCAGGGGACAGTCCCCTGATTGATAACACTTTCCCCAGACCAAGTCTGTCCCTGATTTTGTCCCCAGATTGTATTTAATAGGGGGCAGGGGCAATTCCAAAGACAATTAATGCAGAATTGAAATAAAAAATTTAGAATTACACACCCCCACTCCGTCGTGCCTATTAGCATGGTCAGAGCGGAGCGAATATTTCTTCAGTTTTGAGCACATGCCTATTCAGCTCTACTTGCATGTTCTTTTGCCTTGGCTCAAATCCTGGCCAGCCACCTGCTTATCTCCTTGCCTTCCCTGGCAGAGTGATCTTCCTCCGCTCCCCATCCAGTAGTGGCCGGGGCCCTGAGAGTAAGACTTAAGAGGCTGTGGGGCGGGCAGCGAGTTGCTAATTGCCGCCATTACAAGTAAAGAAAAAATATGTCCCCGGATTTCATTTTAAAAATCTGGTCACCTGAAGCTAGGGAATACTCACCTGCTAGCCGATCGTACGTCCGTCCGCTCCGTTTTCGTCTAGAAGAAGAACTTATAACAAAAACCTCCAGGGCTTTGCCATCTTGCTTGTGGGCATTTCGAATCCCACAAGCAAACACTTCCTGGATTCCTAGTCACATGACGCGCTTTGTGAGTCATGTGACCCGCTTCCCGCGTCACGTGACACTCGATGGTCTCCTGTGAGTGTTGAAACGTCACTCCCAGGAGACCTTGCACACGGCTTCCAATTAAGCCTCGTCGGAGAAAAGGAGCGACACGCCCACTCCCCGCAGGGAAGAAGACCCGGAAGAGAGGCTGAAGACAGGTAAGTGTTCAGATAGGAAAAAAAAGACAACGCTAGAGGCATGTTATAAGGCTGCAGACATGATTGCTATAAAATTAAGTTTGAGGGTGAACCTCCGCTTTAAGGAGAAATCAAAGGGCTAGGTATGAGCCATCGGCTCGATACAAACCTAGGTTTGGATGAATGCCCAAAGCATATATAGAAGCAGTAATTCTACTATTTCTTATATGACAGCTTCCTGCTGTCCGTGATTCCCAAGGAAAGAGCAAGAGCTGGCACATGCTGTGTCCCCACTTGAACATTGAATTACATGACCTACATTAGTCACGTAAGCAAAGATGCATGGATAGTATATATCAATTTCAAAATATACTGGCCACATTGACCAAATATGGCCATGGCCATATTTAGTAACTGATACGTTGAATGTTCAGGGGGCTGTCATTTGATGAAGAGAAGCGTTGCGATCAGTCATGTGGGCCAGGTTTGTTGTTTTCTATCTTTCTTTACAAGGTAAATTTAGTTTTTCTTGTGAATGGTTACTCGAGTTGCATGCTTGGATTTAGAATCTGATATAGGTTTTTAAGGGGACCTCATGCTTTTTCTTTTATAGGCCCCCTTAAAGAGATACCAGGCCTGTTTTTATGTGTGTGTGTGGGGGGGGAGGGGGTCACACATTAACATCTACTGTATATCAGACTCTCATCTGGAATAAGGCCTCGTACACACGAGGCAATCTATCTGTTCAAATCGGTCGGACCAACCAATTTGAACCAAAATCCCCGCCAGCAGAGAGCGCGCTGACGTGTCAGTGACGTGGCGGGGATGTTGACGCCACCACGTCACCGCACCAGGAAGTAAAACACTTCCGCGCATGCGTCGAAATCATTCGGCGCGTCTGCGAGAAGACATGTCTGCTGGTTAGCGTACTAACCAGCAGACATGTCGGGCGGACGGGTTCCCAGCCGACAGATTGGTAAGCATGCTTTCAAATCTGTCGGCTGGCCAAATCTGTCTGCTCGCCCGTACACACGATCGAATCTGTCTGCTGGGACGGTCTGGCAGATCGTTTCCAGCAGACAGATTTGGTCGTGTGTACGCGGCCTAATGCCGCGTACACACGGTCATTTTTGTGATGAAAAAAACGACGTTTTTTAAAACGTCATTTAAATTGATTGTGTGTGGGCAAAACGTCGTTTTTTGTCTTAAAAAAAACGACCAAAAAAAAATTCCAACATGCTTGAATTTTTTGTGTCGTTTTTCAAAACGTTGTTTTTTGTTTCACAAAAAGTCACCGTGTGTAGCAAAAACGTCGTTCAAAACGACGTTTTTCAACCCGCGCATGCCCAGAAGCTAGTTATGAAGCAAGCTTCAATGGAAAAGAGTGGTGAACGTAACCTCGCTTTTTGTGAAAAAACGATGGTGTGTATGCAAAATTGTCTTTGAAAAGTGACGTTTCAAAAACGTCGTTTTTTACTTCACAGAAAACTCCGTTTTTTTTTCATCGCAAAAAACGACCGTGTGTACGCTGCATAAGAGTTTGGAATAGATGAGGAGAATCCCTGACCGTGTAAGCAAATCAGCTAGTTTAAAGAAAAAGTCAGTGTGAGAGTACTCCAATAATTAATGTCAGGTCTTTCAGTGAAAAATAAAAATGGTGTTTGGGTCTGGTATGGATTTTAGGGGGAACCGTATGCAAAGATCATATAAAAAGAGTTTCCCCCCAAAAATCCACACCTGATCCTTATCTGATCATTCAGTCTAGCTGGCTAGGAAAGGGGGGGGGGTCGGGGGTGTTGCCCCTCTCCCCCTGAACTATACAAGGCCACATGCCTTTAAGAAGGGGGAGAACCCCCTGGCAAAACAACCTGTCTGCATATTAATGAGGACAAGGGTTTCTTGTCCACAAGACTGGTTTGGTTGTTGTGGGGGTCTGTGAATGGAGGGATTATTGAAATCTGGAAGTAAGGGGTATATACCTACTCATTCACAAATATTAACAGTAAAACACACACACACTGTTATTGACAAGTCCTTTAATTAAAAAAAAAGTCCCAGAATCCATTGTCAATAACATTGTTCAGCCATGTAGATCAATCATATTGTATACTGTGTTAAATTGGATACATTGTTCTCCTCACATATGCTTAATATTTTATGTACCATATGAAACCCCCACCCCAAATAAAACCTTTTTCATATTTTTGTACCTTAAGCCGTTGTTGACCTGCCATTTTTTGCTTTCTGGGGGCTCCCCTGTCCTCTCCACACTATTTTTCTATAGTTTAATCATATTGCCTGCCAACCCACCCAAAAAAACGACGCACGTCAATGTGATCTTACCCTGACAACTGTTCACTCCACTGTTTAAAGAGTTACCTTATTTATCGGCGTATACCGCACACTTTTTTCCCCTTAAAATAAGGGGAAATCGTGGGTGCGCGATATACGCCTATACACGCTTCCCGCGCTCAGTTTGAAGTGAGCCGCCGACATATACCGAGTGCAGTACACTCGGGTACATTCGGCTAGGCTGAGCCGAGCCTAGCCGAATGTACCCGAGTGTACTGCACTCGGTATATATCGGCGGCGATTCGACTCGAGACATCGCTGGAGAAGCCGGGAGGACAGCACTGGAGCCGAAGACGGACGCTGGACCGGACGATGGACGCCGCGCAAGACACCAAAACTGTAAGTACTAAAAGTTTTTATTTACAGGTCGGCATTAGAGGTGCGCGCTATACGAAGGAGCGCGCAATACCCCGATAAATACGGTATTAAAGGAAAAAAGGAAAAAAAAAATCCTTTAAAATAACAAACATGTTATACTTGCCTCCACTGTGCAGTTCGTTTTTTCACAGAGTGGCCCCGATCCACGTCTTCTGGGATCCCTCGGCAGCTGTCTCTGGTCTTCCCAGCAAGTACTGACCACAGTCATGCGAGAGCTCGCATGGTGGTGAGTAATTGCGCCACATCACTGGATGTAATTGACAGCAGCACCAGCCAATGGCTGCGCTGTTCTAAATCTATCCGCTCTAACCAATCAGCGGCCAGGCTGAGCGGCAAAGAGGATCTCAGGACCGCGCGGGACTTTTGAGGGGTCAGGTAAGTATAACGGGGCGGGGGGGGGCCAGCAGCATCAAATGTTTTTTCACCTTAATGCATAGATTGCATTAAGGCGAAAACATTTTTTACTTTTGGATGGAGGTAGGAGGTCTATTAGTTGACTTGCTTACACTAGCTTTGGGGCATAATTTTTCCCACTGACCAGCAGTAGGGGCACAATATTACTAACAACAGTTCTGTATCTTACATAGCCCTGACCCCTGAAGTGCATTCACTATGTTGTAAATTATACTCCTTGATCCCTACACTGTATATGCTTTATTGTATGTTATTTTCCTGACTTCTGCACTGTATATGCTATATTACACATTATATTTCTGATCCCTGCACTCTATAGGCTATGCTTTGTGTTATACTCCAAACCCCTGCACTGCATTCACATTGTACATTATACATTTTCTGACCACTGCACTGCATATGCTATGTTGTGCATTATACTCCTGACCCCTACACTATATATACTCTGTTGTACATTATGCTCCTGTGCCCTGCACTTTATATGCTATGTTGTACATTATATTAAAAGTCCTAACTCGTTTTTTTACACAGTATTTTTGCCACCTTCAAAAATGTTGATCTCATCAGCAGTTACATCAGGTGTTGTAGTATTTAGTAAAAAAGGTCAGGTACAATTGATGTTTTCTAAATATTTTAAGCCAAATGTGTTTTTGCAGTGTAATTGGCATTAAAGGGGTTGTAAAGGAAAACATTTTTTTTCATAATAAGCATCCTTTACCTGCAGACATTCCTCTTTTCACTTCCTCATTCTTCGTTTTTGCTCAGAAGTTGCTCTATTTCTTTTATGTTCTGTTTACTTCCTGCTTGTCTGATTGTTACTCACCATCGTGAAGGGAGGCTTTACTGCGGTGGTCAGTGACGTGCTCGCCCCCTCCTGGGAACTACATCTGTGTGGCAGGACGCTTTCTACATGTTAGAGACTTCAAGGAGGTGTGAATTACTGGGCGTGCCACAGTTCATACTGGGAAATGTAGTTCTTACATAAACGAGGAAGTGAATGAGAGAAGAGAAACTGGAACGCCGGAGGTGATATAGATGAAGGAATTTAATAGGTATTTACTAGTTTTTTAACAGAATCATTACACTATTCTGTCTGTCTACCTTGCAGACATTAATTTTAGGCAAAACATTTTTTTTCTTTACAACTCCTTTAATCACTGCAAAAACTGTTTGGTTGCTGCACTTTAAATAGGTTTAGTTTAGGGTGCTTGAGGAGGTTTAGGGTGCTCTAGAAGTGATCTGACGGTCCAGTTGAACAATAGAGGGTATTTACTAGCACCCTATAATATCTGCAATATTAATGCTCAGCCCTGGCTTGACCACAGTTTAGAGGCATATGTATATAGCTGATAATAATTGATATGGTGTGGAACAGTGGCAAATGTTAGACATGTTCTCAAATTCTGAACAGCTAGAATTCCGGGTTGAACCCACAGTTGACTCAAAGCTCATACTTCAAAGCTCTACTTCCCTTTGATGGGCCTGGAATTTAATGCATGGATATGTCACGTCTCAATTCTAAATATCCCTGAGGGTTTTAAAAAAAAAAGCAGCCCTTCAATACTTATTTCTGGTGCTGTGCCCACAACAAGATGTTATTAGTCTTCCAGGTTGAATGACCTTGGGCATAATACTGAGCACATATTGTGAGTGCAAGCTATCATGACCTACCACCTGAGAGGGTGGCGCCACACCTCTCTGCATTCACAGTTATTAACATTGTATTCATGCAGAGAGAGGCACTGCTATCATCTTATTAGGGTTGCTCTCTGCATCCTTGAAGACCACCCACCACTGTGAGAAGAAATACATGAAAAATGGCCCTGCGTGTCATGTAACCAGCCCAAAGACATATGGAAGTATAACATTTTAAAGTATAAAATATACAGGGGACCTAAGAGGGGGTGGAGAATGGAATTTGGCTTTAACCGCTTACGGACCAGCCGCTGCAGTTATACTGCAACAGGCAGGCCCCCCCTGCGCGAGTCGTCGTAGATGTACGTCAGCTCTTTAAGGCACCTCCGGCGGCGCGCGCACGTGCCTGAGGGATGTCTCCGGAGCCGATGCAAGTGCCCACGGCGGGCGCGATGACTGCCAGGCACCCATGATTGCTCATTAGAGAGTGAGAATGGGGATGTGAGTGTTTGTAAACACACATCCCGGTTTTCTCAGGGGCAAGGAGACTATGGATGAACACTGATCAATCTCTTACCCTAGTCAGTCCCATCCCCCCACAGTTAGAACACACCTTAGGGAACACATTTAACCCCTTGATCGCTCCCTAGTGTTAACCCCTTTCCTGCCAGTGACATGTTTACAGTCATTAGTGTATTTTTATTGCACTGATCGCTGTATAAATGGTCCCAAAAAAGTGTCAAAAGTGTACAATCTGTCTGCCATAATGTCGCAGTCCCGATAAAAATCGCAGATTGCCACCATTACTGTAAAAAAAATATATAATAAAAGTGCCATAAAACTACCCCCTTTGTAGACGCTATAACTTTTGCGCAAACCAATCAATATACGCTTATTGAAATTATTTTTTTTTAACCAAAAATATGTAGAAGAATACATATCGGCCTAAACTGAGGAAATAAAAAGATTTTTTTTTTTTTTTTAAATGGAATATTTATTGTAGCAAAAAGTACAAAATATTGTGTTTTTTTTTTGTTTTTTTTTTCAAAATTGTTGCTCATTTTTTGTTTATAGCGCAAAAAAAATAAAAGGTGATCAAATACCACCAAAAGAAAGCTCTATTTGTGGGGAAGAAAGGACAATTTTGTTTGGGTACAGCGTCGCACAAATGACTGCAATTGTCAGTTAAAGCGACACAGTGCTGAATCGCAAAAAAATGGCCTCGTCATTGGGCAGCCAATTCTTCTGGGGCTGAAGTGGTTAAGTTATACATTTTTCTCTAATTCAGGTTTAGTTGAACCAGACTTCCTAAAGTACTAGTTGAGCTAAATACAAGTTTCTGGGTGTAGAAGAGCTGTTAATATTCACAAGTTTGCATGTAAAGTGTTAATTTACCTTCGCACCTCAAAAAATTAAGAAAAGAAGAGGAAGTTACACAGATATCCAAATTAGATATACTGTATACTTAAAGGAAACTTGACTTGTACTCAGGGCTTTTTTTCTCAGAAAATAGGTGCAGGAACTCACCCTATTCAGATTTCACAAACAGTAGAAGGGTCTTAAAGGGGCATTAAATACCAGGATTGCATTACATACTGTGCAGATTGTAGAGTTCAGGGTGTTACACACAGAGTTCAGAGCTGTCACTTGTAAACGCAGAAACCGGACTTCTGTGTTTACAAGTGATTGTGGTGAGCAGGCACCAAAGGGTCTGAGCCAGAGGTGGTGGAACTCAGTTCCCCCAAGTTCCCCCTGAAAAAAAAGCCCTGCTTATACTCAGTATTAAACTTGCTTACGAGCAGACACCACAAAATGCTGGCCCATGAATTTGTCAGAAAAAAACACTTCTTTGCTCCCCTCTTTAAAAGTCCTAAACGAAATGAGACACCACTAAATGTGTGATATCGCCTTTATTTTAATGCATATACACTTTGGCAGTGACCTGTTTACACTGGTGTGCTTTTGCCATGAAAAAAGTGGCAAAAGTACATAAAAAATATGCCCTATTACCTAACTGTTCACATCTGTGCCCTGCAATTTTTTATACAGTGCACTGCAGTTTTGAAAAGTCCTGCTTGCTGCATCTGTAGCACCCTGTTTAAAAAAATCACCAAAATTCACCCTCCATTATAATCAATGGAAATGCACCAAAAATGCACATTTTAACCCCTTCTGGACCACCCCCTGGAGATATACTGATTCAGGGTGGCGCTCCAGAGTGAAATCCTGTACCTGTACACGATTTTGTGCACTGGGTCTGGGCACGCACCTGCGCACAGCCAGTGACCCACTCCCACTGTGATTGGACACAGAAGGAACCAATCAGTGGACCCAATCATTTTCAGTAGAGGCATGATGGCGGTTTTCTTATGTAAATAAGGCAAACCGCCATTCTGTGAGATGGGAACGTAAAGATAATGGCCCAGATTCATAGAGTAATTACGCCTGTCTAACTGGTGTTAGACAGGAGTAATTTCAAATTTTGCGCGCCGTATCACTAGTTTGAATCCTCAAACCATGATACGGCGGCTTCGGGCTTCGATCCGAGAGGCTTACGTCTTCGTAAGCCTTCGGATCTACGCTGCGATATTTTTTCGGCCGCTGGGAGGAGTTTGCGTCGTTTTGATGCGTCGGGATATGCAAATGAGTTTTTACTGCGATCCACGAAGATACGAGCGGTCTTCGCAATCGCTTACGTCTATTTTTTTTTACGTACTGTTAGATCAGCTTTTTGCTGGTCTAACGGTGCGTAGCCCATGTTAAGTATGGCCGTCGTTCCCGCGTCGAATTTAATAATTTTTTTTCTTTTTTACGTAAGTCGTTCGGGAATAGAAATGTCCGTAAACGACGCTACTCAAACAACGAATGACGTAACGACGTGATTTCGCACGGCGGGAAATTTGCGAACAGAGCATGCGCAGTTCGATCGCCGCGGGAACGCGCCTATTTTAAATGCTTCACGCCCCCTAGTCACGTAGATGGATTGCGACGGGAGAAATACACTACGCCGCCGTCGTTTACTGGACAAAATCTACCTGGATTCCACGTAGAGCCAGGTAAAAAACGGCGGCGTAGTGTATTTCTGATACGCTACGATAATCTAATTCTCTCTGAATCTGGGCCCTTGTGTTTCTGCTAAGCAGAAAAGCAGATCTCCGTCTTCCCCTAGTCAAAGCATCCCCCACACAGTTAGAAAGCACTCGCTAGGAGCACTATTAACCCTTTGATCACCCCTGATGTTAACCTCTTCCCTGACAGTGTTGTTAGTACAGTGACAGTGCATTTTTTAGCATTGATCATTGATCACTGTATTAGTGTCGCTGTCGCTGTATTAGTGTCGCTGGTCCTCAAAAAGTGTCACTTAGTGTCTGTTGCAATATCGCAGTCCCGCTAAAAATCAACGATTGCTGCCATTACTAGTAAAAACAATAAAAATATATATATATATTCCATAAATATATCGCATAGTTTGTAGACGCTATAACTTTTGCGCAAACCAATTAATATACGTTTATTGGATTTTTTTTTACCAAAAAACCTTTGTAGCAGAATACATATTGACCTAAATTAATAAATAATTTATATTTTTTACATTTTGTTATTGTGAATGTTTTATAGCATAAAGTAAAAAATAATCATTTTTTTTTCTCCAAAACTGTATTTTTTCGTTTATAGCACAAAAATTGAAAACTGCAGAGGTGATCAAATACCACCAAAAGAAAACTCTATTTGTGGGGAAAAAAAGGACATTTTTATTTGGGTACGGTGTCTCCTGACACGTGTAAAGCTTGCGGTGACACAACGACGTGCTGAAAAAAATGAAGTTCAATGCATCCAAGCATGTGTCGACTTAATTCTGAGTATGCGTGGATTTTTAACCGATGGTCATGCATACCAACAGGGCCGGCACAACCACCAGGCGGACCAAGCGGCCGCTTGGAGCGGGCAGGTCCGCAGCCTGGGATGGGGCGAAAAAATGACCTTAGAATCGCGGCTGTACGATTTTTCAAAAGCCACGCCTCCGACGTCTTCTGTTCCGTGATAGGCGGAACATTCAGCTTCCCAGGAGGCACTGTGTTCAGTGTCCGCCTATCACGGAGGCCCTCTCGTCCTGTGTTTGGTGTCCGCCTATCACGGAGGCCCTCTCGTCCTCGGACGAGAGGGCCTCCGTGATAGGCGGACACTGAACACAGTGCCTCATGGGAAGCTGAATGTTCCGCCTATCACGGAACAGAAGACGTCGGAGGCGCGGCTTTTGAAAAATCGTACAGCCGCGATTCTGGTAAGGTAAGCTGTTACTGTTAGGTTACACGGCCGCGATTCGCATGGGATAAGGTAAGGGCACAGTCTGATCATGTAATGGGGCAGGTCTGGCATGTAATGGGGGCACAGTCTGGTCATGTAATGGGGCAGGTCTGGCATGTAATGGGGCACAGTCTGGTTATGTAATGGGGCAGGTCTGGCATGTAATGGGGCAAGTCTGGCATGTAATGGGGCACAGTCTGGTCATGTAATGGGGCACAGTCTGGTCATGTAATGGGACAGGTCTGGCATGTAATGGGACAGGTCTGGCATGTAATGGGGCAGGTCTGGCATGTAATGGGGCACAGTCTGGTCATGTAATGGGACAGGTCTGGGATGTAATGGGGCACAGTCTGGTCATGTAATGGGGCAGGTCTGGTCATGTAATGGGGCAGGTCTGGTCATGTAATGAGGCAGGTCTGGCATGTAATGGGGCAGGTCTGGCATGTAATGGGGCAGGTCTGGCATGTAATGGGGCACAGTCTGGCCATGTAATGGGGCACAGTCTGGTCATGTAATGGGGCAGGTCTGGCATGTAATGGGGCAGGTCTGGCATGTAATGGGGCAGGTCTGGCATGTAATTGGGCAGGTCTGGCATGTAATGGGGCACAGTCTGGTCATGTAATGGGGCAGGTCTGGCATGTAATGGGGCAGGTCTGGTCATGTAATGGGACAGGTCTGGCATGTAATGGGGCACAGTCTGGTCATGTAATGGGGCAGGTCTGGGATGTAATGGGGCACAGCCTGGTCATGTAATGGGGCACAGTTTGGTCATGTAATGGGGCACAGTCTGGTCATGTAATGGGGCAGGTCTGGCATGTAATGGGGCACAGTCTGGTCATGTAATGGGGCAGGTCTGGCATGTAATGGGGCAGGTCTGGCATGTAATGGGGCAGGTCTGGCATGTAATGGGGCAGGTCTGGCATGTAATTGGGCAGGTCTGGCATGTAATGGGGCACAGTCTGGTCATGTAATGGGGCAGGTCTGGCATGTAATGGGGCAGGTCTGGCATGTAATTGGGCAGGTCTGGCATGTAATGGGGCACAGTCTGGTCATGTAATGGGGGCAGGTCTGGTCATGTAATGGGGCAGGTCTGGTCATGTAATGGGACAGGTCTGGCATGTAATGGGGCACAGTCTGGTCATGTAATCGGCAGGTCTGGGATGTAATGGGGCACAGTCTGGTCATGTAATGGGGCAGGTCTGGGATGTAATGAGGCACAGTCTGGTCATGTAATGGGGCAGGTCTGGCATGTAATGGGGCAGGTCTGGCATGTAATGGGGCACAGTCTGGTCATGTAATGGGGCAGGTCTGGCATGTAATGGGGCACAGTCTGGTCATGTAATGGGGCACAGTCTGGTCATGTAATGGGGCAGGTCTGGCATGTAATTGGGCACAGTCTGGTCATGTAATTGGGCACAGTCTGGTCATGTAATGGGGCACAGTCTGGTCATGTAATGGGGCAGGTCTGGCATGTAATGGGGCACAGTCTGGTCATGTAATAGGGCAGGTCTGGCATGTAATGGGGCACAGTCTGGTCATGTAATGGGGCACAGTCTGGTCATGTAATGGGGCAGGTCTGGTCATGTAATGGGGCAGGTCTGGTCATGTAATGGGGCAGGTCTGGTCATGTAATGGGGCTGGTCTGGCATGTAATGGGGCACAGTCTGGTCATGTAATGGGGCAGGTCTGGCATGTAATGGGGCACAGTCTGGTCATGTAATGGGGCAGGTCTGGCATGTTAGTGTGTTTTTTTTATATAAAAAAATGATTGAAAGAAACATTTTTGCAAGGTTAAATAACCTATGGGGCCCACACACGATCGGTTTTGACTGATGAAAACGGTCCATCAGACCGTTGTCCTCTGGCTAACCTATTGTGTGTACGCAGCCTTAGAGTAACACAGTGCCATATTGCAAAAAATGGCCTGGTCGTGAAGGGGGGTTAAACCTTTCTGTGGCTGAAGAGATCAAATGCATTTTTTGAGTTACATGTCAATTTTTTCCCAGGAGACGAAGGATAAAAATGCATGCAAAATGTATGTAAAATGCAATATGTGTTCCGTTAAGTTTCACATAATTTTTTTCTAAAGTGTGATAAGAGTTTTCAAAAATCATATTTTACAATGCACTGGTGTGAGGAGACCCTTAGGCCGCGTACACACGATCAGTCCATCCGACGAGAACGGTCCGAAGGACCGTTTTCACCGGTTAACCGACTAAGCCGACTGACGGTCTGATGTGCCTACACAACATTGGTTAAAAAAAAACGATCGTGTCAGAACGCGGTGACGTAAAACACACGACGTGCTGAAAAAAACAAAGTTCAATGCTTCCAAGAATGTGTCGACTTGATTCTGAGCATGCGTGGCCTTTTGACCGATGCCTTTGCATACTAACAATCGGTTTTGACTAGGGTTGTCCCGATACCAGTATCGGTATCGGGACCGATTCCGAGTATTTGCGGGAGTACTTGTACTCCCGCAAATACCCCCGATACCCAAATAGAATACTTCGCGCCCCCCGCCGCCGTCGACCCCGCCGCCGTATATACAAAGCCGCCGCTGCGAACATTACACGCACCTTTCGTTTTTCAATAGCTGTTTTCCCTATCGCGCGCCCTGTGTAAAGGACACTCCCCCTTGCTAGCGATTGGACGGATCTGTCCAATCCCGAGCAAGAGGGAGTGTCCTTTACAGATTTAATTTAGCGGCAGCTTTGTATATACGGCGGCATCATCGTCATCAGGTAGGGGGACATCATGGCTGTATGTGAGGGATATGGCTGTATATGGGGGACATGGCTGCAATATGTGGGGGGACATGGCTGTATATGGGGGACATGGCTGCAATATGTGGGGGGACATGGCTGCAATATGTGGGGTGACATGGCTGTATATGGGGGACATGGCTGCAATATGTGGGGGGACATGGCTGCAATATGTGGGGGGACATGGCTGCAATATGTGGGGGGACATGGCTGCAATATGTGGGGGGACATGGCTGTATATGGGGGACATGGCTGCAATATGTGGGGGGACATGGCTGCAATATGTGGGGGACATGGCTGCAATATGTGGGGGGACATGGCTGCAATATGTGGGGGACATGGCTGCCTTTGGGGACACATTTAAAAAAAGTATCGGTATTCGGTATCGGCGACTACTTGAAAAAAAGTATCGGTACTTGTACTCGGTCCTAAAAAAAGTGGTATCGGGACAACCCTAGTTTTCGGTCAGGCGTCCGTTTAATTTTAAAGCAAGTTCTCTGTTTTTGGACCGAATGACAACTGACCGATGGTGCCTACACACGATCGGTTTGGACCGATGAAACTGAACTTCAGTCCGTTTTCATCGGTTTTGACCGATCGTGTTTACGTGGCCTTATAGTTTTTCTGGCTCCTGTCGCTGTCATCTTTGCTGGACAGTTTGAATCAAGGTGTCACAATGAAGATCAATTACTTTATCATGCCTGCCAAGCAAGGGTAAACCTTTAGAGCCGGTTCACACAGGGGCGGCACGACTTTGGGGGCAACTCGGCAAGGCAATCTGAAGACGACTTGAGAGGCAACTTGCAAAACTACTTCTGTATTGAAGTCAATGCAAGTCACCCCGAAAGTCGTACAGGAACCTTTTTTCTAAGTCGGAGCGACTTGCGATGCTCCTATTAGAATGGCTCCATTGAATAGAGCGGACCGCGACTTGTCAGGCGGCTGAGTCGCCTGGCGAGTCGCCCCTGTGTGAACCGGTTCTTAGTGAAAATGTAAATCTGATTTGCTGGTTTGCGGTGGGGATATAAGTCTTGTTTTCATTTTTATACATAGTGTCCAAATAGTTCTTAACCGAAAATAGATAACTTGACGAGTTTTACAGGTCAGATCTGCAGGAGCCTTTTTATGTTCCAGTTCTCCAAAGAAGAGCTGTTTTCTTTTCTATTTATTTTACCCATGTATAGTACATAATAAACACACAATTCTGATTGCAAAGGTGTATTTTTCCTTTCATTTAACTGGTATAAGGCAGAGCAGTCAATGAGCTATAATAATTCAGCAGTTGGCCAGCTCCCGTACAGCCTTGCTAGCAGATCCTTCTTATTGTTGCAATTGTGCTTCATGTGTGTTCATTCTAGAAGATGTTTAGGAGAGAGACCTATAAGTAGCTCTCTCTCCTTTGGTCTTGTCCATGATAGTGAGGTGTGAATGGAAGAGATTATGTGGATAACAAGTTGTCATTAGGAGCACCTTCTAAAATTGACAAAACTCATCTGCGTACCAGATGAGCACATACTGTAGCCAGTCTGTAGGAGAAAGAATTATTTTTGGTTGGTACGGGATCAAATACTTATTTTACTTATTCTAATATTTGTATCATGTGTTTTTTTCTGGATTTTTGGTTGATATTCTGTCTCTATCATTTAAAATACACTTATGATCAAAAATTATAGACCCTTCATTTTTTTGTAAGTAGCCACACTTATAAAATCTGTAGGGGATCAAATAATTATTCATGTGACAACAATGAATAAAGTACACTCTGTTACAATGTAAAGTAGTGAGTGTACAGCTTGTATAACAGTGTAGATTTGCTGTCTTCTCAAAATAATTCAACACACAGCCATTAATGTCTAAACCGCTGGCAACAAAAATGAGTACACCCCTAAGTGAAAATGTGCAAATTGGATCCAATTAGCCATTTTCCCTCCCCGGTGTCATGCCCCACGTGTAGCGCCTGGTTACCTCCAAGTACCGGTGCTAATGAAATTTAGAGTGTAAGTAACTCTGATTCCTATTGCAATGATTAGGGTCTCTGTTTCAGCTTTGCTGTGCTGTGGGCTCATTCTGTTGTACTGGGGTGTTTTCCCACCCCGGTGCGGTGGGTGTCCTTTCCCAGCAGCCAATCAGGAGGCTTGGGGCTCTCTGGGCATGCTGGGAGAGGGTACTTATGGAACAGATGCCATTGGCCTGGGTGGCCACATCACGGCGCTCCGGCGTTATGGCCTAGCTGGCCGGAGCATGCGTGCTACGCGGTGTTCCTAGTTTCGGGCCTAAGTTGTTCCGGAGCATTCAAGCAGGACGGGGACCCAGTAGTCGACTGAGTTCCCACTTTTGAAGATCCCAAGCAAGTGTAGCTGTTCGGTAGGGAGTTCATCTGAGGAGCGCCAATGAGAGGCTGGTGGTCCAATAGGATTCCGACGAACCACCGGGGATCGAGGTGACCGGACACTGAAGGATTGACTCCTCTTTCAGTTGGTACCTGGGCGACGTTAAGAAGAAGATCCAGGCGTAACTTTATCTAGGAGGGTTACCTCCGTATCTGCAATCAGAGAGGGCCTGTGGCAGAGGCGTTTCCCTGATGTTTATTCGGGAGGGTCTGTGGCAGAGACTTTGTCCTGAAAAGGTTCGAGTGATACTTCGGCTACTAGGTCGGTGAGAGAGGCCTATCTGTGTACACTAAGTCCACTCAACAGGAGTGGTAAGAAAAGTGTTACGTATTGGAGCAGGACTGTTCCAAATACTACGCCTGAATCTGCTATTCTCCTTTCATCTCTATCCCTTTCATCACCTGTTCACTGTTTTTACCCAAGTGGGTAATAAAGAGAACATAAAAAGACATTTCTTTGCGGACATTCCTTTACTACTGTTGTATGCATCATTCACCCCTAGACATTCGGAAAGAGCCATGAGGTAAATCTGCCATCCCATCAATTCTTAGCAGCTCCTTTGGGGGTACCGCTACACACATTAGTGTTACAAAGTCTCATGTGTGAATGGGGAGCAGGTGTGTTAAATTTGGTGTTATCGCTCTCACTCTCTCACACTGGTCACTGGAAGTTCAACATGACACCTCATAGAACTCCCTGAGGATCTAAAAAAAGAATTGTTTCTCTACATAAAGATGGCCTAGGCTATAAGAAGATTTCCAAGACCCTGAAACTGAGCTGAAGCATTGTGGCCAAGACCATACAGAGGTTTAACAGGGCAGGTTCCACTCATAACAGGCCTCGTCATGGTCGACCAAAGGGGTTGAGTGCACGTGCTCAGCATCATATCCAGAGGTTGTCTTTAAGAAATAGATGTATGAGTGCTGCCCGCATTGCTGCAGAGGTTGAAGAGGGGGGGGGGTCAGCCTGTCAGTGCTCAGGTGGGAGGTGTAGAGGGGCTGTCCGAGGTGGAAAGGGGCGGTCCCAGGCGGCGTCTGATATAGTAGTGGCGTGGGGAGACTAGTGTGAGAGGCAGAGAGGGGCGGATCCAGGCGGTAGTCCCAGATCTGTTCTATTGGACTGTAGGCGGTGAATAGGCGTGGTCCCGGGCGGCATGGAAAGGTTGTGGGACATACTAGCTAGCGCTAGCCTATGGGAGGAGGATAGGGGCGGTCCCGGGCGGCGCGCTGTCCAATCTGCTGCTAGCCTGTGCTAGCCTGTGAAGGGACAGCACATCGCGGCAGCTTAGCTGAATTATTGTGAGTGTCTTTGCGGCACTCGCACAGTACATAAATCTCCTCGCGATTGGCGAGGAGGCAAGCACAAATTTTGAGCCCTGTATATATATATATATATATATATATATATATATATAGCAGATGGTTGCAACTAGTTACTATCATCCACCATATTCACCCTGCTGCCAGACCTCTCCATATATCACTCTCCAGTAGACAACAATCAGTCATTCACTTTTGTTTTGTTTTTTGTTTATTTGGGGGGTATAACTTGGTTAGGGAAAGGGTATGGGATGCCCATAGAACAGATCACATTTGCCATATTAACTTGAAGAATTGTTATATCAGTTGCGCATTGCATACCTTTGATAGAGCACTTAGAAAAATTATGGACTCTAACCTTGACAATCTTGACTTTACTTTCTCCTCTGCACAACCCCTTCCGCCCGTCGAGGTTCTCGCCCGGCCGTCGAAATCGTCGACCAAGCCGTCGGGAAAGGCGTCGAGCCATGGTTCTCGATGGGCCATCGAGCAAATAGAGAACCTGCTCTCTATTTTGGCTCGACGGCTTTCTTGACGGGACGCTCGACGAAAACGTACACACGACCGAGTATCTCGGCAGAATATGGATCCCAGCGAGCTTCTCGCTGGATTCTGCTGAGGTTCTCGGTCGTGTGTACGGGGCCTTACTCCTTGGACTCTTCTCCTCCTACACAAACTTTACTGTCACTATGTTATGCTGCATACAAACGATCGGAAATTCTGACAAGAAAAGTCTGATGTGAACAAAAGTGTGTATGCTCATATGGTCTTTTGCTGTCGGAATTTCCGCCAACAAAAGATTGAGAGCAGGTTCTCTATTTTTCAGATGAAAAGAGTTCCTATCGGAAAATCTGCTCGTCTGTATGCAATTTTGTCACGCAAAAAACAAAAAAAAAAAAACAAGCATGCTCAGAATCAAGCAGAAGAGCCAAACTGCCTATTGAACTTTTTTGATCTCGGCTCGTCGTATGTCTTGTATGTCACTGCGTTCTTGATGGTCGGAATTTCCAATAAGATTTGTGTGATCGTGTGTATGCAACACAAGTTTGAGCCAACATTCCGTCAGAAAAAATCCACGGTTTTCTTGTCAGAATTTCCTGATCGCGTGTACGCCGCATTAGTCTTTCAGCCCCATTATCTTGAACTGCACCAGGGATCACTCTGAATAATCCCTGGCTGTTGCTGAATTTGCTGAATCCTGATAGGCCAGGGGCCTTCAGTACCCCTTCTTGATTGCCTAGTTACTTAGCAGCATTAATGGTTGATGGACTACTGATCCGAGCCATTGTGACTTGCAAACCCTGTGCCCTCAGGCCAGAGCGATTTGACACAAAACCCCACAGTCTCTCCTCTGGCCCTGCACCCAGTTCCCCTGGCATGCCTCTTCCAGATATCCACCGTGCCTCACTCATCGAACTTCTCCTGCCCTGAGTCCTTCATTAAGAACAGCTCCTCTGTTCCAGGACACCTCTCCATGACCATGTAAGGAGAGGCTCCCTCCCAGCTCCCGAACTCCTCCACCGAGGCCTGCACCCCCCCCCCCCAGATGGGGGTTAGCCTCCTGCTGAAGTCTAACACTCCATTCTTCACTTCACCCAGCCTACAACATCCCTCCAGTTGGACCTGAGTTTATGCCCCCTGCCAATTCCAATTAGGGATTGGTCAGGGCTCCTCACATGAACTTCCTGTCACTCAAGTCCCCAGCCCTACCCCTCTTCCACAACATTCTCCCTGGAAGCAGGGGAGCTCAAGAACTAAAAGACAGGTGGTCCCACCCACTGCTACACTAACCACTCCCTGCCCCCCAGATCAAAACAAACAGGCCTAGCATGTAGCTTAGGCCTGCCTAAATTTACCTGCCTGGCAGCTATCACCAAAAGAACCTGACCTAGCATCTACCTATGATAAAGGGTGCTATATTTTATATATATATATACACACAGTATATTGTGATATATGGGAGCCAGAGATCAAAAGCCAGACGACTTTGTAAAAGCAAAATTGTCTTTAATTTCAGCCTTGGCAAAATAAAATAGCTTTTGGTCAGCATAAGCAACAAAAACAATTCATAGCTTCTGATATACTAAAACTATAATGTAATACTTGTCCCAGCCTATTCCATGGATCGCTAGAGCCTAGCCGGGTCTCAGGTGATCAACAGTCTACAGTCCTCTCACCAATCTGTGCTGTTCCACACTACACCTCACAGACACCTACTGACCATAAATGATGTGGATAAGAAGGCCTGGCTCCCTCATCCGTGTCCACAAAAACATGGATGAGTGAGTTAAGGGTGGAGGAACTTGACTGGCCTGCACACAGTCCTGACCTCAACCCGATAGAACATCTTTGGGATGAATTAGAGCAGTGACTGTGACTCCGACCTTCTCGTCCACATCAGTGCCTGACCTCACAAATGCACTTTTGGAAGAATGGTCAAACATTCACATAGACACAATCCTAAACCTTATTGACAGCTTTCCCAGAGGAGTTGAAGCTGTGAGGCGGCGTACACACGGCCGAGGTTCTCGCTGAAAACCAGCGAGAACCTCGCTGGAATGCACATTCCAGCGAGGACCTCGGCCGTGTGTACGGTCTCGGCGAGCTTCCCGTCGGGAAGCCTGTCGAGCAGAAATAGAGAGCACGCTCTCTATTTCCTCGACGGCCCGCCCGGAAGAATGGCTGGTTGCCATTCCCGACGGGCGGGTCGCCGATTTCGACGGCCGGCAGGGAACCTCGACGGGCGGAACGATGTGTTCTGCCCGTCGAGATTCCCTGCCGTGTGTACGCAGCCTTATAGCTGTAAAGGGTGGGCTAACGCAATATTGAACACTACACACTAAAGCTGGCCATACACGGTCGAATTTGGAACAAATTTTCTTTTCAAAATCAGAAAGTTTGTTTTTGTTTTGTGATCCGATGATGCCACCATTGATTTTCGAAATTCGGCCGACCAAACCTTCATGTTGCCGGGAATATTCTTTTCTTTCTGGGAATATTCTTTTCTCTCCAGGAATAGTCTTTCCTTGCACATGCACATTTTTTGTCTATTACATTTATCGCACGACTTTCCCATCATTGAGCAGAAAATCGTTTGTTTTTCAAAAAATTTCCAACATGTCTGATTCCTCAAATTTGATTGCCGCACCAAAATTGGCTGTTGCTGCAGCACACTAAGGCCGCTTACACACGGAGGGACATATCCGATGGAAACGGTCCTCGGACCGTTTTCATCGGATATGTCCGCCGGACTATTTTGGTCCGATGGCGTGTACACACCATCGGATCAAAATCCCCGCCGGCAGACAGCACGGTGACGTGGCGGTGACGTTGACGCCGCCACGTCACCGCACAGGGAAGTAAACAACTTCCACGCATGCGTCGCATCCATACAACGCTTGTGCGGGCAGATATGTCCGCTGGTTAGTGTACTAACCAGCGGACATATCCGACGGACATGTCACCGGCGGAAAAGTTTCAAAGGATGCTTTGGAATTTTTCCCCTGGAGAAACCCGTCCAAATTCGTCCGCTTGCCCCTACAGACGAGCGGATTTTTCGGCTGAAATGGTCCGTCGGACCATTTCCAGCGGAAATATTCCATCGTGTGTACGCGGCCAAACAGTGCGAAATTCATACGAATATTCTTTGATACGATTTTCGAAAAAGAAAATTCTTTCGAAATTCTAACCGTGTATGGCCGCCTTAAGACTGGGATGGAAATAAAGTCCATGTGCATGTGAAGGCAGGCGTCCACTAGAACTGAAGGCTAAAAAACAGAACTGAAATTTTAAAAACAAATTTGACATCCAGGAGAAATAAATTAGCACACAAGTAACAATCAGGACTTTAAACTAATAATATAATAAATATAACAATACATAAATATATAATAAAACCAGTTATTCTCAAAAGCAACTTTTCATTACAGGCTTTTTTTGTTGATATTTTTTCTTATCTCTAAAGATCTCCTTTATGCAGAGGATTCCATCCAATTTTATTAATGAATTAGGACTTTTTTTTTCTGAAGTGCTGAGGACTACACCTAATACTAAGTAGACGTTGATCAGACAGGGAGTGGTCTGAGAGAGGCCAGGCATAATACAATCACAGTGACTAATTTCATTAATTTGGCCAATTAAAGTGTATATCCGGTGAATGTTTTTTTTTCCAGTTTTGGAGAGAGTGGAGAAGGATTAAAATGCCTGTCATTATTTAACTAGTAGTTGGGGGTCCATTAGTGTGTTAATCCAATTTTTCTGTCTGGGTGACAAGAAATGGAGTAAAAAAAAAAATCCAGCAGCAACATAGAAATAAATAAAAATCCTTTTTCTTAAGTAGGGAAAGACTAGATTCCACATTAGCTTTTGTATGTCTGCCTTTTTTTTCCTGTTGCAGATGTCACTACCTGTTCTGTGAAACCATTATAGAGACTGTGGGCAGGGCCACTTGCATGGTGTGCGCTCATGACTGCCCAGAATCAGTGACCTTGTTCATGTGAAAATCAAACATTATGGCGGTTCCCTTGATTAGAGATGAGCCATAAATTGTGTGCAGCAATAAAAGTACTACTGTAGAGTGCCATGCCATGTCTCTACACATCTTCTGCATTGTATGTTACATTCAGAAGGGACTCTCCACCAGTGCAGTCTTCCATGTCCGGAAGCATGAGAGAAAAACTTAACCGCTCAGAGGTCCTAAGGTCAAGGAGCTAAAGCTGAAAGGTAGGATCCAACCCCTGAGTTGAGGCACTGCAATAGTATGCAAAATTGTATGGAGAAAAACCAGGACGGCCGCACTCCAAAAAAATATTATTCATGAATAAGCACTGTATTTTGGTGTGAAACGTGTCAGTTCTTTTCTGTTTTTTGCTGTAACATGTTGATGTTGTGATCTGTTTTTATAAAGGAACATTTTTTGGAGTGCGGCTGTCCTGGTTTTTCTCCATACAATTTTGCATGTTCGCAGGGCTGGACTGGGACAGAAATTTGGCCCAGGACTTCATCCAGAATGGCCCACTTTGACAGGTCTCTCCCATGGCGGCCGGACAACTCCCGCACATCCCCCCTCCCCGGCCACCCAAGCTCCCTGGGCACAGTGAGGCATGGACACAGTGGTGGCCGGGGAGGGGGGATGTGCGGGAGTTGTCCGGCCGCCATGGGAGAGACCTGTCAAAGTGGGCCATTCTGGATGAAGTCCTGAGCGATGCGGGGAGGGAGAGACAGAGGAGCGGAGGGGAGCGGCGGTCCACTGTCACTGAAACCGGCCCACTGAGCCAACGGCCCACCGGGAAACTCCCTGTAGTCCCAATGGCCAGTCCATCCCTGCATGTTCGGAAGCATGCTCCAGAACCCCTGCCTTCCCCCTCTTTTTATATTGATCACTGGTTTTGTATTATTGCACAAATTCAAGTATTTTGATTGCAGAATATGTTGGTTTTATTAATCATTTAGCACATATACCAGTGGGGCAAAAATGTATTTAGTCAGCCACCAATTGTGCAAGTTCTCCCACTTAAAGCGGGGGGTTCACCCTAAAACTATTTTCTAGCATTACAATGAGCTCAGTCTTTACATTGAAACTATGCCTAATTTTTTTTTTTTTTGCTGTACATACCTCCGTACAGCTATTTTTACCCACGGCTTCCGGGTTGCGAATCCCGCGGGTCTGGCCGTTCCTAACAAGCTGGTGATTGACGTGATGACAAAAAACTAGCTTCCCCCGTCGCATAAGGAGCGTCGTGATTGCCGAAAGAAGCCGAACGACGGTGCGCAGGCGCAGTATAGCGCCGATTCGCCGTTCAGCTTCTTTCGGCAATCGTGATGCTCCTTATGCGACGGGGAGAGCTAGTTTTTTGTCATCACGTCAATCACCAGCTTGTTAGGAACGCCCAGTTCCACGGGATTCGCAACCCGGAAGCCGCGGGTGAAAAAATCTGTACGGAGGTATGTACAGCAAAAAAAAATAGGCATACAGTAGTTTCAATTAAAGACTGAGCTCATTGTAATGCTAGAAAATAGTATTAGGGTGAACCCCCGCTATAAAAAGATGAGAGAGGCCTGTAATTGTCATCAATAGGTATACCAGCCTTCAAAAATTACACTCGCCTGCTCGCAATTTGCGAGTGAAAATTTAATGCAGGGCGAGTGAGGGGCAGGGTGGACCAGGCTGACAGTTTCCTGGCTGAAGCGATCACCTAGGAAACTGTCAGCCGAAGGACACAGAGGCGCCACCTTTAGCTGAGGTGAGGCTGCGGCGATCCCCTCCCTCTCTCTCCCCACTTCACTTTTCATGTCTATTCACACACACAGAGGGAATGTCTCACTGTGATCCCCGCTGTGTAGCATGGAGCTTCCGGGGTCTGTGTTCACCACTCGTGTAACAAGATCCCACCCCCCCCCCCGATGGATCACTCCCCTCCCTCTCTCTCCCCCGCTTCACTTGTCTTTTGTATACACACACACACACACACACACACACAGCGGGGACACAACCGTTTTGCGCGACAAGAAAAAGACTGACGAACGGGAAACACAATGAGAAAAAATTGGGCTGGTTTCATTTTTTTTGCGGGCAGTTTTTTTGCCGAGAAAACTGCTAGGGAGCATACACACGATCGGTTTTCTCAACCAATATGTCAGTGATTAGAAATAGACCAGTACTGTGTGATTGCAAAAGAGGAATCCAAACAGATATAGGTAAAAAGGGTGATTTATTTAAGAAGAGGGGGTAACACCCCACCACCTTCAACAAGCTCAGTGCAACAAACAAAGATCCACAGTGACAAAATAACACTAAAGACAATATGTACAGCAAGGGAAATACCGGAATCATAAACAGGCCAGGCCGAGGTCATACACAGGGAATCAGGAAGTAGCTGCGGACAGGGAATGAACAGGAAGGGAAGGTCCAGGAGAGGGATCAGGTCAGGATGGGTCAGGATGGATCAGAAGTCCAGGAGGGAGACAACAGGTACAGGGTCCAGATAACAGGCTCAGGGTCGGGTTGATAGACGGATACCAGGGCAAGTTCTGTTTGAACCTGCCGGGTATAAATAGGGCGTGTTGATTGTGTTCATGTCACACCTGAACGCAGAAAAAGCTGTGTGCTCCAACATACTAGGAACCCCCCGCTGGTGGAGGCCAGAACTGCAGCCAAAATAATAGGCAGATTTACCAGCAGGGGGGACCATTCCTGACAGTACCCCCCCTCAAAGGAGCGGCCTCCGGACGCTCCAACCAGCTGTTGCCGGGGAAGGCTCGTGGTGTCCTCGAGCTGGGCAGCGGGCTCCGAGTCATCGAGCGGGTCAGCAGACAAAGGCTCCGGGTTAACAAGCTGGGCAGAGGGCATAGGCTCTGGGTCCTCGAGCTGGGCAGCGGGCTCCGAGTCCTCAAGCTGGGCAGCGGACGAAGGCTCCGGGTCATCGAGCTGGGCAGCTGACGAAGGCTCCGGGTCATCGAGCTGGGTAGCGGACAAAGGCTCCGGGACATCGAGCTGGGTAGCGGACAAAGGCTCCGGGTCATCGAGCTGGGTAGCGGACAAAGGCTCCGGGTCATCGAGCTGGGTAGCGGACAAAGGCTCCGGGTCATCGAGCTGGGTAGCGGACAAAGGCTCCGGGTCATCGAGCTGGGTAGCGGACAAAGGCTCCGGGTCATCGAGCTGGGTAGCGGACAAAGGCTCCGGGTCATCGAGCTGGGTAGCGGACAAAGGCTCCGGGTCATCGAGCTGGGTAGCGGACAAAGGCTCCGGGTCATCGAGCTGGGTAGCGGACAAAGGCTTCGGGTCATCGAGCTGGGCTGCAGGCTCCGGGTCATCGAGCTGGGCAGCAGGCTCCGGGTCATCGAGCTGGGCAGCAGGCTCCGGGTCATCGAGCTGGGCAGCAGGCTCCGGGTCATCGAGCTGGGCAGCAGGCTCCGGGTCATCGAGCTGGGCAGCAGGCTCCGGGTCATCGAGCTGGGCAGCAGGCCCCGGGTCATCGAGCTGGGCAGCAGGCTCCGGGTCATCGAGCTGGGCAGCAGGCTCCGGAACAGCAGGCTGGCAGACTGGCACAGGAGCAGCAGGCTGACACAGGAGCAGCAGGCTGGGCAGCGGACTGGAAGTCATCAACCTGGGCAGCAGACTGGAAGTCATCAACCTGGGCAGCAGACTGGAAGTCATCAACCTGGGCAGCAGACTGGAAGTCATCAACCTGGGCAGCGGACTGGAAGTCATCAACCTGGGCAGCGGACTGGAAGTCATCAACCTGGGCAGCGGACTGGAAGTCATCAAGCTGGGCAGCGGACTGGAAGTCATCAAGCTGGGCAGCGGACTGGAAGTCATCAAGCTGGGCAGCGGACTGGAAGTCATCAAGCTGGGCAGCGGACTGGAAGTCATCAAGCTGGGCAGCGGACTGGAAGTCATCAAGCTGGGCAGCGGACTGGAAGTCATCAAGCTGGGCAGCGGACTGGAAGTCATCAAGCTGGGCAGCGGACTGGAAGTCATCAAGCTGGGCAGCGGACTGGAAGTCATCAAGCTGGGCAGCGGACTGGAAGTCATCGGACTGGCAAGCTGGCACAGGAACATCAGGTTGGCAGGCTGGCACAGGAACACCAGGTTGGCAGGCTGGCACAGGAACACCAGGTTGGCAGGCTGGCACAGGAACACCAGGGTGGCAGGCTGGCACAGGAACACCAGGGTGGCAGGCTGGCACAGGAACACCAGGGTGGCAAGCTGGCACAGGAACACCAGGTTGGCAGGCTGGCACAGGAACACCAGGGTGGCAGGCTGGCACTGGAACAAGCTGGGAGACTGGCACTGGAACAGATGGCACTGGAACAGATGGCACTGGAACGGGTTGAGCAGAGGGCACTGGGACAGGTTGAGCAGAGGGCACTGGGACAGGTTGAGCAGAGGGCACTGGGACAGGTTGAGCAGAGGGCACTGGGACAGGTTGAGCAGAGGGCACTGGGACAGGCTGGGTAACTGGCACGATGGTATGGGTTGGGAAGTACTTCCGTTTCTTTTTAGATTTAGACACTGCAGGTTTGCTAACAGAAGTGATGTATGAAGAGGATGGAATAAAGTAGGAGGAAGGATTGGAATATGGCAGAGACACAGGGATGGTGACTGGAGGAGGTTTTTGTGGAGGAGTTACAGGTGGATTAAAGGCAGGGTAGGTACAATTAGTAGAAACTGGGTAGTAATATTTGGTAGGATGTGGAATTATCTGGGCTATAGCTGAGGTTGTCATTGGCAATGGACGGCTAGATCCTTGGGAAGGTAAATGGTTAATGGCAGGGCTGGGATGCAGTGGCTTGGCTGGGATCAGGAGATCTGACCATGCCTGCAGCACAGGTTGAACAAAGGCTGGTTCACACACACCTTGTTTAATCAAGGACTGCACTGAACTAATGCAGTCAGATAACTTCTGCTGGGAACAAGAGCAATAGTGTTCATCAAAGGAGGCTGGATCATCCTCCATCAACCATACCAGGGATTCAACTTGGTCAGGACTGAAGGGGGGAGAGAAGTCGTCACCATCAGGAATAACAGACGGAGCCAATTCAACACATAACTGAATCAGTGAGTGAATATCGTCAAAAGACATATAACCCCGATCCACCAAAGAATGAGCTGATCGGATGGTTTCCATCAGCTGATCCCTTGTCCACCCCCCCACAATACTCCCCATCCTCCTCAGCCAGTAGGGAAAAGTAACAGATTTCATTGAAATCCATGCTTCAGAAAAACACACAACAACAGGGTGGTTCCTTAAATGCAAGCACGTCTGGTCTAGGATGGCCCTGGTATACTGTCAGTGATTAGAAATAGACCAGTACTGTGTGATTGCAAAAGAGGAATCCAAACAGATATAGGTAAAAAGGGTGATTTATTTAAGAAGAGGGGGTAACACCCCACCACCTTCAACAAGCTCAGTGCAACAAACAAAGATCCACAGTGACAAAATAACACTAAAGACAATATGTACAGCAAGGGAAATACCGGAATCATAAACAGGCCAGGCCGAGGTCATACACAGGGAATCAGGAAGTAGCTGCGGACGGGGAATGAACAGGAAGGGAAGGTCCAGGGGAGGGATCAGGTCAGGATGGGTCAGGATGGATCAGAAGTCCAGGAGGGAGACAACAGGTACAGGGTCCAGATAACAGGCTCAGGGTCGGGTTGATAGACGGATACCAGGGCAAGTTCTGTTTGAACCTGCCGGGTATAAATAGGGCGTGTTGATTGTGTTCATGTCACACCTGAACGCAGAAAAAGCTGTGTGCTCCAACATACTAGGAACCCCCCGCTGGTGGAGGCCAGAACTGCAGCCAAAATAATAGGCAGATTTACCAGCAGGGGGGACCATTCCTGACACAATATAAAAAATGGCAGTGTTCTCGTCGTGAAAAACAGTTGTGTGTACAAGGCATTAGGCCCTGGATTTTTACATACACACTTATATGTGCATTACAGGTGTTATATTAATATAAGGATTGCTAGCTGACAATTGTAATGGATACTTCTCTCCACCATTGATGGCACACACAATATAATCTGAGATTGGGAGACAAAATTGATATCCCTCTGTGTGGCCCAATTAAGGAAATTATATTCATTGTATTCCTTCATGCCAATCTCCCCACATTCACTGGCACAGCATCAGTAAGCATTTCCAGCCATAGGTCACATAAAATAACTGCATTATACATATATTAATTACATTGAAATCTGGTCCTTTTCCTGTGCTCTTTCACCCCATAAACTCCCTCAGCCTTTCGAAACTGTGCCCGCCTGGTATTAACATGTGACCTTTTGTAGGCAGACTTGATCTCCCCGTTCGCTTCTTCATGGTTGGGTGAACCTCAGAGAGAATGAATGGGGAAGGTGATCAGCGCAAATAATGCAATAAGTGATGATGAAGGTGAGTGTGGGACTAGTAGTGGAAAAAGATGGATGATATGTGATTATGAGTGCAATGAGTGCTGCTGACAAATGCAAACATAAATATACAAAAAAAAAAGGAACTAGCAAACAATAAATGACAATAAATAAAAAATGTAAACAAATCTTCTCTTCCCAGTCTTCTTATATAAATTCTTCTAGGTCCTGTACCTTAAATCAGGTATGAGTAGATTTATAGGGGTGTACATAGATCCAGGGATGGCTCCTCTATGTTGATTTCCAACTGCTGTCTGTCGCCACAGGTGTGGGATGGCCTCACAGGTTATATCCGCAGCCGGGTTCCAGTGAAAATAAATAGAGACACTCCATAGTGAAGTACATCCAAGGATTTTAATAGGTAAAATGTAGAAAAACTTACACAAGGATAAAACAAAGCAGCAACAATGACAGCAATGCGGTGGATACAAACTCGTCCTGTTCCTGGTGTATCAGGTCCTTACCGGTTACGCCACATCACGTAGCTTCATCAGAGCTCTGCTTCCTCTAGTGCTGGCTTTATTTTATACACTGATGCTCGGGGATGTGGGTACCCCTGGTCTAAACCTTTCACATTTTATTTAAAAAAAAAAAAATTCTTTACATATGCTTTAACTAAATTGCTGTAAAATGTCTGTTAATAGAGCTCAATAGCTTCAGCCCATAATACTCAGATGGGGCATGTGAAGTTTTCCATTATAAATAAAGGTCATTTATATTAAATGTTTATTTGTAAAAGTAAAGTTTTTTTTAAACTTTGTAAAACAAGAAAACATGACCATTTTTCTTTAAAAGGAATTTAATAGCATCCATTTTACTGGATTACAACAAGGTCATAATCTATGATAGTTACAATCATTACTCCTTAATTGGGACTGTGAGTCATGCAGTGACTCAGACAAAAGGACTCATTAGTGAAGTAAGTACTAGGTTCCAAGTGAGGCTTCACAAGCATTATAATAAAAATGCAAACCAGCATCAGTATAAAACAGTTGCTGAGAAGTGCCAGTGTTATTACCATCATGAGTCAATAAATAAGTAAATAAATGATGCAACCTTTCAGCTGATATGAATGTTCAGAAACCTCTGTATTCCAGTATTAATGATGACATAACAAGATGGTCTGTGAGATGTTTGTTAACCACTTAAGGACCGAGCATGTTTCTGATATTTGTTGTTTACAAGTTAAAAACATTTTTTTTGCTAGAAAATTACTTAGAACCCCCAAACATTATACATTTTTTTCTAACATCCTAGAGAATAAAATGGCGGTTGTTGCAATAATTTATGTCACACCGTATTGGTGCAGCGGTTTTACAAGTGCACTTTTTTGGAAAAAGACAACGGTAAAGTTAGCCCATTTTTTTATATTGGGAAAGATAGTGTTTCGCCGAGTAAATTGATACTCAACATGTCACGCTTAAAAATTGCACCTGCTCATGGAATGGAGACAAACCTTTACCCTTAAAAATCTCCATAGGCAACATTTAAAAAATTCTACAGGTTGCAAGTTTTGAGTTACAGAGGAGGTCTAGGGCTAGAATTAATTCTCTCACTCTACCAATCGCGGCAATACCTCACATGTGTGGTTTAAACATCCTTTTCATATGCAGGCGCTGCTCACATATGCATTTGCTTCTGCACGCGCCCTCTTCGGGATGGGGGCGTGTTTAAAAATTATAATTTTTTCTTATTTATTTTACCTTTTATTTGAATTTTTTACACTGTTCTTTTTAAAAAGAATGGTTGTGTCACTTTTATTCCTATTACAAGGAATGTAAACATCCCTTGTAATAGAAAAAAGCATGACAGGTCCTCTTAAATATGAGATCTGGGGTCAAAAAGACCTCAGATCTCATATTTACACTAAAATGCATTACAAAAAATGGCCCTTTAAGTGCTATGGGCGTAAGTGATGTTTTGACGTCGCTTCCACCCTACTATGGTATAGAGACGAGTGAGGGCCATCTTCCCCTCACTTGTATCTATACCCAGCCATGAGAAGGACCCGATCGACATGGGAGGGGGGGCCCGATAACGGTGATATCACGGTGAATCAGCTGCAGAGACCACCATTATCGGAAACCGAACCGCCAGCTGAGGAAAAGGATACCTGGGTTATGGCAGCTAGCAGCTAGCTGCTGCCATAACAGAGATATCCCTCTTCAAACAGACGACGTATATCGGTGTGCAGCGGTCCGGAAGTAGTTTTTAAAATGGGGCAAATAAGATTTTTATAATTATGTTTATCTCTGTTAATGAATTATAGGGCTATGTTTACGCATGTAGATGTCACTGTTGCATTGTTTGAAAAGTGATCCCTAGAGGATTGGTTTACAGAGGCATTTGATAGACATTGAAGAGGTGCCTTTTTTAGTCCTGTATATGCCACACCACTGCACTGCATTGGCATATATTAAGGGGTCCAAACCCCTCCCCCAGAGAGTCATGTCCCAGTGACCAGTGCCACCATGCTGCTCAGCAACAGTCAGTGTAATGAAATTTGCAGACAAGAGAATTGTACTGAAGGTACTGCTTTTAGTACTGCAGTGATTCTCTGGGCTGGGTGAAGGGTGGAGAGGGGCCCAGACAGCTGACAAACAGGGGAAGGGAAGTGTGGACAGGGACAGTGATTGTGAGCCTGGGTTGGAATTGCTGAGCCCTGTGGCAGCTAAATGCCGGCTTCTCCCCATCTTCTGTTCTGGATCAGTTTCAGCAAATTAACCACCTCCAGTGCACCAATCATTCACCCTCTCATCCATGATCTTCTTCTCCCTGTTGCCTGGGCCCCTTTTTCTCTTCTCCAGTTGGCTGTGAACTGCTGCAGACATACACAGAATTAATTTCAGGATGGAGTCGGGAGGTGGGGGCGGGGGGTAAGTATATCATACTTGCTGGGCCTTCCTTTTCTTAATGAACATATATCAATGCAAAAAAAGTTTTTAAAAGGACCATTTTTTCAGGAGCAGTGAATTTAATAATGCTTAAAGTGAAACAATAAACATTAAATATTGCTTTAAATATCGTGCCTGGAGGGCCCCTTAGTCTGCCTGTAAAGTGGTGCATCTGTCTGATGTGTTTTATAGTGCTGTAACAAAATGACATTTCTAAAGGTAAAAATGTAATTAAAAACTGCCCGCGGCTGTAATGTATTGCTGGTTCCCAAAAATCAAGGGAAAAAATCATCCAAAAAAACAGCGTGCACCCCAAAATCCATACCAGACCCATATCTGAGCATTCAGCTTGTAGGAAAGGATAGGGGGGGCAAATTAGCGCACCCCTCCTGATCCATACCAGGCCACATGCCCTCAACATGGGGAGGGCGCTTTGGGGTCCCATGTTGATGGGGACAAGGGCCTCATCTCCACAATCCTTACTCGGTGATTGTGGGGGTCTGTGGGCAGGGGGCTTATCGGAATCTGGAAGCCCCTTTGAACAAGGGGGATTCCATTTTATATCAATGATTTTGCATCCATTTAGTATTAATGATTTTAGATGGTTTCACCAATGTATTAATCCTGATACAATATCAATATTTACCCTATCTGGGGGATCATAATGTATAACAATCATTCTCTGTGTCATGTTGGCTACAATTTACAATATGTATACTGATACTTTTTATGCTTATATGTTTTTATGCATATTATACGGTTCTATTTATGCCAATATTTGGTTAATTAATAAATATACAAATGTTTACATTTGTTTGGTTCCACCACACACACCTCATTCAAAGTCCCACCCTCCCCCTTTTTTTACATAGAAATTAGGGATGGAGGTGCAAATCTTCCCTTGCGTCTCATTCAAAGTCCCAAATATTCCCCCCTTTCTTAAATCCTCTACAGAGAGGTCCAGGTGGGGATGGGGCTGCAACCTCTTCTCAGCTCAGGCTGCCATATGGCCTCAGGTGGGCGAACTGAGAGCCTGAAACACTGAAGCTGAAACCCATTGTTCTCTTGCAGGCTGACTGAGGGAGGGTGTCCACGGATCCTGTCTGGTGTCACGGAGGAAGGTGACCTGTGGCAAGGGCCCCGGATTGGATTTGAACAGGGGCTGGGCAATTTTGAAAACAGTTAGTGCAGACTAAAAAAAAATTATAAATTACACACCCCCGCTCCGCCGCTAGCTTAGGGGGTGTATTTTTTCCATTATCTGTCCCCCTTTCTGATGATCATGTGCTGGTCGGAGCGGAGGGTATACTTCTTCAGTTTCGGGTGCATGCCCATTCAGCTCCACTCGCATGTTCTTTTGCCTTGGCTCAAGTCCCGGCCAGTCGCCTGTCTGCTTATCTCCTTGTCTTCCCTGGCGGAGTGATCTTCCTCCGCTCTCCATCCAGTAGTAGCCAGGGCCGGAGAGTAATACTTGACAGGCTGTGGTGAGGGGCAGAGAATTGCTGATTGCCGCCATTACTAGTAAAAAAAAAATGTCCCCGATTTCATTAAAAAAAATCTCGTAATCTTATCCTGAAGGGATCCTAGAGACTTTTGTTGCTAAAATCCCCCTCTTGGTACTAGAAGTCAGCATACTGGGTGTAAGCTACAGGGGACACTGGCTGGTGTCCTGAAGAAGCAAAGTCCACTAAATTCCTTCTGATACTTGCTTTAATCTGTATGGCCTGCTGCATAGTTCTGACAGTCTACTACGCAGTTCTATTAAGAAGTTGTGCTCGCTTGAGAATAGTTAAATTGGAGTATCCTACTAAATCCCTTCTGCTATCCAAGTTCTCCAAAAAAAAATACAAAAAAACACATCCCCTAGATTGGTTATTGGAGACAACGAGCAGAAGAGTATGTGCACCTGGCTGTGTAAAAAAATACCCTGTGACTGGCTGTGGATTAATCCGTGGGAGACCCGAGCACAAGCGGCTTCTGCAGTAGTGCTACATACATAATTTTCATTTTATCTGGAGTGAAAATACACTGTTTTTGTGATTGGAGGGGTTGTGCACATCACTGATTATTCACATATAGTGTATTAAAGAGGAGTTTTAATATTGTAGCTGCTGACTTTTAAGAAATAGACACTTACCAGCCTGTGGAGTCCAGCACTATCTTCTTCTAAGCCAACTCTTCACTGGGTTTCAGTTTGCCCACACCACCATCTTGGATATGGGAGCTGACTGCAACTTCCTGAGATCTCCCAGCCAGCTCCCCACTGTGCATGCGCGAAGGTCCCAAACAGTCCCCTTGGAAATGGGATAAGCTGATGTAATTGTTGCCTAGATGAGAATTGCGGAAGTAGGAGCAGTTACCTGCAGAGGCGTATCTAGTGAAAATGGCGCCTATGGCAAGCACTGAAATTGCGCCCTGTCAAAATATAAATGTGGCCTTACCAGCACCTATAAATGCAGTAACATCAGCACCCATAAATGCAGCCTTTACCAGCACCCATAAATGCAGTAATATCAGCACCCATAAATGCAGCCTTACCAGCACCCATAAATACAGTAATATCAGCACCCATAATTGCAGTGATATCAGCACCCATAATTTCAGTAATATCAGCACCCATAATTCCAGTAATATCAGCAACCATAAATGCAGCCTTACCAGCACCCATAAATACAGTAATATCAGCACCCATAATTGCAGTGATATCAGCACCCATAATTTCAGTAATATCAGCACCCATAATTCCAGTAATATCAGCACCCATAAAAGCGGCTTTACCAGCACCCATAAATGCAGTAATATTAGCACCCAAAAAATGGCCCTACCAGCACCCATAAATGCAGTAATATCAGCACCCATAAATGCGGCCTTACCAGCACCCATAAATACAGTAATATCAGCACCCATAATTGCAGTGATATCAGCACCCATAATTTCAGTAATATCAGCACCCATAATTCCAGTAATATCAGCACCCATAAAAGCGGCTTTACCAGCACCCATAAATGCAGTAATATTAGCACCCAAAAAATGGCCTTACCAGCACCCATAAATGCAGTAATATCAGCACCCATAAATGCGGCCTTACCAGCACCCGTAAATGCAGTAACATCAGCACCCATATTTGTAGTAATATAAGCACTTATAAATACAGTAATATCAGCACCATTAATTGCAGTATTATCAGCACCCATAATTCCAGTAATATCAGCACCCATAAATGCAGCCTTACCAGAACCCATAAATACAGTAACATCAGGACCCATAAATGCAGCCTTACCAGCACCCATAAATGTGGCCTTACCAGCACCCATAAATGCAGTAACATCGGCACCCATATTTGCAGTAATATCAGCACCCATAAATGCGATAACAGCACCCATAAATACAGTAATATCAGCACCCATAATTCCAGTAATATCAGCACCCATAAATGCAGCCTTACCAGAACCCATAAATGCAGTAACATCAGCACCCATAAATGCGGCTTTACCAGCACCCATAAATGCAGTAACATCAGCACCCATAAATGCGGCTTTACCAGCACCCATAAATGCGGCTTTACCAGCACCCATAAATGCGGACTTACCAGCACCCATAAATGCGGCCTTACCAGCAACCATAAATGCGGCCTTACCAGCAACCATAAATGCGGCCTTACCAGCACCTATAAATGCGGCCTTACCAGCACCTATAAATGCGGCCTTACCAGCACCCATAAATGCAACCTTACCAGCATCCATAATTGTGGCCTTACCAGCACCCATAAATGCAGTAATATCAGCACCCATAAATGCAGTAATATCAGCACCCATAAATACGGAGGAATCGTGCAGTGTATGGGCACAGCACTGAGCAGAAAGGCAAAGCGGAACGGAACATCAGAGACAGTCACTGTGCGCAGTGGTACACATACAGGTCACACTCACTGGCAGTGGCACTGTGATGATCAGGGACACGCAGCAGTGCAGGGGATGTTTCCTTGTAATGGATACAGTCATCTGCCAATGCTGCACCAGTGCCTCTGACACTGTACAGGGGGAGAGAGGGAGTAGGATTATCAGCGGCCCTGTCTTAGCACACATGCACAATCACAAATCATGATGACTTTAAGGCCTCTTTCACACTGGGGCGGTGGGGGCATCGGCAAGAAAAGCGCCGCTATTTTTAGTGGCACTATTCAGCCACTATTCAGCTGCTCTTACAGCGCCTCAAAGATGCTGCTTGCAGGACATTTATTAATGTCCTGCCAGCGCTCCGCTCCAGTGTGAAAGCACCTGGGCTATCACACTGGAGTGAATGGATCCACTGTTTCAGGGAGCTTTGCAGTTGCTATTTTTAGCGTTATAGCACCTGCAAAGCGCCTCAGTGTGAAAGGGGTCTTAGGCTACTTTCACACTGAGGCGTTTTGCATGCTCTACAGCGCTAAAAAATAGCACTTGCAAAGCGCCCTGAAAGAGCCTCTTTTGCAGCCGGTTTTAACTCTTTTTGGCCGCTAGCAGTGTCCTGACAGGACGCTCAAAAAAGGCGCCCCGCTAGCGCCCGAATAGCACCGCAAAAACGTCAGTAAAGCACTGCTAAAATAGCGGGCACTTTACTGCCGATGGCAAAAAGCCCCAGTGTGAAAGTAGTCTAGTCATCATGTGCCATGCACAGACCCAAACAGAAGCAAGCAGCCAATCAAATATAGTGCCTGCTTGCTCAATATGGATTAAATAAATTCTAATTATACATAGCCATAGACATTTTATAAATAAAGTGATTCGTGCAACAGCAGGTACTACTTGCACAAATCACTTTATTTATGATATCTATGGCTATGCATAATTACAATTTATTTAATCCATATTGAGCAAGCACTATACATTTGGCTGCTTGGCACTGGCAGTTGGAACTTGGCACAACATCATAAATGCACATGATGATAGGTAGGTACTATAGGCACTATAGTACGGTACCTGGCCTGCTGCTGCAGTGCTGCTGCCTGGCTGGTTACCTGTCAGAAAAAAGTTCTCACTCCCAGAAAAAAAAACTGTTAGAGGAGCGAGGGATAAGGTAGATGAGTGGTACTTCCATAATGTTTATGTTAATACCTTATGTTTTTAGATTGTTGTGGTTAGCACTATATCATATTTATATATTTCTAGAGCTTGATAAACTATTCCTTTTGGTGTAATGCCACCTACACACGATCAGGCTTTTGCCCGGCCAAAAGCACATCGGAATTCCGATGGAACATGTTCTATATTTAAACTCTGATGGAATTCATTGGAATTTCTCAGATGGGGCATACACGCAGTCGGAATTTCCTATGGAAAAGTTTGGACTTTTTATATCGGAGATTCTGATCGTGTGTACAGGGCTTAGTTGCTTGTTGTCTTTAACCACTTCCCTATGGCCGTACGAGTATATACGGCCGCAGGGTGGTTCTAAATCTCCGGGCTGCCGTGTTTTCACGGCAGCCCCTTTCCTCGTTCCCAGCGCGCGCTCCAGAGCGCGCAGCGGGGAACTTGTGTACTGGCCGTGTCCCTTGGACACAGCCAATCACAGATCGCCGCGAACGGCCAATCAGAGTGGCCGTTTGCGATGCGATCTGATGGGCCAATGAGAGATGATCTCATATGTAAACATATGAGATCATCTCTCATTGCCGGCTCTCACAATGACAGCGTCCTGTCATAGAGAGAGCATACCGATCTGTGTTCCTAGTACATAGGGACACAGATCGGTCACCCCCCCCTCCCCCCACAGTTAGAACACAATGCAGGAAACACATTAACCCCTTCCTCACCCCCTAGTGTTAACCCCTTCCCTGCCAGTCACATTTATACAGTAATTAGTGCATATTTATAGCACTGATTGCAGTATAAATGTGAATGGTGCCAAAAATGTGTCAAAAGTGTCCGATGTGTCCGCCATAACGTCGCAGTCGCAATAAAAATCGCAGATCGCCGCCATTACTAGTAAAAAAATAAATAATAAAAAATAACAATTCTGTCCCTTATTTTGTAGGCGCTATAACTTTTGCGCAAACCAGTCGCTTATTGCGATTTTTTTTTTTTTTTTTTTTAACCAAAAATATGTAGAAGAATACGTATCGCCCTAAACTGAATTTTTTTTTTAAATTGGGCTATTTTTTATAGCAACAAGTAAAAAATATTGTATTTTTTTTCAAAATTGTCGTCCTTTTTTGTTTATAGCGCAAAAAATAAAAATCGCAGAGGTGACCAAATACCACCAAAAGAAAGCTCTACTTGTGGGGAAAAAAGGACGCCAATTTTGTTTGGGAGCCATATCGCACGACCGCGCAATTGTCAGTTAAAGCGACGCAGTGCCGCAAGCTGAAATTTCACCTGGTCAGGAAGGGGGTTTACATGCCCAGTAAGGAAGTGGTTAATTTCTAAGTTGTTGATTTATAAATATAAATATGGATTTATACTTAGTGGGTAGGGGAAATAAAGGTTTTTACTTTTAGAATTCTTATATTTACAGTTAATGTTTTTTTTGTTCAAATTAAAGAGTCAGTACAAAAGAGGGTACAAAGCACAGAGTAAACGTGTAAAAATGTAGCAGGGAGCTGGCTATCTTAACTGCAGTATCAGAAGACACTCTGCAACATTGTGGCAGTGAGACTGTTTCCCTCTAGTGCCAGCTAAGACTCTGTTGTCATCACATCCTGTCAGCAGAGTGATTACCACCAGGGAGCAAAGCATAAAGGGAATTGTATGCTCTGGATAAGAGGAACTAAAGACTCTATCTTGCTTTGCTGAGGAATTTTTTAGACAGCACGAGGCAGAGGAAGAGATCAGACCTAAGAAAGAGGTAATGCCTCCTAGGTGATTTCACTGCACCATTTAGGCCTCCGCCACCAGTCGGGACATCCAGCCTGAGAACGGGGGATCCTAGGTGTTCTCCAATTGCATTACTTGAATATATATGGTTACTGTTTGTTACTCTTTTCCACAGAAATATTGCAAGACAATTTCTGTGTTTTATCATATTGTCTGTGTTTCTCATTACTCATTAGTCCTTGCACTTACACTATTGCCAGGTGTGCCAGAGGGGCCGAGACTGTTCTTAGGGTTGAGAGGCAGAGTATGAAACCAAACATACTTAAGCGGGCTCCTCTGGGGGTATTGCTACACATAGATCTTCAGTCTTACAAGTAAAAAATGAATCAAAAGAACATGTACAAACAGAAGGTATAGAAAATCTCCCCTGATATCATTGTAGGAGGTAATAAAAGGGCAGATATCAATAGACAACAATGCAAATCATCTAGTGTTCAGATTTAAATAACGTTGTGTATTTCTTTAATGATTGCTAGAATGTGATCCCCTTTTTTGACAAATTTTCAAGGTAGGAATAAGGAAACAAATGTATAAAGACGTAGAGTACAGAGAGAGCAAGAAAGCGTGAATGAAAGCAGGTAACATAGTAAGAGAGAGCAAATTTATTCTGTCATGGCCCTGGAAAGTTGGGAACTGAATCTCTCTTGGCCCAAGTGAGAAACTCAGATAAGTAGCGGAACATAGACCACCAAATCCAGGTTAGTAAAAACTGTTCTTCCTTTCCTGCCTCCTGCGCCAACAGACATTCATGGTCTCTAATAGAATCACTCCCCAAGAGAAGGCATGGTGGTTGATTTCCAGAGGGGAGGAGAATGATCACCCTAGTGGTGGGCAAGAAGTGTCGAAGAACGTCTCTTTTTACGGATTTAAATGTTCCAGGAAGCATCGACAGGAGAGCCACTTCAGGGGAGGCTTGAATAGAAATCGCCATCAGTTTGCAATATAATTCATTTTATTTTGACTAGACCACCTATGGACCCTTTTGGATACATTATACATTCTTAAGAGAATACAGGGGATGCTCAGGGGAGATTTAAGATTCTCTGTGGCTCAAGTAATATACCACCATTTCCTCTTTCTCTCCAGGCTGTTGATAAGTGTCGGTATCCACCAACATGTCTGGACCGGCACTCAGCTCAGCATTTCTAAAAAAAATGTTTCCCATAGTTCTCTTTTAAGACTTCTATGCAGAGTTCTGAGAATACTGGGAGTTAGCTTGAGATGGCAGCCATATAAGGGGGCCAATGGACTCCTTAGGCCGCGTTCACACGATCAGACAGGTCAGATGAAACTTGTCCGACGGACCGTTTTCATCGGACCACGCTGAAGTGGTCTGTTGGTCTGATGTGCGTACACACCATTGGACCAAAATCCGATCAGACCAAAACGCAGTGACGTAGAACACAACGACGTGCTGAAAAACGTAGTTCAATGCTTCCAAGCATGCGTCGACTTGATTCTGAGCATGGCCTGGTTTTTGGTCCGATGATTTTGTGTACTTACCATCGAACCTGTCCGACGGACAGGTTTCCATTGGACAGGTTTTAAAGCATGTTTTGAAACTTTGGTCTGCTGGAAAACGGTCCGATAGGCCGTACACACGATCGAACATGTCCGTTGAAACTGGTCTGCGGACCAGTTTCAGCGGACATGTTTGATCGTGTGTACGCGGCCTAACACTACAGATCCCAGTACACACTGTGCAGTAGTAGGAGTGCAGAGATGATTTTTATTAGACTGCCCCAGAAAGTTCTTACTTTTGTTGCCGCGGTAGTTAGAGAGAGCATCTCTGTCTTCCAGCAAGAGAGCATATCAGTGGTGATATGAGCCTGAGACCAGGATTGAGTACCCTCGGAGTCAGTGAAGCACCGCCCACATCACAGCACATACACTGCTGTTACAGGGGGACCAGAGCGTCCACTTACCTTTTGCTTCCCACCGCTGATCACCAAAGACTTTCAGTGAGAGGCTGCGAGGACCCCCCTTCTGCAGCAAGAGGTATGAAAAGCAAAAATAGAAGAAGAAGCCAGCATAAAGTTTGCTATTCTTCTTCCAAGGGTTGTATGACCTCTAAATACAGCCTTGGGTTTAAAAGACTTCCCATATCTACTTACATATATTTAGGAAATGTACAGTGTTATAAATGATCTCTAGACAGGAAAAAAAACACATTTATGAATTTAGCACTTGGACCTTGATATCTACCTCCTGTTATCCTCTGCACATTAATGTTGAGAAGGAGCAGGTGGTGGAGAACCTGGAGACAATCACGTTCCACTGTATGGACATTTGTTAACAAAGAACATACATAACAGAAGAACAGTAATGATTCTGCAGTCTGTTGCTGATTCCACACTATTCAATTACAAGCCGGAAGCAGGGAGGTGACCAGACTGCACTGCATTAAAGAACACTGAGGTTTACCAACCTGGCTGTGTTGTCTGCCAAGACTGTATAAGTCTCAGAACTGGCTCGACAAAATAAGAATTAATTTGATGGGTAAAATGGCCATACATGTATTATAGGGGTGTAGCCATTTGCTGATTAACCTTGTGGTTGGTGATCATACCATAATTGATTGTACAAAGATATTGATTTTTTATTTGGGGTACCCACCTAATGGGTTTAAAAGCAGGGCCATAGACAGACCAAAAATAAATATAACCCAAACGTCTAGAAACATTCATTGTGTGGTTTGTGGTCGAAGAACACAAATGTTGGCTCCTATGTGATGAAAGAGTCTATGACCGTCTCAATAGCAATACTGTGCATTTATTTTCCTTTCCTAGCAAAGTTTTTCCTTTTCTTTTTCAATCCCTGTACTTTAAGTCTTTTTAAAATATTGTATTGGGTTGAATTAGTGACACATGCCCTTTAAAAGTAAAAAGCTCTACATGAATCGTCCTCTAGAGATCTGTACAGTACACAAGCCGTCTCCACCGACATACAGTAAGAAGCTGGCAGCATACCTTGTTTCTTTGTCTAGCACTATCCATTTCCTGTGGTCTAAGTGGAAATGTTTACTGTAATATCAGTCGATAGTTCTTTCTGTAGTACTAAGTTGGATATCATAATGCATCTAGGAAAGCCATACTACTTCAATGCAGTTTAAGCTTGTTATTGGATCTGTACCTAATAAAGCCGTGCTGCCAACCCTGGTCTTCCAACACGTGCTTTGCAAAATGATCCTTGTGGAGTCTCATTTGCTTTTTGTCTGACTGATGGTGTAGCTTAGATGCAGTTTAATCTAAAATCAGGTTAATAAATGAAATCTATTAGATAATATTGTACGAGAACCATGGTGTGTGGTATGCAGCTTTGACCTGTCTAGTCTTTTTTTGGGACTGTACAAACAACTTTTCAATAAGAAAATAAGTCATGTGGAGTGTAACTGCTGCAAAAAAAAAAAAAATCACTTATTTCTCACACGAGTGTGTGCTAAGAAAACATTTTATTTGTCTGAGATATTCTATAAAAAACCTGAAAAGAGAATGCCTTTTTGTCTAAAGAAAGCTGTTGCCAAGTGGGGAGCTACTGTATATACTGTACATATACAGTATATTTATATGAAAGATTTATTTATGAACTTGACTTTAGAAGGCTATGTTCCCAGAGACAACTTAAAGAGGAGGTCCACACAAAAGTGGAACTTCCACTGTCCGGATTCCTCCCCCCTCACATTTGGCATCTTTCAGGGGGGAAGGGGGTGCATATACCTGTATAATACAGTTACTTGCACCCGCTTCCGGGCATAGATAGCCTAAAAATCTGCGGGTATCTATGCCACTACCCCTCCCCCTCCCTCCCTGTCTTCTGGGAGACACACTGGTCCATTCGGACCATTCGGATTGCGCAGCGCGACTAGCGCATGCGCAATAGGGAACCAGGAAGTGAAGCCGCAAGGCAGTGTCCATCAGTGCCGCCTATACATGCCCACCAGTGCTACCTATCAGTGCCCATCAGTACCGCCTATCAGTGCCCAGTGCCACCTATCAGTGCTCATCAGTGCTGCCTATGAGTGTGTATCAGTGCCACCTATCTGTGCCCTTCATTGCTGCATATCAGTGCCACCTATCAGTGCCCGCCAGTGCTGCTTATGAGTGCCACCTATTAGTGCCCATCGGTGCTGGATTTAAGTGCCTCATCATCAGTGCCCATTAGTGCCACCTATCAGTGTCCATCAATGCCACATATCAGTGCTCAGTGCCACCTATCAGTGCCTATCAGTGCCACCTATCAGTGATGCATATCAGTGCCACCTATTAGCGTCCGCCAGTGCTGCTTATCAGTGCTGCCTATCAGTGCCCATCAGTGCTGCATTTAAGTGCCTCATTATCAGTGCCACCTCATGAGTGCTACCCCATCAGTGCCAATCAATACTGCCTCATCAGTGCAGTCTCATCAGTGCCCATCAGTGAAGGAGAAAACTTACTTATTTACAAAGTTTTGTAACAAAAACAAAGAAAACTTTAAAAAAATGTGGTCTTTTCTTATTTGTAGCACAAAAAATAAAAGCCACAGTGGTGATCAAATACCACCAAAAGAAAGCTATATTTGTGGGGAAAAATAATTAAATGTTGTTTGGGTACAGGGTAGCATGCTGCACAATTTTCATTCAAAATGTGATAGCGCTGAAACCTGAAAATTGGTCTGGGCAGGAAGGTGTATAAGTGCCCTGAAATAAAGTGGTTAAAGGGGTTGTAAAGGTACAATTTTTTTCCTAAAACGATTTAACTTAATGCAGTCCTTCACTTACCTCATCCTTTGATTTTGCTTTTAAATGTCCTTATTTCTTCTGAGAAATCCTCACTTTCTGTTCCTCTGTCTGTAACTCTCACAGTAATGCAAGGCTTTCTCCCTGGTGTGAAGTGTTGTGCTCGACCCCTCTCCCTTGGACTACAAGAGAGTCAGGACGCTCTCTACATTGCAGATAGATAAAGGAGCTGTGTGTTAGTGGGCGTCCTGACTCTCCTGTGGTCCAAGGGAGGGGGCGAGCACGACACTCCACACCAGGGAGAAAGCCTTGCATTACTGTATGGAGTTACAGACAGAAGAACAGGAAGTGAGGATTTTTTAAAAGCAAAATCGAAGGATGAGGTAAGTGAAGGAGGACTGCATTAAGGTAAAGGAAGCTGTTTAGGAAAAAAAATTGTACCTTTACAACCCCTTTTAAGGAGTGCTTGCGGAAGCCTCCTGCACCTTTGGCTCCGAGCTTTGCAGTCCCACCCTTGCCTCCCTCACCTCCAATGCCTTATGGTACAGAGTCGGTCAGTGAAGGTGAACCCATGCACTTGGGCTTCACGAGTCTCTCTGTGGATGAGAGAGCCCTTAGGAGGAGGCAGAGATTGTGCCTTTATTGTGGCAAGGCAGATCACTTTTTGAAGTCTTGTCCTACCCATCCATGGAACGCCGACCCTTGAGGTCCTGTCACGGGCAGACCTTAGGTGGTGTTGTTTCATCCCCAGTTATCCAGAAGTATAAGCCCTTGGTTCGAGTCGTCGTTGAGATCCAGGCTCTATTCGACTCTGGGGCTGCAGGCCTGTTCATTAATGCTGTATTTGGATCGAAGCACTCGATTCTGCTGCAGCTGCGTACCACTCCACTAGCCATTGAGGCTCCTGATGGGAGACCTCTACAGCCTGCCCATGTGACCATGTGGTTACAGAGGCACAACCCTTCTTTTGATTCACTTCGTGCTATGGTTCTTTCCTAGTTGCCGCAATGCAGTAAGACATGCTTTCAGAAGGTGGCTAAGGTCCTGTGCACCTCTTCACTCTCCTCCCTGCCGGAGGAGTACCGCGATTTTAGCGATGTCTTTCACAAAGGTCAAGCCGATGGTTTGCCTCAACACCGATCGTATGATTGCGCAATAGACCTTCAACCTGGTGCCATACCACCTCATGGCCGGGTTTACCCTTTGTCAGTCTTGGAGGATAAGGCCATGGAGGAGTATGTTGTAGACAGTGGCGGCTGGTGCTCAAAATTTTTGGGGGAGCGCAAACAAACAAACAAAACATCAATTGCAGACTCGCTGTGCCCATCAATTGTCACCACTGTCCCCATCAATTGCCGCCACTGTGCCCATCAAACACAGCCACTGTGCCCATCAAACGCAGCCACTGTGCCATAAAATTGTCGCCACTGTGCCCATCAATTGTCGCCACTGTGCCATGCCATCAAACGCAGCCACTGTGCCATTAATTGTTGCCACTGTGCCCATCAATCGGCGCCACTGTGCCATGCAATCAATTGTCAGCACTGTGCCCATCAATTGTCGCCATTGTGCCCATCAATTGTTGCCACTGTGCCATGCTAAACGCAGCCACTGTGCCATCAATTGTCACCACTGTGCCATGCTATTGTCACCACTGTGCCATGCCAAACGCAGCCACTGTGCCATGCCATTGTCGCCACTGTGCCATTTCATTGTCGCCACTGTGCACATCAATTGTCGCCACTGTGCCATGCCAAACACAGTCACTGTGCCATCAGTTGTCGCCACTGTGCCATGAAAATGCTTCCACTGTGCCATGCCATTGTCGCCACTGTGCCCATCAATTGCCACCAGTTTGCCCCTAAAATGACGCCAGATTGCCCCCCCCCCCCCGCCTGACACTTACCTTTCTCGGTCAGCCATCTTCGGATTGATCCCTCGAAGTAGTCCCGCCCTCGATGTCGCTTCAGCCAATCAGGTTACCGGTAACCAGAACCGGTGAACCTGATTGGCTGAGACGCCTGTCAGACCTCGTACACACGATCGGACATATCCGATGAAAACGGTCCGCGGACCATTTCCATCAGATATGTCCGATCGGGAGTTTGATCCGATGGCGTGTACACACCATCGGATCAAATTCCCCGCCGACGGACGGCGCGGTGACGTGGCGGTGACGCGGCGGTGACGTTGACGCGGCCACCACGTCACCGCCACGTCACCGCACCAGGAAGTTAAACACTTCCGCGCATGCGCCGAATCCATTCGGCGGCGGCGCGGCGGCGGTGGGGGACGACATGTCTGCTGGTAAGTGTACTAACCAGCAGACATGTCGGGCGGACAGATTCCCACCGGATAGATTTCAAAGCATGCTTTGAAATCTAAATAAATGTGTAATCCTTCGCGCTAAAATAATCAATAAAGAATAATAATATACAGATTGCAGCAAAAACTAAAAGTGTTTACCATACACAAGTGAGTCATATATATATCAAAGTGAATTTGCGCAAAAAAACACACACAATCAGACACTATAAAACATATGTAATCAATAGTGCAAAGTAGATGAAATAAATTAAAGTGAATAACAAATAAAGTCCATAGGTGTCAAAAAAGTTCATAAAGTGCAAACGTGCAGTGCACAAAAATTCTTTCAGTGAAATTGCCAAGCTTGCAGTAAAGTGCTAGTGCTCCTTCGTGCATTCAGCCTCACAGGCCTCTCACCTTAGTGACATACATCAATGGCGTGATATTAGATAGCTATTCTGTGCCACTCCAAACCACACAGCCTCACAGGCCTCTCACCTCTCGATAGATAAAACACGCATCCCAATAAATCCTCTAGATAGAACCAATGATCCAGTAATGATAGACAACACCAGGAGTATTCACTCTTCTCTATGTCTTGAATCAACCCTTCGCTGAGATACTCAGGGAAACATAAAGAAAAATAGGCCTCCAATGGTGTAGTATGTAACAACTAAAACATTTATTAAAACAAAGTATTCTCCTTACATCAGTAAAAAACACAGCAAGCATCAAATAATAAACAAGGCGGCATCTGCCATAGGTCTCACGTCACTTCCAGGTGTACGTCCCCAGATGAAGGCAAAGAGCCGTAACGCGTAGGGATTTGGACGTACACCTGGAAGTGACGTGAGACCTATGGCAGATGCCGCCTTGTTTATTATTTGATGCTTGCTGTGTTTTTTACTGATGTAAGGAGAATACTTTGTTTTAATAAATGTTTTAGTTGTTACATACTACACCATTGGAGGCCTATTTTTCTTTATGTTTCCCTGAGTATCTCAGCGAAGGGTTGATTCAAGACATAGAGAAGAGTGAATACTCCTGGTGTTGTCTATCATTACTGGATCATTGGTTCTATCTAGAGGATTTATTGGGATGCGTGTTTTATCTATCGAGAGGTGAGAGGCCTGTGAGGCTGTGTGGTTTGGAGTGGCACAGAATAGCTATCTAATATCACGCCATTGATGTATGTCACTAAGGTGAGAGGCCTGTGAGGCTGAATGCACGAAGGAGCACTAGCACTTTACTGCAAGCTTGGCAATTTCACTGAAAGAATTTTTGTGCACTGCACGTTTGCACTTTATGAACTTTTTTGACACCTATGGACTTTATTTGTTATTCACTTTAATTTATTTCATCTACTTTGCACTATTGATTACATATGTTTTATAGTGTCTGATTGTGTGTGTTTTTTTGCGCAAATTCACTTTGATATATATATGCTTTGAAATCTGTCGGGTGGAGAAATCTGTCCGCTAGCCCATACACACGAGCGGAGATGTCTGCTGAAACGGTCCATCGGACCGTTTTCAGCGGACATATCCCCTCGTGTGTACGAGGCCTCAGTGTTTACCAGGGAACGCACACCCTGTGCGTCCCCTGAGTAATTATTTGGAAGCCGATTACAGCCCTCAGACTGATAGGCACTACCAAAGCCAACCAGCTGCCGTTATTCAGATGGCCGGCGCTCACCAGGGGGCCGGCCATCTGAATAGTGGGCGGCAGCGACAATACATAGATTCATGCAATACATGAATCTATGTATTGTCTTTCAGTGGCGGTGCAGGAGAGAGGGGGCGGCTATGGACGCACCACCACTGATTGTAGACGCACTTTCTTGAGGTTTTATCCGCAAATCCTTGTCTCCTGCTGGTGCTGGTTTCGTTTTTCTGAAGAAGAGTGATAAACTGAGACCTTGTATTGATTACAGGGGTCTCAATCGTTTCATGATCCTTAGCAAGGTTTAAGAGTGTTGTAAGTTTCCATATGCTTTAAACTGTGCTAATATATTCACCTTTTTTTATCAGTGGCAGGTGTGTGTCTATTCTTTTTGGTGATAATCCACAGCCAGGTATTTACTGCATGTGTTCTTAAATGTGTTTGCAGTAATTTTTACCAGGTGTGTCAGAGGGGCTGAGGTCATTCTTGGTGGTGAGGCGGAGATCCGAGAATCAAAATTCACCAAGCGGCTCCTACGGGGGTGGTGCTACACGCTACAGGTTAAATTCCTGGGTTATGCAATCTCCACTGCTGATGTAGCCGCCTTTGTAGCTGCTTGTTCCGTATGTGCTCAAGAGTAAGACTCCACGTCACCTTCCAGTGGGTCGCCTACAACCCGTACCCAATGGAGAGAGGCCTTTGACCCACCTGGATTTTATTTATCATCAACACCCAGGGCAACACAGTTATCCTTACGGTGATTGACCAGTTCTTAAGATGATCCACTTAAGATGTTGCTCGACAGGTTTTCCACTGCTCAGGTCAACATAGACACCCGGAACGTACTTTCTCCAATCAGCCGGCACTAAATAAAGTTGACACAATGGCCAAAAATAGAGGGAATATGAAACTAGTTTGCAAGAAGCACACAAAGAAGGGGTTTATGTCCAATAAAATTGAGCTCTTAATTTCCTGTGCTCTCTTTCTCTACTGTACAGAATCCCAATCAGTTTTATAAGCCCTGCTCTGTTCTTCCTTTTAGCTGCAGAACACCTCTCCATTGTGTTATGGAGAGGAAGAGAGTGTGGGGAGAGTTCTGTAAATCAGTAGAAGAGAAATAGGTCCCTTAAAAAGTACTCCTGTCTGGCCTTTAACAGGGATAACTCTATCTGAAGCTGAACCATGCCCCCTGTCAATTTCTGGATGGTAATCTCCCATAGAGCTGTCTGTTGGGTTGCAGGTAGATCTATCATTTTCATGTCTACAATGGACATGGGTACATCCATACCTGTATGTTGGACACTCTATGGCCATTTCTAACATTTCATTGAACTTACGGTAATATTGGTGTTGAACCCATCTTTCTCTTGCAAGGTTTCTCTGATCTTGTCAGACAGCAGGCCACCTACAAATTGTTTCTTCGGCTAGATGTCCTCCTGAGTCCCTTATGGCAGATCTCTGCAGCATTTCTTGTAGTTCCAGTGAATATTGTAGAATATATTCGTCTGTTCTCTGCTTTCTGCCAATGAAGTAAGACCTATGGTAAACTAATCGTACTGCTTGGCTGTATACTGCTTCTAAACGGGTTAACTACTGTAGTTTGTCAATTGAATCCTGATCTTTAGTTGGGTGGTGCAGGATTAACATTCTTACTTCCCCCTTTAAAGCGTAAATGGCTAGTTTTGCCTGCTGAGTGGGCAGGATCCCATATGATCAGATCAGAGCCTGCAATTTCCTGATTTATCAAAGTCCTGACCTAAGCTTGTGTACTTGGGTAGATGTTGTAGCAGGTATCTGACCAGGAATAAGGGGATCATTATTGCAGGGGAGTTAACTGGCCGGCTTTCACCCAGAGCACCACTACCAAACAATATTTTTATACCACTCCCATCCCAAAATTCCGAAATGTCCAATCCTGTTCAGTGACGCAAAGTGTAACTGGATGTGTAAGTTTACTAAATAGTTGCAAAGTGGGATTAACAATTTCAGCAAGATCAGGATATATACTGTACAGAACAATTTTTTTTCAGATGGTGACGCTCTAAAAACAGGAGCTGCTCAAAGCAATGTATGCAGCTCATTTAGGGCACTAGGTGACAATACAGTATGGTCTCTCCAAGGCTCTATAGTAAGAGGGTCTGGGGAAAAATACTACTTCAATAAGTGGTATTGTACATAAACAGTTACTTGCACTTATCCTCCCAGGCAAGGTCTCTTACAGTGAAATCCAGGCTAGGCCTGGTAACCCAGGTGAAAAGCTGGAGGGATTTTGGGGCTGGTTACACAGGCAAGCAACTGGAGAGGTCTTGAGTCTGGTAACACAGGTGAGTTTCTGGAGATGCAGGGCCACCCCACTGTAAGCGTAGTACTCTGGTACCAATTAGAGAAATGCTCTGAACAGTGTGTGGGTTTCTGTGGAAGTCTTGTGCTATTGGGCCTGTGCCTGGCTCCCCATATGCAGCGACTTGAAGTGGAGAACCATAAACCTGGCTGAAGATCATATGCCCAGCCATCTTTGTCTCATCAGAGGCAGTCTTTCTGAGCTGTTGAGGGAGGGAAGCAGACAAACGTATATTTCCTGAGCAAGTCCAGAAGAACAGGACCTTGTAGGAGCCCAGGGGAGTGTGGGGAAAGGAGTTAAAGAAGCCCTGCGCCTGAGAATGGAAATAGAGGGGCACTTTGTGAAGATTCACTTTAATTATCCCATCATGGGAAAAGAAAATCATGTCAACTCTCGCATAACTCAAATAGATAATTTGTTACATTACACAATTTACTGTGTGAAAAAATAAAAGAAACAGAATTTCACAGAGTCAACAGCAATTTTTTTGTACTTGCAGACAAAAAAAATTGGGAACTGATTGTATTGCAGAGATGTACTTTTTTTTAAGGGGGGTGGGGTGTGGGGGTGGGTTCACATACATTTTAAAATGTTGCAGCAAATATTAAATTGTACTGCTGATATTTCTTTTTTATTATTATTATCCAGTAGTTGTTCACTAATTTTGTTTCTTGTAATACCTAGGACTTGCACCGTATGCTTTCCTACTGACAGATTTTTGGAGAAAGCTAGGCTGGGTAGTTTTTATATAAATGCATTTAAAATGTACAAATTATTTGCCTGGCTGTCACACAAGAAGTCAGGCTTGATAAATCATTCCATATATTATGAAAGGTTTATACTTTACCTCTAAAAGAGCTTTAAAGACATTGTCATGCGGCACAATAGCAAATAAATTACTCCCCAGACAGATAATCAATGCCACGTGACTTGTGCTGAAATAGGAAAGCTTCTATTACAGTGCACATACTGCCGAGCATTACATGAGATTCTCATCTGCTAGATGTTAATGAGTCAAGTGTTTTTCCATGTTACAAAACAAGAACATATGAGAACATTATATTGACATATTACGGATTTTGCAAAAATTATGCATTTTCAGTTTGAAAACACAAGGGTGCCCCAGAGCACTCAGACAATTGTTCAGGCAGGGTTGCATATTTATGCTGGCCGCTAGGTGGTGCTTCTGTCGATTTACACGTCGAATATGTAAATTAGCTAGATACACCGAATCACAAACGTACACCTGGCCGTCGTAGTAAGATACGCCGTTTACGGGCGTAAAGTTATTCCAACAAAAAGATGGCGCAGCCAATGTTAAGTATGGACGTCGGGACCGCGCCAACATTTTTAAATTTTACGTCGTTTGCGTAAGTCGATTCAGGATAGGGGCTGGGCGTAAGTTATGTTCACGTCGTTTTCATTGATTATTTGCAACGTGATTTGGAGCATGCACACTGGGATACGTCCACGGTTGGGGCATGCGCAGTTCGTTCGGCGCGTCATTTACGTCGGGTCACCGTTCATTTCAATACAACACGCCCCCTACCTGCTAATTTGAATTGCGCGCGGATACGCCGGCCCATTTACGCTACGCCGTAAATTTGCCTATCTTTAGGAGGTAGAATTGCCTATCTTTAGGCGTGCCTAGCTCCTGGTCTTTACACTACACCACAAGAATTTTATCAGGCAAGTGCTTTATTCTCAAAGCACTTGCCTGTAAAGTTGAGGCGGCGTAGCGTAAAAGAGCCAGCCGAATTCAAATTCGGCGTTTAGGGGGGTGTATTATTTAAATGAAGCGCGTCCCCGCGCCGAAGGAACGGAGCATGCGCAAGCCGTGAATTGATCCCAGTGCGCATGCTCCAAATCTCGACGTCAATACGACGTGTAAACGATGTGAACGGCACTTACGCAAAGCCCTATTCGCGAATGTTTTACGTAAACGACGTGAAAAAAAAACGCCGGCACGCCGTCAATACTTAACATTGGCTGCGCCTCATATAGCAGGAATAACATTACGACGGTACTACGCTAACGCAAACGACATAAAAACGTTTGGGAATCGGCGTATAGGCTCATTTGCATATTTTAGATGGGAACGCAACCTAGCGTCCAGCCTAAAATATGAAAATAAGATTCAACGGCGTAAGAGACTTATGCCAGTTGGATCTTATGGAAATCTATGCGTAACTGATTCTATGACTCAGGCGCATAGATAGGACGCAGAAATAAGACGGCTTATCTGGAGATAAGCCGGCTTATTTCTTTCCTGAATCTGGCCCAAGGTATATTGGACCAACAATATACACCTCCGATATATACGACCTCTTTACTTACAACTCTTGAACTCACTCTCCAGCACTTTACATTATTCTTTTTTTTTTATAACTGCTTCTTTTATTTATTATAATATACCACAATACATACAACATTACAACCCAAAAAAAAAAAAAAAAACACCATACATACATAAAAATACTTAAAAAAAATAAGTACTTTACTTTATTCTTGATCTCACGCTTCAGGACCAGCTAGCACTGATAGATAACATAGAAAAATTGTCAGGAACTCCAACCCATAAGAATAATTTATTGGCACATGTGGAAAAACAAAAAAACAAGCATATTTCGGCTGGAGAGCCTTGGTTACAGTAGTGATAAAGGTTTGTCGAACATCTCAAAACATTTCAAACATATTCACAATGGCAATGTTAGTTTGTTTCAATTTTGTGGCTTAGAGGGTGTTAAAGGTTCCCGGAGGGGAGGTGATGTCCACCGCAAACCGCTTAAACGAGAGACGTGGTGTATTTTCAACTTGCAAACTAGAATTCCTACTCGTATGAACTATAGGTATGATGTAGACCTTTTTTTCAAAAAAAAGCAATACAACGCTTGCTCTATAATATGCAATAAATGTATGGCCTACACATTATACACCACTTATTATTTCTGCCAGTCGGACTATGCTAGTATGCAAGCGGCTTATGATAGTTCATGCATAGTTATTTAAGATATTAATCTGCTGAACCACAATCATGTAAATATGCAATAACTATACACATGTATCAGTTTACTATGTGGTTATGTATGGATAGGTAAATACAGTATCTCGAGCCAGTACTACTGTATATTGTTCTCTTCTCTTCTCCCCCCCCCCTTCTTCCCTCCTATTTCCCTTTTCTTATTCTCTCCCTTTGCCTTTTTTTTCTGTGTCCCCTAGTGTTTTTTTTTCCGGTTTTCCCTTTTTATATATATTTTTTTCCCTCTTTGTCTCCCTTTCTTTTTTTTTCCTATCTCACTTGTGTTATGAGTATTTTCACATCTAGGGCCAGATCCACGTACATAGGCGCATATTTATGCGGCGTAGCGCATCTCCGATCCGCTACACCGACATACGCCAGAGAGGCAAGCACCGTATCCATAGAGCAAATGCTCCTAACGATGCGCCGGTGTAACATAAATTAGTTGACGTAAGGCGGCGCAATTTAAAGTAGGAGGGAAGTGGGCGTGATCCATTTAAATGAACCGTGACCCCATGCAAATGAAGGGCTGAACGAACGGAGCATGCGCCGTGACGTGGACGTACGTCACGCTCCCCACTGCGCATGCCCGGCGTGACCCCTATGATACGCTGGCCCTTGTATAAATGCGCCCAGATATGCGCCTGTCGAGTGCAAAAGTACATCTGTTTGCTTGTTTCCCCCCCCTAAAGCAAGGTACTTTTGTCCTCTTACTGTGATCCATGTCTGATCGTACGTCAGGGTCTGGTCGTGCGTCAGGGAAGGAGAGAAGTAAAAAAAACGTTTCTGCCCAGGAGAGGGCTGTTATTATTTCAGGCATGGCCAGGAACGACATCTACCTCCATGGGGCAAAAAGTGGATCCACCAGCAAGGCCAGGAAGGAGGAGATCCTGGAGGAGATCACCAGCCAGGTCAATCTCCTTGAACAGGAGGCCAGGACCTCCAAGGATATAGCCAAGAAGATAAACGATCTTCGTCGTGCTGTCCGGGAGAAGCTGGGAGCCATCAGGAGTCATGCCAGTGCCACTGGAGGGGGACCACCCACTTCTCTCAGTCTCACTCCGGATGAGCAGGTGGTTGCCCGGTGTCTCCAGAGGGAGCAAGTGGAGGGAGTTGAGGGCTTTGACTCCCAGGATCAGGCCCTGATGACTGGTAATTTTTTTTTCTAATATTTGGTGTGTAGTATGTGGGGGGGGGGGGGTGGAAGGGAACATGTGACAAGTGTGTTGGTCCAACAACATGTGAATGCTTTGTGTCATCCACAGATGTGCAGATGTGCTGGAGGGAGCTGGGCCATCATCTTCCGGTGCCCATCCCACACCATCCCCCCAACAGCATCCTGAGCCAGACCCCCTGGGAAGACAAGAGGCAGTGGTGGAGGGGATTGCGCACACCTCTCCTCTTGAGGTGGTTGAGGAGTAGCCGGTCCTTTCGGACCAAGATGCGTTCCTTTTTTTGGAGGAGTCTTCCCCTTTTGCCGGGCCCTCTGTGACCTCCACCCCAATCAGGGGAAGGCCCTCAGGGTCCTCCCCCAACATGTCTACCTCCTCAAGGGCCTCCTCTTATAGTCGGCCCGAAGCCACTCCTGGCCCCAGGAAGGCAACCAGGAAGACTAGGGGAGTGCCTGAGTTCCTCCCGGAACACTTAGAAAGGGAACAGGACCGCCAGACCCAGCATATGGGTGAGGTTGTCGTACAGATGCAGCAAGTGGCAGACACCCTGGCCTCCTATGCTACCCTGACTGACAGTATGCAGGATGTCAGTGCCAACTTCGCGGCTGTTGTCATCTGCCTGGGGGATCTGCAGGCCTCGTGGCTGAGGTATAGACCCTGGCAGAGGCTGTTCGGGAGAATACAGCTGCCATCCAGGCGGAGGGGAGTCAGTCAAGACTGCTGCAAGCCGAGACCAATGCGGTGCTTACCCGCATAGTCCTGGCATTGGAGGGCAGGCAGGCAGCCAGGGAGGGGCCAGGGGATGATCCTCCTCCTTCTGATCCCTCCCTCCCCCACCTGAGGCGCCCCCCATGCAGCTGCGGAGCCGGGGCCGTGGCTCTAGACCTGGCCCGAAACAGGGCAGATGATTTTTTTTTTGATGCTCATTGTATTTGTTTGTTCTATTTTATACTCCGGTGATGAGTTTTTTTTTATGTTCTATACTCCGGTGATGAGTTTTTTTTAATTTGGTAGACGCAGCACACGGTCAGTAGTGCAGGCTACAGTGTGAATAGTGTGTGAATGTGGGGGTGGCACTCCTGCCAGTAAGGGGTGTCACCCTCGGTCGTTGGGGAGAAGTTATCCCCACGGCCGTGTGAATGTGGTATGAATGGACAGCAACATGATTGGTGCCTTGACGCGGCGTTGCTGCTCCCAAGTCCTACATGTTGGACTTGGGCTAAACCAATGTGATGTGGATGTGGTGTGTGTGAGCTAGGGACCACAGTGATGTGCATGCGTGCATTGGCCGTGTGCCATGATGAATATGTGTGTTTAACGTGCAAAGATTCGTTCCACGAGGACCCTCCTGACTGCTGTTCCATCAGCAGAATGGGTAGTCTCGGTTAGGGGGGGCAGTGTGGTTCTGGGGTCAGGTCATCACATATGTCAATCTCCAGGCCCTTTCTCACGGCAAAGTTGTGCAGCATGCAACATGCACCGATTATCTGGCACACAAAGTTTGGGGAATATAACAGGGTCCCCCCGGACTTATCCAGGCATCGTAAAGGGACTTCAGAAGGCTAAATGTGCGCTCCACCACTGCACGGGTATGTATGTGTGCTTCATTGTATTTTCTCTCTCCTCTGGTTTGGGGATTCCGGAATGGAGTCAGGAGATGGGGTCCAAGTGCATATGCCGAGTCACCTGGAAGGGAAAAGACAGGAGGATGTTAGCCGTGCATGTGCCCCTCGTGATGTCTGCATCATGGGGTCGGACAGTCATGCCTGACTCCCATGTCACTCACCAACCAACCAGCTGTCCTTGTACACGTTCTGTTCGAAATACGTGGGGATGGGGCTTTGACGGTATATGTAGCTGTCGTGGCTGGACCCGGGAATGCCAATGCTTTTGATTGCGGTACATGTGCTCTGTGGCAGGGGGGGGGGCTGTAGTGCCACATGTGTGCAATCAATGGCCCCGATGGTGCGTGGGAATCTGGCAATCCTGTAGAAATCCTGCATTGCCTTCTGCCGCAGGTGCTCCTGGGTGGGTCTGATGATGTGGTGGGACATGCGTCTGAGGATTGTGGGGACAACCTGGTGCACGCATCTGCTCATGGAGGATTGTGCCATCCCAGACACAACTCCACTTGTATGCTGAAATGATCCACTGGCAAGGAAATGCAGTGTTGCCAGTACCTTCACCAGTGGCTCCACTGCTTGGGAGCGGTGTGTCTTGCTGGTGATGTCATCTTTCAGGGTTGTGGCAATTTCCAGGATGGCATCAGGGCTGAATCTGAAGATGCGATACACCTCCAAATCATCCATGCCAAAGAGGTCAATGTGCGTTTTGTATATACTCTCCCGTTCCCTCCTCCTAAGCGCCTCTAAAGCTACTAGTATAGCGATGGCCATGGATGCCCCTGGCATGTTGGCATAAAGATTGTTGTCCTGCAAGTATGGATGCTCAGCTCGTCCATAACGGTGCTGCGGCAGCTGCTCTCCGGCTGGCCTGTGCACGTCTGCTGCTAACTTAGGCCGCGTACACACGTACGAGAACCTCGTCGGGCTAAACTCATCGTTCCGCCCGACGAGGTTCTCGGGCGGCCGTCGAGTTCGTCGACCAGGCTGTCGAAAAAGGCGTCGAGCCATTAGTCCTGATGGCCCATCGAGCAAATAGAGAACCTGCTCTCTATTTTGGCTCGACGCCTCGCTCGTCAGTTTGCTCGGCGAAAACGTACACACGATCAAGCTTCTCGGCAGAATATGGATCCCAGCGAGCTTCTCGCTGGATTCTGCCAAGAAGCTTGGTCGTGTGTACGGGGCCTTACACCTGCTTTTATGATGGGTAACTTTAGGCCGGACGTACAACTTACGCACGGCGCACGTAGCCGGCGTCAGTTGCACATACGTTCATGGATCAGCGTATCTCCCTCATTTGCATATTTGAATAGGAAATCAATGGGAGCGCAAGATGCGTCCAGCGTATATATGCGCCTATGCTGCACCGGCGCACGTTGGTCTAAAGAGCCTATTTTCAGGCGTATCTTGTTATGTGGATGTGGCGCAAAGTTACACCGGCGCATATAGACACTTACGCCGCGCATATCGAGATACGCCGGTGTAAGTGCTTTGTAGATCTGGCCCCTAGTGTTTAATTACTTTTCTGTCTACTTATGTGCATAGGTCATTAGCCATTAGCATGTCAAGCTCCTTAGGTATCTTCATAGTGGTATACTCCCCCACCAACTTAAAAACTCTTTAAATTTGCTTGATTAGCATTGCTTATTGAGTGGGTGGAGATCCCCATATATTATATATAAAATGTGTTACTCTGTAATTTTTATACAGTAACCAAGGCTCTCCAGCCGAAACGTGTCTGCTTTTTTGTTTTCCTACATGTGCCCAGGGGCGGACTGACAACTCATGGGGCCCCCGGGCAATAGAAGATTATGGGCCCCCGGGCTTACAGATGGCCACCAAGCCAGGAGGCAGTACAGAGGCGGGTCAGCTAAAATCTCGGAATTTTCACATCAAAAGCATGTCAGTTTTGGACATATCAGGGACAGATGTAAAAAAAAAACACAGATTTTTACATACTGTTCCTGGTTTTACTGAGCCTGGCAACCCTGAGCGGGCCCCATAGTGGCATGGGGCCCTCAGGCAGTGCCCGAGTGCCTCAATGGTCATTCTGACCCTGCATGTGCCCATAAATCATTCTTGTAGATTGGAGTTGCCGGATATTTTTCTATTTTGTTTACCTATTTGGGTGTTGTTTGGAGGACACCGCAGCCTGAGCACCCACCTGTGGACTCTGCCCTGCCTGTTGGTATTCCCCTGTTTAGAGCACTGCACCTTTCTGTTTGTATATAGCACTGATAAATAGGCCTGACACTTACTTAGCCAGGCCTAAAGCAGATGAGTCCAGTACCACATCTTCAGGCCCTGACAGCCCTCCTGGCTGCAGCTGCCCCTTTCTCCACTGCCCGTGTCATCACAGTCCACTCCACCGGCTCTGCACCAATCCCAGACTGCAATCTCCCAGCCCTCTTAGGCGTGCCTCTCAGACTTCCTGACTGTATGACACTCACCACCCCTTCTGGCTGAGACTTGTAGCAGTGCTCTCCTGCTGCCCTCTCCTTGCTCCCATGCCTCCTGTCCAGGATCCCTTCACATCTCAGAGTTCTCAGAGGGTTCCGTCCACACCTAAGCCCAGGCCCAAGGTCACCCCCCCCCTCCCCCAGACTAGAAAGCTCTTTCCAAAGCCATGACAGCCTAGCACTCCATCTACAGCTGTCTATAATGACATATTAAACAAAAAAAAAATGAAATAATTAAGCAAACAAATATGATATTTTATATACAGTCTGCCCATAATTAAATCATATACAAAGCCTATCTATAATGATAATATTATACAAAGCCTGTCTATAATGATACAAGGGAAAAAGCCTGTTCATAATGATAATTATACACAAAGCTGGTAATAATGATAAAACAGACAAAGCCTGTCCATAATGATGTGATCTACAGACTCTGTCTAGAATGATATAATAAACAAAGCCGGTCTGGAATGCTAAAACATATACCGCACAACCTGTCTATAATCATATTATATACAAGCTGGTCAATGATGATATTATATACACAGAGTGCCCATATTACAATAAACAAATCTTGTCCAGAAGTATGTAATAGACAAAGCCTGTCCAAAGTAGGGCCGCAAAATCAGCATTCAAAGGGGGAGAACACTGTATTTATCCATATTCACAGCTGAAGATTATTCCAGGACAACAGTTGTGTGCCGCAGCAGAAAAGTTAGTTGGGGGTGGGGGTGTCAATTTGGCACCATGTTATATGTTATGTCATAAGTGTAATATGTACCATGTAACCCTAAAAGGTGGAGTTGTGTTTTTTCTAATTAATGCATTCTATGCATTAAGGTGAAAAAACTTCTGTCAGTCACTGGCCCCCTAGCCCCCCCCCCCCATTTTGGCTATGTCTCTACCAACTTTGCAGCTCTAGAGAGTGACATCAGTGTGTAGTGTAGTGGTCTGGTCAGTGTGTAGTGTAGTGGTCTGGTCAGTGTGTAGTGTAGTGGTCTGGTCAGTGTGTAGTGATCAGTGTGTAGTGGTCTGGTCAGTGTGTAGTGGTCAGGTCAATGTGTAGTGTAGTGGTTTGGTCAGTGTGTAGTGGTTTGGACAGTGTGTAGTGGTCTGGTCAGTGTGTGGTGTAGTGGTCAGGTCAGTGTGTAGTGATCTGGTCAGTGTGTAGTGTAGTGGTCTGGTCAGCGTGTATTGTAGTGGTCCGGTCAGTGTGTAGTGGTCTGGTCAGTGTGTAGTGTAGTGGTCTGGTCAGTGTGTAGTGGTCTGGTCAGTGTGTAGTGTAGTGGTCTGGTGAGTGTGTAGTGTAGTGGTCTGGTCAGTGTGTAGTGTAGTGGTCTGGCCAGTGTGTAGTGGTCTGGTCAGTGTGTAGTGGTGAGTGTGTAGTGGTCAGGTCAGTGTGTAGTGTAGTGGTCTGGTCAGTGTGTAGTGTAGTGGACTCGTCAGTGTGTAGTGTGGACAGTGTAGAACTCCGGTCAATGTAGTGGTCAGTATAGGAATCGTGAAGGGTCAGTGCAGTGGTTAGTGTAGTGGTCAGAGTGTAGGAATCAGGCTGGTCAGTACTATTGTATGAAGGAAAGGGACAGGACTCAGGGAGTGCAAAAATCCCACAGGTTAAGGGGTGCAAATTACTTGCCTTCCCCCGGGGCGCTGACAACCCACACTACACCTCTGTGTGCCATACTCTTTCCATTTTCAGATGATGGATTGAACAGTGTGTCAGGGTATCAGTGGCTCCAGCGGCCGATCCGTGGCACGACGCATGCCCGTGCGCGGCGCGCGCCTCTGCGTTCCAGCATGGTTCTGCGTCACGGCGCGTGTGTGTGCGCGCACCTGCGCGCACACGCGCGCGTACGTCTGCGCGCGCATCCACGCGCACGTCCACCAATCAAGTTCCAGCCCGGCCTATGTAAACCAGCCCCAGACGCATGGCGGGTTGCTGGTTTGTTGTCAGCTATCCTGCTTAGTGCCTTGTTTACCTGAAAGCTTGTGACCTATTGACCCGGATCGGACCTGACTTCTCCACGCCTTCTCCTGCACTTGACCCTCGGCTTGTCTCATCGTTTCTGCTGCTGTCTGTACCCCTTGACCTCCGGCTTGCACCTTGGACCTTCTGCCTTCTCCAATCCCTGAACCATTGGCTTGCATCTCGGATCTGCTTACCGTCCTGACCTGAACTGACTCTCTGCCTAATAAACTTTATTGCTCCTAGGATCACTATCCACGCCTGCTGCGATCCTGTCCTGCGATAAGAAGCCAAGTCTTCAGAGATCTCCTATCAGCACAACACCTTCCGCTGGTAGCCGATGCCCCTTTGTGCCCTTCCCCGCTGTCTCCACCTCCAGGGGGTGAAGTGCACAGAGCCGCAAAGGCAGCCGCCCTCGTGATCTCGGCCTCGGTGAGTACTTATCCTAACAGTCCTGACACAGTGTTCTGTGAGATGTTCAAAGCTTGGGAAATTTCTTTATGACCGAACCCTGCTTTAAACATCTCCACAACTTTATCACTGACCCGTCTGGTGTGTTGCTTGGCCTTTATGATGCTGTTTGTTCACTAAGGTTCTCTAACAGATCTCTGAGGGCTTCAAAAGACAGCTGTACTTATACTTAGATTAAATTACACACAGGTGAACTCTATTTACTAATTAGGTGAGTTCTGAAGGCAATTGGTTCCATTCAGTTTCAGTTAGGGCTATCAGAGTAAAGGGAGCTAAATACAAATACACGCCACACTTTTCAGATATTTATTTGTAAAACATTTTGAAAACCATTTATCATTTTCCTTCCACTTCACAATTATGTGGCACTTTGTGTTGGTCTATCACATAAAATCCCAATAAAATACATTTATGTTTTTGGTTGTAACATGACAAAATGTGGAAAATTTCAAGGGGTATGAATAATTTTTCAAGGCAATGTATAAAGCTATCCATAGAAAACCCAGATAAGAAGAGTTTGGTTTGCAAGTCCCATGAGGAGGCATATTTGCTAAGTGTTAAATGGCAGCCTAAGGCCTCGTACACACGATGAGATATGTCCGCTCAAACTTGTCCGACGGACAGTTTAGAGCGGACATGTCTCATCGGATTTCGGTCCGATGACGTGTACACACCATCGGATCAAAATCCCCGCCGGCAGACAGCGTGGTGACGCGGCGGTGACGTTGACGCCGCCACGTCACCGCTACGTCACCGCACCAGGAAGTAAACACTTCCGCGCGCATGCGTCGGATCCATTCACAGGATACGACGCATGTGCGGGAAGATATGTCCGCTGGTTTGCCGTACTAACCAGCGGACATATCCGACGGACAGGTTTGTAGCGGACAAATTTCAAAGCATGCTTTGAAATTTGTCCGATGGACAAACCTGTCCATTAGCCCGTACACACGATCGGATTTGTCTGCTGAAACGGTCCATCGGACCGTTTTCAGCGGACAAATTTGATCGTGTGTACGCGGCCTAAGTTGTGTGATGCCTACTGGGTTTGCCATTAAAAACAAGACCTGCTAACCACCATAAGCATAAAGACTGGGGAACTGTTCATTCATAAAGTGTTAGCGGCCCGTTGACCCTTTTAAAAAAAAAAAATTAAAACCGCTAATTTCATCCAGGAACTGTCATAGTATAATTGATACACAACATATGCTTACATCTGTGTTTACAGAAGAACCAATGCACTAAAAAGATGCTATGTTTTATTTACAGATGTTTCTCATTAACATGTTGAGGTCTTAGTGCCCTTTAAGCGTGCCAGTTGCTTTCACGATTTTCGACTAAAGCAGAAAAGCAATAAAGATTCAGCGGCTTGTCAGTATGTAGGGTTGTCATGACAACAATCAGAATATGGAGTATAGATCAGCGTGGCCCATTTTGGAAATCATTATATTTTTTAATCTAACAAAACATTGCATGAAAGCAATGTACAATCCCATTTACATCATTACAGCCCTTTCTGGTGTTCATTTTGTTTTAAGAAATACTAGAATCCACCACTAAAATGGCTGCTGGTCCATTTTTTCACTTTATCTATTGGAAATGAAAAAACATGACATATGCTAAGCTCATTCTAGTGCTGAAAGTAAACCAGTGCAGAAAATCCAATTATTCTGGAGCTTAATGTTAAGGTATAGGAAAAGCTGGACAATAAGACTGTAAAAAAATGAGGGATAATTGCAAAACATCAATAGCTGCACCAATGGGTAAAATATATATGATTAAGTTGTCTTCTCATAATTTTCTTTAGCAATGATAAATATAAGTGTTCACATTTTTGTTAAACTTCTGTCATGTTTATTTCAGTTTTGTATAGCTTCGGGAAGAATTATGCCTTGTACACACTCATTTTTTATATTGGTTGTGAAAACCAGTCGTGTGTATGCTCCCTAGCAGTTTTCTCGATGAAAAAACTGCCCGCAACTAAAAAAGAAACCAGCTCTCTTTTTTCTCATCGTGTTTCTCATCAGTCATGAAAAACGGTCGTGTGTATTCTTTTCCGAGGGGAAAAAAAACGTGCATGCCCAGAATCAAGTATGCAGCCCAAAAGCAGCCCAAAGGGTGGTGCCATTTGAAAGAAGCCTCCCCTTTATAGTCCCGTCGTACGTGTTGTACATCACTGGGCTTTGGTTGATTGTTTTTGTTTGCATGAACGTGTGTATGCAAGTCAGGCTGGAAAGGAATCACGTCGGGAAAAAATTGGTATTTTTTCCTGCCGAGAAAAATGGTCGTGTGTATGAGCCATTACACTTTTTAGATTTTCAATTTTTTTTTTCATCTGTTATCCTCATTGAGAGTTCCCCCTCACATTACTGTCCCAGCATGCTCCGGGTGGTGACTACATACTTTTTTTGATAAATAAGGAATAATTTTAATGATTTGATGGCTGCATTTATTTACACCCTTTATAAATAGGATGAACTTCAGTCCACTGGTTTCATGTAGCAAAATACAAACATTCTTGTGGGAGTCTCTTGTAAGGACCATGTCAGGACCTGGGCTTGAACCTGGGACCTCTTCTGTGCATGGCATTGATGCTTCCCACTGATCTGGGATACTGGACAGTTCCATGCATGATCTGCTGGATAAACCTATCTGATCCATTAGACTACTCTGCTTGGTGTCTTGATTGCTGTTGAACCTTGAACCCCTTGCTCCTCCCATGAAATTCCTATAAAAGCCTTGTCTCAGCACTTTCTCTTTGCCAGGTTATTGTGCCTTCCCTGCCAGTGCCTTGCTGTGGTCTTTCCTGCTGCCATCTGTACCTACAATCACCAGTGTTTGACCCTCTGCCTGTTCCTGGACTACTCTACTGCCTGATCTCAATCTGCAACCACCCATGTTTGACCCTCGGCCTGTTCTTTGACTACTCTACTGCTTGATCCCAACCTGCAGCCACGCATTATTGATCCCTTGGCTTCTTTACTGACCACGCTGCTGTTTCATCCTTGTCTGTTTATCCACTATTGGACCCCGGCTTGCTCACACCCTGGTGGGGCAAACTTGAGGAACGCGACCTCGTACTAGCTTGCAGCTAAATCCATCTCCACCATCAGGAGCTCTGGGGAAAACCAGCTAGTATTCAGACTCCGCACCTCAGGGGAGCCTGTGTCATCTGCCAGAAGTGACTGTCGGTATGCCTGTCCTACCACTGCTATTGCGATTGGTCTTCAAGCCCGACACCTGATTGTGACAGACCAGGTTATTCTGGCCGCTACACCTCAGGACAGTCCACATTCACCATCTGTAATTCCAAAAGGCCTAGCTGATTTAACCTGTCAAGCTTCCTAATTTTGCCTTTTTTCTGTCTATTGTTGGTCTGCATCTCAGACCATGACCCTCGTCTCTCATCCATCTTCAACTCTTATGTAGTGATGCAAGGGTAAAGATAGAATTCTATCATCAAGATTAAATCCTTGTGTGATGCTACCTGTGAGAAGTTCAAGAAAAATGAGTAGGTGCAGAGGTGCTAATGGACCATAACAGAAAAGCAGCAAAGGAAAAGATTAGGAACAGTGAACAGGTTATCAGGCTCTTAAATAGAAAATGATTGTATCCTTTTGATCAAGTGCCTTTAAGTAAATCCAATTTCGCTCAAAATTGTCTGTATCCTTAATTCTCTGAAAACACACTTGCTATAATAGCTGATTATAATTATTGCCACAAACAGGAACTGTTTTATGTGACTTCTATTAAATACCAGTTAAAAAAAAGGAAAATGTTTAACCTTTTAGTAATTCCCAGTGATTCAGTGGAATTTCCCAAACCTGGACTATAGGGTAAATATAGAAATGCAATCCAGTTATATATTAATTTTAAAAACATTTTTTCTTATTGTTTTACATACAACCAGACAAAAGAACCTGCATATTTCTCAAAATCCTCTGCAAAACAGGGTTTGGACTGGTAAAGGGAGTGACAGCATTGTTATCCATTCAAGCTATAATGCAATACACACTGTTCTACAACTAAAACTACAGAAGCTTATAGAAGCTTACAAGCTGGGACAGGGCCCAGATCAGGCTGCACTGCTCTGGCAGGGGTGCCTTGATCACAAAGATGACGAAACAGACTTATACATTTTGGCAAATTGCAGGTAAAGCAGATCACAAATATGTAGTTTAACTTTGAATTTATTGGTGTCCTGTCATGTGTTTTATTCTACACTTGCAAACATAGAAAAGTGATATAAATTTACATAGACACAAGAAAATAAGGGCACAAAATGCATATCAGGTTTAATACTGTACCTGATGCATCTGGAAATGTGAAAGACCATATATTAGACCAGGGATCTCCAAACTATGGCCCTCCAGCTATGGCGGAACTACAAGTCCCATGAGGCATTCTAAAAATTTGACATTCATAGACATGATTAGGCATGATGGGAATTGTAGTTCCTAAACAACTGGAGGTCCATAGTTTGGAGACCCCTGTATTAGACCAATACAATACGCAGGGCCGGTTTCGCCTAGGGTGTTAAAAATCCTTGCACCAGCCCTGACAATACCAATATGGTTCGATGCAGGTTCTGTAAACCTCAATGATGTTCAGGTTAAACCTGCATAGACAGGCTGCAATTTCTGAACAACTGAGTGGGCATATTGAATCTGGAAACAAAAAGAAAGGAACATTTCACAGTTTAGCTCCACAGCTATTAAGTCTTTTTGGAAAGGCTAAGGGCCAGATTCAGCAAGACTTGCGCTGGAGTATTTCGATATGCGCCGCGTAGCTGTGAAGATGCGCCGTCGTATCTATGTGGCCGTACCCACCAAACTAGATGCGACAGAAAACGGGCCATTTCCGATCGGCTTAACTTTCCGACGCCAGAGTCTCGTCAGCGCATAATTTCGCTTGGCGCATCAGTCGCCTGCAAATATGCAAATGAGGGAGATTTCCCATTTCGCAAACGGATTAGCACCATACGCTGGCTACATGCGCCGCGCGTATCTCGTCCGTCCGGCGCAAAGTTATTTCTACAAATAGCTGCTTTATCTTTACTCCAGACGGCCACAGGTCAGCAGGAGAGCAGCTACAGCAGCAGCGTTACCGACAAAACTAGCAAGCTGAACAACCACACGTGCAAGGACAACACCTCTGTGTGCCAACATGCCAGGGGCAGTCGCGGTCCTAGCATTAGTACTGGGTCCCCCGGTACGGAGGAGGCGGGCACGTGAGAGGATATACCGCACGCGCATGAGCCTCTTTGGCATGGGGGATGAGGAGGTGTATCGCCTCTTCAGATTCAGCCCAGATGCAATACTTGAACTAACCACAACCCTGCAGGGTGACATCACCAGCAAGACACACCGCTCACAAGCAGTGCAGCCACTGGTGAAGGTACTGGCAACACTTCATTTCCTTGCCAGTGGATAATTCCAGCGTACAAGTGGAGTGGTGGCTGGGATGTCACAGTCCACCATGAGCAGATGTGTGCACCAGGTTGTCCCCGCAATCCTCAGACGCATGTCCAACCAGTTCATCAGACCCACCACTGAGGAGCTGCGGCTGAAGACAATGACAGATTTCTACAGCATTGCCAGATTCCCACGCACTGTGGGGGCCATTGATTGCACACATGTGGCCCTACAGCCCCCCAGTTCCACAGAGCACATATACCGCAATCGGAAGCATTGGCATTCCATCAACGTACAGGTGATAGCCGATGCCCAAGGCCTCATATGGCACGTCCGTGCCAAACACCCCGGATCCAGCCATGACAGCTTCATATACAATCAGAGCCCCATCCCAACGGAATTCGAACAGAACATGTATGGGGACAGCTGGCTGGTTGGTGAGTGACATGGGTGGCAGGCATGACTATCCCCTCCCATGATGCACACATCACAAGGGCCACATGCATGACTAACATCCTCCTGTCTTTTCCCTTCCAGGTGACTCTGCATATGCACTAGGACTCCATCTAAAGACTCCTTTCCGGAACCCCCAAACCAGAGGAGAGAGAAAATACAATGAAGCACACATCAAAACCCGTGCAGTGGTGGAGCAAACATTTGGGCTCCTGAAGTCCCGTTTCCGCTGCCTGGATAAGTCCGGGGGGACCCTATTGTATTCCCCTACCTTCGTGTGTCAGATCATCGGTGCATGTTGCATTCTGCACAACTTTGCTATGAGAAAAGGCCTGCAGATTGACATACATGATGACCTGACCCCCGACCCACACAGTCCCCACCTGCCAGAGGAGAACCAGTCTGCTGATGGAAGAGCAGTCAGGAGGGTCCTCGCCGTAGGCATCTTTGGACACTAAACCAAAACATTAATCACACAGACAATGCATGCATGCACACCACTGATGTCCCTAGATCACACACACCACATCCACATCGCATTGGATTAGCCCAAGTCCAGCATGTAGGACTTGGGAGCAGCAACGCCAGCGTCAAGGCCCCAATGATGTCGCTGTCCATTCATACACCTTTCAGACGTCATTCATACAGCCGTGGGGATAACTTCTCCACCACGGCCGAGGGTGACACCCCTTACTGGCAGGAGTGCCACCCCCTCACATTCACACACCATTCACACTGTCCCCTGCACTCCTGACCGTGTGCAGTTAAAAATAAAATATAAACTCATAACCTGAGTAATAAAATAAAATATAAACTCATAACCTGAGCAAGAATAAAAAATTAAAAATTAACCCCCAAAAAATCCCTCATCTGGGATGACAGGGGCTCCTCCTTGTGGGCACTCTCGGGCTCCTCAGCTGTCTGGAGGGAGTGGGTGGGGGTGGGGGGGCATCTGGAGGAGGCTGATCTCCGGGTGGGCCACTCCTGGCAGCTGTTGGCTGCATGCCCTCCAAGGCCACGGCAATCCGGCTCAGATAGAGGTTGGTCTGGGCTTGCATTCTCAGCTGGCGGGTGATATTATGCCGCTGGGCATGCTGCCGCTGCCTCCCCTCTTCCCGGATGGCAGCTGTGTTGGCGTGGACGGCTGCTGTGAGGTGCCGTACATCAGCCTGCACCTCCCCCAGGCTGGTCACAACGTCCTGCACACCACTGGGCAGCTGCGATACGGAGCCCAGGCTGTCAGCGAGCCGGTCCAAGTGACCAGCAATCCCCCCCATCTGCTGGGTTTGCCGGGCGTGGTCCATCGCCACCTGGTCCTGGACCAGATCAGACACCCCCCTGGTCTTACGGGTCGCCTTCCTGGGGCCAGGAGAAGGTTGTCCCCGTGGGGATGGAGTCGCCCTTGAGGGGCTACCGAGGATGAGTGAGGGGATGACAGAGGGGCCTGCAGAAGGGAAGGACTCAGATAAAACCAAAATAAACTCCTGCTGAGGAACAGGCTCCTCCTCAACCATCTCTGCAGAAGTGGTGTGGGCACTCTCCCCCACCTCGGTGTCTTCAGCACCCAGGGGCTCGTCCTCAGGATCCCGTTGGGGGGTTGGGGTGGAATGGCTGGCAACAGATGATGGCCCAGCTCCGTCATCTGTGGATGACACAAAGCAGACACATGTTGGTGGTCCCACACACTTGGCACATGTACCCCCCCCCCCCACATGCAACACACCAAATAGGGGATAAAAAACACTTACCTGTCCTGGAGCCTTCCTCCATAGAATCATAGCCTGGTACCCCCTCCAACTGCTCCCTCTCCAGGCAGCGGGCGACCACCTCCTCCTCTGTGGTCAGGCTGACCGGACATGGGGGTCCACCACCTGTGCCCCTCTCATGCCTCCTGATGGTGGCCACCTTGCCACGGACCTTGCGCCGCAGGTCATTTTTTTTTCTGGATATCACCAGCAGTCCAGGTGGAGTACCCCAACACATTCACCCTGCCAGCAATGGTGTCCAGGATGGCCTGCTTCCTCTCCCGGCTGGTCTTCCGACTTTTCTTTCCGTGGAGAAAATCGTTATAAGTCTCCATAGCGGAGATGACCACAGAGACCTCCTGGGCATTGAAATTGAGGTTCCTCCTCTGTTTGGGGGGAGCGGGAGCAGCCATTACAGAGCAAAAATAACTTCCCTGGGGTGGAGGGAAACGGAAATACTTTTGCGCCGGAATGGCGCTTCCGCTGGCGCTTTTATACGCGCAACGGAACACATTGCGCTGACGTTTCCCGTGAAGTGGTGCCGACGGAAGTTGTGAGCATGCGCACAGGGGGCCGAGTGAAGCCTCACTCACTGCGCATGCTCCGTGGATGATGCGCTGAACGTAAGCCTCTGCGCTGGGCTCCGCCCATCATTTACATATGATCACACCTACTTCCACTTGCGTCGGGTTGCGCCAACGCATCTTCGTTACTCCGTCGCAAAGTAACGGCCATGCGCTTGGTGAATGCTGTACTTCACTCGCTAGTTTGCGTCAGCGCAGCGTATATGCGTTGCGCTACGCTGGCGAAAAAATGCGCGCATCTACCTGAATCTGGCCCTAAATGTTTTAAATAATTGAACAGGCATATTGCACCTGGAAAATAAAAATTGGTAAGAAGAGAAAAAATTACACAAATTTGCAGCATTGCTTTGAAGCCTTTATTGGACAGGCCATGACATCTGAGGGAGAGAATAAGCACATTGCATGTAGAATTAAATAACTAGTGCCTTGTTATGGAGACTAAAGATGAAAAATTGTAACAGATTTGCAGCAAAGAGGTTAAGCTTGTATGGTTAGGCTGCAATTTCTTATCGATTGAGCTTGCATATTTCATTTGGAAAAAAAAGTAGCATAAACAATGAAAATATTTGCACCACACGTTCAAGCCTTCAGTGGAGTAAGTTGCAATTTCCCAAGCAGAGATAAAGCAAATTGCATCTACAAGTTCAAAAATGTCCTTCTTTTTCACAGACTGAATATAGAAAACCAAAAAGTTACACCTTTTCTAGCAGGTCGCTTTTTTGAGGGAGAGAGCAAGTAGATTGCATTTTTTTCCAAAAATGTATCAAGGCAGGACACGTTAACAAATTAGCACCACAGGTTATATTAGGAAAGAAAGAAGCAAAAAAGCAGCATGGTAAGCAGCATAATTGCAACAAAGAAGGGGGAAGGGTGGGACTTTGAATGAAGCTCATGGTAACAAATTGAACAAAAGTGTAGGAAAATAAAATATGTAATATTGCATAGATACATGTTACAAAACATTGAATTCCATATACAAAGAATTGCACACTAATTGGTGCCAGTTCCTAACACATGTGTCAGGCAGGAACATATACACATAATAAGATTTGAGGGTCCACCAATGTTCATGATAGGGTATACATATTAGAAGCATACAATCTGCATGAAGTCACGTGACGTGACTTCATGCAGACACGCATTGAATACTATTTTAATCCCTGCTTGGTTTTATCATATGCATGTAAGCGCATATATAACATTTTTAATAAATTAGTTTATCTATGCTTACTTCACTATAAGATTCTCTTTTTGTTCCTGGCTTGTTTGTTAACCACCCGACCCCCCTGTGAGCCTCCATTTTCTTAAAGACCGTCACAGTCAGTGTCAGTACTGGAAACACTTACACGGAAGTCATCATCTGCTTGGAAGGCTGAAGTATAGCCATTGAAGCACCTTTATTATGGACTGCATCATATGAAGAGTTTTTCATTAAATGCACTGTTTATTGGACTGTTGTTTTTCCATAACAGCAGTCACAGCTTTGGCTTGTTGATTTGCACTGTCACTTATGCCGCATACACACCATCACTTTATGTGATGAAAAAAAACGAATTTTTGAAACTTCATTTTTCAAAAACGACGTTGCCTACACACCATTGTTTTTTCACAATGCTCTAGCAAAGCGAGGTTACATTCACCACTCTTTTCCATTGAAGCTTGCTTCATAACTATTGTAGATAGAGGCTCCTGCGCTACCGAGGTTGATGGTGGAGTGGGATGGGGTCACTGCTGCAAACACCTGACACTCTGTCCTGGGCAGAGAGAAGTAGCAAATGGAAAAACAAGGGGGGTAGTGTCTGTGCTGTGAAAAGTGGGTGAAATCCAAGGGTGGTACGGGAATAAATCCCTGGGCTGGTGAACGTGGGTGGACGGGGGGGGGGGGGAGGGGAGGGGTGTTGTATTTAGAACAGAGTGATAGCGTACATAAGTTTTGTGTCAATACGTAAACCGTCAAAATGTAGCACAAAAGATAATATTGAATACTAAACAATGGCAAGTGACAAAGATTTATATATTATTATTTGTATTGTTTACTCTGTTACACACTCAGGGGCGCCCCTAGCGGAAGTTCTCCCTGATTTCACATTACCTGGACCAGCACATTGTGTACTGTGAATTTGTACTCCTTCTTTGTCACTTGCCATTGTTTAGTATTCAATATTATCTTTTGTGCTAAATTTTGACGGTTTACGCATTGACACAAAACTTATGTATGCTATCACTCTGTTCTAAATACACCACCCCCCCCCCTCCCCCGTCCACCCACGTTCACCAGCCCAAGGATTTATTCCCGTACCACCCTTGCATTTCACCCACTTTTCACAGCGCAGACACTACCCCCCTTGTTTTTCCAATTTGCTTCATAACTAGCTTCTGGGCATGCGCGGGTTGAAAAACGTTGTTTTAAACGTCGTTTTTTGCGACACACTGTGATTTTTTGTGAAACAAAAAACGACATTTTGAAAAACGATACAAAAAATTGAAGCATGCTTCAATTGTTTTTTGTAGTTTTTCACAAGACATAAAACAACGTTTTCCCCCACACACGGTCATTTAAATTGACGTTTTTAAAAACGTCGGTTTTTTTTCATCACATAAAGTGATGGTGTGTACACGGCATTAGTGTTGTTGCTTTATTGTTTTTTATGTTTGTAGATACTGCTTCAGTTTGCACCTGCACTTCATTGTGGTTTAATACATATTCACAGCTTTGGTGAGCTTTGTGGATACAGTTTCAGATTGCACTTGCACTTTTTTTGTGTGGGACACATTTAAAGGTACACACACTGTTCAGCAGTGTAGTCATATATCTGAAGCCCTGTACACACGGCCGAGGTTCTCGCCAGAAACCAGCGAGAACCTCGCTGGGAGCTGCATTCCAGCGAGAACCTCGGCCGTGTGTACGGTCTCTGCTCGCCCCGCCCGTCGGGAAACCCGTCGAGCAAGTAGAGAACAGGTTCTCTATTTGCTCGATGGCCCGTCGGGATGAATGGCTGGTTGCCATTCCCGACGGGCGGGTCGCCGAATCTGACGGCCGGCAGAGAACCTCGACGGGCGGAACGATGTGTTCTGCCCGTCGAGGTTCTCTGCCGTGTGTACGCGGCATTAGTTATACACAATTGGTGTGCTAGAAATTGCGCTCATCCATTTATTTTAATGCACAGTCTAATGTGTTGCTGATCCGTGTAGGTTTGATAAGCACATAACATGGTAAGCGTGTAAATGTTATACACAACGCCTGGTAGCTTGATGCGTTTCGCAGCTTTAAACCGCTCTTCAGGAGCAGACATATGGAGTTTCTGTAATGAAAGAGTAAATGGCTATGTGAACTAGTTTGTGTCAATATGAGGCTGGATAAATACAGAGAAGCATCCATTCCTCTGATGGAAGGGTATCACTTACATAATTATGTGCACTAGGTGGCACAATGGCAGGGACTGCGGACCACTCGAAGAGGCCAGTGCTGGGAGCTGAGGGGGCTTGCTCAGCGGCTGCACCCACCATAAACAGCGCCCCAGGCGGATCCGGGCACAGCGAGCACTCTTGTTGTGAACAAGAAAATTGTGCATTGAGTGTGACTTAAAATGAAGTGGATAAATAGGAGTGAACTGAATAGAATGTAAAGGGTGCAGCAGTGAAGAGGGGTTGAGGTGGTGATTAGGAGGGGGTGCGGATGGGGGATCATGGGAAAGGTCGACCCCAACACACCGAGTGGCTTGGGAAAGATGGTGAGGGGAGGGGAAAGTTTGGGAAAGGTGAGTGGTGAGGTACCTGGTGCTAGGAGGGGAAAGGGGAATCCAGTCTAAGTAGGGACGTGAGGAGCAGTGTACAGGAGGGCTTGGAGCAATCCAGACCGACCAGGGGAGCCATCGATAAATGGACGCCACCACCGACCAACTCCCAGTGTCACAAGCACAGACACGGGGGGAAGCCGGCACTCAGGCGATGATTCGCCCTGCAGTCAGCCCCAACATACCCCTACCCGCGGTCCGTGAGATGGAAAAACACTGCGGTGAGACAGTCACCAGGACCCCGTACATGCGCCGCGTGGGTGTGACGTCGATGCGCAGTCATACAACAACCCTTTGAACAGGCTGTGTGTTGAGGTAGAGATTGGGCAGATTGTATCAGAAAAAAATTGTTCTATTTTTATTTAAGGTTTAAAACAGAAAATGTTTTAATTCTTTAGATAGACCACTAACTCTGCGGGAGAGACTAGCCAGATTTGATCAATAAATACAATTTATATGTAATCTTTGCCTAGATATACAGTAATAAAATTACTGTACAGATTTTCTGCAGGATCCCATCCTTTTTATTAGGAGAATAATTTTGAGGCAGAGGTTATCCCTATGTCAGACACAGGTTTAAAAATTGCACATATTTGCAGAAAAGAATGTTTTTCTTTTTTTTAGGAGGTTCAATTGGAGGCATGGAATCTATGGGCCAGATTCACAGAGCGATTACTCCTGTCTATCTCGCGTTAGACTGGAGTACTTTGGAATTACGTGCGTTTTTTCACTACTCTAAAACCTCAAACCATGAAATTACGTCTGCGGGCTTCAATCCGACTGTTTTACGTGTTCATACGCCTTCGGATCTACGCTGCAATTAAATTGCGGCCGCTGGGTGGAGTTCCCGTCGTTTTCCGCGTCGGGGTATGCAAATGAGCTTTTGCCGACTATCCACGGAATTCCGAACGTCTATCGCAATCTCTTACGGCATCTTTAGTCATCTTTTTGCTGCGTAAAACTATACCAGCTTTTTGCTGGTCTAATATTAGCCCATGTTAAGTATGGCCGTCATTCCCGCGTCGAATATCAACGTTTTCCGACGTTTTTATTTATTTTTGACGTAAAACGTCCAGGAATAGGAATGTCTGTAAACGACGCTACTCAAACAACGAATGACGTATTGACGTTATTTCGCGCAATGCACGGCGGGACATTTCTGAACGGAGCATGCGCAGTTCGATCGCCACGGGGACGCGCCTAATTTAAATGCTTCACGCCCCCTAATCGCGTATTTCGAATACGCGGCGAGAAATACACTACGCCGCCGTACCGTAAGGGACAAAATCTACCAGGATTTGTCGTACAGCCTGGTAAAATACGGCAGCGTAGTGTATCTCTGATACTCTGCGCCAATGTAATTGTATCTGAATCTGGCCCTATGTCTTTAAGACAATAATATAAACAACAAATGTATTTTCTAGAATGACAATATATGAAAATTGTATGACTTGGCTAATAAAGAATCTTATCCATTTTAATAGAAGGTCACCTTGGAGGCAGGGAGTAGTTCTATTCCAGCATTAAAAAACAAAAAGAGTGCCTTTTTTAGGCACCACGTAATTTGTACAAATTTCCCTAACACAATCTTATAATTTTCCATTGTAGAAAAATTAAACAAATTTGATGCATGGATTTTTTTTACTCCAAAAACATTTCGGAAGCAGAGAGAAGTCATATTTCAGCCAATAATAAGCAATGAAACTGTTATTTTTTGAATATAATGGTACTGATGTGCTGCACTGAATCTCTTCTATATGAACAGGAGAGAGTATTCCTCCATCTCTCGCTATATTTTAAGAGATATGTGACAAAATTATAAAGATTTCATGCACAGAATATCATCTTTTTAAATAGGATTACATTTTTGTAGTAGAATGAAGTCATATTTCAGTCCAAAAACTATTTACAAAAAGAGACCATTGGGGAGAAGATGGAGGTGACTGTGCTGACTCAGGACATTACAACCAGTTCTCACAGTTTGTCCTGTCCTGAAGTCTTCCCAGCTGCCAGCAGAGTTATTCAGTCAGCCATCAAAGATATATATGGTCCCTGCCCATACTTCTTGGACTGTGTATCTGTGGTGAGGTGGAGCCTCCTGCTGATTGCGTGGTCCAGAGATGTACTATCATTACCGTCCACATGATGGTGGAGGGTAGGGTTGGCCTACAGGTGAAGAAATGGAGGCCAGGAACCTGCTAGTGTGGTACAGCACAGGCCCCAAATCACAAAAGGGAGTTAAACCTATCATTTGGAAAGGCAGAAGGTGTAAAGTCAGCAAATTTGCCAGGCTGGCATCGAGTTGCTGAGCAAGTAGGCATACTTTTTCTTCTGTTCCAGCAGCTTGGGCAGCGAAATTTTGCTGCTAATTGCTACAGCAAGACATAACAGGGTAAAATGTCCACACGCCAGGCTCAATATTCACATATATTGGGCTTGGCACCCCACCTGAACCGAGGCCAGTTTAACACAACTCTGCAAACCCAGGTTGAAAATATCCAGAGCAACATCAGAAAGATGAGAATCTGAGTAGAAAAAAACAGGTAAATAACCCTAAAGATCAACATAGCGATAAGAAACACCATCAACAGTAGGCATAAATCTAGCAAAAGCCAGATGAATACGCTTTCGAATCTTATTGCAATGTTGAAGCTCTGGCAATAAAGACAACCGAAGACGAGGAACAATTTTTAAAAAACAAGGTCAGTATGAGGAAGATAAGCATGTAACTGTAGAAAATCCAATTTAATTTGAGAAATAATATCCCAGGTTTTTCAGGAACTGATATCATTGCCTCCTAGGTGAAATACAATAATTGAAGGAGTAGGCCAATTCAAATACAAAGAAGACAAAGACTCATGTAAATGACACAATTCCATATCCCTTTGTCCATACCACCATACTTGAAATAAATCCTGCAGTAGGCCCAAATCGGAACCATAAATTCTATGAGCTGCGCGATGAGAGGCCCAGTAAATGAAAGAATGGCCAAATATCCAGACATGGAGTTTACCACCTGCAATTTAAACAGAAAATTAGGTCTTATATAATAACGGTAACAGAACTCCATCCCCAATATGTTTAATGGAAGCAGCAGATAAGCCCAACAAAGCAGCTTTAGTAGATAGATCATGTGATATGGAGATGATCAAGATTCAACATCCGCAAACATTTCCGTAAAACAAAGTTAAATTGATTCATGGTCAATGGGCGGCCAGGGGAATGTACTGTAAAAGAAGAAGAGCACCCAAAGCCAGGCGGAGAGCCGAGTACTTCCGAAGCAGAAAAACTGAACAGATAGGAGAACCAGGGAAATTTGAAAAGTGATCTAGCGACCCCAAACCAACCTATCCGTCTTACTGCAATGAAGGAAAAGCTGAACAAAATTAGAACTAAACTGCAAATCTGAAAGCAAAAAACAGAAGAGCAATGCAAATTGCAAAGCAATAGTTCAGAAATTGTGAATGCTCCAAAAAAACAGAGACCAAAAGCCAAATTAAACAAAAAAGATTCATATGTACAAACCTCGGAAGCTGCTGCACAAATAAGTTCTAAAAAATCTAGAATCAATAGACGAATGGTGTTTCTTATACCCTCTCAATGTCTATTTCAAAGAGAAAAAACTGAGGCAGATAATTTCAAGAAAAATGAAACACCACTTAAAGTTTTTGGGATATGTGAATACGAATAGGAACGAGCCATTAAACAATGAATAAAAGATACAATTATATCCTCAGAAGACAAATCAGGCTGGAGATCGCAGGAAATAAAAAAACACCACCAACACCGCCACGTAGCTATATATTGAACCCATGGGAAAGGTGCCACCAAATGTTTAATAGCAGGATGACGAGGAATCATACCAGGTCCCATAAATGAGGTGGGCATAAGATTCCAGAAGGATCCGAGTCCAGAAGAAGTTCTTGAAAACGGTCCAACTGCAAGCAGGACAAAGAATCAGCAATTTTGTTAGAAACACCAGGAACATATTTAGCTTTCAGCCTAACATTAAGTTGCAAACATTTAAAACCCAAGTAACGTAGAACAGCTAATACAAGTGAAGAATATTATTAATATTTCATATTCTTGTAGCTCAAGGGCGTTTCTGAATGAATAGCATTCATAGTCGGGTTGACTTGAAAATTACGTGTGAGTTTATTAACACACAGGTGGCATCATAAGCACAATGAAAAATAGTATAAAGTTCTGTTTAGCGTAGATGAAAATATATAAAAATAAATCAATAGTGCTGTAGCAAGCTTAATGAAAGCATGTGTGCTGTCTCAGGCCATCTTGTCTGATTCCAAGTGAAGAAGATGCAGGAAATGACGTTCTTAGACTTCTGGTATCAGCTGTTCTCCTTGTCAATACGTCAGCATGTCAGTGTTGTCTTCCAAAGAGGGTGTGAGAGAATCTATGTGTGTGTGAGCGTCATGAAAGTGTGTGGTGTGTGGTGTCCGCGTCGTGTAAGTCTCCAGCCTTCTTTAAAGCAAAGCATATATATATATGTTACAAATGAACGTCATGACCTCACACCGTCCAGACGTAGACCCTTGTATGGCACAATATTCTTCTGCTAGGTTCAGCAATATGAAGATTTTAGCACAGAGTCATATGGAGTTTGATTGACAGGCACACATGTGACACTCTATACTTAGAGTACTGTGCTAATGTAACGTCATAACCTATATGAACATATATTAATATTACCAGCTATACCTTCATATATACTAATACATATTAGTAGGACTAAGACTTCACTTAAAACTAACTTAACAATAGATATAAAAAAGTATATTATAAGTAGCTTAGTTACGGATTCTGATTTTAGCTTTAAAACACGTGAAGACAGTATTTCTTGGTTCAGCTCTATGACACATGAACTCTATGTGTATTCTTATCTGTGAGCCTGCTGACCTGCTGACCTCATGTCATCCCTTGATACTGGAGAGACAGCTGCGTCAAAATCCTGACACTCAAATCTTATGTCACTCTCAAATTGGCTGACCAGAAATATTATCACTGCTCAGATTTTAGATGGAAGAATTATGTCATATCAATTGATCAAGGCCATTCACTCATACCTAATTACTATGATTAATCATAAATCCAAATATGTTTTGCAAGCTTGCCATAAATTATGAATTGCCGAATTATGAATTTGAAATAATATTCTAACAATCCCCCCTGAATTATGATTAATCATACTAAAATTTAATTCACACATACATACATTCGTATCTCAATTGCTCCGCCTTATATCAAATGATGGGCACAATATTCCTCAGAACTGAAGCAGCTAGAAATATTTCTCCTTCTAAATGCTTTTAGTTACTTTTAACTCCTCTTAGATCTGTCTATTCAAAATTTTTAAATAATGGTATAGATTTTTACAAATGTAAAACATAAAGATGACTAATATCAATAATTAATAATAATAATAATAATAATAATAATAATAATAATAATAATGAAAATTATTATTATTAAAATAAGTAAATAATGCAATGATATATTTCCATATATGAGCTCAAATAATATTTTAGCTCTTTGGAAATATACTATACTTTCTAAAACTTTTCATAACTTTTCCATTGTTCTATTAAGAGTGATATATTTCTTAAGTTATGAACAATAAATGTTCTATTAACTTAGAATGATTGTGCTAACATTCAATATGTGAATTAAGAAAAATAAATAAAAATAATAATAATAATCCTAACTTAATGTAAACATTAATATCAGAATAATTGGATGATCAAAAAATGTATATGTATATGTGGACAAATGTTTCAGTCCTAAATTGTTTATCTATAGTAGATAAAGTTCCTTCTGATTAATTTTTCTTCATGAAATGTCTTTAAAATGTTTTCTTCAAGTTCTGTTAGGTTAGAAAAACCTTGTTGAATAAGATAAAATAGTTCATTAATATGAATTATAAATCTTTTGTCAAATATTCTTCCAAAAAGGATGATCTCTTCTTTTAACTTTGAATTTCTTGATATTCTCTTTGCTCTTTATAGGAGCTTGTCATCCTCCATATTTGTTTGATTTTAGATGCCATATCTGTAAAAGAGAGGCAGTATCATTACTCAGGAATAAAATATTTATATTAATTCTTGTACATTTTCCTATTTTTTTCCAACAAATATTAAAACATTATGAAACAATAACTTTAGTTAAAACTATATGTGAAATACTATCTTATATTTCCCTTCAAAGAGAACTTTTGTGTGACTATGTACTTCTATGTACTGTCCTTATCCTGTCTAAAAATGACCTAAATTATAAAATATATGTACTGTGAAGTTTAGGTATGTCAGGACGCAATATTTCATTTTTGGTCATGATACGAATTCTATTTCTAACGAACAAAGTTAGATTTCATATCACCCCAGAGATGACAATGGACTATGCCTTTGTTCTCACCTCTAAACGATTAGAAATATGCGTAACTGTATTCTGTGTAGAAGTTCTTACTTTAGTGTCAGAGTGTTCTGCAAGTACTTCAATGTCTTTTTCAGCTCTTGCATTGGAAACCTGAGATAAAGACTTCTCAGCTACAGCTGTATAAACATGTGTTGGTGTAAATTCCTGTAGATGTCTTTCGTTCCCATCTATCTGAATGTGTATGGGCAATAAAGCTCTGAACCAAAGTGGATATATTTTCCTAATTTCTTTAAAACTACCTTCATCAAAAATACCTTTTAATGAGCAGTCAGGTGTCTGTACAATGATTTTGTTTGATTTCACTATGCTCTCTGTAACTTTAATTGCATAGTAAACACTTAGAAGTTGCTTCACACCTGGCTCAAAAGTTTTTTCCAAAAATGATAAAACTCTGGAGAAATAGGCAATTATGTTCTCCTTACCTTCTTGTAACTGAAACAATGTTACTGAGATAGCATTCTCAGATACATGAGTTTTCAAAACAAACGATGTTTCAGAACAGACCTCTATTGTACTTAATGCTGGAGCATTCTGCAAATCTTTTTTCAACACTTCAAAAGCATTTTTCTCATTTGGACCCCACTGGTCAACTATATTACCTTTATTCCTTAAAAGATTATATAGTGGATTAACTTTTTCTGCAAAACAGTGTACAAACTCTTTGCAATGATTTATTTTATGCAAAAATTGATGCAATGCCTTGTAAGTTGTTGGAGTTGGGATAACAGTAATATCTCTTACTGTTTCTTGCAACAATTTTCTCTTTCCTTGACTAATTTGCATGTGAAGGAATTTCACTTGATTTTTCATCAGCTGAACTTTTGTCGTGTTTAATTTTAAACCTTCAGCTTGTAACATCATAAACAATTCAGACAAAAGAGCCATATGTTCATCGATATTCTGAGTACTCAGCAAAATCGTATCCACGTGCTGACAAATGCAATCTGGCCTAGAAAATTTAGAAAGTATCGTTGCTATAGTTTCATGAACTACACCATCACCTATACCTAGTCCAGGTATTAATCGAGTGAACGTATAAGTCTCTTTTCTGAATGTAAACGCAAGTTTGTATTGACAACTTTTAGTTAAAGGAATGGAAAAATGGCTATTAGCGATTTCTAGTACTGAAAACACTTTGTCCTGGGCAATCAAATTTAACTTTATGTTAGATTTATCAGGAAGCACTGGGCTATTTGTGATGTGCTTATTCAATGTTCTTACATCAACTGATAAAGAATATGAATTGTCAATATTTTTGATAGGCAAAATACAGTTATTTACCACTGATTTAGCTTTCTTTACAATTCCAAGTTGTTCAAATTCTTGAATAATGTCAGAAAGTGGACCAATTGATTCTGGTGGTAACTCACTCTGATCAAGAGGTTCTGGATCCTTTCCTTCAATATTTAATTCGCCACTTTTCAAAGTTCCAATGTCATTTTTGAACTTTGACCACAAACTTGGAAAACATTGTACCACTTCCTTTAAAGCACAATTACCATCAACATCAGGCCACTTTTGTTCTGTAGACATATTGGTAACGGAACCAACATTACTGTATACAGAGGGATCAATCACCACTGATTTGGGCCTAGATGAATCTTTCCAAATACTTTTATTAGCCAAATCAATCACCCACTTTTGTTTGTTGATTACATCAATGCCAAGTATATTCTCTGCTTCTTGACAGACCCAAATGTTAATATTAGTTTTCACTAATCCAGGTACTTCAAATGTTACATTGGATACCTGTCTAGCAGTGGAATTACCGATATTATTAAAACCCACTATATTACACATAGGAGAATTGGGTTTCACAGGTATGTTTTCTTTAGTAAGGCTGATCTCAGATCCACTGTCTATGAGACAATTAATATGTTTACCATTTATCAAACATTGTAAATATGGCCTCCCATTCTTGTCCAAAATAATTGGTGCTACATATTGTAATGGCAGAGAAATAGAATCTGGGTGTGATTCTATTTTTGGCAATGGCAATAAACCTTCTCTTTCAGTGACAGCTCCTTTTGCCATATTGTCTGAACTACTGTGAACAGTTAAATTACTGATCTGTTTGACTTCAGTGTGATAAGGCAATTCAGTCAAAATATTATCTTGACATGAAAAACCAGGTTGTACAAAAGCTGATTTTTCATACTCCATATCTTTAGTTCTTATTTGTAAGTCACTCTTAAACTTAAAGCAATGTTTTTTCATATGGCCGGGTCCATGACAGTAAAAACACGTCACGGGGTCATCTCCTTGCCTCACTTGACTGCACCTGTCCTTGTCATTCCTGCTGAGACCTGTCGTTTCTAACACGTCTGTAACCTGACTATTTTTGTCACATTGAATAATAGAAACCTCATGTGTGAGATTGCTTTGATTCAATTGTCTCCTAATTTTGTCAATGAAGCTTACTATAGCATTTAAATGTTGACGTTCCTGTGCTATGGCCACTGAAGTTGGGTCAAGGTATTTAAATTTTTTTATGAAAGCTATTTTTAAACCTGGGTCAGTTTCATCATCTACTCCAAATATCATTTCATAAACCTTGCAAAATCTTGTTTTAAACCAAAATGGATCTTCTTCTGCAGTAGTCTGTAATAGGTCTAGCATTTCTATGGTCGGTTTTTGCTCACCGGTCATACATAGCAATAATAGTCGCAATCTATCTGTGGCGTCATTTTGTCTTTCCTGACCTTCATCATCACTAACAAGTGAATGGATTCGTTTAGCAAAATTAACAGGAATCCACAACTGAAATATGTAATTGCGTTGATCGTTTGAAAGATTAAAACGATCCGCAAACATTTCAAATAAATCCCAATTGGAAAATACAGTAGCCTCAACGTCATAACTAGGAAAGTTTTTTAAAACTTTCATAAGTTGGTCATGTATTTGCAACTTTAGTTTTGCAGTTCTACATAATAAGTTTTTATGTTTCATTTCCATTTCATCAGTAGCATCAACATTCTCTATTTCCAAACTTTCCGGAAAATAAGATTGTTGCTTTGACTTGGTTTCAGTCTTTTTGTCATCTGTATTTATTACAGCAATCTGTCTACTGTCATTTTGCAACTCTGGCAAAATCATTTTTTTAGATTCTAATTGTTCCTCAAGATTCTCTATGTAATTACAAAGAATCTCACAGTTAGGACAACTGAGAGAATCCTGGGACACATTTTCATGTATTCCTGTGTTCTGTACATTATTAGTCTCTGTCTGGTTTAGTGTACACACATTTTTGGCAGGTAAAATATTAATAATCATCTTATTAAATATTCTCACCAATTTCAATACATTACTTATTTTTTTATGTAATTTATTCACAGTAAACCTGGATTTGTCTATCCGGACATTCGAATTTAAGCATTCTTGGTACATATACAACCACAAGTGACTGTCATTAGGATAAAGAGACACATCTTTAAATTCAAGTTTACTCTCTCTAGCAAACTTATCTATAAAATTTCATAGTTTTTTACTCACCGTTATTTAGATGAATTTCTCGTCTTCAACCGTCTGTTGCTGGACTGTTGTCCGCATCTGACGCAGCACAACGCCTCTTGCTTGATAGGTTCTGAACCGTCTTTTTTCTCGAGACTTGAATATTCGCAAAATTGCGCCAATCTCTTCCCCCTCATCAAGGTTCGAGATTTTCGTAAAAATAGAGAGATAGGACGGTATACTCTGGCTCGCCAAATGAAGAATATTATTAATATTTCATATTCTTGTAGCTCAAGGGCGTTTCTGAATGAATAGCATTCATAGTCGGGTTGACTTGAAAATTACGTGTGAGTTTATTAACACACAGGTGGCATCATAAGCACAATGAAAAATAGTATAAAGTTCTGTTTAGCGTAGATGAAAATATATAAAAATAAATCAATAGTGCTGTAGCAAGCTTAATGAAAGCATGTGTGCTGTCTCAGGCCATCTTGTCTGATTCCAAGTGAAGAAGATGCAGGAAATGACGTTCTTAGACTTCTGGTATCAGCTGTTCTCCTTGTCAATACGTCAGCATGTCAGTGTTGTCTTCCAAAGAGGGTGTGAGAGAATCTATGTGTGTGTGAGCGTCATGAAAGTGTGTGGTGTGTGGTGTCCGCGTCGTGTAAGTCTCCAGCCTTCTTTAAAGCAAAGCATATATATATATGTTACAAATGAACGTCATGACCTCACACCGTCCAGACGTAGACCCTTGTATGGCACAATATTCTTCTGCTAGGTTCAGCAATATGAAGATTTTAGCACAGAGTCATATGGAGTTTGATTGACAGGCACACATGTGACACTCTATACTTAGAGTACTGTGCTAATGTAACGTCATAACCTATATGAACATATATTAATATTACCAGCTATACCTTCATATATACTAATACATATTAGTAGGACTAAGACTTCACTTAAAACTAACTTAACAATAGATATAAAAAAGTATATTATAAGTAGCTTAGTTACGGATTCTGATTTTAGCTTTAAAACACGTGAAGACAGTATTTCTTGGTTCAGCTCTATGACACATGAACTCTATGTGTATTCTTATCTGTGAGCCTGCTGACCTGCTGACCTCATGTCATCCCTTGATACTGGAGAGACAGCTGCGTCAAAATCCTGACACTCAAATCTTATGTCACTCTCAAATTGGCTGACCAGAAATATTATCACTGCTCAGATTTTAGATGGAAGAATTATGTCATATCAATTGATCAAGGCCATTCACTCATACCTAATTACTATGATTAATCATAAATCCAAATATGTTTTGCAAGCTTGCCATAAATTATGAATTGCCGAATTATGAATTTGAAATAATATTCTAACAACAAGCAAGGATTTAAACGACAGGCAGTTTATTGCAAAAGCAACACCCATGTTATCTGAATGCAACAAAATATTCCAATTACAAAAAGGAGAACCCCAAAAATCAGAAATATTTGCAATAAAACAATACTACTAGTAAAACCCTTATCCTACCAAGAAGCAGGCCATAAACCAGCTGTAACAGCTCTGGTGAACGGAGTGAACCACAACTGCGGTTAGCAAGGATTTCAATGCGCTTTATGTGAGAACTCAGTATTGGACACCAGGCATCACTCCATACAAACAGGAGTTTGTGAGTTCTCTACATCATATCACTTAAATATATAGGGATGTATTAGGCCACTAAGAGAGTTGGTATGAAATACTATCAACCCTTAGCATAGAAAGTTTAGAGCGAACATGTTCAGCAAATTAGGACAAGGCCTATAAGCGATTTGCACTTAAGTCAAGCACGTAGTAAATAGGAGTTGTAATGACAACTAGTAGTTGCGTATGAGAGGCAATAAAGCTCAGGTAATAGTAGTTGTATATGAGAGGCAATTAGCTCAGGTAATTTGAGGGTAGATGTCCCTTTAATATATTCCTTAGTAAACGGTCCTTAGCACAGCAGTATATCCCAAATAGTATGTTGATAGCGACAAGGCATAATACTGTAAATAACAGCAATTGTTTTAGATGGAACATAAGCAGAAAATCTTCCTTATAGCACTACAAGTGACACAATAGCTACTTATCCGTTTGCAGGCTTCAGTGTAGGAATTAGGGATTCCGTGGTGTAGGATGTTCAGCAAGGAAGGCCTCAAAGTTTGTCCCCAGCAATGGCTCTCTGTTGCAGTAGATGCAAAAGCACTAAAGTAGTAGTTGTTGGCTGGAGCGGTGTTTCAGCATGGGGAGTGATGGCACCAATATGGGTAGCACGGCCGAGCTACGGCCGACAATAATAGAATGGTGTGCTGGAGGCACACCGCTCTGTTTAAAAAATAGGGGTCAGGTGCAGTGCATTAGCACTGATTTGACGTCATCGCGCGGTTGTCGCAATGTGCTCCAGCATAGAGCGCATAACAGGAAGAAGAGGGCGCAAGTAGAACACGTTACACCAGCGGACCAGTGTCCTTGCCAAAACGCACCATAACCAGAAGCGTCCATAAACAAATTAAGAGCAGATGAAGAGCAAAAAGGCTGCCTCCACAAAGAACAGCCATTAAATGAAGACAAAAATCTTTTCCACACAAGCAAATCCTTACGTAAAGAGAGCGATAACTGGACAAAATGAAAAGGCGAGGAAATACCTCAAATCGAGGGATACAGATGCTTAGAAAAAACCCTGGCAATGGGGATAGCACAAGAAGCAAACGCCAACAATCCCAACAACAATTGAATTGTCTTCAACGTGACCTTAATTTTAGAAACAACAAAATCAATTAACTTACAACCGACAAACTTTGTCCATAGGCAAACGAAACTCCATCGCTTCAATATCAATAGAGATACCCAAGAAAACAAAACAAGTCGTCAGAGAAACCGATTTCTCATGTGCCAAAGGAATACCAAAAGAACGACAAATAATCTAAATCTCTGTGAATATATACAAGCAATCACACGAATCCACCTTACCAATAAAAAGAAAATCATCTAAATAATGTAGTAAATTCAAAGAACCTGTTCGATAACTAACAACCCGCTCTAAAAAGGAGGAGAATATTTCAAAATATCGGCACGATAAAGAACATCCCATAGGAAGACACTTGTCAAAAAATAATATCCATCAAACTGAAAACCTAAGGAATTAAAAGCATTTGGATTGATAGGCAATAGCCGAAAAGATGACTGGATATCAGCCTTAGCCGTGTCGTCAAATGAGGAATAAGAATAAGTGCATAGTTCAGAATCAATTTAATCATTTAAGGAAAGACCTTTAGGAAATGACAAATGACAAATGATGTATCATCCTAAAGGAATTAGATTCTTTTTCGGGACCAAACCCAATGGTGAGATCTGAAAATCAGAAAAAGGTGGAGAAGCAAAAGGGCCCCCCACTCTGCCTTCTCTGACTGCTTTTAAAAAGTTATCGGCCACTAAAGCAGAATGTCTAAAGACTGAAGGTAAATTATCATATACCAAACAACCAGCCCCAGAAAAGGAAGGCAAAGGAAACCCTTTGGAAAAAACACTAAAAAGCATGGCCGCCATCTGACAATTTGGATAAATGCAAAGCCATAGTGACATGGTTATTAACTTGACCGGGGTTTCTGCTTTTAAGAACAAGTTCCTTCTGGGGATGTGAATTGCCAGAAGCCAATCTCCTAATGCCGCGTACACACGATCGGTTCATCTGATGAAAACGGTCTGTCGGACCGTTTTCATCAGACGAACCGATCGTGTGTAGGCCCCAATCGTTTTTTTATCCATCGGTGAAAAAACTAGGAACTTGTTTTAAAATTATCTGATGTTAAAAAACCAATTGTCTGTGGGTACGTCCATCGGTTAAAAGTCGACACATGCTCGGAAGCATTGAACTTAATTTTTCTCAGCACGTCGTTGTGTTTTACGTCACCGCGTTCTGAAACGCTGGTGTGTAGGCACGACTGATGAAAGTCAGCTTCATCAGATATCTGATGAAAAAATCCATCAGACCGTTTTCATCGGATGAACCGATCGTGTGTACAGGGCATTAAGCAACGGGAAGCTGAATGTGAACCAGCACAATAAGAACATCCCTGTTTATACTTGCATGAATTTGGTCATTTACCTTTGTTAAAACGGAAGCATAAACCACGATGGAAAGGCGCAACAGGAGACGCCGCGGGTTTAGGATATGGCTTTTGAGGAATCAACAGATTAAGCCATAATCCAACATCTTTCATGCCCCAACGTAAAGATTCATGAACAGCAAATTTTTCATCGTAGAAAAACCAAGAAAGGCCATTAAAGATTTTATAGGCCTCCAAAATAATCTCTAAATGTTGAAATAAGCCACAACAGCGTTCCAGATTTTTCTCACCCATCACACTAGCGTATATGCAGAAAGCCGGCAAGCAATTATTAAAAGAACACGGGACGGCTCTGCGCTTATCTTCGTTTTTTTCATAATCTTTCTTAGAAAAATGAGCATCCTTAAAAGAGGGCAACACTGATAAAATATCAATATAATCCCCATTTCATATCTCCCCCTTAACAGAAGGACCTAAATGAAAACCTAACGGCGATAGTTCGCATGTCAGCTCTTCCATCAGACAACTCTTAAAAACAGAAGAAGCAAATGGCACAGGCTCAGGAGGAATAGATGTAGGCACAGCAGGAAAAGGTGCAGGCACAGCAGTAGCAAGCTCCCGGGTTGCAGCACTAGAGTCTTGCCAAACAGCGGCAATGCCACAATCCGATTGCGATTGATCAGGGACACAATCTTTAATTCGGTAAAAAAATGTATTTAATTATTTAGCCAAATTTAACAATAAAGACAAATTATCTAACTCACCAGCAGTATGTTGTGTAACATCAGGAACCACTGGGTTGACTGAAGATATAGCAGAAAACTTAGGGTCATCCGAATCAGCAGGTGGTGCAGTAACCGGCAATACAGGAGCGTCATCAGGCACCTGGAAGGAAGAAGACAGAAGGAGGGGGAAGGCAGGCATAAAAAGCCCACTCCTGGAAGAATGATGACAAGCAATATGGGGCCAATCTCTGCTTTTATTTTTTGCAGCAGAACGACGAGGAGGAGATGGAGACTCAAACTGGCAGGGTCTCTTAGACAATCTTTTGCTGCTGCATAAAGTCGGATGATGCAGTAAAACCTTTATATAGTCTCTTAAGATGGGCAAAAAAAAACCGATAGTTTGACATTTAATATATTTTAACCAATCAAAATCAATATGCAAATGAGGTATAATTAAATATTAAAATGACACTAGCCTATCAGTTCTGTCACAGTCCCATAGGTGTGGTAGTTCAAATTACTTGCCCTCTGCCACCTTATATTCCAATTCTAAGTGTGGCTTCTCCCTGCTGTCAGTAGGTGGTGCTATTGCCTTTGACATTAGAGTGACAAGTTACAGTAAAGTTCAGGTTATGATAAACATACTTTTCTCAGCCAATCATATTTGCGGCTAAGCATGCTGGGAAAGGCTATTTAATGGATTGAAGTCAAGAGATCTGGCAGTGTGTTCCCGGCTGGGGCCACGGCCTGGGTGGATGGTGTATATTGAGTTCCTGTCTGCCTAGGCCTAAGCCTGGGGCATATATATATATGTAGCTGCCGGTTGCTAGTCCTAATCAAATCATTTCCAGGTGTTTAAGTTTATGCAGAGAAAAGCCTGCCAAAGATCCGGCAACGATTCTGGAGAGATGGAGTTCTAAGGAAGCACCAGAGAGAAAGGACCCTTTGTGAGCAGGTGGCTATGAAATGGCTGGAACCACTCCAAAACTTATCCAAGGGAATCGGGCATGGAGCAGTGAGTAAAGTTTAGTTGCTAGTGTGCTCGTTCAGCTTAAAGGCTTGTATACCTGTATTGCTGTCTGCCTTACTTCACCTATTTTTGTCTAAGAAGTCTGCCAAACTGACTGTTGCTAATCGCTTATAAGGGTGTCCTGTGCCCGATTCCCCAAACTATTGTTTAAAGAAAAAAAGAATAAAAGTGACTGGCGCCCATCTTTTTTCTTGTTCATCACCCACCATGCCCACAAACCCACAACCTGAGAATGTATGTCAGGGCCATCCCTAACCCCAGTAGTCATCATTAGACTCCTGGAAAGTCAGGGTAGGCTCTACATTTGGTGGCCAATATATATTTTTGGGCGTCGCCCCAGCAATGGACTGCAATCACACAGGAATTTCGCACAGATCTGTGGGAGAGTGACCAGTAATATTTTAGTACCTCAGAGACTGTGCTATTGTTCTTGTCAGAGGTCACCTGCTAAACTACTCTTTCTTACAGGGGAAGTGTCAGCTTCCACTGTCACTTTTCTTCATGAGTCCTTTGCGTTCACCAATGTCCCCTGTTAGGGGGCATTTATCTACTACTGCTGCAACCGTGCCTGCTACAAAGCCAGGTGCCTTTTTGACATCCCGCGGTGGAGGTCGCCTACATTCCCTGATGATGGAGCCTATCAGGAAGAAAACGACAGAACCCGGTAAGCAAGTTGTGAATGTGTGGGTGTGTGATGGTTGGGACGGTGAAACCAGTGGCCATGGAGGGAGCAGAGTTAGGAAAGTCTGCCATTGTGTGTTTGAGACCTAACTTACTCCCGGCTGAAGAGTTCTGCACAGAGTCGAACTCTGATATATATTATATATTATCTCATAGAATATCTGAGTGGCTGTCTGAGAGAGAACGATGGACTGATAGTGATTCTGAGCAGAAAGTTGAGCCTGTAGAGGAGGATGTTCCTTCACCTGCTTGTACTCCCAGTAATATGCCTGAGCCATCCACCTCTTCATCTCCTGTTCTCTGTCTGGCAAGTTCTCCAAAAGAGGAGCAGTGGACACACTATGCAAAAACCACAAATGTTGCTGTGCGAGTAACCTTTTAATTCACAAGTATTTCTCAAAACCCTATTACGATTACCAGTTATTTTGTCAAGTGTGCTCCTGATACTCCAGTGTTACCTAGATGTCGAGACCCTAAGCTTCTACCAAGGTTGTCCAGGTTGCAACACATTGTAGTGAAGAAGGTAGCTGAGGAATATGGTTACTTGCACCCGTATGTGCCAGAGACTCTGATTGCTGAGATCCAATGTAAACATGCACAGTGGATTGATACCGCCATGAGGAACTATTTGAAAATGTCTGCAATTTGTGATGTAAATAAATTGTCAGCCAGAAATGCAGGAAGATATACTACAATCTTGCAAACCTAGAATTCTGGTCAACACATTTTCCCAGACTGTGTGATTAACAGATGGCCTAATCAACCTGACCTACAGCATTACATCACCACTATCGGATCGTCAAGGAAGCCAATCCAACTGCCGGATTCACTTTATTACTGGTGATGCCACAAGCTTTTTTTGTTGTCAAGTCAGCATGGAACACAGCTCTGTTGCTCTGCTTTGCTGTGTTTTTGCACAGGAAGTGATACTTTGCATGAAAGAATCCTGTTATGGGGACACTCCTACCTGTGCCTTCTTACTGTTGGACTGTGCTCCAGATACCAGCAGTCACAGGAAGTGCCTATAAAGTGGTGTACTGGCTTGTTATCCTGGAACTGTCAGTTCACCTCACTCTACAAAGTGATATGCTGATCTGTTGTTTGAAAATTCAGCATGTCCCTGTCTTCTATGTGCAAAAAGCTGAGCCATGTTCAAGTGTTGTGTTGCCTGTGTGAAGTTTGCAACACTACAATTCTCAAGTCTTTAGTCCCTGAAATCAGTGGCAACAAGTTTTGTTTCTTCATAATGGAACTTTATTGAAAAGTTTAAAACCAAGTTTGTTCTCCACTTTGGGCTTGACAGCCCAGAAATTATTTGGTGGACTTTGGTGTGACAGCCAGCAAGAATGTTCACACAAGAAATCCACACTACAGTTTGCACATGCTGAACTTTGGAGATACAGAGGCAGTATGATTCTAAAATTCTTCATGTTCATTGGACTTTGGGGTTACAGAGACAATGTTACATTCTAGTTAGGTAGTCAGGTAGGCTGTGTTTTTGGAACCTGGGGCCAGTGTACATTTGAATTGTGTTATAAGGGAAAAACTTGCGCGCTACTATGTTCTAATTTTTAAGCAAATATAAACCATCAGCCTCCAGTGAATATAGTTAAAATAAATTTAAAAAAAATATATATTAGTACATATATAGTGACCATGAATTAGCTGCAACCACTTAGTAGTGTACTCAAAAAACACTGCATAATAAATGTAAAAGAAAAAGATGGGAATGGTGCGCTTATTTAATAATGTGCCATAAAGTAATATACTCAAAGAATAAATATGTTGAGTATCCAAACATACAAATAAATAAATAAAAGTCCAACTAAAGCCCAATGGTAGGAGTTAGTTCATATAAAGGCAAAAATTGCATAGGAATAACTTGATAGAAGAAAAAGCAGATAAAACCTGTATCCAAACATCGTCTGTTAAATTTATGAATTGGTCGCTCAACTCCAACAATGACCCAAGGGTCAAACAAGGCTCATCAGATAGTTAGATATGGAACCCTGCTGATGGATCTGTAAAGGCATCCAGGTTCCAGGCAAAGATGAAGAACTATGTCAAAAACTTGCCATGAAAACATCTTGGGTAATTCCACATATAGAGGAAACAGCTCGCTCTAAGGAATGTCACTTCTTGTATAAATGGCGCTCAAAGGAAACAAAGAACAGCCATAGTGCAATATTGCCAAATGAAAAGTAAATTTATTCAGTAAAAAAAACTGCTTACATCAAGTAGGGATAAAAACCGCAGTAAAAAGCAATGGGAGTAGTGACAGAGGCCTCCTTACCGTACTTCTGTCAAACACCACTGGAACTGACGTCACAAGGCTTCATCTGATGAGTTGCATCACTGGTCATGTGACTTCCTTAGGGATCCATCATGAGCCTTGTTTGACCCTTGGGTCATTGTTGGAGGTGAACGGCCAATTCATAAAGTAAACAGTCGATGTTTGGATAGATGTTTTATCTGTTTTTTCTTCTATTAGGTTATTCCTATGAGATTTTTGCCTTTATATGAACTAACTCCTACCATTAGGCTTTAGTTGGACTTTAATCACATTTATTTATTTATTTTTATGTATGGATACTCATCATATTCATTCTTTAAGTATATTACTTTATGGCACATTATTGAATAAGCGCACCATTCCCATCTTTTTCTTTTACATTTAGTGTACATTTGAAACCTATACTACATATACTACAAAGTATTTACTACCACTAGATGGAGGCAAGTATACAGATGAGGGGCCAGATTCAGAAAGAATCTACGCCGGCGTATCTCCTGATACGCCGCCGTAAATTCAAATGTGCGACGTCGCATCTTTACGCCGATTCTGAAAGCAAGATACGCTGAAAAACATGGCTTCAGTCGTCCGACATAACTTGCCTATGCCGGCGTATTGTGGGCGCATAGTTACGCTGGACGCATTAGACGTTCCCATTAAAAATATGCAAATGAGCTAGATACGCCGATTCACAAACGTACGTGTGCCCGGTGCATTGATATACGTCGTTTGCGTAAGGCGTATGACCAGCGTAAAGTTACCCCTGCTAGATGAGGTGCAGGGAATGTTAAGTATGGACATCGGAACAGCGTTTACATCGTTCGCGTAAGTCGTGCGCGAATAGGGCTGTGCGTAAGTGACGTTCACGTCGAAAGCATTGAGAATTTGCAACGTGATTTTGGAGCATGCTCACTGGGATACGTCCACGGACAGCGCATGCGCTGTTCGTTCGGCACCTCATTTACATGGGGTCACAGTTCATTAACATGTATCACGCCCACCTTCTACCTACTTTGAATTACGTGGACTTACGCCGGCCCATCTATGCTACGCCGCCGTAACTTAGGGAGCAAGTGCTTTGTGAATACAGCACTTGCCTCTCTAAGTTGCGGCGGCGTAGTGTAAAGAAGATACGCTACGCAACCGTAAAGATACCAAAATCTATCTGAATCTGGCCCGAGATGTATATATACTTCTTGGAAGGAGGTGTTACGCTCTAAGGAGTAGGACCTGTTTCTACATGTTGATATTTTAGTGTACATTTAATTTCCTGACTTGTAGAGTATAATAAAATTATACTAATGTGAGCTTACCTTATATACCCTTGTCTTCCTCGGCTGAAAGTAGACAATATTCTAAATAGATATATATGTAGATATGTGTTTCCTCACTGTAATGTATAGTGATAAAACTTTTCTTCTTTGGCTGAGGACAGACAACATTTTAGATGTGTACATAACTGTTTACTTCAGGATAGATATCACTATAGTAGCTGATATAGTATAGTATGCTGTTAGGAAGTTGTATTTCCATATTGCTTGCCTTTCTATTTTCTTGTTTTTCAGGTGTTCCTGTACCCCTCGCGTCTTCCTTAGGCTAAGGAGAGCCAGTACTTTTAATTTTGTACAGTAATGCCTATTTTCATTAATACTAACTAGTCAAATGTATACATGTGTTTCCATACATTGCTGAGGAGAGACAGTGCCTTAAATTGGTTCAACACCAATATTTTCTATCACTCTTAGTAAAGTATACAGTAAAACCTTGGATTGCAAGCATAATTGGTTTACATGCTTGTAATCCAAAGCACTTGTCTATCAAAGCAAATTTCCCCATAAGAAATAATGAAAACGCAAATGATTTGTCCCACAACCATCATAGGTCCTTTATATAGTTTATAGTCCATATAAAAACATTATAGCAATGCGATCAGGTTGTGTAACCATAAAATATCCATCCACAAATGGAAGCCTCCACAAGGGGATTAGAAGCAAAATCCAGTAGGAGCTACAGAGTATAAAAGAGAGGCTCCTCTTAGGCCGCATACACACAATCAAATTTGTCTGCTGAAACTGGTCCGACGGACCATTTCAGCAGACAAATCCGATCGTGTGTATGGGCTAGCGGACATGTCTGACCGGCAGACAAATTTTAAAGCATGCTTTAAAATTTGTCAGCCGGAGACATGTTCGTCGGATATGTCCGCTGGTTAGTACACTAACCAGCGAACATATCTGCCCGCACAAGCGTCGAATGGATGCGACGCATGCGTGGAAGTTTTTTTTTTTTTTTTTTCCAAGAGTTTATTAAAGAATTGGTAGCAAATCATACAGTAGTACAAGAAAACAATTAATTGCACAAAGATTGCGGACGCAGCCGCATCACAACAAGGTGCAAGTGAACAGTAGTATAAACAGTGCAAATTACTGAGAAATACAGGGCTCGGATTTGAACATGGAATCAGAACACATGAATAAGAACAGTTCGCGATGAAGGGATGGTCATAGTTGTCACTCGGGGTGGGACGGGGAACGAGTGGAGGAACTTGGGGGTGGGGCGAAGAAAATGGGAATAGTCTTGGCATGAGTATTTAACTGGCCTCCCCACCGAGGGTCGGGTGGAGTGATAACTTGGGGAGTTGCCAGGATGGGTTAGAGGCCACATGGGGTAGGCCGTCAGACCGTATACGGTTGGCATGTCCTTGTTAGTCCCATTAGATATCAGCTGTCCACAGCAGGCGTCTGCTAGGGGGTGTATTGGAGGTCTGAGGCATAGGATTAGGGGAGTGGAGGAAGGGGGGCTTTCCACTCAGAAACCTGACAGGTATGAGGTGGTAGCTCAGGAGGGGTCAGTTGGTGGTGAGAGCAGAACCACAAGGATATCGAGCGGCAGGGTAACTTGGAAGTGTGATCAGCATTATCAGTATTTTCAGTGTTTTCAGTGTCGCACCGCCCCTCCAGGTAGGTAGTTAAGACATTATCCGCTTGTATTCGTCTGTGGTGGTGAAGTGTATCCAGCATGCCCATTGTTCCGTGAAGTTTGTGGGCGTGTCTCTGGCTTGGTGGATTAGGCTTTCCATCTCCGCAATATGGCCAATTCGTCGGAACCAATCCGCTACCGTGGGCGGGGCCGTTGCCTTCCACTTTGCGGGGACGTGGAAGTTTTTTACTTCCTGGTGCGGTGACGTGGCGGCGTCAACGTCACCGCCACGTCACCGCACTGTCTGCTGGCTGGGATTTTGATCCGATGGTGTGTACACGCCGTCGGATGAAAATCCAGAGGAGACATGGTTGTGGAAACGGTCCGTCGGACAGTTTCAGCGGACATGTCCCTCCGTGTGTACACGGCCTTAGTGTAGCAATATGTTGCTAAACGTTATATCTTCATTAAATGTAACCATATTGCTACACTTAGAAGCACCTCTCTTCTCTTTTATACTCAGTTGTGACATGACGCTACTTGTATATTAAGACATCGCTTGTACATTGTAACGGACTTTTGAAGGATGTGGAGTACTCCTGTGCCAGCTTCACCAATGACTCTTATGTCTAGGGCCATCCTATGTCCCATTGGGGCATAGGATGACTGAGAAATTATATCTCAGATTACATGAGATGGGACAGTAACGATAATTCATGTATTGCAGGATATCTTGAAATATTACAGGTGGTTAATTCTGAACTCAACAGGTTAATTAAAAGATGTTAATTGATGTTAATCGCCTCCAGCTACCTGGCTGTAGTGATACAAGCTTGCTGTGATTGCATTCTATTGTCTATTGTACTAATTAAGTCTGGCTTCTGAAGGACCTCTCATTGTGTGATGCTAATTACACTGTATTGTGTGAAAGTTCTATTGATAATAAGATGTGGAATGTGACTTGGCACCCTCTAAAGCAGTGTTTTTCAACTCCAGTCCTCAAGGCACACCAACAGGTCAAGTTTTCAGGATTTCCCTCAGATGAAATGGCTGTGGTGATTACTAAGTCAGTGAAACTGATCAAATCACCTGTGCAAAATAATGGAAAGCCTGAAAACATGACCTGTTGGTGTGCCTTGAGGACTGGAGTTGAAAAACACTGCTCTAAAGGTCAGACGTCTGACTTATGTTTACTAATGGAATTTGTATTGTATTGAGGGGAGAACATCTGGGTAATGATTAGTTATTAGCTCATCTGAATGTCATTATCTAAAGGAATGTGTATTGAGCAAGTTGTGGGTGCAGTTGATTCATTGTTTCTAACTGTATATAACAAGCCTGAGTTTACCATTAAAGTATTTATTCGTTTGAACCAGAGAACAGAGCTTGTGTCTCGTTATTTTGGAGAAAATCCAATGGGTCCTGTCTTCTGGATTGTGGAGTGTCAGACGCTGTAGTGGGTTGGTGGAATGGAATATCGTAAATGGCGTCAACCCCTGACCGTTACATACATCAAGTCAAAATGTATTAAAAATGTTCGCTTGTCTTGCAAAAGCGCTCCCAAACCAAGTTACTCTCAAACCAAGGTTTTACTGTATTCTAAAGATAGACAGTTAGGATGTTCGACATTATGTTTTGAATATAAATATATTGAAACAAACTTTTTTTTATTTGCACAGTGAATATACCTGGTGTACTTGCAATTTATCAACCTGTAACAAAGCAAAAGCAATTCAGATATTATAATTTCTGCTCAAGAAGGAGGAAATTTAATCTGTGCACTGCTCATGTTCTTTCCTCGGCTAAAATTACACATTCTGCAAGGCACATCCTAACTCATAAATGTATTGTCCTTCGACGTCAGAAAGATATATAGTCAACTTGACAATAGAGACCTCAATGAGGTAGAATTAAGTCACAGTTCTGAAGTATTATGACCAGCTGTGTACTCCAAGTCCATTCACTGTCTGGAGAAATAGCATACTTTTTTTAACGTCTCCTTATATATGCATAACTATTGTCATGTTCACAAAGCTATATACATCATCCCACTAGGGAGAGCAACAAGAAAAAGACAAAAATAAGCTATAGCATTACCCGTATTCCGCTCTCATGGATTAAAGTGCATAATTTGTCTAGACAGAACACCATTAAAAAATGTGTTGTATTTCTTTTTTTTTGCAGTCCTGGCTTCTTTCTGGCTCCTTCAGTAAATAACCTTGTCAAAGAATACCAGCCCAGCTTGGAATAAAAATGCCTACTATTGAGATGCATGTCCATATACCCTACACCCAATCTGTATTCTTCTGGGCACAATTTACAGTGAATTGGGAAAGAGTTTGACATTAAGATGACTTCTATCTTAAGCAATTATTTTCGTTATCATTAAGAGAAGATCAAATGAAATCTGCAACAGAATACTAACTTAAGTAATCCTTCAGTGCAGTAGCTCTCTCCACTCACTGGGCTGCACATTTATTCAGGGACAAATAGAATAAAGTATTTACTGGCTAAAAGGAGAAAGGAAGGGCTTGAGGAGGTCTAGGAAAAATTATAAAGTAGTGGGAACTGGAGAAAAGAAGATACTAAAGACAGCTAAAGAGGTAACTGGAGACTAGAGGAGAAAGTAGGTGTTGGAGGGAATAGAAAAGTGAGAATAGTGAAAGTCAGAGGGAAGACTGGAGAGAATAGTAGTTGGAAGAGAACTGGTGGGGAACAACAGTGGTGACCTGCAGGGGAAGATATAGTGGAAAATAATCAGATATCAGTGATCTCTGTTTCCATTATATACATGTTCCGAGCAGAGTGGGGCTCTTAATGGGCAAAATAATGGAGTACTAAAATGAGAGGAACAATAAATAAGGGCAGGCTGAGAAGAGTAAATTGGAAATGAGAGTGAGGGTAAGAGGGTAAGATCAAGTGGTATGGATGGGAGGGAGGCAGATCTAATTTACAGGAAGTGAAATGCACGTGTAGAGATCTGCTGCCATCTACTGTCTGTAATTGTAAGTGGCTGTGCTTCTTACGATCATAGAATTACTCATGTACACCACTCCCCGTCCCTCCTAGCTGGGCCAGAAAACCCCAGATTGGAGGACTGTCGATATCTTTATAAAGGGGATTTTCCAAAAAGTAGGCACAGAGCGCGGGGGGTGGGGGAAGAATTACTAAAACTGGTGCAGATATGCATAGTAACCAGATTCGCTTGTAGGTTTTATTGTCAGAGCTTAATTGAACAAGCTGAAACAAAAAACTAAGCCACATGGTGTTATACAAACAGGGTCTGCTACTACTGCTGTATTTTCACCCAAGTAAGAAGCAAACACTATTATGCATATATTCCTATGTTCTAATAGTTTAACTGTAGCTGCCCATAGCTTCTTGAGTGTGAAGCGCCTGCGTACTTTATGGTACCGGTGCTAGTTAAATTTAGGGAGATCAGAGTGTAATTAAACTCTGATCCAAATTGTTAAGTGCAAAACAGGGTCTCTGTCTCAGCTTGGCTGTGCTGTAGGCAACCCCGATGCTGCAGGTGGCAGCAGTGGAGTCAAGGTTTGGGTGCTCTTTCCCAGCAGCCAATCAGGAGGGTTTGGCCTTGCTGTGCATGCTAGGGAGGGGTATTTATGAGGCAGACGCCATTGGTTCTGGGTCTTCTTCTTCGAGTGTGGCACCCACTTTTAGGGTGACCACATAACGGCGCCCCAGCCTACCTGCCCAGGTCGTGCGTGCCACATGGTGTTCCTGTTTCCGGGACCATGTTGGCCTGGAGCATCTGAGCAGTGACAGGAACCCAGTGTCTGACTGGGTTCCCACCTTTGAGGATCCAAAGCTGTATTGCTGTTCGGTGGGGAGTCCATCTGAGGAGCGCCATTGAGAGGCTGGCGATCCAAAAGGGCCTTGACAAACCACCGGGGAACAAGGTAGCTGGACACTGAAGTTTCATCCCCTGTCAATCGATACCTGAGCAACAAGTTGAAGGAGATCCAGGCATAATTTATCTGAGGAGAATTGCCTCCGTAACTACAAGTCAGAGAGGGCCTGTGACAGTGGTGTCTCCCTGAAGTTCACCAAGGAGGGTCTGTGGCAGAGACTTTTCCTCAAGTTCAAGTTCACCAAGGAGGGTCTGTGGCAGGGACTTTATCCTACAAATGTTCGAGTGATACTCGTGCTGCCAGGTCAGTGAGAGACATTGTATTATAAATTAAAATTAAAATTAAAAAAATTGAAAATTAAAAAATGTAGATGTACCCTGGGAGAGGGGCCCAAGGAAGATTAATTTCAGGTATATATAATCATACCATAACAGGAATGTGGGCTAGTGGGAAATAAGATGGTATTGATAGACAATTAACTATTATTGATATGACAATTAATATCCCACTCAATATTGAGCCCCAGGGGAGTGTAGCATTGCATGTCATATATCCATCGCGTCTCTCTGCGTGATATCTGACGAGTCATATTACTCCCTCTCCAATGGGGAGCATATTTCTCTATTCCCACTACTTCCAACACGGAAGGGTCCTGGTTGTGGTACCGGGAAAAATGCAATGATAGACTGTGTTTGGTGAAACCACTGCGTATGCGGGAGAGGTGTTCTCCAATTCTGACTTTGAGGGCCCGGGTGGTCCTACCGATATATTGGAGGCCACACGGGCACCTTAAAAGGTAAATGACTCCCACTGTGTCGCATGTGATGAAATCAGAAAAGGAATAGGTTTGTGACGTGGTGTGGGATGAAAAAACAGAGGTCTTAATAGTTTTACTACCTGCACACACTTTGCACCTTCTGCATGGAAAGAAACCTTTGAGGTTCTCAAACATGCGAATCCTGGGGGGTGGATCTACCATACTTGGGGCCACAAGGTCCTTCAAGTTCTTATTTCGTCTGTACAGAACTTTTGGACGATCTGGTAGTTGGGATCCCATTATTCTATCAGATTTAAGCACTGACCAATGTTTTTCAATAATCCTCCTGACCCACCAATGTTGGGAAGAAAAGGTGGTCAGGAAGGAGAACTCAAATTTATTCTGATTCCCCTCTGTATTTTAAACTTTCGGGGCCAGAAGTATATTTCTATCCAAAGAGCCTATTGCTTTAAAATCCTCTTCCAAAGTGGAGGTGGTATACCCTTTTTCCACAAACCGCTTTTTGAGGACTTGTACTTGAGTTTCATAGTCTTCTATTTTTGAACAGTTTCTGCGGATCCTCTGGAATTGGCCTTTAGCTATGGCCTTAAGCCAGTTTGGATGATGGCCACTCTCCCTAGGGATGTAGCCATTTCGATCCGTATTCTTAAAAAAAGCTTTAGTTAGAAGCGAATCCTGTTCTTTATAGATGACTAAGTCCAAAAAATTTACTGAAAAAGGGCTATATTCATAAGTAAATAAAATGCCCCAGTTATTGGCATTTAGCTGGGTCATGAACTGTTTTAGTGAGGGTATATCACCATTCCACAAAAAGAAGGCGTCGTCAATATAACGACGCCAAAAAAGGAGGCGTGGATCTTCCAGCGAGAATAGACAATCATTTTCCCATAGGGCCATGAATAGTCCAGCCAGGCTGGGGGCAAATTTGACCCCCATGGCTACTCCAGTGCACTGTAAATAAAACTGTCCACTATAATAAAAATAATTATGTTCCATTGCAAAAACCAAAAGTTTCATAACAAATGCCAGAATGGAAGATTTGAGGGATTGATCTTTTTTAAGGAAGAATTGTGCTGCCTTATATCCCAACTCATGGGGAATTATAGTGTATAAAGAGGAGACATCAGCTGTTACTAACAAGACATTCTCCTCCACTTTGATATTGGCAATCTCCTTAATAATCAATGTTGAATCCCTCAAAAAGGCTGGAGTTTCAGTTACCGCTGGTTGTAAAAAATGGTCAACAAACTTCCCTACTCGGGATGTAAGAGAATCTATTCCGCTTACTATGGGGCGGCCTGGTGGTTGTAGGGGTTTTTTGTGCACTTTGGGGATGTAATAAATGATAGGCGTCTTAGGTGCCAAAGGGATCAAAAAATCCCGTTCTTTCTCACTTATCAATCCCTTCTTGTGTCCTTCTTTCACAATGCCTTTCAGTGCTTTTGTGTATTTACCCAAAGGATCGTTAGAAAGTATAGTATAAGTGCCTCTGTCTGAAAGTAGAGAATCCATCTCCTTTAGATAGTCAGCCTTTTTTAGTAAAACGATCCCACCCCCCTTATCCGCTGGTCGGATAATTAAATCTTTCCTCTCGCATAGTTTTTTTATTCCTTCCTCTATGGTGTGTAATTTGTGTTTTTTGAAAATAACTTTGGATAGATCTTGTAACACTAGTTCTTTGAACACTGTGATACTAGCAGCAGATTTAGCTGAAGGGTTGAACAGAGAGGCATTGCGAAGACCTGTGCCTGCCTAATGTCCAATGGTGCTGCTGTTCCTGAGGATAGGATTGGTCATGAAATGGCGTTTAATGCTTAATTTTCTAGAAAATGTCTGTACATCTAAAAACATCTAAAATGTATCTAATGATCTGATAGGGGCATATTTGAGTCCCTGATTCAAAATAACTTTTCTGCTTCGGTCAGGATTTCCCCACTAAGATTAAAAACCCCTTCACATTTCAGTTCCTGCTTTTCTTGGGGGTGGTGCCGTTTCCCTCCTCTGATCCCTCTCTTTGTCTTCCTTTTTTGTTTCGGCCTCTCCCTAAAAAACCCTCGGTCTTACTCCTCAAGGGGGCAGGCCCCACAGGGCCTCCATGCCTATCCGGGTGGGGACGATACGCAAAGTCATCTTGGGCACCGGAACGTCCAGGACGATCATATGTGCCCCCATACCCCTGTAGGGGTTCATATCGATTGATGACTGGTAAATCATACCCCCATGGTAAATGTTGTGGGGAAGAGTTACCCTCCCTATTACCTTCATCATATTGATTAGCATATTGGCCCCCCTGGTTGGCGTACTGTGGTCTACCTTGAGGGTACAGGTTAGGATTGGGATATCCAGATGCATTATATTCCCTATTGCCCACTGGGTTGGACGGTCTGTCTTGGAAGTTTTAGCCCAAAGCATTCCTGTGCTTCCTGTCTGGTACGGTGTACATAAGAGCGAGGAGCGTGACGTTCGATACTACGCCTCCTTTCCCAGCCGAAGCCCGTTTGGACGAAACGCAGCATCGGGTGGAGCGAGTATCTTCGGACGTCACCACGCTCTCAGCTGATCGGCTCAGTAGTCACAAGATTCGATCCGACAGCGAAACACTGAGCATCTGTTTTCGATAGTCTTTGCCATACGATACACAGTGCTGAGTTTTGTTTTATTTGTATTAGTGTCCTGTTTGTGGCCACAATATATATTTTTGATGCCAGTAAGATTGGAATAAATCCTCTTGTTTTTAACAAACTGCACAAAGGGAATCCTTCTCTTCTTAAATCCACATACTATTGGTCTCCCTGTCTTGGACATACCATCCCCCCTTGGAGTATCCGGGTGTCATACCTTCCTTCGATGAGAGATCGCACCTGAAGTGCTGAAAATCCTGCATCGAATCTCGGAGGATTACGTCTGACCATCCATCCAGGAGAGACACCAGAGTGTGTACAGTGCCCCAAAGACCCGTGTTGGGTTTTACCTTGAGACAAATTTAATGCCGAAGTGATATGGATGTATGAATTCAGAATTGAACCTTCACCTTGAATTTTTTCCTTTTTTATTGGGACTTCCATTGATTCCTTCCCACTTAATGTTTTTCATTGACTTTTATGCAATCATTATTGTTTTTTCATTGACTTTTTCATGCAATCATTTTGCTTTTAATATGTAGCGCACCTTTTTCTGTTACACATTTTCCTCAGGAATCCATATATTGGTTCCTTTTTTTTGGGTGCAGCACTATTAATTATTCATCTTCACTCAACGTTTTTTTCTTCACTAGCATTCACCAGTTACAGGTGTGGGAATAGCCGGCTGCGTAATAAAGAGCACACCAAAAAGCACCTGTTGCGGACATTCCTTTTACTTCTACCAAATGCAATACGCATCATTCACCCCTAGGAATTTGGGGGAGCCATGAGGTAATCGTGCCTTCGAAAACAACCAGCAGCTCCTCCGGGGGTAGTGCTACAAGTGGATTTATGAATCTTTGTGACAGACTTATTTCTATTGTATTGCTATTTTCTCATATGCACAGTGCCTGATAGCTTGGTCTCTGATAATGTATGTGTTGTGGCCATGTTCCAGTATATTGGTAGGTAAACCTGTTTATTGCAATATAGTTTATATGCAGCTCCTATTATTTTGGTTAACCCTGTCCCTTCTGGTCTTGGATTCCATAGCTAGTTTTAGCTTAGTGCTCAATAACCAGCATAGGCTAGAGCCAGGTAAGCCTTCCGTGGTCATGTAGGAATTATGGCCCGGATCCACAAAGGCTTTACGCCAGCGTATCTCCAGATACGCCGCCGTAATTTCAAATGTGAGCCGTCGCATCTTTACACCTATCCACAAAGCAATATACACCAAAAAACATGGCTTCAGCCGTCCGACGTAACTTGCCTACGCCGGCGTATCGTGGGCGCATAGTCACGCTGGACGCATTCGGCGTTCCCATTAAAAATATGCAAATGAGCAAGATACGCCGATTCACGAACGTAGATGCGCCCGTCACTGTAAGCTACGCCATTTACGTAAGGCGTACGTCCGGCGTAAAGTTACCGCTGCTATATGAGGCGCAGCCTATGTTAAGGTATGGACGTCGGAACAGCTGTCAAATTTTACGTTGTTTACGTAAGGCGTACGTGAATGCGCCTGGGTGTAAGTTACGCGTATCTTAGGAATTCTAGCCGGCGTAATTCTGAGCATGCGCACAGGGAAACGTTCACGGACGGCGCATGCGCTGTTCGTTCGGCCATGCATCTACATGGGGTCACGCTTCATTAGCCCCCTACCTGCCTACTTGGAATTACGCTGGCTTACGCCAGCCCATTTACGCTACGCCGCCGTAACTTAGGACGCAAGTGCTTTGTGAATACTGCACTTGCCTCTCTAAGTTGCGGCAGGTTAGCGCAAAGAAGATACGCTAAGCCCGCACAAAGATACGCCGCGGTCCGTGAATCCCGGCCTATAGGTTTAGAGGTTCGGTCGTATGTCAGATTAGAAACTATTAGGGAGAGACTAAAACACAGAGTAGATAGGATGACTCTAAGTTTCCAGGCCACAGTTCTAGTGCCACACCACAGACCATGCCAGTGAGAAGGGCCATTCTAGGCTGGATGGACAACAGTTGGATGATACCCCATGACTGCTGATCTTGCCTTCAGGTCTCTGACACAAAAACAGATGCTGCATCATCCTCACTGGCAATTGGGGATTTTCCTAGCTTGTGACGGAAAATATTAAATTATATGAAGACAGGAGGCGAGTATCTTGCATTTCTTTCTTTTAATAATGCTCATAGCAGAAAGGTTCAAAAGGTTTAAAACTTTAACATTTCACAAGAAAACTGAACTACAAGACCCAGAATCCTTTGGGTCGATGGTCCCACCCCTTAGAGACCCTATATATGATCTGTCCTGAAGCGATCACTTCCTCTTTCTGGATGCGAATACTCTCCAACTGAGTCTGACAAAACAAGGAAAAACCTCAAGTGGCTCTGGTCAAACGGACGACGAACGGCCCTGAATTCGAAAGGATGAGTCCTCCGGAACCTTCTCAAGAGAATGGCGAACCTTGATATCTTCTCCCTGGACTACAATCTTCTCTGATGAGCCTGCAACTCAACACTGGCAGTAAACTTCGACCCAACGGGGTCAGACGGAACATCGTTTAAGCTGTGGTTGTAATGGTTTCAAGAAGTTCAATAACCTGAAACGGTAAAGAATAACATCATAGGGTGGGTAGGGTGGGAAGATACTCGCCTCCTGTCTTCATATAATTTAATATTTTCCGTCACAAGCTAGGAAAATCCCCAATTATATATCAGACAGGAGGCTCATATCTTGCATGTTTAAAGCAATAACACATCCTAATACAAGATATGAACTAACAAATAATACCCTGGAAGGCAGTGCCTATTCCCGTATGAATATGTGACCCTTTAACTCCTGTCTAGGACCCACAAGAATGAAGTGTGTTGGTCATGAATCAAGCACTGAAAAGGATACGTGAGTTTCCGGTCTGAAGTAAAACTCTCGAAAAGTGGATTCGGAGGACCAGTCGGCTGCCAGAAGCAGATCCGACAGGGATCCCCCTGAGGAAAGTACCTTAGTGGCCATCGCGCCCCTGGTCGAATGGGCGCCAAAAAGAGATACGTCGATTCCTGCCATGGCCATGGCCGAGCGAATCCACCTGGCCAAAGTGGAGGAGGTCACTGGGAGGTGAGGTTGAATGAACGAAATCAATAATTGCGAAAGTGTCGGGGATCGGAGAGAGGCTGTAAGTGCCTCATAAGCCTGTAAACAGCGAACCACGCAAAGGCGAGGATGAGATGGGAAAAAGGGGTAGAAGACTGAGTGTAGCTGGGTCTTGGTCCTACGAACAATAGAAAATCTCACACCCTCTGGGGAAAATTGTCTTCTGGAGATATCTAATGCTCTCACATCCGAGGTACGTTTGATGGAGATGAGGCATAACAGGGTGGTAAGTTTCATTGAGAGAAGTCTCAAAGGGAGGCGGTCGTTGTCTTCCCAGGACGAGAACAGTCGCAAAACTAAAGAGACGTCCCATGTCGCCAAATAACGAGGCCGGGGGGGGCGGTTGAATCTCGCGCCTCGGAGAAGTCGACAGACCAGAGGATGTTTGCCCACAGGAAGAGAATCGACTGGACAATGGTATGCCGAAATGGCGGACCTATATACATTCAGGGAGTTGTAAGCTTTACCCGAAGCGTAGGCTTCCGCAAGATAGTTCACTATCGTGGAGATAGGAGCCCGAATGGGATCAATTTGTTGTTGATCACACCAACGAGACCACAATCCCCAGGCAGATCTATAAGCCGATCTAGTCCCCGGGGACCAGGCCAAGGAGAGGAGGTCTCTAGCTGACTCTGAAAGGTCAGGGTCAGGGCCTGACGACCCGAAACTAGCCAAGCGATAAGGGGAAGATTGCCCTCCAGCAACAACGGGTGCAGGTTCCCGGCTGGGTCGGTCAGGAGGTGAGTGGAGTGTGGAAGAAGTCTGGGATAGTCGATCGACATCCCCAAGGCCAGGGGAAACCACGGTTGAGTTGACCACCAAGGCGTGATCAGGACCACCGTGGCCCTCAGGTGGACCACCTGTAGAAGAAGTCTGGTAATCATGGAAAAGGGAGGGAAGGCGTAGTGTCGACCCTCCGGCCACCATTGAAGGAACGCGTCCGTCGCTATTGCTTCCGGATCCGGTCTCCAGCTGTAGAAATTCGGAAGTTGGCGGTTGAGGCGGGAGGCGAAAAGGTCCATATGCAGTGGACCCCAAAGGTTTTGAAGTGTCAGAAAGACCGATCTGTCCAAAGTCCAGTCGCTGGAGTCTGATAAGTGGCGTGAGTTCCAATCCGCCACCCAATTGGATACACCCGGAATGTGTTCCGCTACGGGGGTAATATTGCGGGAAAGGCAGAAGCTCCAAAGCTCGGAAGCAATGTCCGCCAGAAGCTTGGATTTCGTGCCCCCTAAGCGGTTGATGTATTGCACTGCCGCTACGTTGTCCAAACGTAAGAGAGCGCAACAGTCGGATCTCCGTGAGAGAAAACACCTGACCGCGAACAGCGCCGCCAGTAACTCCAACGCGTTGATATGGAGCGTGGATTCCTGGATAGACCATGTCCCTCCAGTGGAGGACGGACCGCATCGAGCTCCCCAGCCTAGACGACTGGCATCCGACTCCACTATTATGTCCGGACGAGGGCTGAAGATCGTCTTTCCGTTCCATTCCAGGGCGAAGTGGAGCCACCATCGGAGTTCCATTTCCGAATCCGAGCAAAGGGTAATCTTGTCTGAGTATCGAAGTCCCTGACGTAAATGAAGTGCTCTTAAACGTTGTAGAGCTCGGTAGTGGAGGGGTGCTGGAAAAATGGCCTGGATGGAGGCTGAAAGTAGGCCTACGATGCGAGATAGGAGTCTGAGGGATATCTGACGTTCGCGAAGGACCGCTCTGATCTCCCGTCGGATCAGAGCCATTTTGTGAAGTGGCAATTTCAGAATTGCTAGTCTGGTGTCCACTGAGAAACCCAAGAATTCAATCTCTTGAGCTGGTGATAGCACCGACTTTTTGTGGTTGATTAGAAAACCCAGGCCTAATAAGAGGGACTCTGCCCAGTCCCTGTGCAACTCTGCTTGGGCTTTCGAGTGAGCCAGAATGAGAAGGTCGTCCAAGTAGATGATCAGACGTACCCCCCTCCGACGTAGAGTGGCTACCACTGGTTTCATCAACTTGGTGAAACACCACGGAGCCGATGATAGGCCGAAAGGAAGGCAAGTGAATTGCCACGTGTGACCCCGCCACCTGAATCTCAGGTATTTTTGTGCAGAATGATGCATAGGTACCGTCAGGTAAGCATCCTTCAGGTCTATTTTGACAAGCCAATCCCCTTGAACCAAGAGGTCCCTCACCATATGGATGCCCTCCATCTTGAAATGGTGATAAACCACAAATTGGTTTAGGAGTCTGAGGTTTATAACCGGTCGGTATCCCCCGTCCTTTTTTGCTACCAGGAAAAGGTTGTTTAGGAATCCCGGGGAGCCTGGGTCGACCTTTACAATTGCTTGTTTTGAAATCAGTTCCTGAATTTCTAAATCTATTAGGTACCTGTTGTGTGTTGTGTAATGAATGGGTTGAGGTATCACAGACATGACCGGATGGGACATGAATTCTATGCGATAACCCTGTACTGCAGAAATTATCCAAGCGTCTGCTGTAATCATGCGCCAAGCGTGAATAAAATGTTTTAGTCTGCCCCCTATCGGTATGTGGGCACACAGTGAGGCACTCACCGGTAGGAGGTCTGGATCTCGGGAATCCTCTGCCGCCTCGACTTTTCCAAGGTCGTCCTCTGGGAGGAAAGAATGGTGCCGGTTGTACCAGGGGGGTTGGATACTGCTGTGGGGTAGCAAAGGCCTGGTTGGGGGCTCTTGAAAGGGCCCTGTGGTAAGCGGCGCGGCCAGCAGAACGGCCTCTACCTCTGCCGGCCCTGGCAAAAACCCGGTTACTCTGACCTGTTCTTTTTAGGGATGATTGGGCCTTGTCTAGGGTATTGAACATGCCCACAAATTTGTTTATATTCTTTACTAAGTCCTCCCCGAAGAGGAGACCCTCGGCCGAGGGACCTGGTTCGGACTCTGCAAGATGCGAGAGTTGAGGGTCTAACTTCATGAGGATAGATCTGCGTCTTTCAATGGCGCAGGTCGTATTAGCTGAACCAAGGAGGCAAATGGCTCTTTGGGCCCAGCCTCGCAGTTGTGGTAGGTCAACCGGTTCTTGATTAGTAACCGCATGTTCCGAAAGATTTAGGATCTTAGTAAGAGGTCCCAGTAGATCCAGAATACGATCCTGGATTAATTTAAAGGATCGCTCGATACCCTTTTTAGCGTATCTACCATTTTTGGTCAGATACTTGAGTAGGATTGGGTCGATCTCAGGAGTGACCGCCACCTTGTGGGGAACACATGGCCTGGGGCATTCTGCTCTAAGTTTGTTGCGATTTGATCTATCTAAGATCTTTCTGACCCAGTGTTCCACATAGTGAGACACCTGAGGGAGAGGGGCCCAGTCCCCTGACCTAGGATGGGTAATGTTTTCGGGATTAAAAAATGGTTCTCCTAGAGAATCCAAAATTACCTCCGTCTGAAGATCGGAGTTGGTTTCCGTGTCCGGAACCACATGCCCAGCCACCATATCAGAATCGGAATCATCCGAAGAGGAGATAAAGGAACCCTCAGGGGATTCATCCCCTGACTCCTCGTTAAAGGAGTCCGGTTTAACCCGGTGGGTAGACACCATTCTTTTATTGGGGAACTCCTTGTGAGCCAAGGGTCGGTCCGTAGTCAGGTGGCTGGGTCGGCAGGCCGAGGAGGGTCCTGCCTCAGACATGATTTTTACTTCCCCTGCCGGGGAGTCGGAGCGGGTCTCAAGGTGTTTTCGTTTGAATGTTGCCTTGCCCGCTTTGACAGTCTCAGGTTGATGTAAGGGGTTGGAAGCAGAGGAAGCTAGGGCAGCCTGTATGGACCTAGTGATCAGGTCCTGAATTTGAGCAGGAGTCATCATCTGGGGAGTATCAGGGTTAGATCCCAGGTCTGCCTGCAGAGAATGGGTTCTAGAGTCTTCTGCCATTATTCCTAGAGAAAATTAACAATTGACAAATGTTTTGTAAGGGACAAGCACTAGCACAGACCACTATCTGAAGTGCTCCGTGTGTGCCAGAGGATCCTGTTTATGGCTATGCTAGGAGAGAGGGGAAAGGGAGTGGCAGCGATACCTACGATTCCCACAGCAGTAAATCTCTCTCTCAAGTGCCGCTGTGAGAGAGGGAGAGAAGCGCCGAATAAAAAAAAATAAAAAAAAATATATATCCTGTCGCAGCGCCGTGACGAGAGGTGCTGCGATAGGTCAATGGGATTTGGAGGAGTTTCCATACAGCGGGGATTTACATCCCCTCCCTCTCTGGAGCGAAAAAAGGCGCGAACGGTCTGAGGGAAGAAAATGTCGCTACAGCCGCGCCCCCCCCGGGGAGCCGACACCGCGTCGGACCCGGAGCAGTCACAGCAGATAAGCTGAGCGAAATTCCCTCAGAAGGGAGGGGATGCCCAGCGTCTGCCCAAGGAACCAAACACACACAAGTAATTAGGATCACAAGGCTAATACACAGAAAAATATGAATAAATAAAAGCACTTATCTGTCTATGAGCAGAAAGAAAGAGGAAGTGATCGCTTCAGGACAGATCATATATAGGGTCTCTAAGGGGTGGGACCATCGACCCAAAGGATTCTGGGTCTTGTAGTTCAGTTTTCTTGTGAAATGTTAAAGTTTTAAACCTTTTGAACCTTTCTGCTATGAGAATTATTAAAAGAAAGAAATGCAAGATATGAGCCTCCTGTCTGATATATAACTGGGCTTTGCTGAAACATTAATCTGGAGGTATCTCTATTAATAACTATATATACTTGGGTACCACATGTTCTCATAAAGAGAGCCACACTATACTACAGACTCTATGAATTAAACCTCAGATTATTGATAAGCCCGTCCATTCATAAATCACTTCCAGGGCAGGACAGACGGCATGTAGGGCCATTCCCAGAATTCAGTTAAAGACAAAAGCCTTCTCCAGACCTCTTTCACCTCCCAACCTTATGCTGCAATGCTTGAGCTTTGACGTGAAGAGGGGACTGTGTGATTCTGATTTGATAGGGGGACTGATGTATAGGGGTGACTCAGATGTGATGGGGGTCTCACATTTATAGAAGGACTGTGATGTGCTGGGGGGACTGTGATGTGTAGGGGGGCCTCTGATGTGGGGAACCTCTGATGTAAAAGCGGGTTTCTGAAATGAAGTTCATTTCATCAAGGCAGTTGCATCCAGGCTAAAGCTTCCCATTGATAGGTAACATTTACTTTTTTACATTTTAGACAGGGGTTGAAATTTTGCACCTTTTCTAAAGGTGCCACGACTAAAAAAGTCTGAAAAATACTGATCTAACAGTTAAAAAAAATGGTATAACCAAAATCAATTGCAATAAAACCTACTTAAATTTGATATTACCTTTTAAGGAGGATCTTTAGACTGTATGAAAATAAAATTAAAAGTCAGCAGCTACAAATACTCTAGCTGCTGACTTTTAATAAAAATACACTTTCCTGTCCAGGGATCAAGTGCCTTCCTTACCTGGGCTAATTCTTCACTGGACTTCAGGTCCCTGGCATGTTTAGTAAGAGAAGGCAGCTGTGATTCCTTAGAGAAAGAGAAGGCAAGTGCCACTCTTAGAGCAGTATTTAAGTATAAAAACATGTTTAATGAAGATACAATCATATAGTGGAGGAGATTACAGGCTTGTAAATAGTCCATGTGGTCTGCTGGGGTCCAGATGAGAGGCTGTAATCTATAGCGTTTTATGTTGCTGGTCACGCCAGTGGATTCTGAGGCTCTTGGATAGTTGGCGAGAGATCAGCCAGCCTACTGTCACCAAGGAAACTGGAGGCAACAGTGGCCATGGCCAATGGCGAGAGTTCCAAGCATGCATTCAGGCTATGATTCCTTGCAGCTTTAGAGCTGGTATCCCACTGCTCATGTGCAATGCAATTTAAAAGGTCCCGCAGCCCTTTGGGACCTGTGATATATCCTAGAAGGTGGGAGCGGCTTCCTGTCAAAACCAGGTACCAGTGCCCCTACCCAAAAAAAAAAAAAATATATATATATATATATATATATATATATATATATATATATCCAAAGTAATGAAGGGGAGGAGGTGGAAAAGCAGAAATTCCCCTTTTGGGTGAAGTTCCGTGTTAAGAACTGATATATCTAAACCAAGCATTGGTAGTTGAATGGAGCAATACTATCATTAAACTTAGAAACTTCACATAAATCAAAGAGGCACATAAATACATTATCATTTAGAGTAAAAAAATTAAAGAGCTTGATTAAAGTGATAATTATTTTCTCTGCACTTTTGGGGTGCTATAAACATGCGATTAAGCAGAGTTACAAATCACTGGTGTGAACGGGCCCTAAATTAAATGTAAATTCTTGCATTTTGCATATTTTTAACAGCAACACAAATAATAAATATAGAAACGTAAAACTTTAATATGGTCTAGGGATACAAATCTCAAAATCAATTGTTTACAATGTGAGATAATAATAGGAAGTCAGGGACACTTGGCACCTAATTCTCCAGTCCTTATAGGCTTGGACCAATGTTACCAATCAAGGAAATACAAGTATTGGTTAGGTTCTGGAGCGGCGGGGCCTACAGACAAGGTCTGTGATTTGGTATCAAAGAAAAGGACAAGATCACTTGTTGGGTAACACGATACTTTAAAATGAACAAACAGAAGCACTTTAAAAGGCAATAAATTAAAAATCACATTTAAATTAAGACCTTTGACCTCTAATTAAAAAGCAAGACCACATCAAGAACACACCTAATACCAGGATCAATGGCTGAACTGTATTCCTCCCTATCAACATAAAAAAAGAGCATTCCCACCATGTTAATGACGGTATTGATGATGGCACGTACAGAATTAAATTGCAGGACACTGCCACCAATAGGGATAATACAATATTACATACCTCCCTGGCAATAGGACAAACGGCACTTAACTGTCAATTTTAGTTTTAAATATTCCATAATATATTTGGTAATGAGCTTTTGGAGGAGTTTACCTGGGTAGGTAATGAAATGATTCTGTTATGCTCAAAAACATTTTCAGTTTATTAAGGTGCAACAGTCATCTGCAATGATTCCAAATGAAAAAAGCATAGGCACTCACTTTTTCAATATGCAACAAGTACAGTCTTAGAAATTAAACACCCAATACTACACTTATTGTTACAAACAGACTGAAAGAAAGGGTTACGTTCCCATTTATACAGAATTTTGATGGCTGAAGTACATGAGCACACTCCTGTCCCAGCTAAGAAAGGACTGGAGGAGGACTTGGGATCATTAATAAAGGGAGCTATGGGAACTGGCCTTAACATCCCTCCCTTTGGTGTAATGCCCTGTACACGTGATCGGTTCATCTGATGAAAACGGACCGATAGACCATTTTCATCGGACAAACCGATCGTGTGTGGGCCCCATGAGTTTTTTTCCCATCGGTGAAAAAAATAGAACCTGTTTTAAAATTTTCGTATGGTTAAAAAAACGATCGTCTGTGGGGAAATCCATCAGTCAAAAATCCATGCATGTTCAGAATCAAGTCGACGCATGCTCGGAAGCATTGAACTTAATTTTTCTCTGCACGTCGTTGTGTTTTACGTCACTGCGTTGGACACGATCGGATTTAAAAAAATCCATCGGTTCGTTTTCATCAGACGAACCGATCGTGTGTACAGGGCATTACTGTAATGAATTGAAAGGTTTACCAGACTTTTTATACTTAACAGAGTCTACCACACCTCTGCTAAATTGTATAAATAGTATCGCAGAAATACAGTCATGTGCCCTAGGTGTGTTAGAGGTCCAGCAGGCTTCCTAAATATGATATGGAGGTACCCAAAGCTCCTCAGATACTAGCATGAGGTTCTATCTCTGATATCCTCCATTTATCAGGTTACCGTAATTTTCCTTTAGAACCTAAAGTATAAATAAAAAAGGAGATTCCGCGCCAATAGCTCGAAAAAAATTTTTGTTTGATTGAAATTAATGAAAAGATGAGTGAATATATATATAGTGAGACAAAAAAACGTATATATATAAAGCTGCTCCTCAGGTGTCAATTAGTGTAAACTAATTATTTACATCATATTGTTTGTAGATTTACTCACAGTGTGTTTGTAGTTTAATCACATATTTTACCCCAGCGCCCTCTATTTTTTCTTTATCACAGAACCTAAAGTATGTCTTATTTACATGTTTAATGACGTTCCTTCTGAGGCAATGGATTCTATTACTAGGTTGCTATACATAGCTCGGAAACCAATGGCACATAAATGGATGTCTCCTCTCCCTCACAGGCCTACGGAATGGAAAAATCAAGTTACTATTATAATTTCTTGTGAAATTTCGTATACTAGCACAGAAATTGCATGAGATAAATTGAAAAACTGCAGAACCCCTAGCTATCTATACCACAATTATCCCTGTTTCACTTGAATTTAGATTATTCTTGATCACTAGATGTTGGGTTAGTCTCTGTAGAATAGAAGAGTTGGTGCCAGGCAATCAACACATCAATATTAATGTACAGGGGCAGGTTTACAACACCTCAAACTATATATGGGAAAACAAGGATTTAGGTTAACTTGTGCAAGTTTTGGTTATGTATATGTTCTGTATATGTACAAGCTGACACAGTGTGCACTCCAATTTGGAAATATTTTGAATTTTTTTAGTCATAATGTCAGAAACATACATAATACTATGAATGTTGTTTGATACTCTAGATGCTGTCAATGGTTGATACAACGGCGGATCCAGGGGGGGGGGGCAACGGGGCAATTGCCCCCCCCCCCCGAGGCAATCATGTCACATTGGCTTTACCCCAGGGCCCCAGATGGCAAACCCCTCTTTTTTTATTTTATTTTTTTATTAAAAAAAAAAAAATTTTAACATTTTTTTTTTTTTTTTTTTTTTTAGAAGTCCGGAGGTCCCCAGGGTCCCGGAGGCCGCCAGGGCCCCGTATGGCAACCCCCCCCCTTTTTTTTATTTATTTTTTTTATTAAAGGGCCATTTTTTTTAGGGGTCTGGAGGTCCCCAGGGGCCCGGAGATCCCCAGGGCCCCAGATGACCACCCCCTTTTTTTATTAAATGTATATATATATATATATATATATATATATATATATATATATATATATATATATATATATATAAATTATTATTATTATTATTATTGTTAGTATTATTATTAAAGGGCACAGATGTCCCCAGGGCCCCCGGAGGACAACCCTCCTTTTTTTTATAATTTTTTTTAATTTTTTTTTATATTTTATTTTTTATTTTTTTATATATAGATATATTTTTATTAAAGGGCTCAGAGGTCCCCAGGGCCCCATGTGTCAAACCCCCTTTTTTTAATAAATGTTTTTTTTTTTTTTTTATATATTGTTTTATTTATTTTTTATAACTTTTTTTTTATCATTTTTTTAAACTGCTTTGCGGTGCCTGCAGCTGCTGCTGCCGAGTCTGTCACTCTCTCTCTCTCTTATCACCAGGGCTGGTAGTCTGCCTGTCCTGAGGCTGCTTTGAGCTGTTGCTGACTGCAGCACTCCCCTCTCTCCTGCTGACATCGGGCATCTCTGGCTGTGTGTGAGCTGGATCTGTGTTCGGCTGTGCTGCCTGTGCTAGACCTGCTCGTGTGATAGTAGATGGAGATGGAACACTGATTAAATCAGTGTCAGGAATTCTAAATAGACCAGTACTGTGTGCCTACACAGAGGAGACCAACACTGTATGCAGTGAAATAAAAGGTGTTTATTTACAAGGTGAACAAAACAGGTGAAGACAAACAGTGCACAAATAAAAACAAAGCATATATAAGTGAAGGGGAAATGCCGTAATCATAAACCAAAAGCCAAGCCGAGGTCATATACCAGGAGATCACAGAAGAAGCTGCAGACAGGGAATGGGCAGGAAGGGAATGTCCAGGAGAGGGATCAGGTCAGGTCGGATCAGATCAGAAGTCAAGAAAGTGGACAGCAGGCTCAGGGTCAGATATCAGATCTCAGGATCAGGTTAGTAGGCAGATACCAGGGCGAGGAGTGATTACACACGCCGGGTATTATAGAGGTGTGCTGATTGCATTCAGGTCACACCTGAACGCAGGAAGGGCTGTGTGCTCCATACTGCCAAGAACTCCCCGCTGGTGGAGGCCAGTACTGCAGCCCAAATAACAGGCAGAATCACCAGCGGGGGGACCTTTCCTGACAATCAGTGTTTTGTCTATCACACAATCCTATCTAGGGGGGGACCTTGCTAGAGCACACTGGCCTACCGAACACAGACCTTCAGCTCCTGTTTGTTCCATGACACACGTCGGGAGAGGAGATGCCAGCTGTGTGTGATCGAGGCAATGCCATGGTGAGTGCCGTGCACAGTGTGGCTGCATTGATAGACAAAAGCGGGGCTGCATTGATAGACAAAAGTGGGACTGCATTGATAGACAAAAGTGGGATTGCATTGATATGCAAAAGTGGGGATGCATTGATATGCAAAAGTAGGGTTGCATTGATATACAAAAGTGGGACTGCATTGATATCAGGTGGATTTGTCAGCCTGTCTGGAGGAAATACAGTCCTGGATGGGATCAAATTATTTAAAACTTAATGGCTCAAAAACGGAATGTATCATCATTAGTACTCAGAGTAAAGCCAGTTCGACGGATTTTCCATCTTGGCCGGTTTCCTTTAAGCCTTACCCGATCCCTGGCACTAAGGTCCGGGATTTGGGATTCATTTTAGATTCCAAACTGTCTTTGGAGGCGCAGGTAAACCAGGTGGTAAGCGGGTGCTATTACCATCTGAAACTCCTGCGTTCTACATTGGATTTCATTGATGAGGTAGACAGAGTCCACGTGATTAATGCTTTCATTGGCAGTCGGTTGGACTACTGTAATGCGTTATATATGGGGTGCTCAAAAGCCCTTCTGCATAAGCTTCAGTTGATCCAAAATGCAACAGCTAGGTTAGCAACGGGATTGGGCCGTCGGGACCATATCACACCATCTCTAAAAGCCTTGCATTGGTTACCTGTTGCTGAACGGGTCTCATTCAAAGTGAGCTGTATGGTCCACAAAGCCATCCATAAGATAGGCCCAGGGTATCTGCAAAATTTTTTTACCTGTTACGTGCCCAGCAGATCGTTAAGATCTGCTGATCAGGGTAATTTGACGGTCCCTAAATTTAGGAAAACTAAATGTGGAGGGAGGACTCTGGATGTACGAGGATCATTATTCTGGAACTCTCTACCTTTACATTTAAGACGGGAGAAGGATTTGTTAAAGTTCAGGAAGTTTTTAAAAACGTTTTTATTTTCTCAGGCGTATGGTCTTAATTAGGGTTAGATATTAGCAGTTTTATCAGTTTTAGCTGTTGATGTTATCATGTGATTTTTAAGTGATTATTATATTGTATGATGTGTTTTTACATGTATCTGTGGTTCTATGAGCGCATCGAGGCCTTCGGGTAATGACTGCGCTCCCAAAAAGCATTTTTATAAATAAATAAATAAATAAATATACAAAGGTGGGGCTGCGTTCATATGCACAGTGAGGCTGCAATGATCTCTTGTACCATGTCTTCAGTCTCTGACCATCCCTTGTACCACGTCTGCAGTCTCTGGCCATCTCTTGTACCACGTCTGCAGTCTCTGACCATCCCTTGTACCACGTCTGCAGTCTCTGACCATCTCTTGTACCACATCTGCAGTCTCTGACCATCCCTTGTACCACGTCTGCAGTCTCTGACCATCCCTTGTACCACGTCTGCAGTCTCTGACCATCTCCTGTACCACGTCTGCAGTCTCTGACCATCTCTTGTACCACGTCTGCAGTCTCTGACCATCTCCTTGTACCACGTCTGCAGTCTCTGACCATCTCTTGTACCATGCCTGCAGTCTCTCACCATCTCCTGTACCACGTCTGCAGTCTCTGACCATCCCTTGTACCACGTCTGCAGTTTTCCTGACCATCTCTTGTACCACGTCTGCAGTTTTCCTGACCATCTCTTGTACCACGTCTGCAGTCTCTGACCATCTCCTTGTACCACGTCTGCAGTCTCTGACCATCCCTTGTACCACGTCTGCAGTCTCTGACCATCTCCTGTACCACGTCTGCAGTCTCTGACCATCTCTTGTACCACGTCTGCAGTCTCTGACCATCTCCTTGTACCACGTCTGCAGTCTCTGACCATCCCTTGTACCACGTCTGCAGTTTTCCTGACCATCTCTTGTACCACGTCTGCAGTTTTCCTGACCATCTCTTGTACCACGTCTGCAGTCTCTGACCATCTCCTTGTACCAAGTCTGCAGTCTCTGACCATCTCCTTGTACCACGTCTGTAGTCTCTGACCATCTCCGTGTACCACGTCTGCAGTCTCTGACCATCTCTTGTACCATGCCTGCAGTCTCTGACCATCTCCTGTACCACGTCTGCAGTCTCTGACCATCCCTTGTACCACGTCTGCAGTTTTCCTGCCCATCTCTTGTACCACGTCTGCAGTTTCTGACCATCTCTTGTACCATGTCTGCAGTCTCTGACCATCTCTTGTACCATGTCTGCAGTTTCTGACCATCTCTTGTATCACGTCTGCAGTCTCTCACCATCTCCTGTACCACGTCTGCAGTCTCTCACCATCTCCTGTACCACGTCTGCAGTCTCTCACCATCTCCTGTACCACGTCTGCAGTCTCTCACCATCTCCTGTACCACGTCTGCAGTCTCTCACCATCTCCTGTACCACGTCTGCAGTCTCTCACCATCTCCTGTACCACGTCTGCAGTCTCTCACCATCCCTTGTACCACGTCTGCAGTTTCTGACCATGTCTTGTACCACGTCTGCAGTTTCTGACCATCTCTTGCACCACGCCTGCAGTCTCTGACCATCTCTTGTACCATGTCTGCAGTTTCTGACCATCTCTTGTACCATGTCTGCAGTCTCTGACCATTTCCTTGTACCACGTCTGCAGTCTCTGACTATCTCCTTGTACCACGTCTGCAGTCCCTGACCATCTCCTGTACCACGTCTGCAGTCTCTGACCATCTCCTTGTACCACGTCTGCAGTCTCTGACCATCTCCTCTACCACGTCTGCAGTCTCTGACCATCCCTTGTACCATGCCTGCAGTCTCCGACAATCCCTTGTACCACGTCTGCAGTCTCTCACCATCTCCTGTACCATGTCTGCAGTCTCTCACCATCTCTTGTACCACGTCTGCAGTCTCTGACCATCTCTTGTACCACGTCTGCAGTCTCTGACCATCTCTTGTACCACGTCTGCAGTCCCTGACAATCGTCTACAAACCATGGGATAGATTTATGGCATTCATATTTAAATATGTTTTACTAGTAATGGCGGGGATCATTGATTTTTTAGCAGTACTGCAACATTGCAGCGGACACATCGGACACCTAATTGAGTTCTGTAAGCAACACCTTATTTTCTGGCAGTGCCCCTCCCGAGACTAGACTCTGGATCCGCCCTTGGGTTGATATCTGTATGCTTATGTATAATAACTGTGGCCTTGTTTGATGCTCATTGGATTGTCGCTGTATGGCTGCTATTTTTGGTTTTGTGTGTTGCTGTTGAGCACAGCTTGTGCAGTTGTATGTTTAAAAATACAAAAACTTAATAAAACAAATCTGATTTAAAAAAAAGCTATTTAAATGAATTGTAGTTTGGTTGTAAAAATTTATTTTAGTTAGCAGGGACAATACAATAATGCAGCGTACACATCTCGATCACTTTTCGTCAAAAAAAATTTGAGCATGCTGCATTTTTTAATGTCGTTTTAAAATACCTTGTTTTTTCTACATGCTGAAAAACAACGTTTTTTTTCATGCCGAAAAGTGATCGTGTGTACGTGGCATTAGTCTTTTAAATAAAATGCCATTTAAGTTTTAGTCGCTGATTTTCTCCTGTCAGGCAGTGTTAATTTTGACATCAACGAAGGAGAATCTTGTCTTCTGGTTTTGCTGGACCTAAGTGCAGCCTTCGACACAGTAGACCACAAGCTTCTATTGACTCGGCTAGCTGAAGTAGCCAAAGTCGCAGAAGGCGATCTATCCTGGTTCTCCTCTTTCTTGGAAAACCGATCGCAAATAGTGAAGCTAGGACCTTTCACTTCGGAAAAACGGAAAGTATCATGCGGAGTCCCTCAAGGATCCCCCCTGTCGCCGGTGTTATTCAACATCTATCTGTGTCCTCTTTTTGAAATCATCAGCAGTCAAAAACTGCTCTATCACTCATATGCAGACGACACGCAACTGTATTTCCGCATTTGCAATAAAAAGGATCACCACCTCAATCTAGAGAAATGCCTCTCTTTAATAGAGGACTGGATGACCAAGAGTTATCTTAAACTCAACGGAGCGAAAACAGAACTTCTCCTGTTTCACGCTAAGCGTAGGAACCAACCAGCAACAACTTGGACCC